>OX155980.1:32399270-32561754 GCA_944548615.1 Micropterix aruncella
ATATTGGTTTATTCGTCGGCAGCAGGAGTACGAATACACGGATTCGTTGCCCTAGTTAAAGTTGAAAACTTTGTCGGGCACCGAGTGGACCGATGTTCTGGACTGATTACACTGGCGGCCGTCGTCGTAAAAAGAACACATAACCGCAATGTAACCAGAGACACATTTGGCGCTTGTATAAAGCTTGCTTAGCACTAGAAGCAGCCTGCGGAAAGGCGTACATCTAGTTGATTATAGGGAAAAACCCGTTGAATATATTATTGCACGCCGTCAGGCTCTCACAGGGAAGAGTGACGGCCGAATTGTAGATTTTAGACGACAGTTTTCTAATTTCGGTCTACGAGAGAGTCGACTCGAGAGAATTTCAATACCAATTTCGATATAATGAACTTCAAATGGAACTTCTGGTCGTGACAGATTTCACTCGCGCGCCGAGGGTTCCATCCCTTTGACTGGCAAAAAAGCTGTAGCATTTCATTATTATTGATATTTTGTAATAAACGAAGTGCATATAATGTTATGCCTAAGGTTTATACTCTATTCTATAGGAAGTAAATGGTAAAAAAATAATAAAAGGTAAACTTACGAGAAATCACCATTCTAAATATGGAATCTTTTGATATAGTAAGCGATTTTTTCGGCATTTACCCCAAATATATTACTACGCCTATTGCCCATATTTGCCCTTAAGAGCAAGTGCCCTTCGTAAATATTGTCTTCCCTATACGTAAAGAGCTCTGCGATCTGGATACTCAGCATGAGTATCCATTATTTATCTTTCTATATAAATAATGGATTCTCATGAGGATCATCATTTATATTCAACACACTACAAAGGTACAGCACTTAATGCCAAAAAGGAGAACAAGTTTTGCACAAACACTTCTCTTACGTTGCTCCTCGACTGTTCAACAAAGAATAGCGTTTTCCCTGCAGGACTGAAATCTACGAGTAGTCACGGAGTAAACGAAAACCTAACTATGTCACTTTTGACTATGGGTTGAGAAGACACGGAGATTTTAATAATATTATATACTAAAATAGAGCATGATTTTTTAAACTATTTAGTATTATTTAACTGTGTGTGTGTGTGTGTGTGTGTGAGGGTGTGTATGTGTGTGTGTGTGTGTGTGTGTGTGTGTGTGTGTGAGGGTGAGTGAGGGTGTGTTTATTTGTGTGAGTGTGTATGTTTGTGAGGGTGTGTGTGTGAGAGTATAAAAACAAATAGATTTATATGTATATATTAAAAAGGTGTATACTATAGGATGGAATGTGTCTGTATCATTAATGTTGAATATTCAGGCCTTTGCCATGGCAAGCTCCAAGTACCCAAATATGTCCCAGTTCCCATGTTTTGAGCTTAATTTCAGGCGTGTTCTCTGGGAAGGCCTTTACCACCTTAACCGTAAAACAATCGTTAAAGAGTTTTCCATGCCACCGAGCGTGGAGTGGAATCGGAAGATTAGACGATCTGTCTAATCTGAGAGACGATCTGTCTAATCTGAGAAACGATCTGTCTAATCTTCCGATTCCACTCCACGCTCGGTCGCATGGAAAACTCTTTAAAAATTGTTTTACGGTTAAGGTGGTAAAGGCCTTCCCAGAAAACACGCCTGAAATTAAGCTCAAAACATGGGAACTGGGACATATTTGGGTACTTGGAGCTTGCCATGGCAAAGGCCTGAATATTCAACATTAATGATACAGACACATTCCATCCTATAGTATACACCTTTTTAATATATACATATATATCTATTTGTTTTTATACTCTCACAAAAACACCCTCACAAACATACACACTCACACAAATAAACACACCCTCACTCACCCTCACATACACACACACACACACACACATACACACCCTCACACACACACACACACACACACACACACACACACACACACACAGTGTACATACAAATTACACTATATATTAATTCTTCCACCTATATATTCTCATACACTCTACATATTATTATTTATTTCCACATTACCAAATTCTAAATCCAATATTTTATTTAAAAATGTATTTTCCCGCCCACTACACCCCTCTCCCAGCACCACAGAGGAATGCGGGTAGTTGCAGGTGACAGCTTCCACTGCAGTAGGTATTCTTCTTGCCGCTGAAGAAGGAGCCACGGGCTCCGAAACGTCCGGCAAAGGTACAACCTTCACTAACCTTACAATTAAATAAATATATATATATATATATATATATATATATATATATATATATATATATATATATATATATATATATATATATATATATATATATATATATATATATATATATATATATATATATATATATATATATATATATATATATATATATATATATATATAAATCGAAATAAAACCTATATAAATTATAAGTGCACATCCGTAAGTATATCTCATTCAAACATAAGCATTTCCCAATACAAGCTGGGATTTCCTTCGCTACTTTTTAAGTAGCTTTTACTAATTTTATTTTAAATAAAAACATCATCCTATAAACGGATTTCTATACAACCCTTATCAAATATAACAATATTATACTGTTTTCTACAATGTTTCTTTATAATTTTTTAATATTATACAACTTTATATAGGTTTACCCTATTTTGATAACATAATACAATCTTTATTATAAACATCTCTGCCAGAAATTGAGATTGAAGTTTCTTCTTTCATTTCATTGAGCATATGGAGGTTTTTTTTTATTTCGATTTAATGGCTCGTTGACAACAAACTCAGCCAATTGTATCATATTTTAAATGTTGGTAGCATTCGAAATTGGAACTATTTCGTAATGTCACTTTCATTTATAAGACGGCTTTGCCGAAGTGATCAATAGTTTAATTTTTTATTTTTTCGCTTAATTCGTCTCATTTGAAGGCATTTTGTGTTGCATAAGGATAAGCCCTATTTATGAGATATATGGATGAATAGTGATCGTTAGTCGACTGCAAAAGGACCTTCAAACTTACATTGCACCGTCGAAAGTCGTGCACATCCGTAAGTATATCTCATTCAAACATGAGCATTTCCCAATACAAGCTGGGATTTCCTTCGCTACTTTTTAAGTAGCTTTTACTAATTTTATTTTAAATAAAAACATCATCCTATAAACGGATTTCTTTACAAACCTTATCAAATATAACAATATTATACTGTTTTCTACAATGTTTCTTTATAATTTTTTAATATTATATAATTTTACATAGGTTTACCCTATTTTGATAACATTATACAATCTTTATTATAAACATCTCTGCCAGAAATTAAGATTGAAGTTTCTTCTTTCATTTCATTGAGCATATGGAGGTTTTTTTATTTTTATTTCGATTTAATGGCTCGTTGATAACAAACTCAGCCAATTATATCATATTTTAAATGTTGGTAGCATTCGAAATTTGAATTATTTCGTAATGTCACTTTCATTTATAAGACGGCTTTGCCGAAGTGATCAATAGTTTAATTTTTTATTTTTTCGCTTAATTCGTCTCAATTGAAGGCATTTTGTGTTGCATAAGGATAAGCCCTATTTATGAGATATATGGATGAATAGTGATCGTTAGTCGACTGCAAAAGGACATTTAAACTTACATTGCACCGTCGAAAGTCGTGCATATCCGTAAGTATATCTCATTCAAACATAAGCATTTCCCAATACAAGCTGGGATTTCCTTCGCTACATTTTAAGTAGCTTTTACTAATTTTATTTTAAATAAAAACATCATCCTATAAACGGATTTCTTTACAAACCTTATCATATATATATATATATATATATATATATATATATATATATATATATATATATATATATATATATATATATATATATATATATATATATATATATATATATATATATATATATATATATATATATATATATATATATATAAAAATACGTGTGGCACTCGGGGACTGCCGCGGTAAAGCTATTGCATAGCATTTTTAACAACTTATGCAATTATAATTATTTATTTATTTTATTTTTTTCTGATATCCGATAACTGCGCTCTATAGAAAAACGTTGAAATTATTCCGAATCATTTGCGGCTGCGGAAGCAAATGATTCGGAATAATTTAAACGTCTTCCGATGGAGCGCCGAGCACGATTTTTTTATTCAATAAAGCAAAAAAAACGGAAATTTCGAAAAAAATCGTAGATAAAAAGATAGATAATTAAATTATCTTTAAAATGGTGCAGGTTTCATAATAATACGCCGGATAGTATTTGCGTAGTAGTCGTTTTTGTGTTCGGTTAGACCTAATTTCACAAATTAATTACACTATGTAATATAAACAAAATCTAAAATATTCAAAGCTAAGAATATTAGGAAAATGTTCTTGTTTAAATATATTTTTTTCGAATCGTAAGCAGCACTCGTTTAGACGTAATTATCAGTTTAAAATCATTAATTTTCGTTAAGAAATTTCTTTATTCGGTCGCCGCGCTGGCCTAGGCCCGCGATAAAAGCTATGCAATAGCTTAATAAGTTTTGTAAAGAAATCCTTGTATAGGATGATATTTTTATTTAAAATAAAATTAGTAAAAGCTACTTAAAAAGCAGCGAAGGAAATCCCAGCTTGGATCGGGAAATGCTAATATTTGAATGAGATATACTTACGGATGTGCACGACTTTCGACGGTGCAATGTAAGTTTAAAGGTCCTTTTGCAGTCGACTAACGATCACTATTCATCCATATATCTCAAAAATCAAGCTAATCCTTTTGCAACACAAAATGCCTCCAATTGAGACGAATTAAAGCGAAAAAATAAAAAACTAAACAAATTGATCACTTCGGCAAAGCCGTGGCATAAATGAAGGTGACATATCGAAATAATTCAAATTTCGAACGCTACCAACATTTAAAATATGATACAATGAGGCTGAGTTTTTTATCAACGAGCCATTAAATCAAAATAAAAAAAAAAATACGTGTGGCACTCGGGGACTGCCGCGGTAAAGCTATTGCATAGCATTTTTAACAATTTATTTATTTTATTTATTTATTTTTTTCTGATATCAGGTAACTGCGCTCTATCGGAAAACGATGAAATTATTCCGAATCATTTGCGGCTGCGGTAGCAAATGATTCGGAATAATTTAAACGTTTTCCGATAGAGCGCCGCGCACGAATTTTTTATTCGATAAAGCAAAAAAAACGGATTATTCAAAAAAAATCGTAGATAAAAAGATAGATAATTAAATTATCTTTAAAATGGTTCAGGTTTCATAATAATACGCCAGATAGTATTTGCGTAGTTGTCGTTTTTGTGTTCGGTTAGACCTAATTTCACAAATTAATTACACTATGTAATATAAACAAAATCTAAAATATTCGAAGCTAAGAATATTAGGAAAATGTTCTTGTTTGATATATATTTTTTTCGAATCGTAAGCAGTACTCATTTAGACGTAATTATCAGTTTAAAATCATTAATTTTCGTTAAGAAATTTCTTCATTCGGTCGCCGCGCTGGCCTACTAGGCCCGCGATAAAAGCTATGCAATAGCTTAAAAAATACGTGTGGCACTCGGGGACTGCCACGGTAAAGCTATTGCATAGCATTTTTAACAACTTATTCAATTATAATTATTTATTTATTTTATTTTTTCTGATATCAAATAACTGCGCTCTATCGGAAAACGTTGAAATTATTCCGAATCATTTGCGGCTGCGGTAGCAAATGATTCGGAATAATTTAAACGTCTTTCGATAGAGCGCCGCGCACGATTTTTTTATTCAATAAAGCAAAAAAAACGAATTATTCGAAAAAAATCGTAGATAAAAAGATAGATAATTAAATTATCTTTAAAATGGTGCAGGTTTCATAATAATACGCCAGATAGTATTTGCGTAGTAGTCGTTGTTGTGTTCGGTTAGACCTAATTTCACAAATTAATTACACTATGTAATATAAACAAAATATTAATATTCAAGGCTAAGAATATTAGGAAAATGTTCTTGTTTAACATATATTTTTTTCGAATCGTAAGCAGTACTCGTTTAGACGTAATTATCAGTTTAAAATCATTAATTTTCGTTAAGAAATTTCTTCATTCGGTCGCCGCGCTGACCTAGGCCCGCGATAAAAGCTATGCAATAGCTTAAAAAAACTCCATATGCTTAATGAAATGAAAGAAGAATCTTCAATCTTAACTTCTGGCCGAGAAGTTTATAAAAAAGGCTGTATATTGTTATCAAAATACATTTTGATAACAATATACAGCCTTTTTTATAAACTTAATAATGATTTGGCCACACGGACAAACTACTCTAACAACCTTTCTTGACGACCTAAATAATTTTGGCCCTTTGAATTTCACTCATACCATTTCTAAATCACAAATTACTTTCTTAGATGTTGATTTAACAATTTCCGAAGGTAAAATTAAAACCGCGATTCATATAAAACCTACAAATAAAGAACAGTATTTACACTTTGATAGCTGTCATCCATTTCACACCAAGAGATCCATTCCCTATTCAATGTCCATTCGCGGACACCGTTTAGTTAACAACAAAGAAAATTTAGATAAATATCTCAATAATCAATATATAACAAAACCTAAAATTTCTTCAAATAAAAATAAAAATAAAAATAATAATAAAATCTTTCTTAGCACCACTTATTTTCCTGGTGCTGAGAAACTGCGAGATATATTATCTGATTTATTCCCCATCATTTCTAATGATGCATCCACTAAGGATCTCTTAGATTCACCGCCAATTTTATCTTTCCGCAGACCACCTAATATTAGATCAATATTAAACAAAACAAAAAATAATCAAAATTTCTCTATTGGTAATAATAATTTTGCCCTTCAACCTTGTGGTCGTCCACGTTGTAAAACTTGTCCTCTGTTAGATCTAAGTCCTTTTTTAACCAGTCCAAATACTACTAATAGTTACAGGGTTCCCTTTCATTGCAGTTTTATTTCAAAAAATATAGTATATCAACTTCTGTGCAGGACTTGTGATGCCTTTTATATCGGTGAAACAACAACACCACTTAATATTAGACTAAATAATCATAGGGCTAGTGTAGGAAATGAAAGCCAACTCCCAATATCTTTGCATGCCAGGGCGCATAATTTATCTTTTGATCAATGTTTTAAAGTTAAAATAATAAAATGCCTTGGTGATAATGCAAAAGAAAGGGACGTCAAATCTTGGGAATTGGCTTATATTTATATTTTAGACGCTTGCAAAGGTTCCGGTCTCAAAAGGCAAAATTAATAAGGTTTATCATATTATCATAATCATCAAATGTTTTTATTTTAATTTATAATCATTCATTTTAAAATAACGTTTTGCACGGTTGGTTATGGTACCTTAACTAAATCGTGTAAAATATTATTAATCCATTTCTTTTTGTTCGATTCCTTGAATTTAAATTTTCAACGAATTGTTCGATTTCAGAAATGTCACATATCTTGACGACGGCTGAGCCGAAATATTGATACAATTTTTAATTATCATTAGTTTTTAACACGGAGCAGCTAACCAGTGGTTTTTAAGATACACTAATCGCCATTATTTTTCAGCATTGATTCTTATCTTTCGAATTGTTGTGTTACCGCTGTAGGAGAAAATAGGAAGCCGGTTTGGTCATTTTCCAATACCACAGCAGGAAACAGCAAACACTGAAAGAGGAGAAGAAAAACGGCGTGGAGTCGCTCCTGGTCGCCACAGACCAGATAAGTGCCCTTTCATTTATTTTATAATTTCATTTATTTAGTAATAAACATAATTTCAATTTGAAAAAATAATATATATATATATAATAATATATATATATATATATATATATATATATATATATATATATATATATATATATATATATATATATATATATATATATATATATATATATATATATTTATATATATATATAATATATATATATATATATATATATATATATATATATATATATATATATATATATATATATATATATATATATATATATATATATATATATATATATATATATATATATATATATATATATATATATATATATATATATATATATATTATTTATTTTATTTATTTTATTTTCATTTCTTAGGAAAACTTACAGCTAGTTAAACATATATAGGTACACATTGAGAGATAAGTGCTGAAGGCCAATTCTGTAACCTATATTTTTATGTGGCTATATATAGTCTTGGGAAATATTTGAGAGATATAGGGTTACAGGTTTTTGTGTTATTAAAAAGAGAGAAAGAGATATAAATTTTCGATTACCAACAAGGGCCTTTATTATTCAGTTATTATCATCTATACAATTGGTTAATTATCCTGAATTATAAATTATTAAATCGAAAACATTCAAAAATACAAATACGTAGAAAAATAAAAATCATATACCTAATCAAATAGTCAAATGTGGGGAAAATTATCAAATAATCAGAAATATCATTGTATCAAATTTATACCAATAGCAATGAGACTTTATCTCGGGTCGGCCCATAGCTTGAACTATAATTATAGAGCCCCGCCGATATTCGCGGTTGGCTTGGGACGGTTGGTATCACTCCGGATCGGGTATGGTTGGACAGCCTGGATCACGCGAATGGCTTCGGGATCGCTCGATCGTCTTCGGCGGACGGCTGGTCGCGACGGCAGGCCGGTGCCGAGCAGGTAGGCTGGTGGTACGATGCGCCGGCTATCGTACGGTAGTATTGTCGGCCGCGCGATCGTACAATTCCCCCCGACGACTGCCTGGAGCTACTGCCGCGGCTGAAGGATCACCAGAGTGTCGTTCCTGCTTGAGGGCGGTTCGATGGAGAATATGGGCGGCGCTTCAGGATTCACCGCAAGTAGGGCGACTGATATTCGCGCCTGCAAAAGTCCCTGCCGGAAGAACGTATCCGTCAGTATGCGGGATCCAGGCAGTGGAAGGCTTCACGGAAAGGAGACGGCACTCCAGATATATATATATATATATATATATATATATATATATATATATATATATATATATATATATATATATATATATATATATATATATATATATATATATATATATATATATATATATATATATATATATATATATATATATATATATATATATATATATATATATATATATATATATATATATATATATATATATATATATATATATATATATATATATGTGTGTGTGTGTGTATATCTATGTATTTACTTAAATTTCATATTATTACGTACTATGATATTTATACACATCTATCTTATTACATGCATCTTATTTATTACATGCTACGAGTATGTATATAAAGAAATATCACCGCAAGTTACGTAAATCACTCTACATTCTTTTACATTAAACCTACCTTAGTATAGAAGCCCTAGTTAGGATGGCTTTCAAACTTAAATATATGTAACTTTATATATTTAATAAATAAATTTGAATTTAAATCATTAATTGCGTAAATGGTCAGACTAGAAATCAATTTCTAACTAATCTTGATCGCTACATCGATAGCTCTTTCGCTCCGCGCTGTGATTGTTATGAAAAAATCTTGGTGATTTCAGATAGTCTCTAAGCGAAAATTGAAAATTATCATTGTTTAACGATGACAGAGAAGGAACGCTGTAAAAACCGTTAGATAATTTTCGTCCACTAACTTTTGGCTATGTTTTGTGACTAGGTGTTCGTTTTGTGACTAGGTGTCAAATAACAAATTTTATTGCGAGAAATTGTATTTTATTAACGGCAGTCGATTTTTTTCTGCAATCACCGCCATCTATTAGATATAATATATATCTAATAGATGGCGAATACATTGACAGTCGGGACGTCGACAGCCGCGTTCATAATGTGTTTTTAAATGATCAATTAATCAACATTGAACTGAATTGAAAACAGTAATTTTTAAAATATTACATTGTTTTTAAAACTTATTGTTTCAAAATTCATCGAATAGTATTAGTCATCTTAAATAAAATGTGAAGCCGGAAGCACCTCCTCTAAGGCTAATTTACATTGATCCAGTATCTGTTCTGGATCCAGTGCTGGATCGGAATAGACGGTCGGTCTATTCCGATCCAGCAATGGATATTTGACGCTGAACTGTATAGAAATGTGTTTACATTGATACAGTGGCGATCGAGCGGGGAAACCCAGTGACGCTGGATCCAGCCACTGGGTCAATGTAAATCAGCTTTTAGTCAATTTAAATCAGCTAGCGTGACAGCGAGAGGACGGTGGTCAAGTTTCGTTGAACTTCGATAGTAATAGCAAGAGTTTTTATAATGTCGTTTATTAAGACGATTCTCGCTTTTCACTTGCCAAAAGCGATTGGGTCGCAAGATTGGTTGTAACAGGGGTGTTGGACAGTAACGGAAAAAAATATCCAGCTGCTAGTAGAAAAAAAATCATGTAAAATCGTTGGATCTGTTAAAATGGATATTAGATATGCTACAAGATAGGTTTCCGTTTGCGTCCCGTTTAAGGTTGTTACATGTTTTGGCGCTCATCTTCGTCCTATAAACACTTTATTAACACTTTATTATCCCCGTCCCAAAAAAAAATAGTAAAAATTAGTAAAAAAATTGAATTATGACTCTGTCTCACCAAAACATTAATTACTGCCAAACCACTGTACCCTTAATTAAAATAAAACAAATTACATAATAAAACATAATAAAGTAAAACAAATTAAATTAAAACGGGGCCGCCACGCTGAATCGTGTTGTGGCCGATATCGGCCAATTGGGGCTCTAGGAGTTAACCCCTTATTACACACTAGTTCACACACACACATACACCTAGAATACCTTTATTACACACGCAAATGGAACCATTTTATTTATTATTATAATCACGCATCGAATAGACACGTATAGCCATTTCTTCGATTAGACATAACACAACTCTACTCTACTGGACCGCAACATATTCTCACGTCGGAACGGCTTTGTTAATAGCATCACTGAAAGTTGGAATGTATGAGTCGTGTGCTAGTGGTTCAGGAAAACGTTGTACTCGTATTAAGAGTATTTTCAACACATTATAATTCAACTGTTACGTTCTTTTCCACAAAATACAACTGAACGCTGGCTATCAACTTGCTCATAGTGTACTCATCCTCTCAAAAAATTATCTCCGAAAACTTCATGTAACACTCTCTTTATTAATTGATATTAAATTTGTTTACTCCGATTGTATCTATGTACAGTTTGTAGATGATGTAGTTACAGCTATAACATATTAAACATTAGATCGATGCGTATGTTAGTAATACCTCTATATGTGAGTAAAGCTACTCTGTCGTGGTAAAGTCCCAGTCAATCTGGTGTCATTCGTTTGGCTGGTGTATTTGCAAATGAAAAGCTCAGCGTCTATTGTAAATTGGAATCGAAGTCTCCCACATTATTTCAGCCAGCTTGAGCGGAAGCCACTATATATGATATAGGGTATATGGTAGCGGTGGCTATAACCGCGGAACGCGTGCCACTTAGTGGCATGCGGAGGTGTTCTTGTGGTATTAGCGTATATTCTCAGCTGTTTAGTGTATGCTAAAAACAACATACACGATTGTACGCTTAACATGCTCGTACAACATCACCACACTCAAAGCAAAGCCAACATAGCTCTTCCCAAAGTCCGTTTGACCATATTATAAAAGTCATTTGTGTATTTGACCTTTAAACTCTGTAATAATTTTCCAAAATCAATAGGAGATTTAGAACCAAAGATGTCCAACCGTCTAAAATGGCTATTTTTTGAGACAACGTATAGAACGCCGAAATAAAGGTGTATACCAATTTCCAGCTTATTATCTCTCATTCCGAGATTTACCCCCTTTTTTTGCTAAAGTGACTGCACTATTACCCCCGCTGAGATCGGTTATCTTTTTATAATAAACTTATTGATTATAAAAACCCAATATAAAATGAATGCCCGTACCAAGGTAGACTTAAAATTGCAATTGTTATGATATTTAAATTTTTGCGTTTACCCTGCCTCCTAACTAAGATTAAAATTAGAGGAATTGATAACTTGGAATATATTTTAGTGTATATAGGCACATAATAATATGGTATGTATGTTAATTATCTAATTAGTTGGGCTTTGGAATAATTAAATTTACATAACGGGGTAAATAAGATGTAATAAGTTTCTTGACTTCATTTCTGCCAAGTTCAAGCACTGTTATTGATATTTTACTTTTGATTGAATTTACGTTTTAACCTGTTTTGAGTTCATTTTGTAATTTATTGTAAATTTTAGGACCTAGAAAACTAATTTGTGGTCATAATTTATAAGTTAGAATGCCTACACCGTATCTAAAATCAAATTAAAAATACAGACCGTCACAGCGACGCTGCACAATCAGTAAAAGAAAGAAAATAAGAGAAATGAAAATATCGTTCATTACCGAAGGAAGCGCAATTTGTAATGTATCTATTGCATTAAGCACTTGATTCCTCTAAGACTATTTACTTTAACCAGTTATCGGAGTTTCTCTTCGGTCGTTCTTAAGTAATGACGTTGACATTTAGCTTGGTGAAGACGTACTTTAGAATGTGCATCATATGGCTATGAAATAACTATGGCTATATATTTACCATTCCCTCATTTCTAGGGCTCTAAATATAGTAGCTAAATTGCAATAGAAACTTTTGCAATGAACAACTATATGTAAAATTGTGCATTTTTTTTTCTTATGTGGACTTGAAGCCAGCAAAGTTGTTGACACAGTTATATTTGACTTAATAAGAGATGGCCTCACGTTCTGGGAAATAGCTGCAAATTCCCTAATGATACTTTATCTTCGAAAAAGATTTATCCGAAAGGAGGATGCGACAAAACGTCCCCACCACCAATAAAGACTGTATGTCGTTAGAAACTCTTTATCACAGTCAATTTGTACTAACCGCCATAGGCACTGGGATTGAGTCTAACCGATATGGTAGTCATGGAAAGAACTCTTCAGAGAAATATGTCAACTCGTTATTGATAGTGGGGACGAGTCATACATCCCATGCATTTTTGCTCACCCTCCTTTGTTCACAGTATCTTCTTAACATTCTGTAAGCCATATTTTGTCGAATCCGGCATCATAACGATATACTCTACTTATGTTTGTCAGACAATTATGTATGAATTATGTATGTATGAATGTTCTACGCGTGACATGCGAAACAAATAGGACCTGCGTCCTTTTAAATTGCGGCAAAAGAAATCTGGGGATTCTTGCAAAGAACCCGATTTATTGCATTAGGGATTGTGATAGTATAAATTTTTCTCAGTTTATGTGACAATGTGTTATCCTAATTATTATTATATTTTGATTTTTTGTATTTATTTATGACTATTTATAATTTTTATCTTTCTATGTATTATCTATTTATATATATTATCTTATTAACCAACTTCAAAAAAGGAGGAGTTTATCAACTCGGTTGTATCTTTTTTTGTATACGGTTTTTTTATACTGGTTGTATTCTGCCATTTATAAGCCGTTTTGAAAAAAACTTTTTTTATCCGAATTAATATACTTACAGATTTGTCCCATTTTTATCAAAATCGTGTTTTGATGATGGGATCGATGAGGAATTGAGGGAACTCCTCAAATATTATCATATGAAATTGAAAATTTACATGTTGGTTCAATTCCGATGATAAATCATTTATTTTTATGGTAAGCATGACCTGATTCTACACCCTGGGTTGGCTACCGACGAGGGAACTCGTCAACGTCAACCCTAAATTTTGTATACTCATTCAGTTATGATAGCCCGCTCTAAGTTTTATCATGACATGGCTGCTGCACCCAGGGTTGGCTCCCGACGAGGGAACTCCTTAACGGTCAACAGCCCATTATAAGTCAGCCCGTTCAATTACGACAGCCCGTTCTAAGTTTCACCATGGACTGTGGTACCCAGGGTTGGTTTACTTCGAGGGAACTCTCTTTTGTATACGCATTCAATTATGATAGCCCGTTCTAAGTTCTAACATTTCTGGAGTCGGTTTTTTTTTGTTAAAATTTTGTCTATTATTTTCTGTACCTAGTGAGTTATCAATGCGATCGTACAAATACAAATTAGTTAAATAAGCATTAAACGAAATATGAGACTATTCCATACGATCATGCTAGACGAATTCCCAACGAACATCCTATATCTTGGCATACGACATACACGGTATTTGTTTTTTGAGTAGTAAGTTATTTTTTCTTACAACTTAACTACCCCCAAAATTAATACTAAAACTATAGAATAAAATATTACAATTTATTACAGAAAATATACATCTGATATATATTTTTACAGATATACAACGAATAAGAGGGTTAGTTATATATAAAATAAGTACAACAATGGGTACTTTTCATTATAATTATATTAGGCATTATATTATTGTATTTATTTTTTTCTAAAATCATCTACAAAACTCATTTAATCATCTAGAAAACTCAATCTCTGCTTTTAAATATTATTTTATTCTTTGTTTTCTATTTTTCGCGGTATTAAAAACATTTCATTTGAATGGTTGTAATATTATTATCAATATTAGATACATTTATTTTTTCTTATGAGAGATTAACGTAGTTGTAATATTAATGATTTAATTACCTAAATCATACGACTTTCTTTTAATCAATATTTAATAATTCATAGAATGGCTGTATCTGATTCTGACTATACATATAATGGCTGTATCTGATTCTGACTATACCAAGTACCAACTGGTTATATATTTTTGTTTAACTTTCACCCGCATTATAAATCGTCTGCTATATAACTCCCGTGGACAATAATCAATAAACACCTTAAATGCGTATTTAACCGACCCTGAGTATGATCTGGCGAGCACAGTCGGTGACCAGTCAATCTCCAGTCGCAACTGCTACAACTATACGACTTGTTGCTATGAAGTGTGGTCGTGGGTTCCTTGGTGGTACTTTGCAGTGACGATGATCAATCAACCAGGCTCGGTTGTTTAACTTCGAGGTTCTCCATTGTTATTTGCAGTTCTTGACAGTACACATTTGCGATTACTGTAGTTCTAAACCTTGCGAAATTGTAATGGATAACACCTGCAAAGAGCCACCACACCGTCCCCATGAGAAACTTCTAACTGATGTTTCGTTTTGAATATTCTCTTGCCGCATGTCCTGAATTCAAACACTGTCATGAGCACTTACGGTTATTATACACGTTTCATTTGTCTGGAAAGTGTCAATCTAATACAGAATATCTTCATTTTGGTATTGCTTCGGAAAAGCAATGCAAGCGCCGACTGTTCTTGCAGCTGGCAGTCAACTCACACGGCACTTTTTTACTTTTTCGAATTTAGCCAAATGGCAAAATATCGTATTGACATTTACGTTAAAAGCTGCTGATAGATAAACCATAGTTTGCGACGGATTCGCTTCCACTATCGCCCTTTTTATCATTTCCCGTCATCTAGGACAGCGGTTCCCAAATTTTTAGATACGAAAACTTAGAAAGTCGCTTATATTTGGCGGAACCCTTAACTGAAGGGGAGGGGGGGGGGTGAAGGACGGTAAGAGGCCCCTCCTCCCCATAAAGCTCAGCATACATTTTTTAACACAATCTATTAAACGAATTTTACCTAACCGGGGGCTATTATACGGAAATTAGTTGACTGTCATGATACATAATCCAAGTCAAGTCAAATCTGCTAAAGTCGACAAAATAAGTCGACAATAATAGTCTAAAATGACACGCGTCTATTGTTTAAAATACTTTATTAGAAAAGCAAAGATTTGTATCACTGGCTGAAAGTCAACTTTTCGGGGCAATTATAAAAAGAAACAACGATAAAATTTAGAATCATGGTTTTTTTTCAATATTGTGGTAATAATTGCCCTGAAATTTGGCTCCATTTCGGACGTTTAACTCTTAAACCGGGAAAATATCCAATCAGCTTACAAATATATTTTTCGCATGTAAACACAATACTTAAAATAGAGGTAGTAAAATCATAATAGCTTTCCAAGCTACTGAAGCGTATTGAATATTCATTTCTCAGTCTAATGCAAGAGAGTGTTTTTTTTACTAAACATGTTGTCGAGAGAAAATTCGCGGAAACCCTACGGATATCTCGCGGAACCTTTAAGTTCCGTTAGTCTAGGAGACTCGTTCTTGAGATGGAAATTACTAGAATAAAAGCGATCAACACTCATTCAAGATTCATTCATTTGTGGTGATTAGTCTTTACATTGATATAACTTGCCGTCTCTGCTGCGTTGCTACTGAAAATAAAGAGGATTTTCAACTTTTTCATGATCGCACCCACGACAAATTCGACTAATAACAAACGACAGATAGACAAAAGAATAACTGATTTTGAATTAGAATTAAGTAATAATGTTGATTTGAGCTACATTTATTTGTATATGGAATTCCAACTCAAAGTTATCAGTTTAATGTGGCCAGTGTGAAAAATGTATACATATTTACATATTTAGGGTTCGAATACGCACGTGCTACATACACGACAGTAATAAAGTTCAAAGTTAAAATTGCGATTAATGAAGGTATACATAGGCTTCATTAAGCCAACCGGACGCTGGCAACCATCTACTATGCGATAACTCACTTATTGGTCGGACTGGTGCTTTGCTGGTTTAACTGAATTACCGGTGTCTCGTCTGGCCTACGCTGACTAGGCGTAGTCGGAAGCCCCATATTAAACCAAAGAGTGTGCAGTTTCAAACCCTATCGGCAATGTTTTAACTAATACCGGAAAACCAATTTAGAACGGCTAACGACGACTCAGAAGCCTAATTGATTTACCAAAGCCTACATCGTAAATTGATTTTAGGCGTACGCCTAATTAGGAGATTTTGTAGGAACATATAATATTTATTTGAGTACGAGTACATTGGCCAGTTTGGTAAGTGGGTTGGGTAGATTGGGTAATTTGGTGCCCCAGTAGGTTAGGATCTTGTCCCGCAGGAACGGTATATTGGGACACGCTTATATTGACTAATAGCGATTCTGACATCATAGATAATTTAGTAGTTTATATTTGTGGCATAAACTGGTCTCCTAATGTTAAATCAAAGTCTTTGACTTTGTCGCCCCTGTGCACGCACAGGTAATTTGAAAACCCTGCAGAAATCACAGCAAAACTATTTTCAGTTAAAGTGATCATAACAAAATTTGTAGAGCATAAAATTTATTACAACCTATCTATTTTACATTTGTTTTTATTTCTAGAATCATAATGATATATATTTTTAAATATTTGCCAAAAAGGCTTAAACGTTATAAAATATGCTATTAGGACAGCGCTAAATTGGGTGGGTGTGGAGGGATAACTTGCAGATATCTGTGTAGCGGATGCTTAAGACAGTGTAAATATATAGCTATATCCTTTGCCTTAACTGTGTAATGCAGTATACATCAGCAGAAATATAATACAACTAAATTTTAACAACACACAAACTTTGACGCGGACAGAGCCGCAAGTACAGCTTGTTGGTTATAAACTCGTCAATACTGCCTCGTGTATTGTTTTGTTATCGTTTGATCCCGGCTTATCCGTAAACGTGCTAGAAATTGCTTTGTGGTGAGTGTCCCCCCGCTCTGCGTCGCATCGTGTCGCGACAGTCAATACGCGGAGTGAATATGGGATATTGGATGTGGGAGTTTGAGAGAGCAAAGTGTTAAACGAACCCGTAGGGCGGAACACTTTATCAAGGCCCCCATTTCAATTTCTGTTGTTTGCCGATGACGCCCCGGTGACTTTCGCCTTTCCCGAGCGGACTTTGTCACATTTCGCTCGATTCGGGGCGTGCATAGCCATTGTGGCGGTGACAGAGTCAATATAGAGAGCCGCCTCTGATTAATTCTGCAGTGTACTCTGTACACAACACGAATGGATAGTCAATCAATGTAACTGTTTAACACGTCCATTGCCAGGACGATAATAGAAGTGTCTTCAATTAGTCGATGGATTTTAAAATACTCTAAAAGTGAAGTAGAAGGAATACGGAATTATAACTAATGTTTATTAAGCTCTAATGCATAAATGCATACTTTTAAAAAATTGTTGTTTCGGGCTTTTCTAAGGTCTTTATGAGCCTTGTAACACTGCGACCATTGTTGATCTATTGTGTTCGCCACCTGAATAGTTCTGCGCTAAGCCTCGTGTCATTTAAGAACCGCAACAGGCTTATAAGCCTATTGCGGTTCTTAAATGACACGAGGTTTTACCTCTTCAGGTTGTTTTACCTCCTCAGGTTGGAGGTAGTGACCACCAAAGTAGTGTATCTTTTACATATCGGAGGGCCACACTCGTTCAGGGGAGTTTCCTCTGCCTCTTGGCAGAGCCTGCACATTTTCGTATCCAGGCCACAATTTCCCGTGAGCGCCCTCACCAGTATGCGTAGATTCTTCCTATTTAGCGATAAGGCCTCACCGGTAGTCTTACGGTCGTAGGCTTTAATTAGCGATTTTGAATTATTCAAACCTGGCGTGTTGTTCCAGTGGTTGTCAGATTGTCCTAAACATATTTTATTGGGCGTTAAGTTTGCAAGGCTTTTTGATACGCTACAGCAAGGTTCAGGGACCGTATAACGTTCCCTTTGCTCCCGGCCTAGCAAGTTCGTCGGTTTTTTCATTTCCATTGATTCCTGCATGGCCGGGAACCCATCTTAGTATTACTCTGTTCTTTTCGCCCAGGGAATTCAGTAGAGAAAATGCATGCTTTGCTTGAGCCGCCACCTCAAAAAATTGCAGCCTCATTTCGGTAATAATAGCGTTACTCACGCTACTCATCTGACATACTACTAACGGTTAAATTATATATAATATATATATATATATATATATATATATATATATATATATATATATATATATATATATATATATATATATATATATATATATATATATATATATATATATATATATATATATATATATATATATATATATATATATATATATATATATATATATATATATATATATATATATATATATATATATATATATATATATATATATATATATATATATATATATATATATATATATATATATATATATATATATATTAATATTTAATTATCAAAATAAATAATGTGGACAGCAACTGCAGCTGTCAACTACAACGGACGAACACGTCACTTCTAGAAGTTTTAACGATATTAGATCGTTCTATCGTTCCTCCAGAGAGGTGAGCGTAGAAGACTTGCGACGAAAACAGCCCACTGTTTAGTTACGCCACTCATACGTAAGGAGTCAATGCCTTACGCCACTCATCCGTAAGAAGTCAATGCCTTAACGAGGTTAATCATATAGCGGACCGACCTTCGCGCTCTTACTTCCAGCAATCATTGTACTCCGGTATCCCGACTGGTTACATGTTCGAGGTCGTTTGCGTGGACCTCTCCCTTGCGTAGCGGTGCTACGGTGTCTATCAAATCGAATCGTGGACCACGGTATCCTTTGCCCGGCTGTTCACCCGGTATCGGGTAGCGGATTGGTCTTTTAAGGGCAGTTGCAGTAAGATTAACAACCCGCTCTATAGAAAACAATATTTTTTCCAGAATCCCCCAGTTATCAGTTGGAATGCACAATCGATTGACTGACGCCACACAGTGCGAAAGCCGTCCAGGAGCGCCTAAATATTGATTCCTAGGACAACTCGGCTTGTAGGCTGGAGTCTTACCTGGGCTCGCATTTTTGCGTGGAGGCTACCGGATGGGTGTTGACCTGTGTGTTTGACCGACGCTTATACAACATGGGTATTAGTGGCCGAATTGCAACAGGGCCCATTAGCTCCTAATATGGACAACAGAAAGTGTTACAGTTTAAAAGTTCATAAATATTGAAATATGCAAATTATTACTGAAATTGCGTTGCGGTCCTAATGTGATGGCCACACACTGTAATGAAATGAACGCAGCTCGTTGCGCGGCGTGGCATATGAAAGGTAACAATGTGCGGCGAGGCGACAGGGCGATAAGTAATTGAATTCTGGGCCTCACCGAGCAGAGAGGTGTTGCTCTATTGACGCGGCTGGCGAAGGAAGCCACAAAGGGCTAAGTCGGTTAACCCTGACAAATACTATTTTATTCCATTTACCAATATTATGCGGATTTGTCGATCTTATCCTCGGGGATTTTATCAATATCATTTGTTAGTCCATTACACTGCCTAGTACACCGTACCACCTGCAACACAACGCCGGATAGGTACGAACGTATTATGGGATTGATCGCTTCTGTTCCGGTAATCGGAACAACGTCAGTAATGTTGTTTATGTTGAATTAAGGGTGATAAAGGAAGCGGATCCTTCGCAAACTAGAACTGGGCTAGAAGCAGCTTTCAACGTCAGTGACAAATTATTGTTGATTAATTTGAGTGAAATCGGCAAAGTCAAAAAAATCTAAGAGAGCATACCGTCTGAGCTTAATGAATGCCAGCTGCATTACTTTAATGAACCGATACCACAATGAAGGGATTGTGAATCGGATTGTAAAAATAATTCACAATGGTTGAATCCAAAATATGCAGATAGGAAATGTCCAAATGCAAGATCAGTCAGAAGACGCTCATGGGGATGCTCTAGTGGTCCTCGGAAGATTCTTGCAGTCCATCACCACGGTTAACGCAAATGTATGCTAGCCAAATGGAAGTAGATCGAGTGCGTGATCTAGGAGTCATCTTAGATCGCAAGCTTTTAATGGATAATCACATTGATTCAGTCGTCAACAGGGCTTACAGCACCCTCGGTTATTAGAGTTTGTAGACCTCTTAAAAACACTCATTCTTTGACAACGGTTTATGTTGCATACGTACGCAGCCTGCTTGAATTTGCTTCTAATATTTGGTCTCCACAGTATGCTACATACAAGCTGAGGATTGAGCGTATTCAAAAACGATTTATACGTCATCTAAATTACCGCTTATTTTCCAACGGCTTGTCGTATGCTGAAGGTCTGCAACGCTACGGTTTAGAGACATTAGAGGACCGGCGAGTACTATCAGATATGTCGTTTCTACATAAAATTGTTCATACTGGGTTGGACAGTTCATACCTCCTGAGTAGGGTGAGCCTACGAGCGCCTTCCCGACTCGCACGTGCTCACTCAACTTTTTACGTACCAAGGTTCAACACTAACTATGGTTCCAATTCGTTATTGCCGCGCGTTATGCATGCATACAATGTATGCTTTAACGATATTGACATATTTAACCATCAGAATAGTCGATCCTTTGTTAAGGAGGTACGTGAAAAGCTGATTATCAGGTCGGATTGAATCGGATTGAATTAGCATGCACAAGCACTCACAAGCACATTCGCACTACAGATACACACACCCACACACACATACATACACGCACACACACATACAAACACACACATATACACACTCACACATACACGCTCTCCATCACACAAACACACACTAACATCCATACACTCGCACCTAGCGATTTTAACTGTTACTTTTAAATTCTTTTTGGTTTTATTTATTTTTTATTGTTTAGCATATTTTGTAATCCTTATATAGCAAATAATTTAAAACATCATTGGCTTTGTTACTGGTATATATATATTATGTTTATACGTATTTTTTTTATGCTGTATGTTTTTAAGAAAAATAAAATAAATTAAATAAATAAATTTGAAAATAATGATGGAGAAAGTTGCAATTAAACAACCGAGCCCGACCAATCCCATTTCGCCACTTCTTCTGAACGACAACTCACGAACACACTTCAAATCAAACAGTCACGAAGTTGCAGGAGTTGTGATTGAACACTCTTCGTCACCCCCCGTATTCGCCAGACCTTGCCCCAACAGATTTCCTATTTTCGGAAAGAGGAGGGACAATCGCTTTCATTGATACTGGGTCCACGAGAGTTCTACATACAAAAGGATCATTAACCGCTGCCGATAAAATAGAAACATTGCATGATAATCGGGGTCAATATTTCAATTAATAAAGTAAGTGTATTCTTTATACAATTTTTTATATTAAAGTTCCTTTAAAATACGGCAACTTGAATACACTTTCACGCCTTAGACAGTCTCTGTATCTATGTATTCCAAAAATATATTTTCTATTATCAGAAATTTATGAAATCTCCTTAGATGTCCCTAAATGGACTATGACTTTTTTGTGGAAGTTACAAAATATAGTTATAAAAGTCAGTATCTATAAGGTAATGACACTATCTATATAAACGCTATTTCTTCTGCAGGTACTTAAAACTTGATACTTGCAGCCAACTATAATATATTATTAATATTATTAAGTTTTATTTAATCCACTTAGACGTCACGGAATGAACTAAGATTTCTTTCTTCCAGTTACAAGCTGTAGTTATAAAATGCAGTATCTAATAGAAAACAGATTTGGGAATTTGTGAATAAAAACCGCATTTCTACTCTACTTAGAACTTGGGTCTTGCAGCCAACAAAAATATATTTTCCATTATCAGAAATTTTATAAATCTAATTAGACGTCACGAAATGAACTAAGATTTCTTTCTTCTAGTTTAAAATATAATAATTGTATTACTATTAGAATGTATTACAAAACTTAACATTAATTCTAAGTAAGGTACTATAATACATGACACAAAAATCAGATTTAGAACCGTATTTCTACTATACTTTATACTCTGGACTTGCAGCCAACAAATCTAAAACATGCATAAAGGAATTTGGATTGTATTGAAATTTTATTTACGCGGCTGTGCTGGCTGTTGCCGTTCGACGCCGTCGTATATTTGAATGGTCGATTGAATGTATTATACAAAACGCGTCGAGTGCCATGGGAATTCTTATCACGCAATTTGCAATATTCGCAACATTGCCAGACGGATTGGCATTTTCCGCATAGTGGAGAAAATGTCAGAAAGCAGTAGCTTTGAAGGGCGTATTCCATTAAGTTTCCAATGAATATTCAACGGAGTAATTTGTTCGATGTCAGCGTAGTCATTGAAGTATCCGCGCACAAGCAGTCGTCATCTAATTGAGTGTAAAGCAGCTTTGTCGCGATATTATTCAACTTTATAACTTCTAACAGTAGCAATAAAGTTAAGAATAGCAAAAGTAGCGTGCTATCTCTGATTGCTCGCGAAATCGGCTTTAAGTATCGACATTTGATAAGTATTGACATTTGATAATACTCAACTCTTAAGTATTATATATTAAAATTTGAGAAAAAGACAAACGTACAAAGAATGATTTAAGAATAAAATATTTCCTTAATAATATTTTTTTTCCAGTGGCGAAATAAGGATTTGTGAATGCATACCCATAGCTCGAGATTATGGCGCGCTCAATCGAATCACAAAATTATGTGAATTATAAAATCGAAAATTAAAGAAACCTTTTTGCAAGCTCCTCGTAATTCTCTATTTTATATAGGGCATATTTGGCAAGATTTCTTTTATTGCCTATTTTAATTAAACGACTTCGTCTTTTAAGCTGTTTTATTACACGAATGCCCAACAAAAAGGAGTGTAATGTATTCAGGGTTCATGTATGTATATTTGAGGGTACATGTATATTATTTAAACTAATTTCACAAAAATTTTAGGCGCGATACTCCTGCAATGTAAGCGGTGAGTGTGTTTTATTTTAATTTCGTTAAATTGACTGCTTAATTTTCTAGCTTGTCGCTTAGCCACATTACTTATTTAGGATCTTAATTAATTACAATTAATTAAAACGTGAGAGCGCTCATAGATTTACTCTTAATATGCTTTGCCATTAGCATCCTTATAGCACCAATGCGCAGAGATAGTTGTTCTGTACTAGAGCTGCGATAGAGAGTTTAGTATGCTTTCAGTCGTCAGCGCGAGCGGACGTGGAATCATGCCTGACGCTTCGTCAACGCTGGATTTTTATTCGTCTAACCCTACAAAATTGACCCCTCCTATTTCTTCGCGTGTCTGCCCATTTCGGATATTTTTCTGAGGTCTCATGTCGCCTTAACAGCAGCAATTTCATTCCTCATAACACCTTGTTACGGTGCATGATAGAGAATCTTGTAGCTGTTTCTTTTAGTTTTCCTATATTTCGCGCTGAGGTTTCATCTCTTCGCTTTATCCTGATAACTTAAATGTACGAATAAACTGCTTGGATTGTGGAGATCTTTTTAGGCTTGGTTTGTATCTACAAATAATTTTAGCCATAGTATATGGTTATAGTCATTTATCCTTGTTACAATGACACGTGATCATTTTTTCGAAGTCCCATTGAAAGAAACCTGCAGTTTTAGCTATCTCGTGGACAGATCCTCAGATTTGCAGATAGAAGATATTTCTTAGTCTTTGGTGGATAGCTGTAGTGGTCTTACGAGCACTAAAGCATTTTCTTCACCTAATATAAGTACTTCTGTAGTTCTGGTTATTGAATTTGTTACTGCTTTTATATATTCATCGTTCTTTTTAGGCTGAATCTGAATGAGGCTATATTTTTTGTTTTTTACATCAATTGACTGTGATGTGTCCGTTATTTTTTACATCTATTATTTTCCACAGTATTTTATGTCATTTGAAAATATTTCTACAAGACTATTTCTACAAGAATACAAATATTTCCATAAAATACCCAAATGATCAAATATTATACCAAGGTATGTATATATTGACTAAAATTTGTGGCTAATTTGTCGCATAGAAAATGAATATCGAACAGCCCTGAAACACGTTATCGGCATCTATGTATGAACGTCACAAGCTAACTACTACAATGACGGATATCGACATAAACTGACAATGCAAGTATAAAAGCGCAGTACTGCCCAGCATTAATCAGAGACCCGCCGATATTGATATATGATGGCGCGTTTGATTACCCGCTGCGCAAGGATTCCCTACACGGTTCTGACCAAGCGTGCCCCTGGTCAGAAAAATGTTTGACCATACCTGGTGTAAAACGTCGTAGGTACCCATCCTTACAAGTTTGGCGGTATTATACACGCTGAATCATTGGATTAAATCGATTGCATTTAGATTCTAAACTTCGTTGCATTATTTTAAAGCCACTGTGTTGCAATGAGAAGCATCCTACTATTTTTCGGCGTCCTGATCTCTTATAAAAGTGATGTTTAATTATTTTGAAGTTGTATACATGTACAATTTAAAACAGTGTTGTGTATACATGGATATGTATGAATTTTAATTTTAATTTATGGAAAGAGTACAATCATGTATTTTGTTTATTCGGCATTAATAGATTTTTTAAGCCAATAAAATGAACAACTGTAACGGCCCAATTCATTTAAAATAATGAAAATGGATCATAGAAAATAATCAAAATTGTCAATCAATAGTTAAAGAATGGATTATATTCCGTTATCGAGAGAAAATACAAAATATGAACAATTAGACATCGATATGATTGGCATTTGTACACAAAAAAATAATATTTTTTCACGGGAAATGTCTTTCATTTCTTTCACTTGTAACGAAGAACCATTTGTAACGAAATATGTTATGACAAGGTCGCTTATTACTATAGAAGTAAAGCACCCACCGGCATTATTTTATTACCATTATTTAGATGATAAGAGCCATTACTCGTTAGTGCATACATATGTCGCTGGCATAAATGGCGCTGTAATCGCACGCAGCACGACGCAACTAAATTTAACATCGCGCGCTGTGTTTATTTAGTGAAAGCTCAGCAGTACATTGATTGATTCAAGCGAAAGTGGTCGTGTTTGATAGAGCTCACGACGATATAGTAGGTTTGATACATAAAACTCATACTTATTATAATTAGAAGTTGAAGAGTTAAAAAGACTTGTTTTCTTTTTGCAGAAATTTGACGACTGCTCTATTGTGGCGCCACCGGGTGCGATACGTAACGTACAAAAATGGCGTGCAAGAAGAGCTCGAATAGCAAGAGAGAGAGAGAGAGATTTCGGCCTTTGACAACCCGCGTTGACTTCGGCGGAACGGGTTCGTCTCCACCGGATTGTGTATAATTAAGCTGTAAACTGTAAATGAACATATAAAATAATAAATAGAATGACTTGCTAGGTAACTGTATATCGGTGTTTGTTACGTACATACAACGCCGAAAGTGTCCCTCATTTAGAACGTTTCATTGATAGAGTGGATCTATTATTAATTCGCTCAGGACTAGCCCGATACATATTTGTGATATACTCGTATCTGTGTCCTTGTATCTTGTCCTTTTATTTTGTATGGTATATCAGTCAGTAAAGGGTCATAGAGAGACTAATATTAGCCATTTAATGATATATAATATCTATAATTGTGATTCTTGTATATCACAATTTAATCGATTGTAATTATTCGTATGAGTCCTGCCTGAAGAATAAACAATTCTAACATTGTCATTCGTTACACGGATTTTTATATCCTATCAGTGATGAGGACGTTATAAATCAGTCTTCTGCGTATAAAAAATCTTTTGTCTCAACTTTGATAGTTAAAAAACTCACTACATGTTAATTCAATTCTAGAATTATCACTAGCTTAGTTTTTTTTAAACAACATGATTTACAGAAAAATGGCCATGCTATTTGGTATACATTACAATAAAACGTGCAGGAATAATAAGTTGAACCCATAGTGTTGGCTCATCGCATACCTAACTGAGGAAAAATGTATCTAGGGATGCTGATATTTATCTTAGGCTATTGCGAGCTTACAGGTATAAACAGTTCAAAACATTCATTCTTGCATAATACAAATACCCACACACACAGAGAGTAATACCAACATACATAAAAATTATAGAAATAAATTATTATTAGACCCAACACCAATACATAGTAATACATAAATACAATGAATACATATTTAAAATAAATATATATAGATAGGTACTAATATAACATACTATTATACGCATATTCACAAAATGTACATATACATACAATATATATCAAACAACGTGGCTTTTGAACAAGTAAATTAAATTGTAATACCTCTAGTCTTTAACCTCATACGTCTATTATGTTTATAAATAAAAAATCTAAATATTGCTTTTTATTTTTTCATTTTACCTGCTGAACGTACAGTTGGACTGTACGTTCAATATTATTGTTTTGTATCATTTCACGGCGAACAGAGGCAACTATTTTCGATTGTGTACGAGCTACCTATTATATCGCTCAATAGCTGTCGAACAATAATATCTATATTTGGCCTGTTTCAGGATTGATCCGTATGCCCTTCACCTTTAATTGAATCTGCTCCAATAATATCAGTTGCATTTACGTAACTGCGGTCATGGTCGCACTCACACACGAGTAACAATCTGCAGCAGTTCGGCAAAAGCCAATATATCAATGTTTAATTTTATTTACTTTATTTAGAAGAGAGTATCTCGTTACGATTAGTGTTTTGATTTTGATGACTGATCGGTTAATTATACTTATAATTTATAGCAAAAAAACCTATATCGTCGGTGATACTGCAAAACCGCGTAAAGTATACAGGAGAGCATAAAAACCGTTTCTTTTTGTATATATTGCAAAGAATAATAAAACAAAAATCCATTGGGTAGATATACTTTATTTAAATTGTTTCCCATAAAAATATAATTTTAACATTATAGGATATAAAATTAGAACTGAAAAAAACGTATCTTACGCGATTCTGCAACTATAAAATAATTCCGTAGATACTTCTTACGCGGTAATGCCACAAAGCGGTATTGAAACAAATAAAAACTTGAAATAAAATTATTTATATCTTAAAATAACAAATGAAAAAACACTTTTAAATGTCCCAAAAATACGAATACACTGAAATGTCCCAAAAATTGTTTTTTTGATTCAATGGCTTGGGAACAGATAAAAACTCGAAATTAAAATACATTTAACTGAAAACTATAAATTATTAAACTTAAATATTGGTCTTTATTTATTAACCTAGTCAAAGACAATTAAATTGTAAACCTTCTAAATACGTAGACCTTTCAAAGAATAAAAAAAATATTTTTACTTCGACTTTTTATATTTTTTTCGAATAAATATAAATTACGCAAAACCTTTCTTAGTACATAATATTTTCATTGTTTTCTTCTTCGTCTTTAT
The DNA here is from genome assembly GCA_944548615.1 of Micropterix aruncella. Taxonomy (NCBI): domain Eukaryota; kingdom Metazoa; phylum Arthropoda; class Insecta; order Lepidoptera; family Micropterigidae; genus Micropterix; species Micropterix aruncella. The sequence goes on from OX155980.1 coordinate 32,427,323, forward strand.
AAACCAAATAATTTTCATGGGGTAATAAATTGTAGAATGAATGGCAATCAGACAATAAATACAAACGGAGCTGAAACGGAATTCACCGACCGGAGTCCGGCCCATTATAATACTATTTTTTTTACACTTAAGCCATAGAATTTGAGATGCGCAAATCGCAGTTTTAGATAATTTTTCTAAGGAAGAGTTGATTATTTTTCTGGAAAGGCCAAGATCTTTAAAGAGGTGAAATAGAGATTTAGCTGGCAGGCCACGAGCGCCAACTTCCACCGCATGAAGGTGAACAGTGAAGCCGTTCCGGGTTACGGCATTTGCAAGATCATGGTATTTATTTAATTTGTACTCGTGGTCTTTTGGGATATTTGATTCCCATGGGACAGTTAATTCTACAATAAGGGCCACCTTCCGAGATAGAGAGTAAAGAGTTATATCTGGACGGAGGGCTGTGCATCCGAGACTTTCAGGGAATTTATACTACTTAGGGACCGAATCAACCTCCAGAATCCAATCATAAAGCTTTCTCAATTATTGAGAAAGGTTTTGTATTTAAATGTTTTTTGCCTTTAGAGCCATCCCGCACAAACTGTATCGGGGGTTTGGAGGATACTGTCAAACCCTTATTGGCACGAGACACTAAGAGACTAATTACCTCGCGAATAACAGCGAGAACTTTGTCATGGCGGTAAGTGTACCGTCCTTGATCTAAGACCAACTTGCAGCCAGCTAGAATGTGTCTAGCTGTGCAAGGGGTATTGCTACAGAGGGGACAAGAACTATCCTCGGCAAAGCTCCAACGAGCGAGGTTACTGGAGTCTGGAAATGTATGCTGAAAGGCATTCAAACAAAATTTCAGCATCTCTGGCGTCCAGTCATAGAGCATTACCTTCCAGTGCATTGGAGGCGGAATGCAAAAGTCCCCAATTGTTGTCCAATCATTCTGGCATTGAAGGCCAATATCATGAGCCATACTGTTGCTGTCGTAATATCCCCGCAAAAGAGACTTCTTTAAGTCCACGTCGCTCATGGTTGTACTGCCATACCCCAGACCAGTGCCATTCTGGCTGATTCCAGTAAGGAACTTTTTGTGGAACTCTACGCGGGCTTGTAGATCATTTGAATTCATCATTAAGCTCGCCTTTTCTTAAGAATAAAGAGTTTTATTATTATTATTATTATTATTATTATGAATCACTACGGCCACATATTACGTGCTTCGATATTGCCGGATCTTTGGAATTGCACAGAATCGAATTTTTGGTTATTCTGGAGTTGGCGTAGAGCAGAGAGGGCAGTTTTAGCGCTAGCCCAAAATTTTGTTTGGACCTGAAGAGAGTCGAGGTGTCAGCTGGTTTGGCTAAGGACAGCCAGGATTTTAAACTAGCTGTCACCAGCGCATCTAGACGGGACAGTTGGGTTTTGGTAAAATCGTAAATAAGAAAGGGCCATGGCAAATGTGACGTTAGATAATTGTCATAGATCCAGGCCTTACGAGGGCCAGAAATTAGCAAGGCATCTATTTTTGCCAGGCAACTTTTGAAATTAAATGATTGTTTTGGTCTATAAGGGAGATATTAGAGCCCTTATAGACCAATTTGGGGTCATAAGATGTAAATTTTGTGTCTATGCGGGCGAGTCCAAGGCAAAAACATTTGGAGGGCTTCACTTTTATACAGCCTGACCAGTCGCAGAAAAGCTCTACTTTCTGTAATAGCAGGGAAAGCTGCTTGGGGCTTCTGGTGATAAAAGTTAGGTCGTCGGCAAAAGCGAGGCACGACGAGGTGTATTGGCCGTCTGTTTTAAAACGGTAGCCCCACTTCCTGTGAAACTGGGTCAGGCTTTCCAGCAGTATAGTAAACTAATTGTATTTCCTGTAAATGAGCTAACATCCGGGCGTTTACTGTCCGCGCAAGCAGGAAGAGTGCGGCATCCTCGGCTAATAGAAACAACGTACGGTATGCCGTCACCGGTCGAGTGCCTTATTATTTTCTCTCTCCCTTTTATGCATCCGCGATTTCCTGCGAATCCTGCAGCCGCGGCCTCGCCAATGGTGCGGTGCGTTTTCGGGACGGTAGCCGTAGTTGTGAATATTCCAAGATGGTTTCTAAATAAGAAATTAATTGTATGGTTTTCTACGATCTGGAAAAGTAGCATTACTTTAGATACCTCGTGATTATGAAAAAAAAGTTATAATAAATATTTGTGGGGTTGATTGTAAGTCAATTAAATCGACTTGACTACGCTGGCTAAAGCCGCTGAAAACGACGATTGCCAACGATTGCCATGGTTTACCTTTAGATTGACCTGCAAATCACCCCCGATACCGACGTTTGATTGTGAAAAATTTAGTCACTCATCATTATCGATATTCTTTACAATCTCCATATTGATTAAACCATAATATCGTACACAGGTATACTGGATTTGTACCAGAAGTTTGTTATTCTGAAGCCACTTTTCAGTATTCGCTTTCTCTTTTAATTGTTTGTGCAATTTTCAATTGTTGATTAAATGTAATCTGGTGCATATATAACGACTTACGAGAGTTTATGTGGATAGTTTCTGGTATTTTTTTTAACCTATCGTGTGTACTTTGCTGGCTCGTTTATGCGTAATCACGAATTAAACATATCCCATAACGCTTTCTCTTTGCATGTTTACCTATGGCAATAGCCTTAAGTCTAGTGATCAATCGGACACGCTTGCAGCCCATTTTGTTCAATTTACTGGAACCTAATATAACGTTTATGAGATTTTGAACTCCTATCGTGGGATGTGGGAGAAGGCCGTTCTGAGGAAACCAGGTTTTATACCTTTTATCAAGCGGGAGATCATCGAGAAAATTGCCTACCTAGTTGACTAGTAGATGAAATACGATTCCTACCTATGATTATATACCCTATAATTCCAGCTATCGTTGGGCGAATATTGATGCGCAATATTGATGAGCGCTTTCTAAAATAGCATATCATCATTGGCCGGCCGATATATGCTCATTTCGTCTGTTACACGCCAAGGTAAACCCATCACTCCATAGTATTACTCGTCGAATAAGCCACCTATCCTGGTATACACGATCCAGCCATCCACGACAGTAGTTCATTCGCAATGATTCATCTCTTGCGAGCAAACAACTACGTTTCTGAATCTTGTACGGATGCTTACGGTGCCTTTTCACAACACTGTGGATAGTAGTAGTAGTAGTAGGAGTAGTAGGAGTTACTAACGTTAAGAGGACTCCCTTCACTTGTAACGCATACAACGACTGTCAGGTGTTGTGACGTTTTTATACATTTCTCTCCGGATTTTTTGACATTACCAAGCTTATTTCAAGGATTATCTAGGCTTATTGGAAGTCTAAAATTCAAAATAACCACAAACAACTAAGGTTTTTGAATTTCGTTTTTCCAATAACAATTTAGGTTTTAGGATTATAAATATGTCTGGTTATTACAATATATTTAGATCGTCGTCTCCCAATAAGCTAAATATCTTACCAATATACGTGTGGAATTAAAAATATCTGTAGAATACTGATTAATACAGTTGCAAAAAGTTGTCTGCGTCTATATGGAGAGTCAGCCGTGACCTTGTTAAAATTGCTTGCTCGCGTAGAAAATATTGCGAACAGTCGAATGAAACGAAAAATTCCTTTTTGAAGAGATACACGTACGATTGTCCTCGGTGGATCCATTTTCACTTTTTCCTCTGGAAGGCAATTTAATGTGCAATTCAGTGGTAGGCAATTTAATGTGATATGATAAATAAAGTAGTGATAGGCAGATATGATGATAGGCAATTTAATGTGATTAAATTAAAAAAGGTCAGGAAAGGCAGTCAAAAAAATAAAGCGATTTTTCACGTCGTCTCAGGTCGCGTCGCGTCGTCGGTCCGGCCGTAGGCTAAAAATGAACGTGTAGTTTCCTCCCCGCCAGGAATAGATTATATAATTATGCAATATCCGTCGCCACAACAACCTAAGTAATTTCCTGTGCCTCTTCGGAGCCATGCATGTTTGTTGGAGGGATTCCAGTGAAAAACAAATGAATCTATATAGGTATAATATTTCGCCCTTACCTATGAAATTAACGGTCTATTCCGAAACTTAAGACTGAAAATTTTGTATGAATAATGTTTATTTGATTAATTGAAATATTGACCCCAATGTAGTTTAAACTACCTATTTCAATTTTAAAGTAACTGCTTTTTAATTTCTATTTTTGAAATTATTAAATTTAAATTACCTATCCAATATTCATGTTAGATAAAAACCTTATAAACCTTTCGTCAGGCAACATATAATTTCTGTTTTACCACTCCCTTTAAATCTATAAAAAAAATTTTTTTTTAATATATTTTTTGTAGTAGTCTTTATTTATAAAAAAGATACAAATTACATGTCACAGTTTCCCATTAAGGCTAGTGCCTTTTCAGTGCTAGTGCCTTTTCAGTGGGTATCTAACAATAATGTGTTCATATCTGACTTATATTATTTATTACCTATTAACTATTATAACTTTTTACGTTAAGTGGATGTATTGACTTCCTAACCTAACCTAAACTAAGCAATATATCCTATCATAACTAGCTGAATATACACTTATAAATATTTACAGTACATAAATGATTTTCCACTAAATATATATATATTTATTTACTAAATATTTATACCACATATTTATATTAATTTATACTAATAGAGTTTTAATTTCTCCGTTATAGTATTTATATTATTTTAATTAGCTCGCCTGGGTAAGTCATTATTTAGGTTGCTTACACTATATAAGTTTCAATGTTTTCTTTAGTAAGTATTTGCTGATTGAGTTGTCTAATTTTATAGAAAAGTGAATGATTAATTTTGGAACAATGAATTCAAGAGTTCTATCGCCGTAGTAATTGTTTTGCTTGTTATATTTCAAATACCCCTTTTATTTGAATATATGGAAATCTAATAATTTAAATGAAAAAAAACATTAAAAATCAATCAATTACAATGATGGCATCAATAAAGAACGAAATTGAAAAGGAATCAAATGTTGCAATACCGCTCAATGTTATGCAGCACTATAAGCGTTTTTGATTAATTAATTTATTTATAGCAATAAACAGCGGTTTCAAACGTAGGTAACGCTAGGCGTACGTAATATTTTATAACAATTATTAAAATTTAACTTAAGGAGGAACGGGTAAACAAACAAGGCTTTATGAGTGTGACATGCAAACTACATAGACACAAGACTCAGAATGACGATTCGATAGCGAGCCAAATCCGAAGAAGCCACGTAAGTCGCTCGAAAGTCAATAATGTTGGTTATTTCTTTTTACTATTGAGGTGATATAAACCCGAAATTCGTTTCTGAGCTGCAGAGAGGCAAACAGTCAACAAGCAATATTTTTCGAACATTAGGTTACGACTGCGATCACATAGAAGGCTCAAATTTATGGAACGACAATTCTTGGAATTTGCACCTCGATAACGCGCAATCAAGACATCGATCCTAGTGCACTTTTTATTGACCAAAAACTTAACGAATGTCTTCGACCATGCACCGTATACACCATATAGGACTCAGTGACTTGTTTTTTTTTCAAACTTAAATTAGGTGTCATTTCGTAGAAGATGTTTCGAAGTTATTGATGTCAAAAAACATAATTCGCAGGGAAAGCTGAAGGTCATATCAGAAAACGCCCAGAATAATTTTTGACGTTGCCGTATTATATGGCGTATTTTTAAAGGTCACATAATAAATTTGGATGATTAAGCCGTATTTTAATCAAAAATTTTCAATATTCATTTGAACGAACAGAATGTCTATCTGGGACAGAACATCAAGTTCGTTAGACTAAACTTTGTCATATTATATATATATATATATATATATATATATATATATATATATATATATATATATATATATATATATATATATATATATATATATATATATATATATATATATATATATATATATATATATATATATATATATATATATATATATATATATATATATATATATATATATATATATATATATATATATATATATATATATATATATATATATATATATATATATATATATATATATATATATATATATATATATATATATATATATATATATATATATATATATATATATATATATATATATATATATATATATATATATATATATATATATATATATATATATATATATATATATATATATATATATATATATATATATATATATATATATATATATATATTCGAGAAACGCTATCTACCGCAATGCAATTTAGGTATCTACATGTAATATATTCTACATGTAATAACGCACAATAGGCAACCTAAACCTTATCTATGGTATAAAAATACCTGTTTTAAAATAATATTTATTTGTTGTATGAACTAAAAAGTTATTGCCAGTCCCAAACACACTTCTCATCCTTGCGCTAAAACTATGCCTTTGAATAAACATATTATAAACCACTTGTACTGGAAAGGGATTATTGAGTTCACACTTCAATTATTTGATTTCGTTCGTATAACTTTACATTGTCCCTAGAAATTTCCCGGTGGATTAAGCGGTGGACCGAGCTTGCCAAGTTTCTGGGGCTCTTTAACCATAAAGTTGACCAGTTAACTTCTTGCTCTGCGAAATCGCTTTTGCCCCAGATCGTCTTATTTTGAAACTTAGTTTAGTTTGGGATAGACCTTGAAAGCACCGTGAAATCTAATGAGCGAGTTGGTTGCTCGAAAGATTGCTCGGACCTAATCATGACGGATTATAATTTCATGTTTTCATAAGTCTTGTGAATCGGTTAAGCAATCATCATATTTAAATTAAAAGCGACTGCATTTATTGTGATTTCAATAACACTTCTTCAAAAAAAGTGTTTAAAAAAAAAAATTGAGAAAATATTAATGAAATATAAATATGCAGATGTTTGTAAATACCACATCCTCTGAGAGAGTGAATCTGTGCATGATACTAAACACGTAATTTAAAAAAAACCTTTTGATTTTGACTTATTTCCTGAATAAATATATGTTTAGGTATCAGGAGATATTTTAATACATAATATTATTTTATATGAAAAACTGATTTGAAAGTTATTTACACTTTAAATTAGGTTTCTTTTTTAATATCATGTACAAATTCACCCCCTCAGATGATGCCGGTATTTACAAGAACATCCTGTATAGCTAGTGTACTCTAGGTGTTCCTAAATTTTATTATGGAACGGATCGCTTTCCAAGTGCGAGAAAAGAGGCGGGTTGGGCGATTTTGTGAATCAGTTGTGAACAACAACTCTCGTGGCAAGAATGCAACACCATGCGATGCAAACACAAACTTAACCATTTGCGTTTTTTTATATACCCCAGCGGCGAAAAGTTTTAACGTTTCCGACCGCGTCAGAAATATCTTAAACATTAAAGGAAAGGAACAGCATGGCGCATCACATGCAGCCCAATGATCATAAAACAACGCAAAAGTTTCATGCAAGACAAACTTTTCACCTCTCAACGACAGAAGATTGCAATATATAAAAGCTAGTAAAACATGCCTTAAAGCTACAAGATTTGCCTCATCGATAACAAAGAGATAATAAATACACATGCAAGGAGGTGTTCTCGAAAACCTAGGTAGTCAAAGACAGCTGCGGAACCCCGACAAAGACATCGTTAAGCTTGTCACAGACATGGGGGCACGACGACACACGCCCACGTTTGACACGAAAGCTACGTGGCTCAATGATGAGATTCGACCACACAATGCTAGCTGAACTTCGCCACGCCATTTCGTCTCGGCTGCCATAGAGAGCGCACGTGCTTGTGCATGCCCTAAAGCGCTTGCGACGGTTGGGGGACGGTTTATCAGAGAGAAAAGGGCGAAAGCGGGCGAGCTTGGATGAAACATGGTTGCCGTGGCCACTAAACGTGTACACAGCTTCGCTCGGGCGCGGCAAGCCACGCATGTGCGTCTGGCGTCACATATCCAAGAAGCCATGCCTATCGTGCGCGTGGCTTGCTATGTGCTGATATGTATGGCAGCTCGTATTGAATAAAGCTAAGACCGCATGCGAAACGTAGCCGTGCGTCGCAGTCTGTAGCGGGCTTACATCCCCTGCACGGCTAGCTGCGTCTGTACGGCGCCACGAAACCGGATTTTTAAAACGAAATCTCGTTCCAAAACAGAATGGGATTCCATTGCTGTTTTCTATTGATTTTGGAAATGGAAACGCTTACACCTCAAAATCATAAATAATAACAATAGCAATAAAGTCTACAGATGATAAGATTTATTTTAAGCCATACGGGGAAAAATAGTAGTATAACTAGCGACTTTACAAGCATTATATAAATAATACGCCAATACATTTAATCTGTAAACATAATTAAACTTAATTTGTGAACATTGTCACATTATAAGTTTAAGACACAAGCCGGATGCATTGGGCTCGATTGCGTTTCCCTTGAACTATAATCGGAAATTAGTTCGTGTGAACGAGACAGTGCAGTACATCAGAGCGGAATGTGCAATGAACGGTTGTCACTTTTTCGGATTAAAGCTACCTACCGAAAATAAAACAGCTAAATCTAACAAAGCACGAAATGTGTTCAAACTTATTCGGGCGTCAATAAGTTCGACAGGTAGTTTTTGTGCGGTAAAATCGACGCCTCCGACAACTGCTCATGAACGCTCATCGTTTTTATTTGTAACGACAGATTAATGCTCAAATGAAATCAGTCCTAGGCTACTTGCAGGAAAAGTGTTAGAGTGACACAACCGATTTTTATGAATTTCGGCCATGAAATTGCAACGATTGTAATAGGTTTATTTGGGGCGATTGCGATATTTACTATTCTTATCCTTTTATTTGCAATTTTACGGAGCTAAATTATAGTATATTTGCCGGAATTTTAAACATTTTTAAAGAATCACCGTAGAGGATTCGTGTTCATAATACTTCTTCATGCAGATTATAGTGAAAAGAAATGTAATCAATATCATGCAACCGTTTAAAAAACTGGCTTTTGCACTGACAGCAGAAGCGGTAGTGGCTCCAGCGAGGGACGAGTTTATTAGCCCATTTAACAACCGCCCCCCCCCCCCCCCACTTCGCCGACATCCCTGTAAAATAAAATATATAATAGGATAAAAATATATAGGATGGGAATATATATGTAACTGCAATAACGGCCAAATACGGACACGGTTTCAGAGAGACGCTACTTCATGCTTGATAATGTATGCAGTAAAGTGGTGTAAGAATATATCCGGCATTTCAAACGTCGTTGCCCAATGTGCTTTTCTGACATTGGTATACACAATGCATGGCTAGAGCAGCCTGACTGCCAAAACGCCAAAAGCCGTCACTTCCCTTGCTAGAACGTAGCCGTGCGCCTGTCGATTGTATGAATGAGGCAACATTATCATTCGTTATATGTGGTCTGGACTATCCATTACATTCCGAAGTATAGGTAGCACGTACGATACAATAGTATTTTATGGACTACTAATGACGACTTAGACATTTCGCCCTGTAGTGGAATCACTAATACCAGAGTTTCTACATTGAAATGCTTTGGTATCGATTGCCATGATATTACTGCTATATTACATGTAATAGTCACTTGTAATCGAAAATTTGAGGATACGTGGCATTCTTATGTAAATATGGCGTAATATACAGATTTGTCAGTGAAACACAATTAGTCTAGCAATTTTCGTTTCACTATTACGACTTGTAAAAATATATTTTTCCCTGGACAGCGCTAACTCTATCTCACTCTATGCGCGGTGAATTTCCAGCCGCGTAACGAGTGGCAGCACAATGTTAAGCCAGGCTTTTCGCGTCGGATCTCGTGATTCAAAAAATTCCGATTACTACCGGTAGGAAGGCAAAATGCCTGTCGGTCCCCTTGCACTCCAGGTTGAGAACCCTTAACTGCGGAAATACCCAAAATAATTAAAAGATTTTCGCTCGTTGTTTAAAAGATAACTTTATAACGTCTCAAATATTCTCACAATGGAGAAATTCTAATAATGGAATAGGTCTTAAACGTAGGCGGACTCCCACGCAATCTGGGCGTAGAAGGCGTAGGCTGTAGCGAGGGTAATAAGCGTAGCATAAGGCTGAACGCATACCGTCGCACCGGTTCCTACATTAGTATCTCAAATCGCATCTGCAAACTGAGCGCGATATCCTGCAGTCAGTTAAAGGCAGAAATTATTCACAAGGTCCACGAAGGTCGTGTTCCGCATAACTGTAGTATAGTGCCTGTTAATCGTTCAATGACCTGTAAGCATGCCCACTAATATGCGCAGGTATCATGTTTAACACTACAATTCTCGCAACCGGGCAAAAAAACAGTGGTAGTTTATTTTTGTATTATCTTGTTGTGTGTTATCCATGTGTTCTACTATGTATAGTACCCTAGTAGTTCTACTATTTATAGTGTTATTTTGTGTTATCCATGTGTTCTACTATTTATAGTACCCTCAAATGATTTTATAAACAACAAAAATGTAACCTACTATAATTGGCTCCTGCCAATTAGTGGACGTCATAATATATCAGTGGACATCTAAAGTGATATTTGGCCGTATTCGCTTTCTTTTTTTGCTTGCTTGTTAGTGTGTTTTTTAATTTTTGCGTAAACTAGTGCATATACAGAAAAGTATCTATAACTATTTTATAGATACTTTTCTTCTCAAACCTTTTATCTAGCCTGTGTTCTTGCTTGTAAATTTACTTGTAATCACGAATTAAAAATAACGCAAAACGCTTCTTTTCACACGGTTACCAACGGAAATAACCCATATTACCGGTCTTTTCAAACACGCCTTTATTAGCTTGACCTGTAATATTATAAGCAAAACCTACAGCTCCTTTCTTATACCCTCTTCGAATTATCTTATCGATTTGAAACTTTGCAAATTTATGCAATTCTGGTGACAGTACTATAATATTATGCCATCGAGCTTGTGTACCGTATTATACTATAACGCAGGTGGGAGGTAGTCATAGAAACTCCCCAATGGCTAAAAATAAGCTCATCAAGTTTTGGCTCGTTTGACTTGGATCATTGAGTCCCTTGATTACATATTGTGACTAGGAGGGTTTAATGGCGTGAAAGTAAGATTGTGGTGGTGCTACTCTTTAAACGTGTGTTTATAAGGTGTTTAGGCTATAATTTAATAATTACCCGGTATCAAATATCAATATATTTTTTCCTTACAAATCTCAAGTATTACGTATATGGCATATTTTCAATATATTGTTTTATTTTGTTAGAATATAATCATCTTACATTACTCAAAATACAGGACAAAAAACACTAGACAATTGGGTGATTATTCAAATTCAACTCAACCCAAAAATTGTATGTAGTAGTTTTTTTTTACTATAGTAGTTTTTATATTGGGTAGTTTGTGTTAATATAATATAATTCTATATACATACATAAAAAAACTAAGAATAACCGAAATTCGATCATGTTTTTCCTCGATGACAATATCCTAAATAAGTAAACATTTCGAACATTATAACTTAGAACAGGAGTGCTCAAACTTAATTACGCTTATTTTGAGTCTCTTTTTCGTTACGGTATTATCTTCTGGGTGCAATGCACTATCGATCTAAGGCAACATATTTTTTCACTGCTAAAACGGCCATTGGAGTTTTAAGTAATCTGGGTTATGTAGAATCATGCCCTGGTCATTTCAGATAGCTTAAAATCTTCACCTTTCCATCTCTATACGTATTTGAATGCATTAAATTTATTATAAAAGACATAGCTAAGCTGCCGATTTAATCAGAAAGCCATAATCATTTTACCAGAGGGAGAAATAATCTGTTTCTTCCGCGTCCAAAACTAGAACTTTATAAAAGGGATCCGAACCACGTCGGAAAGATACGCTACAACAAGCTACCCCTTAGTATCCGAAAATATGCTGGAAAGGAAAAATACACCAATTTAAGAATAAGCTCAAATTATATCTCATTGAAAGAGAATTGTATAACGTTAAAGATCTCTAAAAACTGTGCATCTTGGCTATTTCTATTTCTATAATAGCTAACTTATCCATTTTTTATTTGACTAAAATTTATTGTCTATTTCTATTATTAGGTGCATATTAATAACATATTGACTATTTTTATTTGCAATGTAATCACATAAGACATTTTATTTAACTTTTTGACAATCCTCACTTTCCTTTCCTATTTTTGACACTACATTGATTTTATAAAAATATTTTAATTTTTATCGTTATTTTAAATATTTAACATTTTTTAAATGTTCATAACAACTTTTTGTTTTTTATTACATTACATTATTCATTTTATTTAATGTAATAAAATGACAACATCTTGAGTTAATTTCTACCTACTGTTTTTTATTCATCAAACTAAATGGTGAGACTCGATTTAATTCTACAATAATACCTATGTATACTTTAGATACATTCTTACGAATATGCATTGTTCTTTGCATTATTAATAGAATGATGAATTTAATATATCAAAATTGTAATTGTTAATGTAATACTGACATGTCTATACAACTATGTATTAAGTTTTAATACAATAAATGATTTGATTTGATTTGATACCTCAATTTGTTAGACTCCGAGCGATCGACTCTGAGGTATAATGATTTGATACCTTAATATTGTTAGACTCCGAGCGATCGACTCTGAGGTATGTGTGATGCAAAACTGTCGTCTAGGTAGGTAAGATGTATCGTGGTGCATGTATAAGCATATAGGAACGTAGCAGAATTTCATGGCCATGAATACACGTAGGGTTATTAGGAACAACAGAAATTCGTTTTTCGCAATATGCATTTTTTTGGTCTTAGTTAAGCATAAGTCTGCTCTAAAAACTTTTAAAAATGTCTAATACTTATTCAAAATCGCGAGTTTATTAATTCTTACGAAACAAACAAGTTTTAGTTTTCTAAACTTAACTATAGAATGACTTTGGATGTTGAAGCGTGGCACTGCATGTCCTCAGCATACTTTTTATACGACGTAATTACCGAGTGCTAATCGCAAGCATGATGACTAATGTTCGTCAGTTAGTCGATTGTGATATTTTGACTTAATTATCTTCATTTCAGAAAATGCAGACTCGCACAAGTAAGTTGACCCAAATATTGCCATCAGGTGAACGGCGATTTGCCTTAGATTCGGATACATATCTTCAGATATAAAAGACTAGATTTTTGTGTCAGATTCTGTGGCTTTGAGATGTATACTTACGTAATATAATCTGCAGTACCTCATTTTCAACAGATGATATGTCCATGTTAAACTGGCTTGCTATTTCAGTAGTATATTCCTCAATGTTACCGTTTGAGCCCCCCATGATCAACATAATATTAAAACCAATTTTAATTTAAAATTATGTTTTTTTTTATTAGGTTGATTTACAGAATTACCAATTAAACGGTTGCTCACTAATAACAAGTAACACTTTATAACCTACGTTCGGAAAAGGGGGCGAGATCTGGAGTGTCAGCTAATAAATAACTAACTGGTGTGCGCTCAGCCTAATTCGGGATACTTAAAGTAGGCTGGGCATTGATGGGGTGCGACGAGGGACAGATTGAATTTCCCTAGACGGCGCCGAATAGCAATAGTCATTGGGAATGTCTGCGTTGATCGCCGCGCTGCGACGTCTTCTGAATTTCATCGCTTCGATGAATAAATAAATAAATTATCTAAAAATATGTGTACCAGTAGGGACCGGTTAGTGCGTATTGTGTGAAGGTACAAAATGCAGGGTTAGTTTTAATTCACTAGGACCAGACGGATGAATAATTTAGTACACGAAGGTGATCATATATAATTTTACTAATTTCATTCTATATTAAAATATAGAATGCGCAATGAGAGTCGGCTAAATCGAGTTTATCTAATAGCTACTTTATTAGTTTCTTTTTATTTTTCAGAATGTGTTTTGCCCTAATATCAAAAAAAAAATGACGACGATGGAGTTTAAACTTAACATTGTGATTTCCTTAGATTTACACGGAAATTCGGTTTCCGTCCCACTTTGCCAACTGCAGTATCTGAATATTAGTAAAATGACTGCGTATCGTACCAACAATTCTTACAATGTTACTGGTAGCACTGAAAAATGAAACGATGGCTGCCCTGAACTGAAACTACCCGGTAAATAATTCGGAAAGTGGCAAAAGAAACTCAGCAGAGCGCAAGAAAGTTGTCGAAAAATCTGAAACTGTTGGACTGGAGTGTTTGTTGTATATTGGAAAGAATGCCACAATAGTTTTAAGCCATATGCGATACAAAAGTACAAGACTTAACTTAAGTGCAGATCAACGTACGGTTAGATAGAGCCCAGGCAATAAAACGCTTGAACCTAACGCTGAAATTTGTGAACATCTACGGTTACTAAATCTACTAATATGTACTTTAATTATGAAACAAAATGTCAGATAAATCCGTCCCTTGTATCTGCTGGTAAACTCTGTCTCTTTTGATGAAACTATGGGCCGATTGTGCATTGGCGGGTTTACAAAAAGAAACTGATCATACAACAAAAATCTCTTATTAAAAATAAAAATAATTAAAAATTGAAATTAATCTATTTAAATAAAAATGTAAAAATTCGTTTTTCAAAATCGTAAATCAACGAAAGTAATTGACAACTAAAAAATATTCCACAGTTTAATTTGTCGTTGTGTAAGGTCAAACTTCTTCTTCTTGACATTTACCGCAGTAAGTGACCATGACTGTGACTCAGGACCATGAAACCGTACCTGAGCGTTCGAATTCGCAGACATGGTAGAAATTGTAAAACTATGAGAACAGAAAAATGGAGCAGGCATTATGAGACTTGCCGTTACGTTGATGACCTCAAATGGGACGTGTAAATTCACGTTTAAGAAAAGGTACACAGCATACGAGTACATGTAGTAAATATTAAAATTTAACTTTCGAAATTTCGACCACCATCCATATATAATGGTACTTTTTATATTGGTAGTGTTTTTTGCTTCACTCTTTACCTTTAGTTCAGTTGATATAATTTGAATTATTTTAAGTACCAATATTAGTTTCGTTTTATGCCGCTAAATACTCGCCGAAACATCGTCAGTTACTTTAATTTGTAAGTTATATACAGTTTTGTTTTTCACCGAAGATTTGTAATGATTCTTAGTTTGTTATTTGTTATTTGTAATGATTAAACGATTTATAGATTAAGTAATAAACATTAATATTTTTTTTGCAAATATTTCTGACTTCAGAACTTTGACGCTGAGGCTTTCGAAAATAAGCAATACATTATGAATACATATTTTATTTTTTGTATGTATTATTATTTTAAATTACTTTATGTAATAGAATCTAAAAATACCCCCTTCTTCATAAGTCCATAAATACAATAAAGCTAATCATCGTTTTGAAGATTTAACAGCCTTATTAATAAAAAATATAATTACATTATTGTTATATCCGGTATATGCAAGTTGTAACGAATTTGTAAAATCATGACCAATAAATGAATTTTAAAACATCTATAAACTGCCGGAAATTGTGATAAACAACCCATACTTTGAGCTTGGAAATTTCAGGGTTATGTGAAGTAGGCGTGGCTAAGTAAATGTGACTTTTTTTTACATAGAATCTTTTAGATTGGAAGATGGCTTTGGGAGTCTTGTTATGACTTTGAAATGTTCTTTGGCTCTAATATACAATAATACCCCGACTTTCGCCCTCTTGACTCACGAAATTTCCTACTTACGCCATAGATAGGTTTCTGGGTTGAAGTGTGGTAAAAAACCAAGAATGGAGTTTGGAAAACTTTTGCCCTTTCTTCTTCAACAACGTGTCAATTATAGCTCCAGAAATTGGTCAAATTGCTCATGCAATACAAGAAGTTCTCATTTTCGCTATAGGTATAACTGGATGTGGAAGGTCATAAAGAAGATCTAACGGAGCTATTGGATTCTCATATCAGGAGTTACTAATGGAGGGGTTAATTAAAATTCGAGATCAAAATGCTAACGAAAAAACTGAAGATTCTTAACCTGAAGTGAAAAACTACATGACAGTTGGTTTATTAACAGAGAGCCTTCAATCAATACAGGATAAAATCCGGATTTAAGAAGATATATCTACTCATACATATATTCGAATGAAGAAAGAATATTAAACAAACATCCTTCTTTACTGATAGATACAACCACATTATACATATTAGTAACTCTGACTGATACGTAAGCCATACGTATAAATCATTATAATTTCTATCTTGACTGTCGCCCTTCATACTTGAACTATTTTATTTGAACCTCTTATATCTTTGGATTTATAATGAAACACATTATGCGGATTTCTATTATGATATCAATTCACATATTTTCCTAGGATCGCTCTTTGTCTACTTATTTATAGTAAAGATTTATTTTTCTCTTTGTCTACTTATCTATAGTAAGATAATAAAACTTAGGTGCACAAATTATTAACATATTTTTAAACATATATGTTAAGTATATTTTAACATTGAACTAACTACCAAAAATTATTTGACTTTGACAATGAAGCATACTTTTTAGACTAGGTATTTTTATATTAAATCCTATTTTACTTAACATATATTAAATATTAATGACTGTTTCTTTCTTTTCTCACATATAACTTTATTTATTTTATTTAATCGAATTTTATATTATATTTATTGCCGATTAAATAATAGAATTGCATTTCATTTATTATATTATCTTTTAACATTTTTTTTTATTATTATTTTTTATTTATTCTGAAGACCACATTTTAGGGCAATTTAGTGTCATTAGCTTTTTACTAAAACTTGTATTTTTGAATAAATTTACGTCGAAAATGTGAACCGGCATGTAAAGAAACAAAACAGTAAATTTTAATTTTGGATTTTGGTCGCGCCAACTTCACAGACGTGCGCAGCGCTTCGATCGGAAATCGGATGTCGCAAGTTTGGATTAGATTATTCACCGCCTCCATGTACATGTCGCTTCGTTTTTAGAGTGTCCGCATGGTATACGAGATGTTATCTATTTTCAGCAGGAAATCTCATTTCCTGCTTCCTAAATAGTTGCAAAGCGCAGTAATTTTCCATTTTGTATTTTGGTCACGCCAACTTCACAGATGCGCGCAGCCATCCGGTCGGATTTCAGATGTCTGAAGTTTGGATTAGATTACTTCACCCTCTTCATGAACATGCCGTTTCGTTATTACGGTATCCGCATCCTCCAAGGGATGTCATCTGTTTTCAACAGAAAATCACATTTCCGTATTCCTATCTTGTTACAATTTCATTACAATCGAAAACTATCGCAGTTATTTGATGGTAATATAATAGGAACTTGTGAGATTCAAAATTTGACGTGTGGCGAGATACCTTTATCGACTTCTGTTTGTAAAATGTGTCGTGGTTTCAGAGTTAGATACTGAACCAATAGCTTTTGATCGCGTCTTAAGGACATTTGATGTTGTTTCATTTCTATTTTGGTATCCAAAGCTTCAAACTGTTCTTACAATCTTACAAATAATATAAGTGATTATTTATTAATAATAATAATTGAATACTCTAATTAATGTGATCTATGCGTACAATATGAATTAGAAGCTTTTTGAAGATAGCTGAGAATGCCAGAGTTCTTATTATATTCAACCATTTTTTTTAAATCTTTCTGTCTGCTTTTACAGAGTTTCCTTATTTCCTGATTTAGATATTGCTTTTACTTAGTGCCTTATTTGTTTCAAGTTTAAATTCATTTATTCACTCTCTTTATTCTAAGATGAGCGTCAATCCTACCATATTAATTCAGCATGATGAAACGGCTGTTTACACGGCTGTACCTACGTCAATCCTGCGATACCGAGCGACTAGCTTGTTCATATAGATATTATGTACGCTTGTTCATTATGTATGTATATTATCTACTGTAACTGAATCAATTATTATGTAGGTCGACTGTCTCATTACACGGAGACTTCCACAGCCGTCACATTAAAGTTTTTTAACGTAGAAACATAATATTTATGTCGATTTCCGTCGTTTTTGCTATCTTTGTTGTTACCGTACCTTTAAACTTACATCTGTGACTTCAATGGTTGATATTGTGATATCTTTGTATAATAAAAAGCCCGCCCATTGTGTAATATGTAATACTGTCAAATAAATTCCGGAATCGCTTATTTAAAAAGTACATTTGAACTCAATAAATAACGATATTCCTGACTAAAATATTAGCCAAACGAGGACACTGTTCCGACCAGACTTGTCACCATAATCGTGGCGTATATTTCCTGACGAGCGAATGCAATAACAAAACACATTTTTACACACATTCTACATGCACACATACATATAAACACTACATAATAGGGTTGGTTGTAAGAGATCGTCGTAAGACAATAAACCCGCTCATTGTGAAATTCACAATAAAGAGTAGAAACAAACAAACATATTCAATAATGTATTTAGCGTGAAACTATTTCTGGGATGTAAACGTCGTCGTTTTTGGGATGTAAAAAATCGAAGACCTAGAGCACATTTCCTAAATAGTACCTATAGTAGGAAATTGCCCAAAATCTAACGAATAATAAATTATGTTTAAATAAAATTTCTTCTTACAGGTATTTCTTCCTTGGAAGCAATTAGTTAAAAAAGAGAATAAGTCGAGAAACTTTAAACCCCATAGAACCCCGTAGAATATATTAGTGCATATATTTCTTCGAAATATATCAATTTGTATTGATAATTAACCAAATTAATGTAACACATACACAAACTAATCAAATTTATCAATGAAAATTCAAAATGAAATAGTTTTTAATCTCTCCTGTAAAATTTTATAAAGTTGACTTATTCTTAATGAAACGGTTTAATTTACCACAAATATCCTGAAACTTTTATGACATTGGTGACGATGTTAATTTTGTACCGACAGACTTCTAGAACTTTTTGAAAATGTGATAAAGCAGAGAGAGAAAGAATGTGGAAATATGATCACTCACTCATCCAAATATTTTCACAAAGAGCTTATGAACATTGTATTTTGTTTGAAATATGCTACAGGTTAAGTATTCCGAGCCGTCTGCGGCGCCTAATTCCCAGATATACAAATGACGGTAGAAAAATATTAGTAGTTAAAACGAACTATTTCTATTTACTATTTAAACAGTTTATTTTTGATGCCATTTCAACTAGGTTATCTATTTAAAACTAAGAAGGTACTAATTTTGGTTCCGTAAAAAAACAGTTTATGTTCATAGGAGAATCGTATTTCAATGTTGACAATTATTTCGTAGAAATTAGATCGAAATACCTCATCTTGTACCTATCGTAAAAGATACGTGATGTTACAAAAACAACCTAACTAGTGTTAGGGACAAAAACTATTAT
Source organism: Micropterix aruncella (assembly GCA_944548615.1). Taxonomy (NCBI): domain Eukaryota; kingdom Metazoa; phylum Arthropoda; class Insecta; order Lepidoptera; family Micropterigidae; genus Micropterix; species Micropterix aruncella. Next base: position 32,446,736 of record OX155980.1, read on the forward strand.
TCGGCATAACCATATTTAGGAAAAGCGTTTTAGTTGATATTATGCATACATATTTAATAAACGGACATATCTAAAATTATTAATTTATTATTTATAATAACAGGCAAAGTATAACATGCACTTGTTCATGTTTAATGGCGGTCTATCTATATGCAGCAAAAACTCATTAGTGTGATAGCCCTCTTATCTTATGCAGTTGTATACTTTATATACTTGTCCCGGGAAATGTTGGCAGTTGGATAGAATTTCATTAATTTTCCCTATGAAGCCTTTGAGATCGGTCTTACCCACTTACCCAAGCCTCTTAGAGGGATTACGAGACCATTAAAAGATCCTTTGAAATATAATAGGCGAGAGACGCCGTTATTTTTGCCGGTAATCTATTAATTCCTAAAGTATATGACTATTAAGAAATTCAAGACGACCGTTCTTCAATGAAATTACCTGCTTTATATAGTAATAATGTGCCTACGTATAGTAGACAATAAATGAGCTGACGTATTTGTCATTAGGATTTCGAGAAGTTTTTGCACACTTATGGCCAAAGATCTAAACACCTGATATGGTTAGATTAAATGGCCTCGATTCCAATCGAATAACCTTAAATTTATGCATTTCGTCAAATTTTGAAACAAAAAAAATCTTCATCCGCCTCAGCCATAGCTAAAATTATTATAATGTTACGACTAAACACAAAAAAACTGTAGTGGCGAGTGTAGAGAAAGAGAGAGAGAGTCTTCATCCTTATCATCAGCTGAGTCGTAAAAAATAGACAAGAACTGACGGCCCACGCGCTTTGCTATGTGGTCTTCGGTATTACTATTCAAAATATGTAAAATTGATAAATACTGTAATTCTCTATTAAAAATCTACTAATTTAGTTAAATGGAATAAAATTTTTGTCTAGGCCAACATGTGAAAGCGAATAACTACAATAATGTGACAATGCAAACATTTCCCCTTTCTAAGCCACTTATGAACTATGCGCGACTCGGTTGAATTTGTCAATTCTAAGCGATCAAAATTATACGGACCAACCGAACTTAATTAGAATTGGTATAGCGATACTTGAGCTTATCGAAATACAAGTCGGACGGAATGTCGAATAAGTAAATATATCAAAAAGAATAAAAAACACGACTGCCGTTACAGAAAAATTATCTATTGTATTTATGATTGTTTTAATAACGGTTTCTTTTATGAAATATATGTAGTTTATATATTTTTCCTTATACAGGTACATACATATATATATATATATATATATATATATATATATATATATATATATATATATATATATATATATATATATATATATATATATATATATATATATATATATATATATATATATATATATATATATATATATATATATATATATATATATATATATATATATATATATATATATATATATATATATATATATATATATATATATATATATATATATATATATATATATAATTATATATATATATTATATATATATATATATATATATATATATATATATATATATATATTTTTCAATGTTTATTCATATTCATACACTTTACATAGTTCAGCATTTGAAAGCAAGGAGCCGGTATAACTCCTTGCTTTCAAATGCTGAACTATATATATATATATATATATATATATATATATATATATATATATATATATATATATATATATATATATATATATATATATATATATATATATATATATATATATATATATATATATATATATATATATATATATATATATATATATATATATATATATATATATATATATATATATATATATATATATATATGTATATTTTCGGAATGTACTCAATCAGACCTTCCATTTGTCACTAAACGCGATTTACTATATTTATGTTAATTTATTGACATTTATACAACTATTTAGTAGATATTTGGAGAGTTACGTATCTTGTGACACTCGGGATAACATAACCATTCTAACAATACTACACACGTATAAATTGGTTCAAGCGTTGAGAAGTTATGGTGGAATAAATAAACGGAAAACAAACATAGATGAACCCTGAACACTTTACACTCTTTTTTGTTGGGCAGTCGTGTAAAAACAGCACATACGGTTTTTTATCTACTAAACATTTACCTTGCAACTGATTAGGCCCCTTTATAGATATATTAAAGTATTAAACAGATTCCTTCCTTGAAAGAAGCTAACGAACAGTGAAAATCACATTAAAGTCCCAATCACATTGGGTTTAGCGATATCAAAAATACAGCAAACTCCATAGACAGGCAGACACTTTCTGTATTATGGGGCTTTGTATTATGTGTTCATAATGTGTATTTTCATATCTATCTAATTTAGTTCCTTTGTTTATTATTATTGTTAGAGGGTGATTTATGCGAAAGCACCAAAACAGTATATCGCATGATCAAAACAAGAGGTGTAATTACAAATGTTTCAAATATAATGTGACAAACTAGTAAACACTGAAAGGTTACATTTCTTTTAAAACATACAAAGAAATGCAATACAATCTAGTTCTGCTCCAGTAGCTAGGCTTACACTCGGATGCGTCATAGCGTCGAAAATTTTGCAATGTAATTAATTAATTAATATTAAATATCGTGATAGTTCTGACTATATAAATTAATTTTAGTAATTTATAATCGGTTTATAAACCATAGATAAATATATAATAATCTAATAATTAAAATTGCTGATCAAATAAAGAGCCCAATATCTATAGCCATAATCAATCCAATAATGTGATATTCGTGAAATTAGGTAATCATAAATTAAAAATATCAATTATATATCAAAATATCAATATTATTACAAAAAATAAAAATATTATTTTGAGGATTATTGACATTTAGAATAAATGAGTTACTTTTGGTGATATTTTAAATTGTAAATGGGTGAGAATATCATCCCAGCAAAAGGATTTTTGAACTTCTTCACTGAATTTCACCACGTAATTCTCGTAGTATTTAGGAGTTTAAGAGCCCGTTCACATATTTTTTCCAGAAAGGCAAGAAAAGTGGATTTTTGGCGTTCTAATTCCAAGAAATAAAGAGATTTCTACAAACTTTAATTACTGAATTACCTGGACCATTTCTTGATGTTGACCATAGCGGCCTTTAATTTTAGATGTAACGAATATTATTTACTTATTCAGCCCATTTTCCGAAAGTCGTTATTCGTAAAACGCTTGGAAGGCAAACTTTGAGCTCCTTAATACAGTAATATCACTACAACGAAAATCGTATACTATTTTTTTTTATGTCCGTCATGTATTCTTGATGTACACTACGGCTTTATTTTTTCGTTTTTTGACCACATATCCAAGGTATACATTACTTACAATTACACAAAATTAAAAAAAAATCTTCCTGTATCATTCTAATTTTCTCAGAAATAAAATAACATTCTTATATAATACTTATACTATATTAAAGTTCACTCTTTTAGCAATACGACATAATATAAATTATTGTCATTAGAAAGGAGAAAACACTGCAAAAAACAATTAGAAATTGTGTATATATTTGCTTGCGCAAGAGAAGAGCGCTCAGTGCCGCGGTTTTTCTCCCAGGGTTGAATAGTTATTTATTTATTTATTTATTTATTTATCCTATCTTTTATAGTTACATCCAAAAAAAAATGCGTTCATTTTTTCAACTCATTTTAAAAGAATACCTACGCTATTTTGTAATACGGCTCTTAACACAAAATGAGATTTTAATTAAAATATACTTTAGGGCCTAAAGTATATTCTAATTAAACGCCAAAATTAACCAAAGGCCTGAAGTTTATACCTCTAACCTATATATATGAAATACAAACGGAGCTGCCATGGAATTCACCGTCCAAAAATCGGGCCCATCATATATAATTATTATACTTCTGGGAGCTGAAGGGTGAATTCCGGACTAACGACCGGCGGTGGTAGGTTTAGGACAGCTGTCTTGCCACATGTGATCGTTCACCTTACCACCCATTCACTCCCCCTTCGAAGCGATAGAATTTGAGATGCAGAAATTGCGGTTTTAGATATTTTTTCTAGAAAGGAGTTGATTATTTTTCTAGAGAGACCAAGATCTTTAAAAAGGTGAAACAAAGATTTAGCTGGCAGGCCACGAGCGCCTACTTCCACCGCGTGAAGGTGAACAGTGAAGCCGTTCCGGGTGACGGCATTTGCGAGGTCATGGTATTTATTTAATTTGTACTCGTGGTCTTTTGGGATATTTGATTCCCATGGAACAGTTAATTCTACGATAAGGACCATCTTCCGAGATAGAGAGTAAAAAGTTATATCTGTTCGCAGGGTTGTGCACCCGAGACTTTCAGGGAATTTATACTGCTTAGAGACCGAATCGACCTCCATAATCCAATCTGAAGCTTTCTCGATTATTGAGAAAGGTTTTGCAGTGAGATGTTTTTTGCCTTTAGAGCCAACCCGCACAGACTGTATTGGGGGTTTGTAGGATACTGTGGAACCCTTGTTGGTACGAGCCACTGAGAGGCTAAGTACCTCGCGAATAACAGCAAGGACTTTGTCGTGGCGGTAAGTGTACCGTCCTTCATCCAAGGCCACCTTGCAGCCAGCTAGAATATGTCTAGCTGTGCAAGGGGTGTTGCTACAAAGGGGACATGAACTATCCTCGGCATAGCTCCAACGAGCGAGGTTACTGGGGTCTGGGGGTGTATGCTGAAAGGCATTCAAATAAAATTTCAGCATCTCTGGCGTCCAGTCATAGAGCATTACCTTCCAGTGCATTGGAGGCGGAATGCAAAAGTCTCCAATTGTTGTCCAATCATTCTGGCATTGAAGGCCAATAGCGTGAGCCATACTATTGCTGTCGTAATCTCCCCGCAAGAGAGACGTCTTCAAGTCCACATCGCTCATGGTTGTACTGCCATATCCCAGACCAGTGCCATTCTGGCTGATTCCAGTAAGGAACTTTTTGTGGAAGTCAACGCGGGCTTGTAGATCATTTGACTCACTACGGCCACTTACTACGTGCTTCGATATTGCCGGATCCTTGGAATTGCTTAGAATCGAATTTTTGGTTATTCTGGAGTTGGCGTAGAGCAGAGAGGGCCGTTTTAGAGCTAGCCCAAAATTATGTTTGGACCTGAAGAGAGTCGAGGGGTCAGCTGGTTTGGCTAAGGACAACCAGGATTTTAAACTAGCTGTCACCAGTGCATCCAGACGAGACAGTTGGGTTTTGGTGAAATCGTAAATAAGAAAGGGCCATGACAAATGTGAAGTTAGATAGTTGTCATAGATCCAAGCCTTACGAGGGCCAGAAATTAGCAATGCATCTATCTTTTCCAGGCAACTACTGAAATGTTCTATAACATGATCGCCAGAGAGGTCTTTTCCCTGGCAGGTGATTTCCTGCCAAGAAATTTGAAGTGGTTATTTGGGTCTGTAAGGGAGATAATAGAGCCCTTATAGACCAATTTTAGGTCATAGGACGTAAATTTTGTGTCTATGCGGTTGAGTCCAAGACAAAAACATTTGGAGGGTCTCACTTTTATACAGCCTGACCAGTCGCAGAACAGCTCCACTTTCTGTAATAGCAGGGAAAGCTGCTTGGGGCTCCTGTTGATAAAAGTTTGGTCGTCGGCAAAAGCGAGGCACGACGATGTGTATTGGCCGTCTGTTTTAAAACGGTAACCCCACTTCTTGTCGAACTGGGTCAGGCTTTCCAGCAGTATATTGAAAACGATATTGAATATCGTCGGAGAAAGGCAACAGCCCTGAAACAGTCCAATTGAATATGATATAGAGCGGGTAGTCCATTACTGCGTTTTGACATGGAACGTCAGACAGTTGTAGTAGGAGGCTACAATGTCACGCACCACAGGTGGGAAGTTGTACCAGCGGAGCGCAAAGTGGAGGAGACTGTGCCGAACTGACCCAAAGGCATTCTCTAGGTCGAGCCAGCATACATTGATTTGGCGTTCGTGCTGTCTCGCATCCTTAATGGCAGCAGCCAAGAGAGAATTGTGCTCGAGCCTTTTTATACTGACAAAGGTACTCGTTCCGGTGCATGAATTCGCTCATCCTCATGTGGACTATGCCAAAAAAGATTTTGGCCACAGTATCTGTCAGAGCAATGGGCCGAGCGTCCTTTGGTCCGGTGCAAACTGGGATCCTCGGAATTAAGATGATTGTCGCTCGGCCGAAATTCTGTGGGACTACACCGCTATTCCATATATGTCGGAAGATGGATCCTAAATATTGCTGAAGGCAGGGGCACTTTTTATACACTAAGTAGGGAATACCATCGGGACCTGGAGTAGAGCCCGACGGCTTCCTTTTTATTTGATTTAAAATCTCATCTAGAGATGGGGGTTGAGAGGCGAAAGCTACTGTATGCAGGTGCGGAGGTTTAATGCCCGGAGGAGGGCTGTACATGGAGCCGCATTGGGTCGAAAAGTATTCCGTGGCCATTTCTTCCGGGATTTGGATTGTGCCCTTAGCGGCAGACAAAACCTTTTGAGTGTAGTTAAAATTAAGTTATAGTTATAATTCGTAGTTATAATTCGTAACAATTTAATATAGGTAATTCGTAATTCTAAACAATCTTATATAATAAAAATGAGTCGGGTTTTATGTATGTTACCTAATAACTCACGAGCGCCTGGCGCGATTTAAACGATTCTTTTTTTGTTTTGTTCGTAATCATTTCGGTGTTGCTATAGGATATAAAAAAATTCGAAAATCTCTCGAAAAAGTGAGAAAAATGAGAAAAACCAAAAATTATTTTAGTACCGAGCTTGATCATAGATGGCGTTGTTTGACAAGAATAAAAATACGAAAAATTCGAAAATCAAAATGGCGGCACGGCGTGAAAACTGACATTTGACAGCCGAATTTTACGATTTTTTCATATCGTTTTCGTGATTATGAAGGTAAATCAACTGAATTAACTGAATTTGTGTAATTCGTGAATGTTTTTCCAGGTTTTGCAAACATTTTTCACAGTTATGCCCTTGCGCAGACGCTCCAATATCAGCAAGGTGACCGCTCGAGCAAGACGACAAGACGACAAAGAGGCAGGAGCAACTGAAAGCGATGAGCATCGCCAAGAATTGAATGAAGCGGCACGGATACGTAATGTTGCAGTGCGAAGACGATTGAATTTTAGACAAAACACATACATAGTGGCATTCTATTATGATATGGCGATACAATACAGTGATTATGGATGCGTGCAAATTGGAGAATCGGACCATTTGTGCCAATATTGCAATGCCTTGAAGTAGCGCCACGAACTTTGTATTGCGAAGTGGTTAAAATGAGACTGACACCATTGGTCCCACCACCAAAACCATTTCCATATAAAAACATTAATAACTGGCAGTAAAAATAACATTTTGACGCTGACAGATAAAATTATCCAAATTTGAATCTATAAGCCGTGGACTAATTTCGATCTACGAGTACCTATGTTTCACGATAAAATTACGACTAACCAATTTTGACATTATTCGTATTTCTCATTTGTGACATAATTAAAAACTTATAAATAAATAAATAAACTTTATAAAATAAATGTACTACATATTTCTTTGCTAAGCGCACTCCTCATTTTATTTATTAATAAATTGCACCCGTGCGAAGCCGGGGCAGGTCGCTAGTTTAAAGTAATATAATTCGTAATATTTCTGCAATTGTGATTCTACGAAGTGATGTTTTTCGGGTTTTCATGGGGCCGAACCTTAAGATGTATTTCCACGATTCGCTTAACTGCCTTGTTAATTTCATCGTAAAATAAATAACTATTTGATAATAAAAATGTCAACACCACGTCATTGAATTATGCTTTGATACAAATATATGTACATTTCTCATATTAACAATGGCCTAAATGAATTAGGTCCCTGGTTAGCATAAGGCGGAAAATGGTTCCTAAACTGTATCCAGTCCGCGGGCGTGATCCAAATTATACATGCTAAGAGGGACTCTCTAACCTCTCTAACTTATGTACATACATACTTATGTACATATGAAGTAACTTGAAACTTTAAGTCCCTTGAAAGCTGTTCGGGAATTATTAGAAGCAAGTGGTAGCTGATGAAAGAGAGAGAGAGAGAGAGATAGAGAGGGAGAGAGAGAGAGAGCGAGAGAGTGAGAGATAGAGAGAGATAAGGAGTGTGTGTGTGTGTGTGTGTGTGTGAGAGAGAGAGAGAGAGAGAGAGAGAGAGAGAGACAGAGAGAGAGAGAGAGACGTTATGGATAAAATGCAGCGACAAGCGTGCCAGTAAGTAGTTTCCGGAGGTGATCATAGTGGCACGCAGACGTCTTTTTTTATGACATGTATTTAGCTAATGGCTATGGAACATTAGTAGAAAAATATATTTTATCATATGGTTTGGCGAATATTATCATATGGTACGGCGAAACAGTCATTATAGTTAGCTTTGTGGAAAGAATTAGGTATGTACCAAATATAATAAAAATGTGCAATCATGCGGTTAATAAAATGGTCATATAAGTGACAAGAGAATTATCTATGTTTGGCAGCCCAGCGACCTGCTTTTGAAAATTCATGGCCCTCGAATTCAGTGACATCATAGAAAAAGTGGCCTATCAACATCTCTTTAAATTTAATTTTACCTATCGGCAAATTAATTTAATTTTAATGGCCAATCAGCATCTTTTCTTTTGAATTGTACGTCCTTCAGCATTTTATTAGTGGTTGGGAGGAAATTAAACAATTTAATGATATCTAGATGTGAATTTAGGATATAAGTAGATTTTCCGTACTCTTCCTAGTCTTACTTAAGGTGTGTGGATGTCAGTATCATTTACAGTTTCTGTTAGGTGCTGTCTTAAATACATTCAGCAGTGGTATATGAACGCAAACAACATAGTCAATATCTTTACCTTACTGAAATATTATCTACATGAGGTCCTAGCCGTACCTGATACAAACTTTTGCAAAAGGAATATTCTTTTACTTTTTGCGGTATTTCAACCCAAATAGTTGATACATGTCATTAATGACCAGAAATACGCAACATATACTGAACGCATGTGCGCCGACAGTAATATTTTCAGGGAGGTGCATCTGCATCTACACACTATACTATTAACAAATAAAATAGAAAAGAGTAGAGGAGGACACTAAATTTAATGACAAGTTGATAAACAATTATGAACAGCAGCCTAGACGCCTTAAGTTTTTATTCAAATAGTAACCTAATAAAATAAAACTTAATCTTTTATATGTATTTTATTACCCGACAAGGGGGGTGCAAGTGCACCCCTTGCCCTGCTGCCGGCGCTCATTACTGAACAACTGCGGTAAAACCACAAAGACATCTGATTTTTTAATAGAGTATAACAAGCTACACGAGCTAACGAACTTGTTAGCTAATTGATCAGTATGCGTATACCATTGTAATTTACTGTCGATTCTTAAACATAAAAAATGTATTTTCTGTGATGTCAATTTAAAAAGAGTCATATAGCTTTTATATCCCTATATATGGAATTTAATTCACTATGTATTTTAGTTCACCGTTCAGAAAGATACACTGAGAAACAAAGACGAGAGTTATTTAAATAGCAATCTTCCTGGCTAAAAGAATTGGCCAAAGAGCGAGATCCTTGTCACTTATATGTTCGATACTCTGTGTGGCATAATGATGTATGTCTGCAAACTAACTTGCCTTCACTGTCAAAACTTCGTAGCATTGTTGTGATACAGCGCCATTGTGTTACAGCGAGATACATATGTCCCGCCAATACTTCTGAATGCCGCTATGATGACATGTGGACCCCAATCTATAGAACGTTTACATATACGGCCTCCAAACCAGCTGCTTATTTGCTACTTTTGCATTATTAGTGCTGAAAATTTTCGGTTGATTTTGTGGACCTATCAGCTTTATCGTAACGTCGTAGCACCATGGCACTAATTCAATACTACGTATTGCTCGTCTATACATGCCAATATTTATGTAATTATGCATAGCAGATAGCATAATTACAAGTCCTTACAGAGGTATTGCCTTTATTGAATCAACCAACCAAGATGCTTATTTTTCAATACTTGTAATCAATAATACCAAAATGACTACATTATTCGCGCTCAATCGATCCACATTATACAGCTGACTTTCCGGACCACGATTAAAGAACTACTGTGTTTATTGTATATAGTACCTATATACAATAGTGTATATAGGACCGATTGTATGGAAAGCTGGGAACGATTAGTGTACCGTCTTGTGGCGCGAGAATCTATCAGTTGCATTGTATCGTATTGAAAGTACGAATAAGAAGCCATTTTTATCTGAACCGCTGGTAGGCGACACATACATGACGCCATTCCAGTACAAAGGTGTTACTGTCATTTAATTGCATATAGTGATGTTATGCCTAATCGAATTATTGACTATGCATGTCTTTCCCACGTGATCGAGGCGTTGCATATAGATTGTGTGATATAATTATTCTGGAATTACTCATTTCATCCATGCGACTGCTTCAAGTTTTTCTCTCAGTGTAGCTACCTATGCTTGAGGATATCCATTATAATTTGATGTACTTTTATAAATGCATTAATATCGCAAGCGATAATTACTAATATATTTGCCAAAGCCTTTGCCATCTGTCATTATCAGAATAACAAAGGCTGTAGGCGAAAACTCCATTATTGTATTGTCCTTATTTACATTCGTAAATGGGAATTTAAACGAGGCTTCAGCATCGTTGTTAAATATATAGAAGTGGTGACACAATGTCATGTGAATGCTTTGGAGGCTGATGGCTGTTAGTCTTGGAAATCTGTTGAATCAAGGTCTGGCGAGTGTGGTGGGTGACGAAAAATCTCTTGTCACTTATGTCATAGTCAACTCCTGCAATATGCGACTGTTTGCTGTGAAGTGTGTAGTCATGCGATCGATTCTGCAATCGCCATGACCGCTCTGGCGAATAGGAAATAGCAGTGGCGAATAGCGAATAGCAGTGGCGAATAGCGAATAGTAGTGGCGAATAGCGAATAGCGTTCACTACACCCGTTTGTTTAATCACGCGCTTTTCCATCATTGTTTGCAGTTCCTTACCGTAAATATTCGCGTTAACTGTACTGCTAGATCACATGAAACTGTAATGAATAATAGGGGCTTATGGCCACCAAACCGTCACCATAACCTTCCACTGACTAATCATAGCTCTTGGACATAGTCTAGATAAGGTTCTCTTACATGAGAACATGTTTTTGAAATATTTCTCTTAGAACATGTTTTTAAAATAAACTCGTTGTAGAACGGTTTTTCACGTAAATCCAATGTTCAGATAGTCTTCTTCATATTTCCTTTTTTTTGCTGATGGAATGATGCTTTTTCTGGTTTAATCGTTTCCCCAGAAGTTTCTTTTGAAATTGATCTCTCAGCCGAAATTTCTATTACAGATGTAGACGCAATTTGAATCGTCGTACTTTTTACAGTTTGAGAATTGGATGATAATGTTTCAGTATCTGAACATTAGTGATTAGCAACAAAAGTAGTCGCGCGTGCGTCAACATGCATGTCTCCCGCGCGAGCCAGTCAGTCAGTGACCATAACGTAAATCTTGTCGCTAACCTCCTACGATCAACTGGTGAACCCCTAGGGTTTCGCGTACTCACCTTTGAGAAATGGAAGTCTAGATAAATCTTCTGGATTCAACTACTGTGACCCACCCTTACGGCTACTGTTCTTAATTTTATAATAATTATTTCGATGTAAACGAAGTTTTTATTAAAAATGGCAGAATCCCCCTAGGGCCCCTATAATCACCATTTTCATTTCTATTATTGGGCGTTGGTGTTCTTGAGGTCAATTCTTTCTTTACAGAAAGACAGCAAGGAACATTTTTCAGAAGTCATTTCGTTTTAGTGTCGTAAGTTGATCAGCCATGTGAGGCTCGCGTCGTCTCCATGGCACTCTCTCGCTTACGAATTTCCTCTGCATAATACAATGGAACTGTTCGTATGTTTATTCGTTGTTTTCACAATTTCGTCGTGTTTCTCATTCGTCGGTAAACGTATTTGTTGGTCCAGCTTACGAGCAGCATATAGCGATAGAGCTACATCACGCTGTTTTAGATAGTGCCTCTATAATAGTATAAATCCAATTGGGACCAGCCGAACCTGAATGGGGAGTCATGTCACCCATTTCGGCAAACGAGAGAAAGACCGTAATACCAAAACTTCGACGCGAAGGAGGCATGGCGGAAATGATGGGCTGATTACTTTTACACGGGACGGAGCACATAGCTTCAACCAAAACTCTAGTTACCCATTTTTTCTAATCCCTGAATATTACGGAAAACACAAAGGACTAAACATTATCTATTTATTAACCATGTATCAAGCCACCACGATTTACATAATATAATACGATTTATACTACAAAACAATGGCAAAAATCAAATTTAAAAATACTCTGTTATAAATAGAATATATTTAAAACAACGACGTATAAGTTGGGAATTTTTCATGAAAGAGCCTTCAAAACGTAGCTTCATTATCCCCGAGATTGATATGTTTCCCCATTCTCGGCAATTTAGACCAGTTTACTGACCCTTGTTTCGGACGTCTATTTTTAGCACCATTATCGAAATATACAAAATTTATCCTTAAATATAAAGGTTAGCTCATTTATATATATATATATATATATATATATATATATATATATATATATATATATATATATATATATATATATATATATATATATATATATATATATATATATATATATATATATATATATATATATATATATATATTTATATATATATATATATATATATATATATATATATATATATATATATATATATATATATATATATATATATATATATATATATATATATATATATATATATATATATATATATATATATATATATATATATATATATATATATATATATATATATATATATATATTCTTTTTAGAATTGATCAATAAGATGATTATAAAGTAAATAATTATAAAAGCCACTTACATCGTGACGAAGGATTCCCTTGATCGGATTCGGGAATGCTTTAGGTGTTAACGAGAATGATGAATGCCTCTCACTTGCGGAAAGAGGAGTAGGTTTAAGTTGGGCCCATTTTTCAACTAGTAAACGCTCACCCTTCATCCAATTATCTCAAAAATTAAGCTACAATCCTTCTTTATACGTAAACTCACTCAATTTCCTATTATTTCGAGGGAAATAACAAGACAAGACGAGCTACTTGACAGATGGAAGAATTTAAAATATATTTATAAAATATATATTCTTTTTAGAATTGATCAATAAGATGATTATAAAGTAAATAATTATAAAAGCCACTTACATCGTGACGAAGGATTCCCTTGATAGGATTCGGGAATGCTTTAGGTGTTAACGAGAATGATGAATGCCTCTCACTTGCGGAAAGAGGAGTAGGTTTAAGTTGGGCCCATTTTACAACTAGTAACGCTCACCCTTCATCCAATTGTCTCAAAAATTAAGCTACAATTGGATGAAGGGTGAGCATTACTAGTTGTAAAATGGGCCCAACTTAAACCTACTCCTCTTTCCGCAAGTGAGAGGCATTCATCATTCTCGTTAACACCTAAAGCATTAACGAATCCTATCAAGGGAATCCTTCGTCACGATGTAAGTGGCTTTTATAATTATTTACTTTATAATCATCTTATTGATCAATTCTAAAAAGAATATATATATATATATATATATATATATATATATATATATATATATATATATATATATATATATATATATATATATATATATATATATATATATATATATATATATATATATATATATATATATATATATATATATATATATATATATATATATATATATATATATATATATATATATATATATATATGTATATATATATATATATATATATATATATATATATATACATATATATATATATATATATATATATATATATATATATATATATATATATATATATATATATATATATATATATATATATATATATATATATATATATATATATATATATATATATATATATATATATATATATATATATATATACATATATAAACATATATATATATATATATATATGTATATATATATATATATATATATATATATATATATATATATATATATATATATATATATATATATATATATATATATATATATATATATATATATATATATATATATATACAAAGAGGTTGTGTTGAATTTACTAAATTCGCCGTTTTTTACATAGGTAGGTATGTACCACGATATATAAGAAATATTTGTATGATTTCGCAAATATAATGGCTTACCTTTATTTTATTACATTAGACGTTCGCTTTGCAGTAAACAACTAGAAGTACATTATTCGCAAAACATCGCTTGGTCGCTGTGTTCGTATCGCATTTGCGTTATTCCTAAGCTCCAGCAGTCAACGCGCCAAACAAAGAAATATTTGAAGTTTTGGTTTTCGCGAAATGAAAAAAATGCAAGAACTCACATTGGTCAGCGCTCGCGTAGGCCGCGTCGAAAACACGTCGTGGATGGTTCAGCAGAGAAGCAGAGCCGATTGTCGGGATCGCCGGGGATAACCTGTGGCGGCGCGGCGGGAAGTGGCCGCGTTCAATGTCGCGCGCTCGCCGACTCAGTGACGTAATTGTCGAAAGTGTCCCGAGTTAAAAATGTTGCAAGCGCATCGGGTGCGGCGCTGGTCGCAGTCGCGGGTCGCGGGTCGCGGGTCGGGCGCCACTAGGCCGTCGCGGCCGACGGCAGGTTGTTGCATGAAGTGGCGCTGGGGCGGTCGGGCGACTGTCCGGGCGGCGCGGCGGCGCGGGCGTGACGGGCGGCGATCGGGCGACGGGTGGTTGTGCGCGGCGCAGCGCGGCCTGAGGCGACGAGCGATACAGCGCCTCTGACAGGCGGAACGCGCGCGCCCTCGCAAACCCACCCCCGACCTTACATTACCCTGCCGTACATTTCGACAATGCCGTACTTTTCAACAAAAAAAGAACTATAATAATATTACAACTTGAAAATTACACCTCATTTTTGAAACGAATTGTTTCCGTTCTACGCCCGCCTAAATAAATTTATTAATTTCTTTAATTTCAACCTATTCTGGGGTGACACCAATTTAAAAGTAGCTCGAAGCGTTAACACATAACTGCATAAGTAGTGGGTAAGTATGTAACATGAAACAGAAATCAATGATTGTGTACATAAAATCGTAACATAAAACAGACATCAATGATTGCGTAAGAGAGCTAGATTCGAAATCAATCTTAGCCCAAACATAGCAACATGTGTTTGCATTGACCTGTTGCCACTCCAAAAATGTCTACATCATAAGGCAGTATATTGCTTGATCCTGCTACTTTATCTGCCTATATCGGATTTATTAGGGAACGGCTGCGGGTCGCCAAAGGTATAGGGTACATACAGCTCCACGACCTGGAGAAACAATGGATTGTAGATTTTGCCACAAGGATATACCTACAATCCGTGCACGCGGAGAAGTAGGTATATGGTTCCTTCTTCTCTACTCGAGTACGAAAAATCCTGACATTCCCCCCGCCACGAAGGGGAAGGGATAAGTATTTAAATACACCTAAGGATACTAACAGCTTGGGAACATATTCCAATGATGCAGAGTATTCGCATGGACTGCAAACATCGGAGTAGTACTCGAGGACGCTCCTAATTTGAGTAGTGTAGATAAACAATATTGCATTGATATTGATGAGAATTCGGCTATATCGGAAAAAAACTAAGATTTAATAGCTTTCAATCTCAAGTAAACAGGACATAATAAGCTTACTTTTTTAAAGTCCTTTTTGTGCAGTCTAGGTGGAATTAGGTCAAGAGGCGTTTTTTAAGGCCAGCCACTAGACAAAATAAATAAATACTTATTCGCGGGATTTGTAAAATTCAACCCCCAATAGTGGTAGATCAGTAGAAAGCTGAAATTCGGGTAAAATGTTTCATTCCGTGAATTAATAAATACAGTTTCGAGGTTCCGGCTAAATCCAACCCCTGATAGTTGGAACGGGGGTAGAAGTATTAGGTAATAAATTTGAAAAGTCGTATTCGTGGGTTTTGTCATATTCCACCCTTGAGAGGGGCAAAAGAGATTGGAAAATTTTGATTGTCGAACACGTATCTCCAAAACGGTTTAAGAAGGAATTTGCGAACTGACAGTATGATAGTTTTTATGAAATAAAGAGATACGTGTTAGAGAAATTTTCAGAATTCAATTTCTAAGGGGGTGCAACAAGGGTTGATATTTTATTCTTCAGTAAAAAGCGTAAAATTTTGTAAAATATCCAATTCAATAATTTCAAAAATATGGGTTCATTTGTTGGGGTAAAGTTTACCCCCCCCCCCCCCACACACATGAAACAGCTAGAAGTCTTAGATTATTGATCTACTGGACACGTTATATTATAAACTTGCAATTCGGATGATTTGCTCTACTAAGGACGTGAAAACATACTTATTGAAGATTTATACATTTCTACAACCCTAAGAAGGTGAAAAGAGGAATCGGTAACCCCTTAACAGATGGAACGGGAGATGAAGTGTTATATTATTAAAGTATTGAATGCGTTGCGTTGTGAATTTCAACTTTCAATTCGCATTCTTAAGGAAGTTAAGAAAGACGTGTTTTGATAAATTCCACCCGTGAGAGTGAGAAAACTGGTCTCGCGATTTTAACACGTATTTCCAAAGTATTCTAAGGAAATTTGCAATTTTGGGGAATTATTCCCCTACAAAAATGAGGGATTCCGTATACAAAGGCTTTAAAAAAAATTACTCTTCGGGGGTAGAAATGGGATTGTTTGATATTCTGTCAGTAGAATTGAAAAAAATGTGTGAAAGCCTAATAAAAATAAAAAAATACGTGTGGCACTCGGGGACTGCCACGGTAAAGCTATTGCATAGCATTTTTAACAACTTATGCAATTATAATTATTTACTTATTTTATTTTTTCTGATATCAGATAACTGCGCTCTATCGGAAAACGTTGAAATTATTCCGAATCATTTGCGGCTGCGGAAGCAAATGATTCGGAATAATTTAAACGTCTTTCGATAGAGCGCCGCGCACGAATTTTTTATTCAATAAAGCAAAAAAAACGAATTATTCGAAAAAATTCGTAGATAAAAAGATAGATAATTAAATTATCTTTAAAATGGTGCAGGTTTCATAATAATACGCCAGATAGTATTTGCGTAGTAGTCGTTTTTGTGTTCGGTTAGACCTAATTTCACAAATTAATTACACTATGTAATATAAACAAAATCTAAAATATTCAAAGCTAAGAATATTAGGAAAATGTTTTTGTTTAACATATATTTTTTTTCGAATCGTAATCAGTACTCGTTTAGACGTAATTATCAGTTTAAAATCATTAATTTTCATTAAGAAATTTCTTCATTCGGTCGCCGCGCTGGCCTAGGCCCGCGATAAAAGCTATGCAATAGCTTAAAAATAATAAAATAAATAATAAAAGGAAATTTTAAATCCTAACTAAAGGAAATATTAATATTCATGTATGACAAATAGAATAAATTAATCCCCTAACTAGTGTAATGGGGATTGATATATAAGTTCAATATTCTGATACTTTTCTCTCCTAAAAAGGTGACGATAGACGCGTTCGTGAGTTTTGGATAATTTGACTTTGTAACTTTTTCTCTCTTGAAGAAATAAAGAATCGTTTGTTAATCTAAAATGGCATTCCTTACTTAGACAAAAAATATAGTAAGACTAGCGATTTTTTATACCAAGTTAGATTTTTATTTGGAATTAGAATTAAGACATTTTAAACCATCTTCCCGTAAAAAAATGTGCTTTTCCTGGCATTAACTCGGAGCGCGTGCGAGCGAGACGCACTCTGGGATAAGTCTCATGTGATGGAGAGAGGCGGAAAACTTACAAATTGTATGGGCCTTAATTTATGTACTTTACAGCCTTATCAAAATAGGTAGTATTAAATATATGTCGCCTTATTGAAGCTCGCCCTGGTTTCTTTTCCTTATCCGTTTGCCGTGGGCGATCCCTCGCCGTTGCCGTGGCGCCGCTGCCACTAGTCATGACTTTTGGGCTGAGGCGAGTATCGACGTGCAAGGTAGTGCGCGCGGCGCCGCCCCCCACCCCACCGCACCGCGCCGCGCCGCCCGCCCAACGCCGACCGAACACCTCTCTCAATGCGCCAACCATGAAAGAAAGGCAACCCCCTCACCCTCCACCATTACCCCTACCCCAAAACCGCTTTGCCATTCATTGATCACCCCACGAAATTTAAAAAATAAAAAAAGAAAGTGACCACTTAACAACTGTAACGGAAACCAAACAGCCTAGTGAAAGTGGAAAACCGACCACCTGTCAGAGGTAGCATTTACAACTATCTATTAACTAACGAGGTGCCAAAATTATTATAATCAGAGTGAATGTCAGAATTAATAGCCATTAAATTGAACATTATTATTTTGTTTACAAATAATGAACACAGGTCATATCGCATGTACTCTTAATATCAAAATCTCAACGTTTTGTTGGAATTGCAATTGCCGAGGGTAAAATCGATTTATCGTAATTATCATGACAAAAAGCTATCTCAGTTTATGAGTTTATTATCCATTTCATAAAGTTATTTTGTATTAAACCTGATTATTGATAATTTCAACAGAGCTGTTCATTAGAAAATTAGGTTAATTTAAAAAAATATTTATTGCTTGTTTTCCAATAGTCAAAAATTTCACAACCAAAAAAACGAATTTATTAGAGATTTAAGTTCACTTGTTGATCTAAGGGATGGAGTATTAAAAAGATTTTTCAAATTGGATGGTGCTCGCTTTAGGGTTAAGTTGTAGAAAAATTAAAAGAAAAGAATAACACTAAGAATAAGATACAGAGCAAACATCGCAACAAGTGCATAAAAATGCTGGTTTTGGGCATTGCGTGGCACGGGCATGTATTTCCAAGCTGCAAACTTGGTATTTAACTATTGGCACAGGCCCTTACAATTAATAAAATTAGTATGTCCTTTCGCAAGTTCAGAGATTTCATGTGATTATAGTTCTAAATCATTTGAGAAATTCTTGAAAAATTATCGATAAAATGAACAATTTTGGAATACAATATTGAAAATAACATATCCCTGTGTCAATTCTAAGTCAGTAATTTGACGAATCCTCTAAAGGAGTTTAAAACGTTTAGGTATCATGCTTTTCAATAAAAATAAGGAAAAAATATATGAAGAAAAAACTAAAACATAAAGAAATTTAGCTGAATTTTATTGAATAACTTGTACACTATGAGAGGTTTTCAATTCGTTTAAAACGCTCTTCGAGTTATTAACTTTAAGTTTTAATCGGTCATGTTTGACGGCAAATCTATAAAATTGTTATAAATAAGGCCAATTGGATTTTTTGAAAAACAGATTATACGAAATTTTCTCTACATAAATCTCATAGTTTTGGACAATTTTACAAATTGACACTTTAATCAAAATACACTATAGACTTTATCTACTACTACTAACATAAAATACTGTATCTACTAACTAGCTGACCCGTGCCCACTTCGTTGGGCGGTAAAACTTTTTACTTGTGATGAAATTATGAGTGTGGTTCGGTTAGTACTGAGTGCTATGATTTATTTCCTGACTGCCAAAAGAAGGGTTATATTTTAACTGCATATGTAGGTATGCATTTGCATGCCAATTTGACTATATTACCGTTATTTGTGAGTTTCTTCTTGTGAGTGTATTATTTGTGAGTGTCTTATCTCTTTAACCATGTATGCAGTAAAAGGGAAAAGTATTTTGTTTTAAACACTTGAGACGATAAATTTACTTATATTGATAAGAATTCATAATTGTTGATAATATGACCAATAAACATGACCTAACGATTTAAATATTTTTTTTATATAAAATACTACTTTTTGTGACTTAAATTTAAAAGTTAGACATATGCTGTCGCTGACTTCTTTGTATGCATTAAGTATCAAGATCTACAGCTTTTCTCTAGAACTTAATCATATATCTCTTATCGTTAAGGCAGCGTTAGTTAGAAACGTTTTCGTTCAACCGTTTTTTCACCGACTTACTTCGCAAATCCGACTACTACGAAAATGTCCTTTCATTTTTCGGATTCATATATAGCCTATGACACTCACAAACAACGTGGCTTTCTAATGGTAAAGGAATTTTTAAAAACGGTTCAGTATATCCAGAGATTACTTCCTACAACCTCACAAACGTTACCTCTTTATAATATTAGTATAGATAAATATATTAATTTAATTTAAATAATTCGTTATAATACTGCAAAAGCAAGACTACCAAATTGTGATTCTCGGGTTTACCTGTACCTCTTCTTAAAATTACCAATACTAAGCTCGATCATGTTAATTTAAGATTTATCTATGAACTGTAATTCTACGTCGGAATAAACGAGTACCTTAATAAAAGTATTACTGAAACGCGGTTTTTTATTACCCTAGCACTGACTACCCAAAAATACATGGTATAGTAGGCAACAATAGCAGTTAAAAGGAGATATAGCTGGTATACAGAATTTCGACATGGACATAATGAGAATATTGGGACATCTTAGGATATTGGACTGTGGCCCAAACAGTTCTGCAAGATAAATAACTAGTTTTCAGATAGATACCGCATAAATTGACGCGTTAGATATCACTTAAAGATCAAAAGCGGCTTACTATGTAACGCTTTAACGAGATCGTATAATTAGCATCGTCTTAAGCATTGAATCAGAACATACTTATATGAAAATGAGCCAGAATCGGGAATATACACATATGAGCCTGAAAGAAAATATGAGTAGTTTATGTAGTCTAAAATCACATTTTAGGCTTATAAAGTTATCCGTTCTCGAATGTGTGTCAAAGAAAACACACTTTTTAATTGACTCAAAATCAGGGCATGTTGCCACAGGACGGTTACGGCAGGTTAGAATTGTGCTTTGCCAGAAATAATCTTTCCAAAACTCCTTAGGGGTAACCCAAAAGGTCGCGTAGCCTCTGCCACAATAATGCGATTTTTCTCACCGCACGGAAAATAAGGAGTTTTTGGCGAAGGAAAACAACGAGTTGATGGATTATCCTCCATACAGTCTTGCCCTAAGGCCCAGTGATTATTATACATTACTAGAATCACAGATGAGAATGGTCAGCGGTTTCAAGATCACGAAGAAACTATCCATGCTTTCAAAACGGCTATTTAACAACCCTAACTCCGGATTGAATGACTATTTCAAGAGATCTTCTTCTTTTTAGTTTCTCCAGGGGGCGGTGCCTAGCGGTGTGTGTAGTCTTCGCCTGATATCTCCGGCGTCTCCGAAACTTCTCGATCCGGTGGTCCACTTCCTTCATACAGGTGGAGTAGTAGGGCGGTGGCGACTACAGCGGGAAAACCCGTCAACCCAGGCTGGTATAACGATATGTGATCGTTCTTTCAGCCGTGGGATGAGCGTAGATGACTTAGAGACAAGACAATCTACCGTCTAGCTCCGCCAACAAGCCTGTTAGAGGTCAACGCCTTACGGTGAGCCGTCGGGAAAGGTAACCAGCAGACAGCCTCGTCCCCTAACTACCAGTTTTGGTAAGATATCTTCGTCTAGAGTTAACCTTCAGAATACCTCCGTCCTCCAGACTGGTTTCGGGTCGCTTACGCGACCTCTAGGTGCTGTATTACAGCGGTAATTCAGTTTGAATTTATCGCGGACCTGGGCGTCCTTTGCCCGTAGTGCCACACGGGATCGAGTGGCTCAAGGTCATTTCAAGATTGGCATGACAGCAGGTTAACATCCACCCCCGCTGCTTAGGAGACAGTATATTTACATAGTCTTCAGACTCCTTTAGCAATTAGTCAGAGTGCACAACCGATTGGCGTCGCCGAACGGTGCGCAACCCGTCCAATAGCGCCGGGATGCAATCACACCAGGAGAAGCCGGTTCGCCAGCTTGTGAGGCCTGAGACGCGAGAGTCTTAACCGGGGTAGCCTTCCGCACGAGGAGGCTTCTGAATAGGAGCTGAATCGGGAGTTGAGCCGATCCGAGAACAAAATGGATCTTGTGGCCCAAGCTGCACAAAACCGTTCGCTACCTATAGGTGGAGCAGTATTTAGCGCCTTAAGCTGTTCGTTATACCCCTGCCTTATATATACACTGCCGGGAAATGCCATTCATTATCGCGATGATGGGCGTTTATCGTTAGTGTGGCCACCCTTTATCGCGATAATTTTACAACGGCATTAACATTGCCGATTGACGTTAGGCGATAGCTCGGGTGGTGGTACATTAAAGAGTTTAACGAGAGTATGAATGCGTTGAAGCGGCCACACTACGTTTGCCATTGTGCGCCCTGAGCGCGACGGGATTGCACGTGTTTGTCTTCATCCGTAATATATGGAGTTGACTAAAGTCATTGTGCTTCTCGAAATTCTGCAAACAGAACCATGTTTGCGGGTTACAAAAAACACAAAGGTTACAAAAATTGCGCATCACAAAATGATGCTTGGCGAATGATGCTTGGAAGTATTACAATTTAAAACAACAATCGAAGAAATTAAAAAGAAAAAGGAATCCCTAATGGGTTATTATATAACAAATCTAAACATCTTCTTTTTCTTTGTGTTCTAAACATCTCCTTTTTACAAGCTTTTATTTGCCTCGCAATGTTTGTCAGTATGTTTTTAGGTCAAATTTTGCAAGCAGAATTAGAACCACTTTCTCTTATCCTATGAAGTAGAAATTTTACATGTTGGTTCAGTTCTGATGACAATGCATTTTTATGGTAAGCATGACCTGATTCTGCGTCCAGGGTTGGCTCCCGACAAGGGGACTCCTCAACGGTCAACAGCACAGAAACGAAATTTTGTATACGCATTCAATTATAAGAGCCCGCGTTTCGCGTTTCACCGCGACAGGGTTTGCTTCTAACCAGTAGACTCCTCAACGGTCAACAGCAAAAACACGAAATTCTGTATAGCATTTAATTATGATTGTTCGTTCTAAGTTCCACTATGATATGGCTACTGCACCCATGGTTGGCTCCGGACAAAGCATTTTAATAAAAGCTTGTTTTTAAAACTGAGTTTTTACTATTAACTTACTTCTTCATTCAGTAATGATAAAATATGTTCATGTAATTAAAAAAAATACACTAGTAAAATACAGTGTAGCAGCGTCAACGTCCATCTTGTTGGAAATTCATGGAAAGCCAGACTGCGCTGCAACTTTTTGGTCGATTTTGTAAATAAATACGGACAATATCGTTTTTTCATGAATTCCACCTTATTATATAGTAATTAATCTTGTATATTATATATAATATATATGTGAAGGCCGTCCTAAACGGTTACGCACAGATCAGTGAATACTGGAAATAAAATAGGTTGTAAGTGCCAACATTTATTTTTTTGTTTTTTTGCTAAAATCAGCTCAAAGCGCCTACGACAATAGCCTAAAATACGGTACAAGTGCTTGCTGTGTGTATTTTGCTTCATATGCCCATCCTAATATGGTGCGAGGCGTATGTGCCGAGTGCTACAATTCTTAAATAAGGCGCATGTGCCACGCCGCTTTGCTCAGTTGCTATAGAAATGGCGGAACATACACCCGTTCCCTTGTCGCCAAAGGAACGGCGGAAAAAAGGAGAAAAAAGCACAAATGAAGTTCGGAAACTATTAAAGAATGCTGGAAAGCAGTACCTATCGTGCAGTGGAAAAGAAATACCTGAAAGAAACCAACCACCACCAGAGGTAAGTCATTTTTTCTTGATTCGCGCCAGCCACTATATGTGCAATGCTGCGGCCGGGCGAGATCGGCGCGGGCGCGGCGGTTTTATGAGTATGTATGTACACAATAACAGAACTATGAGATCGATGAAAACGAAGAGTCCGGACAACGGCGAGACGATCAAGCATGCTTGTCAAGCTTCGCGTCGCGGGCTGTGAGAGTTACAAATTTAGGCATTTTTAGTAAATATTACAATAAAATATTTGCATATTTCCTGCGGTTTATTCTTATTCCCTCCCTGCCCGCGACGCGAAGCTTGTCAAGCATGCTTGATCGTCTATAGAGCCCCTTACACCCTATTTTATTTCCAGTATTCATCTGTCAAACGACGCAAAATGCCTCCGACATCCGACCATTGACTTATAAGTACTAGACCGCGTGACCAGTCTGAAAATGCGTCGGACGAATAGAGCCAGCAGCATATAGTACCCCCTCCATCCTTGTCTAGTCGCGCATGCACGGACACACGTACATATATCACTATGGCAACGCTTTATATATCACCATGGCAACGCTTAGATGCCATAAGTCCGCTATGCTATGGATTCTCTAGTCTATTACGTATCTGCATCCGACGGGTGAAGGCCAATTTTATTGCCAAGAATGTGCGTTGACGTTGAACAGTGTGGCCACTCAATTACGCGTTAATAATTGACGCAACATTTATCGCAATGATGGGCATTGACGTTTCCCGCTATGTGTGGCCGCAGGATTGCTGTAAGGGTTTACCAACAGTTTTAGCCCTAAGCTAGCTAAATCATGACACTCGCCCATGACAGAAAGAGTAGTCACATCTTCCTCTCCATATTTTCTTCAAAGAAGATCGGTCCTCTTTCGATATTTAATGTCATTAGTCCTGACACTGTTCTTATTAGGGGCTTGCCAAGTTTAAGCAATGCTTCATATATATTTGTGAAGGGCAAGTTTATAAGTGCTTTGAATTACCTTATTCCGGGTACGTCCCTTTAGTAGATCTCCTAGTCTTTTATAGTGACAAGTTTTAGTGACAAGTTTTAGGAGGCATACTGGTATGCCTATTGCCGGTACTGTAACCAAGAGGGGCTTCAAAGACCTATCCTTGGCTAGAGCATCTCTTTTCTTATTTTCTGTATATTAATGTGTACTGGTACCCACCATATTCAGACAGTTAAATGAGAATTTTGATAGTATCCCATACTTGTTGGATGTGACTCTCCTCGCGTTTAGTGTTTTCAGAGCCACTTGGGTGTTTGTGAATACGCATATAGTCTCGTTGGTACCTTCCCCCTTCAGGTTTCCATGCGCGTAAATTTTAATGGTATATACTTCGATTGAAATACTGCTGCATGTTTTCCCAGACATTATAATTTTAGGCCATGGTTTACATTATTATCACTTTGGCGCTGGTTCCAGCTCCCTTTCCCTCGTCCGTTTTGAAGCTATCATATCCCCGAGCCGTAATATTCAGGGGTACAATACGATGTTGGTCCTTGTCTTCTCTGGTATGAATCAACGTGCTGAAGGGATGTTTAAAAATATATTTTGGCAACGTAGTGTCGCTGTGCATCTATGTTAGATTTCCGATTTCCAGATTACCATTTATTTAGCATGTTTCGTGATACTGATTCCTTGCCCCACGTTCCCTTTTGTGTCATTCTTAAGAGTTTCTTATTAAGAGAGATTCTTAAAGAGTTAGTTCATGATAATTCAAAAACACCAATAATTTATTGAATTTTATAAAATTTAAAAAAAATATTTTAAAATTTTCCTTTGCCGTTTCTCATATTCTCGATAATTTCGGTGTCGATGCCTACTTACGTTGCAATAAACGTAATAACAAGACACTGTTGATTCAATGCATTCTATTTTATATTTATTTTTATCTCTGCGAATTTCATAAATTCCTCTTCGAAATAGTAGCCAAACGAAATGGCGTGCCTACGTAGGCTGTACCGTATGCTACGAATTATGCAAATTCCGGACTGCAGAGAACCCAAAAGGCCATAATAGTAATCTGGGCCATATCGAATCATTTCGCGGTTAAATCAAAATGGTTAACATCTTAGACCTTCTATCTTTCAATGTGTTCACGTGTAAACTAAGCTAGTCATAGAAAAACACAGGCAGTTGCCAATACAATCTAATATTCTTAATCATTTCACTTCAGTGAGGATCAATCTGATCTTCCTCGTCTAAACCTGGAACTACAAAAAGAAATCCCAACTACACCGGAATGGTATGCTACAAGTTACCCGACAACATAAAAAAAACGGTTGTGTCACCCCAAGATTTTCCAGGTAACCAGACAAGCCCCATTCTTCTCGCCCCACCTCCCCCTCTTTCACCCAACCAACTCCCTATAACCCCCCTAACTTCTAGAATATGTATCTAATGCCATGGAACAAATACAGTATTATATGGAACAGAATAAGGATTCTCAGATGTCTATAGACGAGTTGATGGAGCAAATTGCGGGGGAAAAGCCAACTGTGGACACGGTTAAATCTCTACGTCTTATACAAAACCGACACAAATGTAAATTTAAAAACTAGTGTCACGGTTATAGAGGGCGGGTCTCTTCTGCACCGTACCAAGTGGCAACTGGGCTCCACTTATTCAGAGATATGTGATCAGTATATTAATTATGTAAAATGTCATTACGGACCACATTCTACCGTCGTGTTTGATGGCTACGATGATGTAAGTAACAGCACGAACACATCGGAACAATGAAGAAGAAGAATGGCGAAATCGTTTGTTGGTATAAATTTTAATCTGACTATGAAGGTTACTGTTCAACAAGAGCATTTTCTGTCAAATGAAAAAAACAAGTGACAACTTATTCAACGTCTCAGAAAAAATGCAGGCTGAGAAAATTGAAACACCAATAGCTGCAAGTGATGCTGACTACAATTATACGCACTGCAATTGATAAAGCTGCAGACAATGTTGTAGTTGCTGTTGTTGAAGAAGATGTGGATCTTGTAATCCTTCTAATGGTTTTGACTCTTCCAGCAAAGGAAATATTTTTTATCAAGTCGGGAAGGGGAAAGTGGAAACCAGTATATATTTTTCCCAAGAACTTCAAAAACATTTATTTTGCTGTTCCATTCTTTTTCTCCATAGTTTCAGTGGTTGTGATACAACCCCAGCCATTTTCAGGAAGCGCAAAGCATCACTTATCAAGCTTTTTGAACAAAATACATTAATAAAGGATATTGCAACTGTTTTTTAAGACCCAACATCAACTCAGGACGCCATCGCAGAATCGGGAGAAAAAATGTTTCTGGCAGTATACTGTGCGCTCTCTATCCAGACTGATCTGAACAGCCACCGATAGAAAGTCTTTTTGACATCTTGTAGCAAGCCCAAACCTGCTCTTTCTTACCTCCCTCCTACAAAAGGGTCAGCGAAATATCACTCGTTTAGAGTATACTATCAAGTACAGGAGTGGCTTGGGAACCAACTGCCACTTGAAATGTGGAGTTGGACGCGAGGTGTCGATGGAAACCTAGAGCCAATCATGAACTTGGACCCTCCTGCTCCTTATACCTTGTTGATTTCTATTTTCTGCCGATGCAAGAGTGGTTGCTCTGGAAAATGCAGTTGCCGAAAAGTGGGCATTAACTGCAGTCTTCTCTGTAACGGCTGCTTAGGAGCATGTAGCAATGGAACCCCCGTCGATGTTGGTGGTGGAAGACAATTTGATTGACAACTTGTTTAAGTCGGCATACGTATGTAACGTTTTATTTTGTTCTTTTTTTTTAAAATAAAAGGCGTAACTATTTTTTTTATCAATTTTAATACCTTGTAGCTCCTAAATTAGTAATCCTACAGTGAAAATGCATACGACATCATTTGTAGGAAATTTAATGTAGTTAATTAATGTAGAAGTAATTGTAAAGATATTGCTAATAGTTTTCAAGATACAAGCAAAAAACTGAAAAAAGGAACCTCCCCCCACCCCCCTCCCGCGAGCTCACCCCCCACCCTCGGGGACTTTTAGTATGTTTATCAGGACATCTCAAGGAATAACTGCACCAACTTTCAAAACTACACGAATTATTTGGTCTGATCGGCGATTTTTAGGCTAATTTGCTTAGGCTATAGGTGTACCGATTTCATCCTCAATTTAACTGCAATTTTGTATTTTGTGAAGTATTTTGTAAATTCGGGTACCTAAATAATTGAACCAAAAAAATACATTTAAGTGAGACTCAACTTAAATTGCAATTATAGTACCTATTATTGTAGCGATATTTATTAATAAGTTTATGGATTTACGAATTTTAAAGAATGAATTTCTGAAACAATCTAAAAAAATGGAACGGTATTTTTTACTAAGAAATAATTTCCAAAATTTACTAATTCTGATAAAGAAAACTACACTCCGGGTTGAGCGCCACTCGCTTTTGTAGAAAAATGGAAAAACTATGACAATTAAACTTTACAATTTTATTTTAAATATCGCTTTCTTTCACAGGGTATAACTTAGTCAAACAGGGATAACGATTCGTTATTCCTAGAGAAAAAGTCGATTAACGACTACAAAGAAAACGCCGATGGCTGTGAAACGTCCTTTATTACGAATATCCAGCATAAAAGCAACTTCAAATTTAAATTTAAAATCGCCACAGTTGCAAGAGGCCGCGAAATCTCCCTCGATGAAAGGCCGGTGTGAAAAGGAAATCGATTCTGCAGATATTGATTTCAAACTTGGGTTACTGCTGATAACAACGTAAATCGATTATCGTTACAATAAAACTAAGCGGTGACCACATAACGGTATTAATATAGTTTTCTAGAGTACTTTCCGCGCAATACTCGGAAGAGATTCATAAACAATTACATATTATATAAAAACTTGTGACGTATCTGGCGTTTTTCCCTGGGATATAAAAGGGAAAACTGCCGAATTACTATGTTCTTATCCGGCAAGTAATTACGCATGGTGAAATCGACAAGACGAGTGGTCGTTGAAATAATAGATCGGCAGATATTTGAAATAATCGAAATTGCTAATTGAAATTTTATTGCTTATTGCTGAAACAGCTACCACTGGCCAATGTAATACTTTTTGGTTTTTAAGGTATTTAAAACATTTCTTTTGTAATAGTTGTAAAATTTATATCGCCGCAGGGAAATAAAAAAAGGTTTTTTTATTTCCCTGCGGAGAGAGTTTTTAAAGTACGGACCACCTTCCCTGACCTATTTCGTAAATAAAGGATCTGCCGTTATCGGGCAAATCGCTACCGGAAACTGGATATCACGGCCGAAAGTCGTTGGTACAATTATTACGGGTGCCAGTTCTCCTCATTGATTTCTACCTAATTAAATACTTAATAATAAATTAACCGATAATATAGAATCATAGTGTTTATATTTTTAAATTCCGACGCCTTTTTAATATCGTCCCCTTACAAAAAATAAACTATACACTAACAGTTAAATTTTAGTCTTCGAAAAATGTTCTAAACTAGCGATAGGTCATTTCGGCTTTTAGTTGTAGCTTTTTCCGGAGCCCATTAGCATTAGCAAAGAGCAGATGCGGGTTCTACTCCGAAAGAGCGGGTTCTACTCCGAATTTGAACCCGACAAACATCGCACCGACGCGACGTTTGAAGTTTGTAGCCAGCTACTCCTTTGGATCCGCCACTCCACCGAACCGACGATTTATTCCAGTCCGAAGAGACTGCTACTTCCCTTAGCGCCACCACTCCACCCGCATCGACACGTCATTTCACTCCGAGAACTAGGATGCATCCGGAATGAACCATCGCTCACTCCGAGCCGAGCCTAGAGTCGGTCATTCCGGTGACGCGAACGGTTCTTTTGTGAGTCCGTTTCTCTACAATAGACATAGAATTATTCATTCTGATAATTTCCAATGTATTTTGCGCCCGGGCTAAAGTGCAGGCGGCTGCGGACGCTATGAATTCCTTCTCGTGGGTCGGCCCTTCACGCCCCCCATCAAATCTCTTTATGGTGCCTCACCGGTTGGAAATGTCTGTGTTAGATGGTGTATAATTCGTGGTGTGGTCATACATCGACACGAAAATATTTACATTCAAAAACAAAAAGGGAAGTGGCTAGATTTTTTGTTCACAGTTGTTAGTTTTGTTAGCGATTACGTCGATTACTAATCTTGATGAAAAATATTATGACTTTCTCCCAACTGCGTGCGTTAAATTGATTGCAATACTAAAATATCCAGAGAGGGATAGTAAATATAAATCTTGATTCGGAATAAATTTGAATCGATTAATGATGTTGATAAAGTGATTATATCGCTGAAACTATGAACTTCAGCAAATTCACAATTAGTTAACCCCTTAAATTCATCTGAATAGTGCACTTCATTAATACAAATAGCAACATATGTAGGTCTTGTGAAACTTATCGAAATAGGTGAAGTTAAATGAAGGAAGTTGAATTGGCTACGTTAATATGATACCCTGTTGCTTTCTCGAATGCGCTACTTTCAAGTGAATGAACTTCACAGGCGCAATTACTCTATTAATATTAAATAAGAGAACGTTCCACGAAGTCTGTTATGACGTTATATCCAAAGAATTTCATTCGGCATCGTATTAGTGTAAATAAAGTATAAAAGTCAGTGGCCATGGCCTCGTGAACATCCACTTTATAATGACCATGATCTTTGAAATCGCCATCCATCGATTGCAATTTCTGTATAACTTGCAGTAGACTTACTCGTTCTCGTAAAGAGACCTTTGATATATTAGGAAAGGGAGAAAAAGTATAATATATTTTGCATCTATGATGGTTTTCATTTATCTACGGCTGGTTTTCATCTTAATAAATGACATTTTCGCAGCTTCTTTTCTTCGTGATACAGGAATGAAAACCGGGGTAAATCGTAATGAACTTAACGTTGTACTTCATGCGCAATCGATAGATATGTATGAGAATCGAGGACCATTGCGCTTGTTTGACATAATGAACAGGATTGTAAACGGATATACCACGTGAAGTTTGTAGCACTCTACAAGCTCGACTCGGTAAATCAATTTATAATCTTCTTTTCAGTAGATACGTGAAGGTGGCTACAGCGTACAGACGGCTAGTTGCTCGTGGATAACTTTATTTCATCACTCACAACTCTCTCCAGCGTATGGTGTTGGGGCGTGCATGACGCATAGCAGGTATCTACATAAGCTGGTCGTGCGCAGTCAGGCAGAACTTGCGTGCATTTTGAATATTTTTTTAAAAATCGGCTGTGTCACCGCAAGGCTTTCCAGGGAAGTAGCCAAGAAGTGATTCCTTCTAAATATAGATTTTATAAATAAAATCGATGAGAGCCCTCTCTCGGACAGTGGAGGAACCCGGTTATGTTCCATTGCAACGCCTTGGGCGGCGCGGTTATTTCTCGGCTAAGAGCGGGTTTGGGCCAAGCGCTAACAGATGGGGTAATTATTTCATTAAAATGTATGGTAGAATTTAAATATTATTAGTGCAGCTTGTATATAAGATATTCAAATAAAAACTTCACAATATGACTTCGGTCCAACAGGGCATTTGTGTACACAATTTCAAGTATCTAAGTCCAATATTTCGATATAAATATATGAATAGTACGCCCCCTGCTAGACCGATTTTAACCACAATCTTTTCAACTCTTGCCATGACTAAATGATGCCTGCATACCAAACTTAAGCTCAATGTAGGACGATCTAGTATGTAGGTCGATGCTGATAACATATAAGACAAAAATCAAACATATCTTCTTTTACACGCTGAAACTAAAATACAGCGACACGCGTCTGTTGAACTGTTAAAAAATTATAATTTCATCGTTATCTCTATATAGATAGAGAGCCCACCGAGGCCGAGCGGATACTGGGGCTAGTTACACAATTTCTCGGATTAGAAATCGATCAAAAATTACAATGGTCTGATCACTAAGAATCAAACTGAACCAAACTCAAAAAGAATTTTTCTCCTCCAGAAAAGAGCGGTACGCAGTTTATATAGAGTCTCACCAAGAAGTTCTTGTAAGCCGCTATTTGTAAAATCAGGAATAATGACTCTATTTTCTTCTTACATCTACCAAAATATTATGTACGCTCGTAGACAGCTAACAGAAGCTCCGGTGAATAGTGATTTTCATCATCACGATACGAGGAATAAATCCAATCTCCACATAAACCGACAGCGACTTAGCAAAGTGCGAAACAGTTTTATTCACCAAAAATTGTCCTTCTATAATAGGATTCCAGAGCAAATGAAAAGCCTTGGAGAGGACCAATTTAAAAAGATAATTATACATAATTTGGTAAGAAACCCAATTTATGGTATAAGGGAGTTTGAAAATTCTGAGTTTATTTTCCATGTTGATGATTAATGAAATGCGTAAAGTTTAAAACATAATGGTATTATGATAGCTGACATTCTAATTTTCATATAATTAAATTCATTTTAAAAAAAAATACGAAGGCATATTGCTGGATTGGCAATAAAATATATATTTTTTGATTATTCTACATAGAATTTGCATTTCTATTTTAATATATTATTCTCCCTGACACATCACATTAGCATATTTTGATTATTTGTATGTAGGTAATATTGAATATAATATTACAGCCATGACAACTATCACGATAGTTATGTTTATAATAATGAAATTTTTAGCATTTAATTTTGGGACGCATCCAAGTGTAGGAATGCCTATCTACTGGAGTAGTTGATTGTATTGTATTGTATTGTATTGTATCAGTGACTGGGACCAGCAGCGAAAATGCATACAATAGTGTATGCACCCTTTTTCTCCCTCTGGCAACGCCGCTACGTAATATATCCATTTTCGCTGCTGGCCCCAGTCACTGATCATGTAACTAGCCCCAGTATCCGCTCGGCCTCGGTGGGCGGTGCACGCCCGTTGGACTCGCAAACTGTCCCTAAACTTGCTCCAAAAACTTTCTCACTCGCTGAAGAATCTGGAAACGACGGAGGAAGAAACGCCAACCCGCCCGAATATTCCTATTTTGCTTCCTGCCGCTGAGTGTAACTTGCTAGTTACACTCTACGCGCTAACCTGCTGCCTCTCTTTCGTAAGCGCTGTCTCGCCCTGACTTTGATGCCGCGATAACAATAATAATTGCCTGGCTGTCCGAATCCGCGTCAACGCGCCCGAAATAAAGAAAACTTCCGCCCTTACAAAATACCAATGTACTCGTATGCGTCACATAATATCGAAGTACCTCCCCACGTAGTATGGTTGTCTAATCTTTTCCCCACGTAGTACGGTTCCTGAATCTTATTTTATCATGATAAAACCGCTTTTGATTTGTCTTATTTATCCTATTATTGCGTCGACAGGCTGCAACAACATGAGAAGGATTTTTTTCTTTTATTAAACATAAAAAGCAATAACAATTATCTATCTTTCCAATAACCATTTAAGATACATGCCCTTTTCATATATGATACAAACATATATAATACATGTTAATTTCCCCTAACCATATATGATACTTGCTGAAATTTACTTTTTTAAGATCATTTATGGAGGAAACCAACAATTCTACAATAAAATGTTGCCAAAATAAATTTCATGTCTTTATACTCAAATGGAATTTTGCGTCGAGTGGCTGGCTTCCGAAAGGTAAAGGCCCATCAGCTGCGAACAAAATGTGAACATACCTTGTGACTATAATTACGTATGGACAATATGACATAAATTTTCAAATTACTGATTTATCAGTTTTATAAGATACTTTATTCGCCGACACGAATCAGGCACTTAAGTCTGATCTTGCTGTCTTAATACCAAAATAAAAATTCAATTATAGAGGAGATGACGTCTGGAAGTCGTTTTTATATTTTTTCTGCTTTCAAATAAAAATGACTGATTTACAAAGTAATTAGTATCTTACGATATTTAAATCAGTAAACCTGCACTTAGTCGATTTCCATATATCATTACATAACCATAACGTTTTAATATCACAACGTTATGCTATTATAAATCACAGCATTATCGGCGTGGCGTCTGTGAGATAACGTAGCTTTCCCACAGGACATTCTGCTTATGTGACGAGCATGCAATTACCACCGACAGGTAACTTATACCCAAGAAGGAGAGTACTGGCGGG
The DNA here is from genome assembly GCA_944548615.1 of Micropterix aruncella. Lineage (NCBI taxonomy): Eukaryota > Metazoa > Arthropoda > Insecta > Lepidoptera > Micropterigidae > Micropterix > Micropterix aruncella. Next base: position 32,480,696 of record OX155980.1, read on the forward strand.
ATAGCGTCATAAGATATACGAGTATATTTAAACATATATTTAACCATTAAAATGTGCGACAACTAATAGACGTGAGCGTTGGCTGTTTAGGGATGAATATTATTTATTTTGCTACATTATTTCATATCCGAGATATTTATACACCTGGAAAAAATATATACTATTTACTCAACTGTGGAAGACAATCGAATAGAAATTGGCAGTGGAAATACTAACTGTTGAGGAAGCTTCAAATAAAAAGAAATTTTAATTTGACACATCCTTGATCAGCCGCCGATCTATATTTATTTATTTATTTATTTATTTATTTATTTATTTTCAGGAAAACCAACAGCTAATTATAATTTAACAAAGCCGGAGTAACATAACAGAGAGCCAATTAAAGGTTTTCACGTTTAAGTAACAGTGTAGAAACATATGTGATCTTTCAATTAAATCTATCGTATAAAAATGCATCAAAAATTATTCAACAATTAATGCTAAAAAATTCACTGTTCAGCCGCTGCCTAGCTGAGTTACCACTCGTACAGAATAGATCAAAGTCAAAGCGTTTAATCATGTCATTGAAATTGTCACTTGTTCGCCACAGAAATGCATTTTGCCTATAGTTGGTACCAGCATGAGGAACATGAAGAGCAGGGTTAAATCTATTGAGTTTGGAAGGAACACGGAGATTAATTTTATTTAGTAAGTCAGGACAGTTAATATTATTGGAGGTAATTTTTAGCAAAAAGGTTAAGTCCGCGGTTTCACGTCGCTTAATCAAGGGGAGGATATGAAATTTCTTTCATAAATTGAAATAGTTAGATGAGCTGTATGGGATTTTCAGACGAAAGCAGAGATATTTCACGAATTTCATTTGAATGCGCTAGATTCTATTTATATATTTGTCATAGCAAGGGTTCCATACCTGAGATGCATATTCCAAGATGCTTCTGACAAAAGTGCAGTAAAGGATCTTGAAAGTTTAAGCACGGTGAACGCAAGTTGCAATCCTCATAACAAAACCTAAAGCTTTGGAAGCTTTAGAAATAATAGATTGAACGTGATTATCGAACAGTAGATGAGAATCATGAATGACACCAAGATCTTTAACCACGCTGCATCTCTGCAAGGTATGAAATTTTAATGAGTAAGAGGCTAGAGTAAATAGTTTTTTACGGGTGTAGGTGACAACGTCAATTTTATTAGAGAGACAGTAACTGTCCAATCTTGAAAGGTCCGCCTGAAGGTCGGAGACATCACCGAGCGATTTAATTATTTTGAAAATCTTCATGTCATCAGCAAAACATAGTAAGTGACTATTTAGAAAACAGCTAGCTATATCATTGATGAAAATTAAGAACAGCAATGGACCAAGTAGTGAGCCCTGCGGTACACCGCTAGGGATAGCAACACAACTAGAAATATAGTTTTTGATGACGATAGCTTGGGAGCGATTATTGATATAGGAGGAGAACCATCGGAGGAGGTCCCCTTGTATACCCATAAACTTAAGCTTGTTCAAGAGTAGTCTGTGGTCAATCCTGTCAAAGGCTTTACTGTAATCAAAGTAGACTACGTCTACTTGATAGCCGTGATCCATAGCTTCAGTCAAGAAGTCATTAAAACGCATAAGATTGGGGCTTATGAGGGCTTTTTGGATTTTATGCTATTCAGGGCCCCAGGATATTAGGGGCCCCAACCCCCATTGAAAACAGTGGACCAAATCGATAATATCTTACTTAACAAAAACAGTGTATGAGGAAATAATTGAGATTATGGGCAAACAGAAAATTAAACAAATTCAAATAAATAACGACGATACAAAGTACCTACTATTCAATTGTGATATATCCAACCCCAGATCTCTCTCACAATGATCAACTCGATCTTGTATTACGATACTGTTTTCGGGGGAAAATGTATGAAAGATGTGTATCGATCATTAAAATTACTAGTCATACTGGCTTACATTTATTTAATATTCTACAAGACTTTTTAGAAACAAATTTACTACTACTGGATAATTGTAGGGGACAGTCTTATGACAATGCTGCGAATATGGTGGGTCAATTTAATGGTGTACAAGCACTAATAAAACAAAAAAAAAATCCGCAGATTATGTGACGTGTGCTGCGCATTCTCTTAACCTAGTTGGTGAAGAATCTGTTAAGGTTGCAACAGAAATTGTACTGCAAAAAATATGTTTTCTTTCTGCTTCGACCCATAGGTGAGAACTGCTAAATCGTGAAACAAAACTAAAATTTACGTTAAAAGATTAAGCCAGACCAGATGGTCTTGTCACTATGATGCAGTGTCAAAGCTTTAAAAAAATACGTGTGGCACTCGGAGACTGCCGCGGTAAAGCTATTGCATAGCATTTTTAACAACTTAGGTATGCAATTATAATTATTTATTTATTTTATTGATTTTATTTTTTCTGATATCAGATAACTGCGCTCTATCGGAAGACGTTGAAATTATTCCGAATCATTTGCGGCTGCGGAAGCAAATGATTCGGATAAGCAAATTATTCGATAAAGCAAAAAAACCGGATTATTCGAAGAAAACGTAGATAAAAAGATAGATAATTAAATTATCTTTAAAATGGTGCAGGTTTCATAATAATAAGCCAGATAGTATTTGCGTAGTAGTCGTTTTTGTGTTCGGTTAGACCTAATTTCACAAATTACTTACACTATGTAATATAAATGGGCTTATTAACTTCCATGCAGCTTTGATAGCTAATTCCCCCGAGGTAAGCAATGATGCAAATGAATCATATGAAAACTTTTTAAGGTGGTATCTAACATCTCTTGATGCGACGATTCCCCTAAAAAAAAATTTACCCAAAACTGAAAAAAACATTTAACGACTGGGCGACTCCAGGTATTAAGGTTTCTAGATCACGGATGTTTGAATTACATCAACTAAAAAAAGGAAAATGTGACGCCGAATTTTTAAAACATATACAGACCAATAAGAAGACATATAAAAAAGTTGTCTGGAAGGCAAAACAATTATACCTAAAATCCTCCATTGAACGGTCGGAAAATAAAATCAAAGCTGTCTGGAATATTATAAGCAAAGAGTGTCGTAGGAGTTCGTCTACAGAAAATGTGATTAGGTTAAATTCAAACAGTCAAACAATATCTGACACTAGTGCAGTTGCAGAGCTCTTTAACGACCAATTCAGCATTCCAAAAGTTGACAATATTAGCTTATTTGAGACGACCCAAACTTCTTCTGACCTTCTATCAAGCTATTGCAATAGAAATAAGGCGACTTTAAAATTTATGTATACGACGCCACAAGAAATTATAAAAATAGGTAACTCTATAAAAATCAAGGACTCTACCGACCTTTGGTCTATTTCGACAAGAATAATGAAGAGCAGTATTGTCCCGGTGGCCGAACATCTGTCTTCTCTATTCAATAAATGTATTGGCTCTGGAATTTTCCCAACTAAAATGAAGATGGCAAAAGTGATTCCTATCCATAAAAAGGGACCCCGGGAAGTCATAAACAACTACAGGCCAATATCACTTTTGCCATCTTTTAGCAAGATATTTGAAAAATTAATTCTTCAGAGGCTAAGTACCTTTTTTGCCGAACACAACATCCTTACGCCAAAGCAATTTGGGTTCCGCAAGTCACTATCCACCATAGATGCGATTGCAGGTCTGATGGAAAAACTATTATCTAGCATCGATAAGTCGAATAAAACTTGTGGCATTTTTTGTGATCTATCCAAGGCCTTTGATTGCGTCGATCACCTTATTTTGCTTCAGAAGCTCGAGCACTACGGCATTAGAGATACAGTTCTAAGCCTAATACAATCCTACCTACAAGGACGGACGCAAGTCACTAAAGTCCAAAACAGCTTGAGCGATCACCAAAAAATTACTAAAGGGGTACCTCAAGGTTCCATTCTGGGACCCTTTCTTTTTCTTGTATACATCAATGATATACCAGAATGCGTGTTATCTGATAACGATGAAATTGTACTGTACGCAGATGATACCTCACTAATTTTCAGCGATGCAAATCATGAACAACTAGTTAAGCGAATTGACGTTACCATGGAAAAACTTGGTACTTGGTTCCAATTAAATCAATTGTCTCTTAATGCATCTAAATCAAACTCCATCAATTTCTCTCTTCGGCCGTCCCAAAATAATATCTTCAGTATTAGCTATGGTGATAAAGTATTAGAAAATGTTGATCATACGAAATTTCTAGGCATTCATATTGATAGCAATCTGCAATGGTCGACTCACCTAGAAGAACTGAGCAAAAAATTAAGTAGCGCCACATTTGCCATAAAAAAAATCAAATTGTTATGTGGCTTTGAAGCTTCCAAATCTGTCTACTTTGCCTATTTCCATTCCCTATTAAGTTATGGCCTCATGTTCTGGGGAATGGCGGCAAATGTTAAAAGGATCTTTCGCCTACAAAAACGAGCGATTAGAAATCTGTTCTCAATATCTTCGCTAACATCTTGCAAGCAGTACTTCATCGAGTCTGGTATCATGACTTTGTACGCCGCGTATATATACCAAAACATCATGTATACGAGAAAAAATATCGAGACTACCTCAACTAACTCAAATATTCATTCGCATAATACGCGAAATAAAGAGGACTTGCGTCATTTTAAGGTGCGTCTGAGTAAGGTTCGGAATAGCTTTATCTGCCAATCTTACTTATTCTACAATAAACTTCCATTACACATTAGGGGCCTTGGGGAGGTTCACTTTAAGAAAAAGGTACAGGGTATTTTGACTAAAAACCCCATTTATAGCATTGAGGATTTCGACAATATCAATTTTTCGCAGCTCTATTGACCTACCTGACTATTATTATTCCTTATTCTTTTTATTATTGACTATTTTACAATTGCGACTATTATTGACTATAATTATTATTACTGATTTCTTTGTATTTGTGTTTTTTCTTTAAAATATCTTCCCGTATGATAATTTGTGAAATTATCCAATATTTGTTTGATTATTTAGTACTTAGGATTATATAGAAAATTAGATTATATAGAAAATTTTACGAAATTACTTAAGAATTTTGATTGAAAATATTGGAAAATGTTGTTTCCTCTACATATATAACCTAGAAAATCTGCGCTTGGATGTTCAACGTTCATACCTTGCAATACCGACGTTTATATCTTATACCTTAATAGGTATTTATATTATACTTGTTATTTTTATTACTTTTGACATAACCAAGTGTAGGAACTCCTATCAACTGGTTTAAAATAAAAAATAAAAAAAAATAAATAAACAAAATATAAAATATTCAAAACTAAGAATATTAGGAAAATGTTCTTATTTAACATATATTATTTTCGAATCGTAAGCAGTACTCGTTTAGACGTAATTATCAGTTTAAAATCATTAATTTTCGTTAAGAAATTTCTTCATTCGGTCGCCGCGCTGGCCTAGGCCCGCGATAAAAGCTACGCTATAGCTTAAAAATAATTATGACATTTTGAAAATTTTCAAAAGTTTTAGTGAAAATGTGGATGAGAAAGTTGATTTTCGAAAGAGGCACGAACTTTATTTAATAAACTGGCGAAACTGGATACTGCAATTTTATATATTTTTATGGACGAAATTTTAGAGAGATTCAATTTAGGTAACAAAAAAATACAGAGCTCTGGTTTAGATAGTTGTGAAGGCAATAAGATAAGTGTGTCATTAAAAGAGTTTGTAAGCAACATACAGCACCAATCAGATCAGAAACTGAAGGAATACGAAGAGAAAGCTAAAAAGTTAAGTGCTAGTTTGGGAACAGGATACAGTGACATAAACAAGAGTCGCATTACATAAAAAAATTCAGATAAATCTACAGCGGCGCAGAAAAATATAGGATTCACGCTAAATGTTGCTTTGAATAAGCTGATTATGGATTTGAATAGAAGAAGCCAAGTCTATGAGACATATAACAAGATCGATTTTCAAGATAAAAATATGGAAAACATAGGCAAGTGTAGGTAATATTGTTGAATATTATTCAGATGACGTAGACGAACATTTAGAATGAGTGCATTCGGTTAAAATCTTACTTACTACAGTGTACGCCAGAGTCTTACACCTGTTGCAGTGAAATTTTTATGCTATTTTATGAAATTAAACTTGATGTTTTTCCAAATTGCTATACTATCTTAAATATTTTTTTAACGTTGCCTATTATTAGCTGTGAAGCGGAGCGCTCTTCCTCCATGATGAGTTACGTAAAAACCAAATATAGGACAACAATGCCTAACTATCTAGACTAAATCATTTATCAGTTCTTTCCATAAATTGCGATTTAACAAAGGGCTTACAATGGGATGACCAAATAAAGGAATTTGCAGAACAGAAATGCAAAAAGGTTGTTCTATGATTTATATACATTTCACCACCTGTTGATTTCTTTAGCAATACCTTTTATAAATTATTTCTTTATTCATAAAAATAACATCTACGTATGGCAGTTCAGTTCCCCACTAAGACTAAACTTGTCAATGGGTAACTAGTAATGAATGTTTCTGTACATTTTACGTATATTAACTAGCTTTACGATTAATATTAATACTTACTTACATTCTTTATATTATATTGTTTTACATAGTTCGCCTGGATAAATCATTATTTAAGTTGCTTAAAATAGCTGAAGTTTCAACGTTTTTGACGTGACAACGTCTTCTAATTCGATGGAGCCGGCTGCACGCACGAAAAAACATGACTTATGGGGCGTTACCTCGCTCTGAGGCGTTCCATTTATTATATTTATTATTCAATAAAAATGCTGCCATCTACCGATTGCGACAAGAATTATTTACTAACCTCAGTCTAAAATAGTACGAATGAAAATCACTAGATTGATTTAAATTCTTGACATAATTTTATATGTATTCTTGATATACGGAATGTTATTACTGAACGGGCAATTTTCTTGTGGGTACAACGAAGTGCAACAAAGTAAGCAACTTTTATTAAAAAAAATAAAAGTATGAAAAGCTATCATTACGATGCGCTATCTAGCGGTTGGTAAAATGTCCCTGATATTGTTTATTTACGACGTATTACCTACCGCTAGATGGCGTCTAGATGGCGTCTAGATGGAATCTCAAACCGTTATTTAACAGTTTTAGATTTCAAACTTTCAAATTAAAAAAAAACAATAAACTTTAAACAATAAACAATTATACAATTATACTGCTATACAATAATACATTTACATGTTGTAGTCAAATCGGTGAGTATAAAAGCATATATTTTTGGGTGTTTGTAATAAACAATATCAGAATCTTAAATGAAACTGCTTCAAATGTAGCCATTCCATCAGTATTTTCTTATGACTTTGTTACGTTCAACTATCGTCAGTAAACCGACTTTACAGACAAACGATTTTTTTGGTACGTTTTTGCTAATCGATTTATCTATTTTTAGAGAAAAGTATGAATCTGTTTTTAAAGAAAAATGTCTGACAGTTGCGGTTTGTGTATCTGTCATATTTAAATAAATAAAATATTTTATTGTCCTCTTTTTTTCCTATACCGTGTACCTAGTGACCTAGACATCATAATCGAAAACAGTTTTTAAGCTATTGCATAGCTTTTATCGTGGGCCTAGGCCAGCGCGGCGACCGAATGAAGAAATTTCTTAACGAAAATAATGATTTTAAACTGATAATTACGTCTAAAAGAGTACTGCTTACGATTCGAAAAAAATATATGTTAAACAAGAACATTTTCCTAATATTCTTAGCTTTGAATATTTTAGATTTTGTTTATATTACATAGTGTAATTAATTTGTGAAATTAGGTCTAACCGAACACAAAAACGACTACTACGCAAATACTATCTGGCATATTATTATGAAACCTGCACCATTTTAAAGATAATTTAATTATCTATCTTTTTATCTACGATTTTTTTCGCATAATCCGTTTTTTTTTGCTTTACCGAATAAAAAATTCGTGCGCGGCGCTCTATCGGAGCACGTTTAAATTATTCCGAATCAATGGCTACCGCAGCCGCAAATGATTCGGAATAATTTCAACGTTTTCCGATAGAGCGCAGTTATCTGATATCAGAAATAAAATATAATTGCATAAGTTCTTAAAAATGCTATGCAATAGCTTTACCGCGGCAGTCCCCGGGTGCCACATGTATTTATTTTTTGACAAAATGGCTATTAGTTGATCAATTAGGCAGGCCCCCAAGTAATATTAGCCCAGGTACTCACGGTCCGCCCCTGCCCTTGATGGGCCTTTTAATTGATACTCGACTTTTACGTATTTTTACGTAAAAAACGTATAGTTTGAAACACCCGACAACCGCCGTTGTTCATGGTAGACTAAACTGCTAAAACGTGGGGTGTTTCGAACTTCACGCGATAAAATCCGATTTGGTTTCATCTATAATATTCAGCAACAGCGAGAGTCTTCGATTTCATATATACCCGAATCGACTAGGTAAGAAAAAAATATCAACCCTCTTTGACCGCCCTTAATAACTCTGTATATAAATATATATTTTCGCTTTTGACTATTTGGCTAAGCTAGGTGTGGTCAAGAATGTTCTATGACGATGAAATATTTCATGTCGATAGCTTTAAAGCTGACCGAGATGATCGACGATACAGACAGACATACGGAATGATGACGGAGGAGACTCCGTCAGCAAATGGTGAGAAGCCAAGCAATGGTGAGAGAGGTGTCATTGGTGATGACCAATGACATAAAATGAGATCAGCCTCAGAGATCGAGCTATATTTTGCGTCGTTTTGAAGATCATCTTATATGGAATTCGTTTAAAATCTTACTTTTCGAAATGTGACGTCCTTGACCTATGTGAGACTGCTCGGTTACTGAGTTTTGTCTGTGTTAGATCATATGCGCGTCGCGTGATATTTTCCGTAACCATTTTTGATAAGGACATTATTGCCATGTTCCATGTCCTGCAGAAAATGCTCAACGTCTCATAGATCGCATGCTCGATTCAAGAGGACATTTGCACTGAACGTAGATGATGGGGATGATCTTACGAGCTGGCATGCAAATATCTGTCAGTATGTGGGTTTTGGATATACGGTATGTTCGAGAGTATTTTCACTTCTTTTCGTCACTTTGACATACTTACAAGCCAGATAGCCATCCTTTTCTACTTCACTACTACTACTTACTACTAAAACTACTAAAACAGACTTAGCGTACTCTAATATGAGTAATTGGATCTCAGATTAAATTTTAGATCTTTTCAGGATTCTAGATTACGGCGCGTCAACGCCGCGCGAAGTAAAAGAAGGTGCTAATGATTTATTCTGTATTTATAAAAGTTTTTAATTTAGCCAACTTATTAGGAATAATAATAATATTAATAAAACTCTTTATTTGTTGAGACAAATCGGCGAGCTTATTGCGTTAGAGCAATATATTTTAGCTAACCTTACCCTAAGGGGAATACATGGTTATCGGTAGAAATAGGATAAAACTATTATTAAAATCACCTATAAAATATGCACATTAGATAAAGGTACACATCATGTAAAGGTACACGTATACATAGATAGCTCGTATCGAATACAGCCAAAATTGAACAAATTAAAATTAAATAAAATCAACTATATATCCAGCTGAATTACTCATATTAGAGTACGCATATCCGATCTAGTAGTAGTAGTAGTAGATGGAGTGGGGGGCTTGTTTCCAGCCCTTGATGTCACCTAGATCTGTAAGGTCTTTTGTAACTACCCACTGTGTGATTAGGTCAGTGGTCAGCTAGTAGCCCGGTACTTCTTACCAGTCCAAGTAGGTCACTGACCTTCAAGTTGTGCAGATCGCTGGGTTCGAGAAAGGCTCGTCCCAGTAAACTGTGTCTTTTGGCGGCGAGCCCTGGACAGCGACCAACAATATGTATGATGTCTTCAGGTTCCTCGCCACATATTCGGCAATCCTTGCTCTCAGTCAAACCAAGGTTGAATAGATGAGCTCTAAGGGTCGTGTGTCCGGTGAGGAGACCGATAGTGGTTCTAAGGTTCTTCTTGCTCATGTCAAGTAGGGCCTTGGTTTTCTTCTGTAGTGGTTGCTCCATCATGGCTTTTGCCTGGCGACATCCCTGACTCTGTTTCCAGGAAGCCCGATGTTCCTGCTCCAAGCAGTCCCTGATGATTTTCTTACCTGTAGCGAAGGGGACCCCTACAGCTGGCTCCACTGGGCAATCCAGTGTGCCCAGTTTTGCCAGTCTGTCGGCCTCTTCGTTTCCGGGTATGCCTTGGTGACCCGGTATCCATATTAGGGTGATTTTGTTGGATTTTCCCAATTTGTTGAGCTCCTGCATGTAGTCCCAGACCACAGAAGATTCTGTGGTGGCTTTAGCCAGAGCGTCCAGTGCTGCTCTGCTGTCAGAGCAGATGAGGTTTTGTCTGTTTTTTACCTCAAGTCGACTTTGTTGTTTTATGCATTCCAATATGGCAAGTACCTCGGCTTGGAAAACCGTAGCGTATTGTCCAAGGGGGATGCTGATCTGTGGTTGGTTTTGGGTCCGTACACGCCTGCCCCAAAACATCCATTTGTTCCTGAGCCGTCGGTGAACCAGGCGTCTGCATTGTGGCTTTGAAGCCACTGCGGATTTTTCCATTCTTCCCTGGTGGGGATTAGGATTTTATAAGATGTCTCTACCGAAATTTTTTTCCATAGTCGATCCTGGGTCAGAGTGAATGAGCTAAACCTCCTCCACAAAGGAGGTTTAGCTCAGGATGATTGTGCCCTCCTCGCTTCCACTCGCCCAAACACTTCAGTCTGTATGCTGTAAGTCTGGCGGAGTGGATGATGAGCTTGTCCAGAGGCGGGCAGCAGAGTGCCACCTCTAATCCCGCTGTTGGGGTGGTCTTCATGACACCAGTTGCAGCCCTCAGGTAGTTACCTTGAAGGCTTTTAAGCATTTTAATGTCTCAAGCTTTTTCACCCTGGACCACCAGACTATTGCAGCATAGGTTAGTCTAGGCAGCAGTACTGCCCTGTAGAGCCATAAGGCGACCCTGGGTTTGAACCCCAAGGTTTTTCCTATGACTCTTTTGCACGTCCACAAAGAGGCATAGAAGGTTGTTCTCTTGCGCTCGAGGTGTTGCTTCCAATTGAGCTTTGGGTCTAGATAGACTCCAAGGTATTTGACTACTGTAGCGTATTCTATCTCCTTATCCCAGAGCTTGAGACACTCAATGGGTTCGGGTTTGTATTTTCTGGTGAAAATCATGGCCTTAGTCTTGCTTGGATTAGCGGATAGACCTCTGACCCGGCACCAGTCTTGGGTGGTCTTAAGTGCTTTGTCCATGAGCTCCTTAAGTATTGATAGGAAGTTTCCTCTGACTACTATGGCCACGTCATCAGCGTAGCAGTAGACAGAGAAGCCTAGGTTTTGTAGATCTGTTAGGAGTTCGTCTACAACGATGCTCCACAAGAGGGGGGAGATGACTCCACCCTGTGGACAGCCCTTGGCAGGGATTCCCGTGATGGAGGTGTCGCCTTGATAGACGGTCAGATTCCTATTTGATAGCATACTCAGTGTCCAGTCAATGATGGTCTCTGGTATTCCTTGTCTGTGCATAGCGTTTTTTATAGTTGCATATGAAGTGGTGTCAAATGCTCTTCGATGTCCAGGAATACTCCCAGAGCGTAACCTTTCGCCGCTAACTGTGTCTCTATTGTACTCACCAGGTGATGTAGGGCAGTGTCCGTAGATCTGCCCTCCCTATAGGCATACTGAGCATCAGCAAGCGGTTGAAGATCTAGGTGGTTGGTTTTCAAGTAGCCGTCAACTAGTCTCTCCAGTGATTTCAGGAGAAAGGAGGTGAGGCTAATGGGTCTGTAGTCTTTGGCAAAGATGTGGCCGTTCCTGCCTGCCTTTGGAATGAACGTGACTCTTGCGCTGCTCCAGGCATGAGGGACGTGTCTGAGGGCTATGCTCGCTCTGAGTACCTTTGTTAGAGGGCCCAGCAGCTGGCTTAGCCCTTTTTGTAGTAGGACTGGGTATATTCCATCCGGTCCAGGTGATTTGTAGGGGTCGAAGGTGCTCACGGCCCATTCTACTGCTTTTGGATTAACTATCTTGGCTGCAAGGGCCCACTCCCTGGGCTTGTGGAGCCTCTTGGAGTTCTCCCCTGCGGCAATTGGGTGTGAGGATTCCTGGAAGCCCGGAAAGTGTGTTTCCATTAGGAGCTTCAAGGTTTCCTTGGTGTCGCTTGTGTGCCCCCCTCTGGTCGTTTAAGGCATCCCAGCTGGGGGCGGTTGTTAGAGCTGAGGATCCGATCTAACTAAGCAATCGCATCTTCCTCTCCAGAGCTAGCGATATTTTCTCTATCCGCTCTTAACTATTTCTTCTTCGTCTTTTTTCGTAATGGTCATCCACTATCTTGAGATAGCGCGACAGTCACTATATTCGACCTGTTCTTTCGTTCGTTAACGTGCCCGAGCCAGGTTAGGGCTCGTCTCGCTGCCTGAATGGCCTGAATATGCGGCCTGAATGGCCTTATCGTTTGCCACTTGTAGGTCCTGGTGTGTGATAGTGGTTGATAGTTCTGGGCAGGATCGGAGGTGGTCTTCATCGTGCAGCGTTCCACTGTTGCATATGAGATTCTCTGTGTAGCCTCAGCGAACGAGATTAGCTCGCCATCTTGTCACGCCAACCCTCCGTTTGTTCAGACTACGCCAGGCAGGTGGTATAGGAAAGATATAGAAATTTGACATGTTATACTTGGAATTCAATCAATATCAAGAAGTGGCGCCGTCGTCTTTATTGTCTATGCAGTACAAATATACATTAAAGCTTTATAAGACATTCAAGTAGTATTCAGAACTTGCAGCCCATAGTATCTTGAAGACCTCGTCACCTTTCGTGCGGCCGAAGCTCGGCGTGATATCCTTATCGTCCTGCCGAATAGACCTAACCCGTTACAGAAGATCAAGTGGTACAGTCGCTTGAAGCTTCCTCTATTTCCCATATTTCTTTTATAGCGGTTTACAGCATGGTGTCTCCTGCACACGTGCTCTTCAATGGTGTGTTCTTTTACATTCATTTCTTGTCATCGTCTAGAATATGGATCAACGTGTTAATAAATAAAATACAAACGGAGCTGCCACGGAATTCACCGACCGGAGTCGGGCCCATAATAATACTAATTTTTTACACTTCTGGGGGGTGAGCAGTGGATTCCGGACTAACGACCGGTTGTGGTAGGTTTAAGACAGCTGTCTTGCCAAATGTGAGCGTTCACCTTACCACCCATTCACTCCCCCTTCGAAGCCATAGAATTTGAGATGCGCAAATCGCTGGTTTTAGATAATTTTTCTAAGGAGTTGATTATTTTTCTAGAGAGACCAAGTTCTTTAAAAAGGTGAAACAGAGATTTAGCTGGCCGGCCACGAGCGCCAACTTCCAACCAAAATCGCGGTTTTAGATAATTTTTCTTGGAAAGAGTTGATTATTTTTCTGGAAAGACCAAGATCTTTAAAGAGGTAGAACAGAGATTTAGCTGGCAGGCCACGAGCGCCAACTTCCACCGCGTGAAGGTGAACAGTGAAGCCGTTTCGGGTTACGGCATTTGCGAGATCATGGTATTTATTTCATTTGTACTCGTGGTCTTTTGAGATATTTGATTCCCATGGAACAGTTAATTCTACAATAAGGGCCACTTTCCGAGGTAGAGAGTAAAGAGTTATATCTGAACGGAGGGCTGTGCATCCGAGACTTTCAGGGAATGTATACTGCTTAGAGACCGAAACGACTTCCAGAATCCAATCTGAAGCTTTCTCAATTATTGAGAAAGCTAATGTTCTGTTTTAAAACCCGTAAAATTATCGGGAATTCTTGCCCTCTGGTATAGACGGCAGTCCCAAAACGTCCGCTCGCAAGAATTCGTCGTAAGCGATCTAGTCTCGAGTCTGGTGATTGCTGTTTTCTACGCGATAATGCGCTGTCGGACGCTATCATTCTTGTTCGTCAGTTTTTAAACAAATAAAGGTTTTCGGTCTTCAGACATACCCATATTCATCTGACTTAGCCCCAGTGGACTTCACGCTCTTACCCATTATGACATGAACCTGATCACTTATCATCGTTCTACAGGTCTGCAAATTACCATATCTCATTGACAGACACGCTTATTTCTGATTTGCACCTCAGATGGACGATGGAACGTGTAGGATCTGCCTTCATAGCGAGAATGGACGAAAATGGATCTAACAACTATTAGGAGAGCAGTATGCGCTGTCCTAATCAGTGAATAAAACCTTGGCCCTTTTATAGCGGCTAAGAGTAAAGACGCAGCAGATATAAAATATTAAATCAATTTTCCGCTCATAGGAATATAGTATTAACGTATAACTCGTAAGGTATAACTTATTATACTTTTCACATTACTTGAGCCGTGTACCTTGTCAAGGTCGACAGGGAATTTTGTGGGCCGGCGCCGTTCGTCTTCTCGCCTTACCCCAAAATTAACTATACTTAACTAAATAATCCGACCTAATATTGTGTAGTAGTGTAATATCGTGTCCACCTGAACAGGTATGCGACTCAAGTGATGTGAAAATATACCATTCGAAAAAGTCGAAATGGTTAATTAATGTACAGACATAGCCTAGTTACTCACCACAAAATCTATTTAATTTTCTCAATTTGTTTTCAGAACGTAATGGACTTCAAACCCCTTTAGCAAAGGTGCTTATTCATATATACCTCTGCATTATGATTGTGAACGTGCCGAACCTCAGAGATTACTCGATCTTACTAAATTTTATAACTGAGATCAGACGGTACTCGAATGACGACAACTGAATCGGCCCACCGCGGTCTTCCATATGTCAAAATTCAAAACACTTACTGCTTTGATTTTATTTGAAACCTTGCAATACTTTCAGTTAATAAGCGAATGTTAACGAAACTATAAATATGAAATTATTATTTCACCTAATTCATTGTTTTTACATGACTCAAAGTGAACGGTTAGTGAACAGTGAAGTAGTTAGTGACTATTTTTTTTCTGGAAATCCGGTTGTTTACAATAAGTGGCAATAAAATGCAGGTTGAACAGCAAGGTAAGCACAATATGATTATTAAATAAATAAATAAATTTTAACGCAATTTTATGAGTTATGTAGGTTAGGCTAGGTTATTATTATTTTTTTGATTTTTTGTGTTCAGTGAAAGTTTTAAATTGTATGTATGTTTGTGTATGTCATGAAAATTATATTGCTGTAAAACTCGATTCCTCAGCTGTAAATACTGTCAAATTACTGTCGAGCTTTGTCGTATTTTCCTGAAATTTAAAGTCTACGCTTTTTGAAGAGCGACGTAGTACGGTGTATGAAATGTAAGGTCTACGCTTTTTGAAGAGCGACGTAGCACGGTCTACGAAATGCGAGGTCTACGATTTTTGAGGAGTGACGTAGCACGGTCTACGAAATGTAAGGTCTACGCTTTTAGAAGAGCGACGTAGCACGGTCTACGAAATGTGAGGTCTACGCTTTTTGAAGAGCGATGTAGCACGGTCGACGAAATGTAAGGTCTTCGCTTTTTGAAGAGCGACGTAGCACGGTCTACGAAATGTAAGGTATACGCTTTTTGAAGAGCGACGTAGCATGGTCTACGAAATGTAAGGTCTACGCTTTTTGAATAGCGACTTAGCACGGTCTACGAAATGTGAGGTCTACGCTTTTTGAAGAGCGACGTAGCTCGGTCTAAGAAATGTAAGGTCTACGCTTTTTGAAGAGCGACGTAGCACGGTCTACGAAATTTGAGGTCTACGCTTTTTGAAGAGCGATGTAGCACAGTCTACGAAATGTAAGGTCCTCGCTTTTTGAAGAGCGACGTAGCACGGTCTACGAAATGAGAGGTATACGCTTTTTAAAGAGCGACGTAGCACGGTCTACGAAATGTAAGGTCTACGCTTTTTGAATAGCGACTTAGCACGGTCTACGAAATGTGAGGTCTACGCTTTTTAAAGAGCGACGTAGCACGGTCTAAGAAATGTAAGGTCTACGCTTTTTGAAGAGCGACGTAGCACGGTCTACGAAATGTAAGTTCCACGCTTTTTGAACAGGGACGTAGCACGGTCTACGAAATGCGCAATATCAGTCTGCTGTACAGACTTTTATTTTTGATTTCTTTCAGGATCTTCTTATAACATCGCGTTTTCGGGATCTCATTTATTTCAAATATAGAAATTTACAACTGGAGAGAACAGACGATTTCAAGTTTTTGAAAAATAAACGAAACTTTAGAGTTAGAAAATAAGGAAAATCTTGACCTCAAATCTTTATTAAAAACAATCATAAATGTATGTATAAATGGAGTCAAGGAAAATGTCGTCCCTAATTACAATAGAATATTAAACGAAAGGACAAAAACCTACCCAATATAAGAAAGCGTTCAAGTCACCGAGTCCAAGGCTAAAATTCCACTTAGGTCTACCTGACCACACAGCCGCGCGCATAGTCGAAGCGCAGAAATAAGTGGGACAAATGCTTCCAGCACAATCAGAAGGTGACCTA
The DNA here is from genome assembly GCA_944548615.1 of Micropterix aruncella. Lineage (NCBI taxonomy): Eukaryota > Metazoa > Arthropoda > Insecta > Lepidoptera > Micropterigidae > Micropterix > Micropterix aruncella. The sequence continues at coordinate 32,497,230 of OX155980.1, forward strand.
ATCCTCATAGTAAAGTGGAGAATTGACGGCAGTACAGGACAGATCGAGTACAACCAGAAGTTTTCAGACTCTATAACTCTCGATAATAGTTCATTTGTCATTTGATATGTGCCCCAGTGACAGGTATGGAAGCTGAAAGAATAGTCTGGCTAAATCCACGTCCATCCTCGACTAGGTTATGTCGAGCTGTTTGATTTTAGTTTACTAAGGAAACAAAGAATACTTCAAAAGAGGAAGAGCATTACATTAGTCTGCAAATAATAGCTTTAAACGTGACTCGATTTCTCGTAGCTGACAGAGTATTTAACGTACAGCACGATTTGCAATTTATTATGGTAGACGGAAAAGTTTGCAACGCACTTAGCGACACTGCTTCTTCTGTATGCTATATCTGTAACGTTAAACCAAAGGAGATGGACAATATTGAAAGCTGTGTCCAGAAAAAAAAACAGACGAAGATACGTATAGATACGTTCGGTTTATCTTCTTCGCATGCATGGATCCGATTTTTTGAATACCTGATCCATTTGTCATACAAACTTAGTGTAAATAAAAGGGGACTTTTAAATGAAGAAGAAAAGAATATGGCGAAGGAAGGTAAGAAAAGAATGCAAAAGGCCTTTAGAGAAAGATTGGGGGCTTATTATAGATAAACCATCTTATTGTAGATAATTTAGGGAGCTAATGGGCCCTTGCTGAATTGGCCACGAAGACCCATTTGTTCAGGGTCGGTCACGCTCATCGGTCAACACTCATCCGGCGGCCTCCACGCATGAAGCGCGAGCCCGGGTAGGACTCTGGCCTTGGGGCTAGTTTCCTCTAGGACTCAATCTTCTGGCGCTCCTGGACGGTCTGCGCACCGTGCGGCGTAAGCCAATCGATTGTGCATTTTAACAGTCGGGGGAGTCTGGAGACAGTACTGTATCTTATAGAGCGGGGGTGGTTGCTGACCTTACAGGACTGCTCTTGAAACGATCATCGGCTACCCGATTCCGGGTGAACATCCGAGCAAAGAATACCGTGGTCCGCGATAGATTCGGTTGACACCGTTTCAGCGCTGCGTAAGGAAGAGGACCGCGCAAGCGACCTCGAACTCGTAACCAGTCGAGAGACCAGATTAATCTGGTCGCAACTGGAAGTAAGGGCGCGAGTGTCCGCCCGCTAGGTAAGATACCTGGCTATCTCGCGGATTTTGTTGGATATATTTGGCCTCTTACGGGCATGTGGCAGAGCTCGACGGTGGACTGTTTTGTCCTAGGTCTTCTGCGCTCACCTCATGGGAGACAGAAAGATAATATTTCGTTAAAACTTCCTGAGGTGACGGGTTCGCCCGTTGTGGCTGACAGCTTTAGTTGTAGATAAACCCAAATCTGGCGGCAGTGGAAAAATGATGGTAACACAGATATAACAGGCATCGACAAAGAGCTTATAGTCCGGTGTGCTGCTATTCTACAGGCCACATCTTCAGGTAACAATATTTTCTATACGTAGAACATATTGATAAATCCGTTAAAGCCATAGTACCTTATTATTTGTTTCATATTTATACCGAAATAAAAACATTTAATTTTACAAGTCATGAAATTGATACAGATAAATTTCATATATTCGGTGTTGAAACGGCAAAAAAGTTGTAGCTGCTTATCCGCGGTACTTCCTTCCGCCAAGCATTCTCAAAATCCTCATCCATGAAGCAGAAGTTTATAAGTCGTGCGATACTTCCAATAGGTCAACTCTCAGAAGAAGCCGCAGAAGCAAAAAATAAGTATATACGAACATATAGGCTAGCATTTACTAGAAAAATGACACGTGTACATACAAATACGGATCTGCTAAACAAGCTTCTGCTCAGTTCAGATCCGTACATAACTAGCCTCAGGAAGTTCAAAAGAAATTGGTAATGTCTAAGTACGCACTTGATTTGTTGAGCTAAGTACCTAAATCATTAGAGCGTAAGTTGAATTGGTGCCATTAGTAATGTATTAAGGATGCTGCTACAATGCAATGTAGGTAATTTATATACATCAATTAGCCTAATTGTATTATGTACTTTAATGTAGTTTCCTTAATGTTTATTTAAATATTATATGGTCTTTACATTTACTTTTCTAAAAATAGTAACACCAAATATGTGGCACTTTTAATACGTTTATGTACAGTCTGACAAGAAAGAGAGAAAAATAATTATATTGCAACACAGCAATGTTAGAATAGTAAGACCAAATGATCTAGGGCCTAGGGACATGTCTCAGTACCGTCTCCCAAAATGCGTATTGTATGTAGGCAACGCTGATATGTTTTTTTAAATATTGCGATTTCGAGTGTTTTTATTCAAAACTAGATGACCCGGTGAACTTCGTACCACCTAAAATGTATTTGATTGTAACTCATCATAAGCGTTTATTAATCCTAATGAACCTTCCAAATCCAATTCATTGAAATCTATAATATGGCCGAATCATGTACGGTTTGAGTTTCGTTTGGTGATTAAATGAAAGCCGTTTGTGATTGAAATAAATTCAATGTATTTAATTTACATGATAATATATAAATGCAGTTCACATTCAATACAAAACATTCTGGTAAAATATGTTTTTCGTTTTGTTTTCCGGCGCGTAAATAAACAAAAATGATGGCTTTCCGACCGATGGCTTGGCGAACACGGGGCATACAGTTGTCCATGCGCGAAATACGGAAATTTCAATTTAATTCCGCAAAACTTCCAACACGCGTGATTTGTCATTGTGAAGGCCAGACGCACTGGGAATCTAAATTCTGCTTTCCAGAATTACCAAGTGTACAACTGTAGGTTGTCTTTCGCATGTCGCAAAGGAAAAGATGCGCCAAATCGCCTCGTTGCTGCTGACATAGCGACACGTCTGATACTGAGATACGCCTCGTTTGAATTCCTCACAGCGAAAACAGCCATATCGCTGCTTTATTTTACGTATTTGCATATGTAATTTATCGAGTTGATGAAGTTGCAGTATTCCACATTGATTTGCGCATTAAAAGCCTTGGACAATAAGGCACAATCTAACGATTGACCACATTCACATCTTGCCCTTTGACCTTCATAACTGAAGATCGCCCATTGTCCGCAACTGATCGGCGACGGTACAATGGGTATCCGTCATTGCCTGTGATGGTGTTAGCAATCAGGTCTCTTGGGTAACAGTTACTATCGAGTATACATGGCGAGACGTTTATTTATTTATTTATTTATGCATTTATTTTCAGGAAAACCAACAGCTAATTATAATTTAACAAAGCCGGAGTAACATAACAGAGAGCCAATTAAAGGTTTTCACGTTTAAATAACAGTGTAGAAACATATGTGATCTTTCAATTAAAGCTATCGTATAAAAATGCATCAAAAATTATTCAACAATTAATGCTAAAAAATTTACTGTTCAGCCGCCGCCTAGCTGAGTTAACACTCGTACAGAATAGATCAAAGTCAAAGCGTTTAATCGTGTCATTGAAATTGTCACTTGTTCGCCACAGAAATGCATTTTGCCTATTGTTGTTATAAACTTCACGAAGTCCATAGATCATATTCTTAGGCACCACTGCAAGCAATTTCGGATTAACAGCTTCATCTTGTATTTCGGCCGAGATGATGGAATCACCTCACATCAGTGAGGTTTGCACTTGAAGTAGATTGCCGCACGTTTGACTGACTTCGTCGATCTATGTTATCTCTTCTTATCGACATTGTAATGGACACTGTAAAACGACACGGAATTGTTTTCACGCTCACTCAAATCGATCGAAATTTCCATGAGCTCTTTACAGTATTGAAATCCCCAAACTAAGTCTAAATTCGTGGTTATGTCATTAAAAAAAACGGTTGTGTCATCCCAAGACTTTCCTGTCAAGTAGCCAGGAACGTAATTCATCTGAATATTAATATCATTAATCCTACAAAAACCACCCCCCCCCCCCCCCCATCTCACCACCAACCTAGCGACACCCTTTAAAACTCGAAAATCGAAATCGAAATCGACTTTGACTTCGACTTTGACTTTTCCGACTTTACTACTTTTTCGACTTTTTTAGTTTTTCGACGTTTTTGACTTTTTCGACTTTTTCTACTTTTCTGACATTTTCGACCTTTTCAACTTTTTCTACTTTTCCGACATTTTCGACCTTTTCGACTTTTTCGACTTTTCCGACTTTTTGACTTTTTCGACTTTTTTAACTTTTGCGACTCTTCCGACATTTTCGACTTTTTCTGCTTTTTCGACTTTTTTGACTTTTTCGACTATTCAGACTTTTTTTACTTTTTGACTTTTACGATTTTTCGACTTTTTCTACTTTTTAGACTCTTTTAGCTTTTTTTTGACTTCGCAACTTATTCGACTTTTTCGACTTTTTTTGTTTTTTTTTTTTTACTTTTTTGACTTGATTTTTTCCCCTTGTTCGACTTTTTTGAACTTTTCGGCTTTTTTGACTTTTTTGCCTTCAGACTGTTTCAACTTATTTTACTTTTTGAGTTTTTCGAATTTTTCGACTTTTCCGACTTTTTTGACTTTTTTGACTTTTGCATTTTTTGACTTTTCGACGTTTTGAAATTTTACATATTGTACGGAATGAATAACAGTTATGGATAGCGCAGCTATCAAACAATACGATCGCGGCGATAGCCATCTAGAAAGTGGCCAATGTTCCCAAAATGAGCAATTTTGTTTTTTTTCGATTTTCAGGTGTTTCTTTGAGTTTTTCCTAAATATTTGTTTGTAAACCACATGAAAATAATTCAAATCGGTCGAGTCATTTCCGAGATCCTGCGAGACTAACGCACGGCGATTCATTTTTATATTATATAAGATGATATTATAAATAAAATGCGAAAAAGAAACTTTGTGCTTTTTTATTCATATTGACCAAAATAAATTATTCGTCGTTTATGTACAAGAAAAAACATGTAGGTATATGACTTAAAGCACAGCACATTGTCTTACATGAAATATAACGCTGACGAGTGAGAGTTAGCCTGGTGTCAACTGCCTAAGCAAACGCCTCTTCTAAAGCTTACATGGCAATTGCTCAGGTTAGCGTTTCTGCTCTTTTTACACGACTGCTCAACAAAAAATATGTGTTTCGTTCAGGCTTTATCTACGTATGTTTTCCGTTTCTTTATTCCACCATAACTTCTAAACGTCCGAACTGATTTAAAAGTATTGGTATTTTTAGAATCGTTATGTCATCCAGAGTGACATAGCGTACCTTAACTATCCAAATATTAAGTAAATATTCGTCCAAATGTCCAAATCTCCGAATGTCAATGAACTCCGCTAAAACGCGCCATTTTTTGACATAATGGTTTGTGTTTCCGCAGCAAAATATTCTTTTCCCAAGTCTATTTTTTGTCTACTCATTTTTGCCAAGCTCGAGCTCTTAAATTGAATATATTTTTATTCACTTAGTGAAATTGCATGAGCGCCATCGTTTGGGACATCGCCATTACTACGTAACCGTTTGTAACCATCATCAGGCGCTCTAACAGGCGAGAGATAAACTGCGTGATAAATTTTGACGTAACATATAACGCTCCTATGTAAACATATTCTCCTGATACAAAATACGATTTTGCGTTTCGATGGCGAAATTCTCTGGTAGCGCCATCTACTAAATTATCTTGGAACTTTTGTCAGCAGCGACATCTAGCGGAGGGTTGATTAACTGCCTAATAAATGCATATAACATTCTTTTTATTAGGCAGTTAATCTGCCCTCCGCTAGATGTCGCTGCTGACAAAAGTTCCAAGATCATTTAGTAGATGGCGCTACCAGAGAAATATTCCAGAAATCGCCATCGAAACGCAAAATCGTATTTTGTATCAGGAGAATATGTTTAGATAGGAGCGTTATAAGTTACGACAAAATTTATACATGTCGTACGTGATCGCCATCTGGCCGACAGTAGCGATACTACGGTAAGAAATTACGAAATGTATTTATTTATTATATTTTATTGCTATTAATATACTAATAATTTAAAAAGTGATAGTAAAATTATAACAAATGTTTTTTATTTAAAAAAAACCAGGCTGCAGTTAAACAAAACGCGACCTGTTTCGCCTGATATCCTGGTATGCGTTAGCGTTGCTGGGTGATCACCATGTCATTATGTCATTATAAATAGGATAGAAAACGAATTTACCGCGTCAAATTTGTAGGACCCGACGTTTCGGTGACGTTGCAGCCGCCGTTGTCTAGGGTGCAACGTCACCGAAACGTCGGGTCCTACAAATTTCACGCGGTAAATTCGTTTTCTATCCTATTTGTAATGTCAAACAACCGCGATAGTCTTCGATTTTAGATCACCATGTCACTCAGAATGTTGAAAATGTATGTTTGTGTATTTTCTAAAGGAACTTTTTTTTATTCTTATTCGAATTTAATAGCAGACATTTTCATTTTCCACTCCTAATTTTAATAGTAAATTTTAATATAGTTTCTGCATGTTTGTTATTTTGTTGTTCTTTGACGAAGGGAAGGATATAATATGCTTTTTAATACAAAATGGAATGTTTTTCTTAGAACAAGTCCCGGCACAATTATGTAGGTGACGTTGCCACTAGACTGCTCAGTGTATTGATGTCCCGACTGATCCGAACCCCTCTGCTGGGCAGTGGGGGGGGGGGGCATACCGGAAGTATAATAATAGTAATAAAAGCCTTTATTGACTGACCGTATTGTACAATACCGACCCTACTTCATTGCAAACAAACTATGACCACGAAAACAAATCGCATTAAATATCAGGAGCGTACGCGACATGAGGAGACTTTTAGCATATTCAGAAAATTTAATATTTTTTCAGGTGAAAATAATTACTAAATCAATGATTGGATGACAGGAGTGTAATTGATTAGATTTTTTTAAAAATGGCGCGGACTATGTACCAGCCGTAGTCTCGCGTAAAAGTCACGTGATTTCCGATTCCTGTGTGGGATTTTAGTAGAAGAAATACAAGTTTTTGTTTCGATACAATTTTGTTTTTATTAATCTCTATTGCCGCTGATAGAAGTGTGGTCGCCGGTGTCAAATGGTTCCTACGATCATTGATTTTTAAAATCAATGCTACGATTCTAAATACAGAAAATGGTAATAAATAAGTCTTTTGTGTAAAAAAAATGTCTGCTAATAAACAAATCGAATGCAAAAAAAAACGATATTTTACCTACTTTTTTAAATAATAACCCAAAGGTATTATGGGTGGTTAACGTGATTGACGGTCAGGCACGTATCCAGAGGAGGGGGGGGGGGGAGTAGTTAGGTTTTACGGAAATCCGGTGTATTTTGGTTTCATTTTACGGGCAAATTCAAATTTGGTGTGCTTGGCCATGGCAGCTACCATTTCCAGTGTAGTTACGGAACCCTAAAGCTAATAATAGCTCTTCCAATTGACGAAAAAAATACATTCGCGAGAAAATACAAAATATATCGGGCAACGCGTTTTTGAGACTGTGTTTTTTGAGGTGAAACATACCGATTTTTTCGTTTCACTGTAAACCTCGAGAATTCGATATACGTAGTCCTGACAAAAGTCAAGACAAGAAAATTACATTTGTTTTTGCTATTTGGCTATCCGACCGGTGCTATATGCCTTTTGCGCGAACAACGGCACGGTAACAGGCGACTATGTTCTAATGAGAGGTTAGCGGACCAAATTCGGCGAATGAAATTTGCATAACCGTTGTCAACGAATTCGCTAGATGGCGGCAATTAACATATATTTGAAATAATACGCAGTAAAAATTTCCTTGTCCACAAATTTTCTATGAGCGCCTAATAAGTAAAAACATTTGTTTTATAAAAAATGCAGTACATTTTTTTTCGACTGTGTCGACAGTCACGGATTGGCAGTAAATAGCGAATCGCTCAAATATTTAAGCTCATACACCTGCAGGAAAGTTAAGTAACAAGAATCCTTGAAGTGGTTGAATCAGTACAAGCAAATAAACAACTTTCAATATTTTGTTGTGGAAAAATTAAAAAATAAATAAATCGTCCTGAGCGCCATCTGTCGTTTAAGGATGTTAGCTAATTTGTACATGATTATGATATAATATCTCACAGATCTGGTAGATGGCAAGATTCGTGAAATTAAAACCCTTTTTTATTATTGTGCAGTACCTGGTTGGTCTGGTATATGGCAATATTAAGAAATATAATTAAATAAATAGCACATTCGGTCGGCTCAACATATCTGAAAATATAATACACTAAGGATTTTAAATTTCGCACAAAACTTTAAGGGGTGATACTACCCCTTACCATTGATTATAAAGTGTATTAACTTTAAAATCAATGTCGCTACATAGACCAATTGCAATTACATAGACCAATAAATACCAATTGCGTAGAGCATTTATTATTATTATTATAATTTCAGGTTATTATTATTATAATAATATGATGTAATTCAAGGTTCGAAGGAGTCGACTACAGAGTTGAGTGACACGCTCTGGTTTCTCAGTCGATTCCGGAGCAAACTCAAAAAATCAAGTCGCTAGCCACTGCCTTGGCAGGATTTGATATGTATAAGCAATCAATGCAGTTTTGAATAAATAACCAGTCATATTTTTATTTCAATCAGTTTATTTAAAAATATTAACATCGAATAAGACATAATAATATAAACTTTCGTAACGAAATACAAAATACATTATATTATAAAATCAATATCCTAGAAATACTAAACTCGAGAGGAGAATACTCTTCTCAAGTAATCATACAGTAAACAGACATACAATAATCATACTGTATGTTCACATTGCCATAAAGTCATGGCAACCATTAAAAAAGATACATTTCAAATTGGCCGCCTAAATGAGTAACATCATTGTTGTTAACTATAGCACATTTCCAAATAGCAATAATATGGTGAAAAGTAGCATAGTCTTAGACAAATCGAGGCACCCAGTTCAGCAGCAATGGCTAACGAGAAACAAACGCAAACATTTACAGCTGCAATAGGGAGATGTACCTGGATTCACACCCAGTCCAAATTCATAATGGGCAAACTATGGAATACATCTCAACGTTTTTATCGAAGCAATACATAGTTGTGTCGCAACAGCTGCCTAAATATTGCAACTTTGTTGACCTAGACAAACAGCTTGTCATGCAAATAGTACATGAAGTGTGAGACGAAAGCTTAGTTAAAGCTGCTGGCTGAAAGTTACATCTCCAGCTGTCGCATGGGAGTTATCTAAAATCGTAATCTAAAAATGATAGACATTTTGGACCGATATTTCTCTGGCTTGTAACTCATAAGATATAGAAGATTATTAAAATAAAGCTTTCACATGAAACTTTAGCTTTTTATCTAACTATTTGCGTACAATTTATAGTTGACACCTTTGTAATTCTACTTTTTTTTTGGTTATGACACTTTATTTTGGTGCTTCTGCAAGTATCCCCCCTTAAGAATTAATTCTTATACGAGTGCCTTGTCCGTTATTGGACTTCTCGTGAATCTTTAAATGCCGCCTATAATTAGTTCCGGTGTGAAATTTCCTCGAACACAATTGGCAAGCGTACTTTTTGTTTGGGGAATGAATGAGCTTATGTTTTCTGAGCCGTTCGGGGGAGGCAAACCAAGCACCGCACTGTGCGCACATTACACTTCTCAAATTGAACAAGTTGTCTTTTCCATGGACCGCCGAATGCTGGATGCGCTCGTGCCTTGTCACAAAGGACTTGCTGCAATGGTCACAGGTGAACTGTTTTATCTTCAAATGGATTCGCTTTATGTGATTTTGTAACGAGGTCTTAGTCTTGAATTTCTTGCAGCATTCCTCACATGAATACTTCAATTCATCGTGCGTTTCCAAGTGTCTATTTAACGCACCACGCATTGTGAAGGCTTTGGTACAAACCTGAAAGATAAAAGTATACCAAATTAGACAAGAATGCATAATATCAACTCTGCTTACAATATTTACTCTGAATACCTACATTTAAAAGTCTGCATTAGAGACTGCACGCCCGTTAAAAGAGTTTAGACTGGCGCATAGCCATTATTATCCAAAACAAAGCAATTGTTAAGTTTAAAAGTATTTTATTTTTAATTGGCATATATCAAGTATAGTGTCTAATTCTGGCTGTCCGCTTGGTTAATATATATGTGCAATTTCTAGTCGGCTAAAACAATATTGTCGGTTATAGCAACGAGATTTTGGCGGGGATTTAAATTTGGCTATCACTAAATAAAATACAAACGGAGCTGCCATGGAATTCACCGACCGAAGTCGGGCCGCCAATCATATAGTATTATTACACTTCTGGGGGGTTAGCAGTGGATTCTGAACTAACAACCGGCTGTGGTAGGTTTGCGACGGCTCTCTTGCCACATGTGAGCGTCCACCTTACCACCCATTCACTCCCCCTTCAAAGCCATAGAATTTGAGATGTGGAAATCGCGGTTTTACCCTTCAGCCACCAAATAGCTATCAACCTCATGCAGCAGCATAGCACACCTGTCGCCTATTATTGGGATACCTGAAGGCTGCAATGTGTTTGGGCTATTTTTATTCAATACTGTTTTAATGAGTATGTGAGTAGGTAATTCATATGAGAAAGTGTCATTTTGGGAAGGTCCAATTTAATCCAATCCAATCCTTTACCTTCAATTCTTGGCACATCCTTTCAGCAAAGAAACACTTTACATTTCTTATCGCTTTTATTTTTTTACTGCTTACATATTTTTTTATCACTTACATTTTTAATCGCTTATCCGCTAATGACATTTATTGCACAAATAAACAAATATTAACAGCTGCGATTGATTTGGCATACAATATATAACAGAGTCTCCAATGAACACTTGCTTTCTTACCATTATTTATTCTGGACAGACAGCTTTGCTGATACTCCCAGATCCGAACTTGTAAATCTAGTCATAAGCAATATTAACAAGTTTTTAGGTTCAAATCGAGTCTGTTTAAATTGATTGTCACAGCTTGCATTACATTCTTAAGAGGATTAGATTTTGTAGTTTACATTTTGTACGGTTGAGTTTTTTTTGCTGTGACCTCAAAGATTTGTGTTGACGTTGAATTTGTAAATATTCTTTAGATCAGGTACATCGTAATAATTTGTGAGAATTTTGTTTTCTCAATCAGTTCCCTTCTTTGACTTCTTTGTTTGAGAGTAGTCAGTTTAAGTAATTCCAAGCAATTTTCATAATTCCTATTCTTCAGGCCCACTGGCATTTTGATTGGCCTTTGCTGCATCTTTTCCAGTACATGAACATATTTGCATAAGTAGGGGTGTCAGAGCTGACAGTTATACAGCTCTGGAATTGGTCTCACATGTGCCATGTAGATATTTATAAACACCTCTTTTGACAGATGTTGGAAAACCTTCCTTATCAAATGGATATTACGTTATACCTCCTTCTGTATTCACCCTTTAAAATTTCTATTCAGTCCTGTTTGATTTATATAAAAATACCTTTCGATAATAATAACACAGTTGTTGTGTTATTATTATCGAACAGATTTTCCTTGTTTGTGGTTTTTTTTTACTAACCCGGGATGCCGGGATATCCTTGCATGCCAGTCCCAAAATTGGATTTTAGGTTCGGGATTGGATTTGCTAGTCTAGATGTCTGTCACTTGGTTATATTAAAAAATATTTATAAACTTTATAATATAGGTCAATTTTGCCCATGATCTAGGCGATGAAAGTTTGATGGTTTTAAAGAGGAGAAGCGCCTGAAGAAAAATAAGTATCAAAATGTTGTTTTACTTACGTTGCATTTGAATTTTTTGGCAAGAGGAACTTTCGCATGTCTGAATTTATAATGATTAAATAATTGCCCACTTTGAGTAAAGGTTTTACCACAGTGATCACAACAGTGCCTTTTTTCACCTGTAAAAAAGAAAGCAATTAATAATACAATATTTTTAACAAGTTTTTGAATGGAATTGAAGTAGTAATTATTAATGTTGCACATTATACTCAACATCCTTCAACAAACAGCAAATGTGCTAATTGTACTTCCCATCGCCAGGGCACAACGCATACACATGGAGGGCTTGAAAATGGATAAAGAAATGGATGGATTGGATGAATGGATGGAAGTGATGGGGTTTTACAGGCTGTGTTGCCAGTCGTCACTGCGGCCAGTCCTGTTTTTTTGTGTTCTTGATTTACCCAGCCCAAGCGTAGACTTCGTAAAAATCTCACAATTTGTTTGGGTATGATGTTGCTGACTTCCTCAGGTAGTAATATCACCTTTCCTAAATGACAATCTCTGGACTGTGATTGGTTCACAGATATAGGGTTGAGCAGGGAAACGGAAAATTTTGAACATTAAAGTTGGCAATACTGTTGTTGTAATCCATAGTTTTATTCACATTGCATGCAACTTGCATTAATTATATTCAATAATAAGTTATCACAGAACACAATCTCATGTAGGTAATCCACACTCCAATTACCTACCCCCCTGTCCTGTCACATTACCACAGTGTTGCCAGTATGTAACAGCTCTCCTCGGTTTAGTTAAAGATTCTACGTTAATTTACAATAACGGAGGAAAAAGCTAATGTGAGAGACGCTGTGTTGATTTATGGACCACACGGATGTAGTCTCCGAGATGGGCTGGAGGAACACCAGCTGTAGCTCGTTGTGTTCGACGTGGAATCTGCTGAGGTGCTGGAACATTGTCTTCTGATTTGGTGTCTTCAGGTTCTTCTTCGGCGATGACTTCTGGTTCTGCAACTTGATGCGGCAGAATCTGAATGTCGAAGGCTTCGAGCAAAATGTTGTCAGCGTCGAGGAATGTGAAGCGTTTCTTGAGTTGATTTGCGTGGGCTTTGACTTCTCTATCTTCAGTTTTGACTATGTAATCGACGGACCCGCACTTGCGCAAAATTTCTCCTTCAACCCAGCGCCATATTGGAAAAACGCTTTATGAAGACCTTGTCACCAATTTCGTAGCTTCGTTGCTTAGCGCCATGGTTAGAATTGAACTGCCGTTCCATCTTGTTGTTTCGCTCACCTGGTGCTGTCGTTGTGGGCTTGAGAAGGTCCAGTCTCGTCTTCATTGGTCGTTTAGTCATCAGTTCATGAGGTGATTTGTTTCCCAGATTGTATGATGGCGTTGAGCGATATGTTGCGAGGAATTTGCGAAGAATCTCGGTGGAGTTGCCTTCGCCTGTGAGCTTTTTGAGTCCTTGCGTGAGCGTCTGGACGAATCGTTCTGCCTGTCCGTTGGATTGTGGTGGATAAGGTGCGTGGTGATGTGCTCGATTCCTTTGAGCTTGCAAAACTGCTGGAAGTGATCGGACGTGAACTGAGGTCCATTGTCTGACACGATCGTGTCGCAAATGCCGTGACGAGCGAAAGCTTCTTCCAATCGGTCGGTTGTTTGCTGCGAGGTCGTGCTTGTCATCTTAAAGACTTCCGGCCACTTCGAAAAAGCGTCAATGATTATGAGATACCAAAAGATTCGGGACCATGGTGATGCGGAAACTGGCCATGACTGGAGAGGAACCTTTGTCGGTGTGAACGAGTTTGTTGCGCAATTTTCACAGCTTCGGACGGTTCCTTCGATTTCAGCGTCGAGTGATGGCCATGAAACCTTCTGTCGAACGAGAAGCTTCATTCGTTCGATTCCTGGATGGCCTTGATGAAGCTCCTTAAGAATTTCCTTTTGATAGCGCTTTGGAATGACAATTCGATTGCCGAAGAAAATGCAGCTATTGATGAAAATAAGCGATCGTGTCGTCCGAAATACTCAGCGGCTTCGTCATCAACGATGTTTCGACGTTTACTAGGCCAGCCATTCTCGATGTACGTTGCAATTTTTTGAAGTGATTTGTCGCGGCTAATTTCATGCTGAATGGCTTCAAATGTGATGGGAAGCTTCTTGACGGTGTTGATTGCGAAACATCCGGCTGTGCTCTCGGTGATGACTCGAGCAATGAAAATGGAGCTATCAGGTGCGTAAGCATGGGATTTCACCTCTTTTATGTTCACCTTTGTACTTCCGATTTCTTCTTCAGGCTTCTCGTGCTTGCTGATGAGTCTCGAGATGAAGTCTGCATAAGCGAAACTCTTTGTGTTGATGTAGCGAATGTTGAAGTCGTATGCGAGCAGGATTAGGGCGTAGCGTTGGAGACGACTTGCTGTATGCACGGGAATGCCTTTCTTGTTGCCGAAGATTGCGAGAAGAGGCTGATGATCAGTCTGGAGCTCGAACTTGCATCCGTATACGTAGCGGTGGAACTTTTGAAGTGCAAATGTGAGTGTGAGGGCTTCACGTTGTATCTGCGGGTAGTTCTTCTCGGCAGCTGAGAATGCACGAGCTGTATGGATCACCGGCTTCATCTTTTAATCTGGAATCTCGTGGAGAAGGACTGCTCCCATTCCGTAGCTGGAAGCGTCGGCTGCAACAATGAGCTTCTTGGTAGGATCGTAGAGTGAGTGAGTGCCAAGTCGGATGCAAGAATTTTCTTGAGCTGCTCGAATGCCTGCTGGTGCTTTTCTTGCCAATTGAAATCGATTTCATCTTGCAACAGTTCGTCCAATGGGCCTCGGAGACCTTTGATATGCGGGATGAACTTGCTATACCAAGTTACGGCGCCAAGAAAAGCTTGAAGTTGCGCGACGTTTGTTGGAGCCGGGATGTTCTGAAGTGTTGCAAGTTTGTCAGGACTCGGTTTGATGCCGTCAGCGCTGATGATGTGTCCAAGGAACTCGAGCTGCTGCTGGCCAAAAGAACACTTCTCGAGTCTGAGGTGGAAACCGTGTTGTTGAATGCGAGTCAATGCCTCAAAGAGATTCTTGCGGTGGACATCTTCGTCAGTTCCTCCCACAATGAAGTTGTCGATGAACGGGAAGATGCCTTTAGCTCAGCTCATCATGTTGCTGACCAGTTTTTGGAAAATTGATAGTGCTGGTTTGACTCCTGGTTGTAGGCGATTTACCTGATAGAGTCCGCAATGAGTATTGATCGTCATTAGCTTCTTTGATTCGTCATCCAGCTCGACCTGAAGGAATACGTCTAAGAGGTCGATTTTGCTGAATTTCTTGTACGTTGACAGCTGAGCGAAGATTTCATCAGGGGTTGGCAGCGGATATTGCTCAGGTTCAAGGGAATCGTTGAGTCCAGTGCAGTAATCAGCGCAAACACGGACACGTCCGTCCTTCTTCTTGACGGCGACGATTGGAGCGGCGTAAGCAGCGTTCTTGACTGGACTGATGATACCCAGGAGTTGTAAGTGCTTCAACTCTGCTTCGATGACCTCGGCTGCTGCGAACGGAACTGGTCGGCTCTTGCGGTAGATTGGCTTTGCATCTGGGATGAGAGTAAGCGATGCTTTGATAGTGCAGAGTCTTAGCGTGTCATTGAAAAGGCTTGGGAAGTTTCGTTGAACTTCTTGCTCGAGCTACGATGGTGTCGCCGTCGTGATGTTGTTGCAGATGCTGGCAATAGGAATGTTTTAGAGATCAAGTGCATCCATCCAGTCGCTGCCGAGGACGTTGAGTTCTCTTGCGACGTAGCAGGGACAGATGTCTTCACGATCGTGAAGTCTTAAGTGAGCTGAGAACTTGCCGAGCATCTCAATCTGGTCTCCCAAAGCGCTGTAAGCTTGTTCTTCGCAGTCGGATAACTTTGGTGAACCAATTTTCTTCCAGTTTGCTTCGGAGATGATGGTCCAGTCGGAACCTGAATCGAGTTGAAGTCGTAGCTTAATGTTGCCGATGGCTGGTTTGACGATCTTTCGTGCACCGATGGATGCTGATGTGATCGCGAGACTCTGACGACACTCGTCCCGGCGGTTAAAGCGGTTTGGTCTCAGACGGAATCTCCTGAGGTACTCGAATGCTGATTCACAAAAGCCTGCCTTGTGTCCTTTCACCTTGCATGTAGCGCATTCCGTTTGTCTGTAGGGGCAGTCTCGGTGCCAGTGAAGATCTCCACAGAAGTAACAAGGATTTGATGGGACGGCCAAGTCGTCACGAGCCTGCGAGACTTGTTTCTTTGATTGTCGAGAGTTTTGAGCGCTGGTTGTCCGTTGCAGACGCTGTTGCGGGCGCTGCTATGGGTGCTGCTGTGTGAGGAAGATCTCGCTCTTGATGATTGCCTCCGGTTGCTGAATCATGGCTTTCTCTATTTTCAGGCTTGATAAGCGCTTCGCCACATTGCAGACATCATTGAGATCAAGCTTAGGAATGGTATTCGGGTCTGCAGCTGCCGCGCGGCTTAATTCGATGTCGTCAAGCTTGGTCAACAGATTCTCAAGCACACGAGAATCTTCTGCATTGTTAAGACCGGTCGTGAAGATAAGCACATTGAAGTCCTCAGCGGTGCAGTTGGCGAAGTCGAACTTCTCGCATCTGGTGTTGACTCGATTCAAGTACAGGTCGTACGTAGCCTTCACCTGACTCTTTTTCGACGCGCAAGCACGTATAGCGGAGTGCGAATTGAGACTCACTGCAGCCGAAAAGCTGTTTGAGTACCTCCACCGCACGTTCAAATGTAATTATTTGTTGTGTGGCTGGTAGGATTCTGTCAGCGAAGGTCTGGTAGTCCGAATTGGTGAGCCTTTCTGTGAGTAAGCTGATCTTCTGTGTAGCGGTCATTATTGCAGCGTCTTCGACCAATATTGATTTGTATCTTGCATACCAGCGGTCGAAAGTGAGGTTATTATCTGGTGAGAATTAAAATGTTGTAATGCGGCCAGCCAAGGTCTTGTAGAGTGATGTTGCTTGGAAAACGGGAGCTGCAAATGGATCTGCGATATGAGCTTGACCTGCGGCGGAGGCTGCTTGTACATGAAGTTGTTCCAGGATTTTCTGATTTTGTTGCATAAGTTATGAAACCAGTTGTCGGTCAGCAACAGCTCGTTCGTCAGCTTGTTCAGCTTGTTGCATCATCAGTTTGACCAATTCCTGCACTGATTTGTCCATGTTGCAAGGTTATGTTATTTTTGACACACGGAAAAAACTTTCGATTTTTTGCTTAGATTGCGTGAATTCGTTCAATCCTCGTCGCCACTGTTGTAATCCACAGTTTCATTCACACGACAGCAACTTGCATTAATTATATTCAATAATGAGTTAACACAGAACACAATCTCATGTAGGTAATCCACACTCCAATTCCCTAGCCCTGTCCTGTCACATTACCACAGTGTTGCTAGAATGTAACAACTGTAGTGCTGGAAGTTGTTTGAAACTGATGCGTAGCATTGTGAACGCGTTGCCATTTGGTAACCATGCAGCTTTGGACTGTGCGTAATGTACTGCCGCTGTAAGGGCGTTTTACAAGCAGGGTGATAGTGTGACTGCTGTGCAAAGGGTATTTCGAAAGCATTACCAGCTTGGACATCACTGACGAGTCCCATCTTCATGCAATTACAACGTGGGTGCGTAATTTTGAAGAAACTGGTTGAGTCTTGAAAGCGTTGAAACCCCCTGGTGGCATTCGCACAGTACGTGAAAATTGCAGCTGGTATAGTTTCCATCGGGGGGAGCCCTTGCAGCTCCGTTCGATAACTCGAATCTGCACTAAATATTGGGCAACGAAGCGTATAAAGAAATCTGCATGAATTAAAATTAATGGAAACATAACACACGAATTTATGAAAACATAAATGGCATACTGTATACATGCAATTTCGTCAATAAAAGATGTTTTTCTGGCGCCCCCATTGGGAAACATCGTTAATAACTTCTACGAACCGTGCCATTATGTACCAACCTACAAGTGGGTTAGAATTGTCATGTTTGGTAACGTCAGGTTGGTGAATTAGTATGGAAAGGTCCGGAAAAGTGAATTAGTGTTTAAAAGTCCCCCGAAGAAGGCTGTTGTAGGGAGTGGTTGTTGATTATCTTCGAAGAAAATAGACCAAGTACTCAGGATGTATAAAGTTTCAGATGAAAACAATATTTCTGTGGATATTATTCCTCTTCCAAGTGTGTCACTCTCCCGCCTTATCTAGAATGCTGTACATAGTATTGCATTATATTTGCAAAATCTGCACAATTTATCATCAGCAATTTCCATGTCTTTCAAATAGTAGTTCACTGGACAGTGACCGGTGAAAAGTCTCATTATTAGCCTTAGTACTCGTTTGCTGAGAGAAAGTAGTTTCAATATCTTTTTTTATTGAATGGTTTATACATTTTTGGTATGTCTTTGCATTGGAATTTCAAGCAAGTATTTGTACTTCTTTGCTCTGTCCCAAGATTGGATTTGTTCTGCTGTGTGGCTTCTAGTCACACCACAGAATATTTCAGGTTCTATGAGGGCCATATTGGCTCCCTTCTTTGCAAGGTTATCAGCATTTTTGTTGGTTGCCTTGCACCTCTTCATATCCTGGCATCCAAGGCGGACTTACTTTGTTGTATTTTGTCAGTTGATTTGGCAGGTATTTAGACATTGCCAAATAAGCTTCAACTCAAAAACAGGTCTTCAGAGCCTTGAAAGCTACTTAGCTGTTGACGTGACATCCATATGTCATTGTCGGAGAAGACACTGGCTAAATACTATTATTTTCAGGCTTTGAGGTATCTTGAATTTCCAATTAATTAATATTATTTTTTTGAGTTATTTCATAGGAAAGGCAACTTCGGAGATAATATCATTGTGTAAATATATTAAATTAACTAACCAGTGTGTATTAAAACATGTTGAGCTAAGACAGAGAGTTGCTTGAAGGTAGCCTGACAATAGTCGCAACAATACTTTCTCTCGCCGTGAGAATGTTTATGTCGATTCAGACCGGATTTTTGGACAAAGCCCTTGCCGCAAATTTCGCAAATATGCCGCCGCTCCCCTGAAAATATTAGATACAATATTATTATTCATTCATAGTTTTAAAACTAAATAAGAATGAAATGGATTTATTTTATTAATTTATTAACTTAAATCTCATGCAGATTTGGGCGTACAGATATTGTATTAAAAAGTAAACAAATACAAAAGTAATGTTGCCGACCTTAGCGCCACCTCCGCGGGGGCGCTGTTGCCAACTGGGACTGTAAAACTACCACTGAACATTGGGTCGAAACGGTACTTCGAGGGACTTAGGAACCGATTTTTTTACTGTTTTCTTTATGTCAATAAATAGGCCTTATTAACAATAGTTGACATTTGTGTTTTTATCCTAAACATTATACTTTAGGCAGAAAAAATGTTTTGAGATTTTTTGTATGGGGCGAATCAAAAAGAACTGATTGATTGTCCTAATAGATCCGGCTTCGAAACCTCTTTTTATTAATCCTTGTCTCCTCTACTACTGTTAGTTTTCAAGTAATTACTTGTGTTATAAATAAATAAAATACAACCGGAGTTGCCATGAAATTCACCAACCAAAGTCGGGTCCATTTTGGTTTTGGCATTTTGAAAAACAAACCACAGCATCTTCAAGGAGGATTTACAGAACGCTTCCCCCTGCCATGAGAGGTCAGCTGACTATTAAAAACCACTTCGAGATGTTTAGCTTATGCAACATGCTATATGAGAATCGGGTCAATTTTGTGCTGATAATAATTGGTATGCATTGACATAAAACATTTAAAAATATTGACGGACAGCTTATTTTGTTTTGCCCAACTGCATCGACATCAGATTGCAATTAGTCGCTACTATTTTCATAGCTGTTCTGAGTGTATATTTTTGGATCGTCAGCTTTTAAAGTATAATTTTTACTGAAAAACTACTGTTTTGACTTGGAATGAGCGATATAAATATTACACAAACTATTTTGCCATACGAATTGTCTTTTCTACTTCATAACAGGTGGTTCCGTTTTGGCATCTCTAGCAGTGGCCGTTTTTTAACTGTGATGATTTGCGGCCGCCTATATCCGTATTTATGCTATTATATGTGGAAAAAGTCGCCTCTATTGAATAAACCACCGTTATACATTAGTATACATAAAAACAAATTTTCGAGGGTCGAAAATATGCCGTCGTGAGTTTCATTTCCATGGCTGGCTCTCTAAGGGTTAAGGGATGGGTCATCGTCATCAAAGAAGTTTTCGATATGTCTTGACCACATTTCAATATTTTAAATAGATATTTGTTTGTTTGTTTACGCTCTTTATTGTGAAAATGTCATAATGAGCGGGTTTATTGTCATATGACAATCTCTTACAACCAACCCTACTAAGCGTGTGCGTATAACATGTCTGTAAGTGTGTGTCTTGTTATAGCATTCGATCGGTAGAATTGAAAATGCAATTCCGTTAATTTGATCCCAATGGTGACACTGCACTGGTGACAGCTAGTTTAAAATCCTGGTTGTCCTTAGCCAAACCAGCTGACCCCTCGACTCTCTTCAGGTCCAAACACAATTTTGGGCTAGCTCTAAAACTGCCCTCTCTGCTCTACGCCAACTCAAGAATAACCAAAAATTCAATTCTAAGCAATTCCAAGGATCTGGCAATATCGAAGCACGTAGTAAGTGGCCATAGTGAGTCAAATGATCTACAAGCCCGCGTTGACTTCCACAAAAAGTTCCTTACTGGAATCACCCAGAATGGCACTGGTCTGGGGTATGGCAGTACAACCATGAGCGATGTGGACTTGAAGAAGTCTCTCTTGCGGGGAGATTACGACAGCAATAGTATGGCTCATGCTATTGGCCTTCAATGCCAGAATGATTGGACAACAATTGAAGATTTTTGTATTCCTCCTCCAATGCACTGGAAAGTAATGTTGTATGACTGGACGCCAGAGATGCTGAAATTTTATTTAAATGCCTTTCAGCATACACTTCCAGACCCCAGTAACCTCGCTCGTTGGAGCTATGCCGAGGATAGTTCATGTCCCCTTTGTAGCAACACCCCTTGCACAGCTAGACATATTCTAGCTGGCTGCAAGGTGGCCTTGGATCAAGGACAGTACACGTACCGCCACAACAAAGTCCTTGCTGTTATTCGCGAGGTACTTAGCCTCTCAGTGGCTCGTGCCAACAAGGGTTTGACAGTATCCTCCAAACCCCCAATACAGTTTGTGCGGGTTGGCTCTAAAGGCAAAAAACATCTCACTGCAAAACCTTTCTCAATAATCGAGAAAGCTTCAGATTGGATTATGGAGGTCGATTCGGTCTCTAAGCAGTATAAATTCCCTGAAAGTCTCGGATGCACAGCCCTGAGTCCAGATATAACTCTTTACTCTCTATCTCGGAAGATAGTCATTATCGTAGAGTTAACTGTTCCATGGGAAAAAAATCTCGCAAATGCCATCACCCGGAACGGCTTCACTGTTCACCTTCACGCGGTGGAAGTAGGCGCTCGTGACCTGCCAGCTAAATCTTTGTTTCACCTTTTTAAAGATCTTGGTCTCTCCAAGAAAATAATCAACTCCTTTCTAGAGAAATTATCTAAAACTGCGATTTCTGCATCTCAAATTCTATGGCTTCGAAGGGTGAGTGAATGGGTGGTAAGGTGAACGCTCACATGTGGCAAGACAGCTGTTCTAAACCTACCACCGCCGGTCGTAAGTCCGGAATCCACCCTTCACCTCCCAGAAGTGTAATAATTATATATGATGGGCCCGATTTTTGGTCGGTGAATTCCATGGCAGCTCCGTTTGTATTTTATTTTATTTTTTATTATGTAACCCAGCCGAGAATCGAACCCGGGACCTTACAATGTAAGATCAGGCGACCTAACCACTATGCCACCGGGCCGTGTATTGCTAGTATATTGATCTTATATGTATACCATATTGATCCTAACTTACTAAACTCTTTTGTGGAGATTCCTTGTGTCTGTCTAGGGTTTCTGTGTACTTCTTAGTTCACATGCCTTACATCAGATTTTACACGCCTTACATCTTTGAATCATTGTGTTGAGTATATTGCAAATTTTAAATATAAAAACTATTTTCATAAACCATCTGTACCTGTGTGAATCTTAGAGTGGCCCCGGAGATATTTCTTGCTTTTGAAAGTCTTCTTGCATATATCACAAGAGTAATCGACCTTATGTTCATTTTTCTTGTGATTATTGAGTTCCCGTTTCCGCTTAAATATCTGATCGCACAATGAGCATCTGAATGTGAATTTCCCCTAAAATAAAAATATTTCAATCAGAATTCCTTAAATACGTATAAGTTCGAGGAATGAAGCAAAACTATCGAAATATTACAAAGCGGGCCTAAGCCGCTGGCATGTCTGGCGCGAGTTAGAGAGCTGCGTTATTAAAAATTCAATTATTCCAAGTTGTCGGATGACAACTTTTTTTCAGGAAATTTTAGACTAAATCGTTATTATTTTGCATTATGTTGTATATCCGCAATTCGAGCAATAAACACTTTCAACAGAATGGGTTGGTAGTAAAATCAGGGTGGAAAATGGACAGAGAAAGAAAATATCAGTCTTTCGAGTCATATCTGTTTATTACTATAACTGTTACGGTAATATTCTGTTATATTATAACAGAACCTCATCTGACTAATTGGGGCTCTAGGTGATCCGAGTCTGAATTAAAACAAAACATGAGACTTTTAGTAAATATTTATATGCTGATATATGGCAGTGGTGATTTGATGTCAAGGCAGCACTGGTATGGGCGGGCGCACGGCGCACATTATACGCAAGCATTGTCAGGAATGTTTAGATGAAATCGTACAGCAGTCTAAATAGTCATAGGTTTACTATTACCCATTTCAACACATTTAAGGAATAAAATACAAACGGAGCTGCCATGGAATTCACCGACCGAAGTCGGGCCCATCATATAGTGTTATTACACTTCTGGGGGTGAGCAGTGGATTCCGGACTAACGACCGGCTGTGGTTGGTTTAGGACAGCTGTCTTGCCACATCTCACATGTGGCAAGATTCCTTGCCACATCTCACACGTTCACCTTACCACCCATTCACTCCCCCTTCGAAGCCATAGAATTTGAGATGCGGAAATCGCGGTTTTAGATATTTTTTCTAAGAAGGAGTTGATTATTTTCCTGGAGAGACCAAGATCTTTAAAAAGGTGAAACAGAGATTTAGCTGGCAGGCCACGAGCGCCAACTTCCACCGCATGAAGGTGAACAATGAAGCCGTTCCTGGTGACGGCCTTTGCAAGATCATGGAATTTATTTAATTTGTACTTGTGGTCTTTTGGGATATTTGATTCCCATGGAACAGTTAATTCTACGATAAGGGGCATCTTCCAAGATAGAGAGTAAAGAGTTATATCTGGACGCAAGGCTGTGCATCCGAGACTTTCAGGGAATTTATACTGCTTAGAGACCGAATCGACCTCCAGAATCCAATCTGAAGCTTTCTCGATTATTGAGAAAGGTTTTGTAGTGAAATGTTTTTTGCCTTTAGAGCCATCCCACACAAACTGTATTGGGGGTTTGGAGGGTACTGTCAAACCCTTGTTGGCACGAGCCACTGAGAGGCTAATTACATCGCGAATAACAGCAAGGACTTTGTCGTGGCGGTAAGTGTACCGTCCTTGATCTATGGCCACCTTGCAGCCAGCTAGAATATGCCTGACTGTGCAAGGGGTATTGCTACAAAGGGGGCATGAACTATCCTCGGCAAAGCTCCAACGAGCGAGGTTACTGGGGTCTGAAAGCGTATGCTAAAAGGCATTTAAATAAAATTTCAGCATCTCTGGCGTCCAGTCATACAACATTACTTTCCAGTGCATTGGAGGAGGAATGCAAGTCTCCAATTGTTGTCCAATCATTCTGGCATTAAAGGCCAATAGCGTGAGCCATACTATTGCTGTCGTAATCTCCCTGCAAGAGAGACTTCTTCAAGTCCACATCGCTCATGGTTGTACTGCCATACCGCAGACCATTGCCGTTCTGGCTGATTCTAGCAAGGAACTTTTTGTGGAAGTCTACGCGGGCTTGTAGATCATTTGACTCACTACGGCCTTGTTACGTGCTTCGATATTGCCGGATCCTTGGAATTGCTTAGAATCTAATTTTTGGTTATTCTGGAGTTGGCATAGAGCAGAGAGGGCAGTTTTAGAGCTAGCCCAAAATTGTGTTTGGACCTGAAGAGGGTCGAGGGGTCAGCTGGTTTGGCTAAGGACAACCAGGATTTTAAACTAGCTGTCACCTTTGCATCCAGACGAGACAGTTGGGTTTTGGTGAAATCGTAAATAAGAATGACAAATGGCTATGACAAAAGGTTATGACAAATGTGAAGTTAAATAATTGTCATAGATCCAAGCCTTACGAGGGCCAGAAATTAGCAAGGTATCTGACAACTACTAAAATGTTGGTCGCCAGAGAGGTCTTTTCGAGTCCAAGGCAAAAACATTTGGAGGGTCTCACTTTTATACAGCCTGACCAGTCGCAGAACTGCTCCACTTTCTGTAATAGCAGGGAAAGCTGCTTGAGGCTCTGGTGATAAACGTTAGGTTGTCGGCAAAAGCAAAGCACGACGAGGTGTATTGGTTGTCTGATTTGAAACGGTAACCCCACTTCTTGTCGAACTGGGTCAGGCTTTCCAACAGTATATTGAAAACGATATTAAATATCGTCGGGGAGAGGCAACAACCCTGAAACAGTCCAATTGAATATGATATCGAGCGGGTAGTCCATTCTTGAGTTTTGACATGGAACGTCAGACAGTTGTAATAGGAGGTTACAATGTCACGCACCACAGGTGGGAAGTTGTACCAGTGGAGTGCAAAGTGGAGAATACTGTGTCGGACTGACCCAAAAGCGTTCTCAAGGTCGAGCCAGCATACGTTGATTTGGCGCTCGTGCTGTCTCGCATCCTTGATGGCAGAAGCCAGGAGAGAATTGTGCTCGAGGCAGCCTGAGACGCCACGCATGAAGCCTTTTTGAACTGACACTCCAAGGTACTCATTCCGGTGCATGAATTCGCTCATCCTTGTGTGGACTAGGCCAAAAAAAGATTTTGGCCACAGTATCCGTCAGAGCAATGGGCCGAGCGTCCTTTGGTCCGGTACAAACTGGGACCTTTGGAATTAGGATGGCTGTCGCTCGGCCGAAATTCTGTGGGACTACACCGCTATTCCATATATGTCGGAAGATGGATCCTAAATATTGCAGAAGGCAGGGGCACTTTTTATATACTAAGTAGGGAATACCTACCATTGGGACCCGGAGTAGAGCCCGACGGCTTCCTTTTTATTTGAATTAAAATCTCTTCTAGAGATGGGGATTGAGAGGCAAAAGCCACCGTAGGCAGGTGGGGAGGTGTAATGCCCGAAGGAGGGCTGTACGTATGGAGCCGCATTGGATCCTCGTAAGTGGTCGAAAAGTATTCCGTGGCCATTTCTTCCGGGATTTGGATTGTGCCCTTGGCGGCAGACAAAACCTTTTTGCTATAGTTAAAACGGTTTTTGTCAAACCGGGATTCCTCCTTGGACTTGAGAAATGTTGCCTTGCGCTTGTTGCGTTGCTACGCTCTGTATCAATTTGAATATAGAGCGGTACGCGCGCGAGAAGTTGTGGCAGAGGGCCTTATCTTTGGCTTTCTTGGCTTCTCGTAGCTGTCGACGAAGTAGCCGCTTCTGCCTACGGAGCTTTGCCTTGAATGCGTTTTCTCTATGAACCGGGTCGACAAGAGTAGATTTTGGGTAAACACCCGAGAAGTATTCATGGACCGCCACCTGGAAGGACGACAGTTGAACACTGGCAGGGGCATTACGGTTCACAGAGTGGTTAAGAATTGAAGTTAAATTATTGTTGTGAAATTCCCAATCCTTTTTTGAAAGTGAAGGGAATTTTAGAGGAGGGATTGGCGCAGGTCGTGGAGACCGGTCGGGTGACATACTGCGGGCAGATGTGGAGTCTAGGGGCGTGTGAGGTTCAACTCTGTCCGTGACTCCTTGCGACGGTTTAAGACACTGCCGTGCAGCGTCGCTATCATCATGCCCAGCAATGTGCTTGTTTAGCCATGCCAGACGTTTGTATTTCTTTTTACAGTAAGGGCAAACAAGGCCCGGTATTTTCACCATGTCGTTTTGTGTGGTTTCAACTGGGGTAGCGGGAATTCTCCCCCCCTAATAGGCCGCGTGGGGGCATATTTTCTTTTTATCCTTTTTTGCTCTTTTAAAAGAAATAAAATGGGACTTGATTTATTTTGTATGATATACAATCTAGTTGATAGATTGTACATCATACAAAATATGATAGTTGATGGATTGCCGATTGTACATCTTACAATGGCTAAAATAGTCATATAAATAGGGTTGAACCCTTAGAGTCACGTTTGCATTTTTTCAACCTTTGAGAATAGTTTATAGGGGTGGTAGTACACGCATACTAATATATAACAGTGAATATAATTGCATAAATAAGGAGATTGACCGCCCGCGAATTATCACAATATTATAACCACCGATCGGTGGTATTGGCATTCCGGTGGTTAAACTGTATATATGGCAACGCTGGGAAAACCACACCGGCTTGCTTGCCCTCTGGCAGAATTAGCAGCGGACAGCGTGACTATACTAATACATTAAAACTAATAGGGAAAAAAATCTAAAATTAAAGAAATACATTAAAAAGCAAATAAACAAAACACAATAAGAAGCAGACAACCTGTTTCAGAAAATTTTCATCTAGGTGCGAATGAATGGACGGAGACTCGTAAACAGCAGAGTTAAATGATAAACTTTTGTAAAAAAACATTAAAACAGCAAAATTAACAGTTCAGGATAATTTACATGTTTGATTAAAAGAAACTATGTATGATCCTCATGAGATACTTCTGTTGCCTGTTTTAGCTCCTTAATTTTTGCACTATCACTTTGTGCAAATGCCTTAAATATTGATAATAACCAGAAATATATACATTTCTGATCGATGTAATTAATTATTTCACAGTAATATGTAACTCATTACAATGGCAGGAAATCCCAGCATAAAAAATAGAACCTGCAAAGCAAAGTCCGTTTTAATGGAGTTTGGATAAATGAGGCTCATCTACTTCATTGGAGGAGTTATTATTTATTGGCAAGTTTCAATTAAACTTTTTAGTTGAACTTAGGATAGAATAATCCAGGATAATCCCAGTACATTCTTGAAAAAAAAAGAGCACTACATAAACTGTCCATGTAAAAAAAGGTTAGGAAAGCAGTTAAAAAATAATACAAAATTTATGGTAAAAAATATTTAATTATCGCAACAGCAGCAAAATATACAAAAATATCATTTTATATCCAAAAATTATCAAAAAGTGTCTAAAAATACTTATTTTCTTATTATATAAGTAATGGGGGTGTATGCGCAAAACTGTTGTTAGGTGGCACCAGTGTCTCTTGGTTCCGAATGTCTTCTATAGTCAATGGCTGTGCCGAACGGTATGGCCAGGGACTGTAGATAAGGATACTGACTTCTGGCAGCCATGGACTATGGAGGGCAATTGACCAATTGCCACTAAGCCTTATAGCAAAAAAAAAGCAGTAAACATCCCCGGTAAAAAAAATAACCAATGTTTAACAATATCACAATGGTCATAAATTCTACCTTCATCCAAATATATATTTTACAGTTAATTAAAAAAAACATAATATTCAGAAAATAATAACTAGGTATTCTAATACAAATAAATTGAAATCATTACCTGATTGAATCTTCTTTCTCTACATTAAGGGCTCATTTGTAAACAAGGAGGGAACCTAACAAATAAACAGCTAACATAAAGGCATAATGATATTATCCACATGTTAATGCATATTATATAGGTATTAAAAATATATGTATTGTAAATGTAATTATGGTAAATCTGCATGAAAACATGAAAAAAAATGTGTAAATATAAAAAAAACAGGAGCAAATAAATCATATGGTAATACCAATGTGACAATGATTTTATTGATATTAATAAAAATATATACCTGTAGACTGTCTCATCAACGATTTATATCAACATCAACGATTTAAATCAATATCATAGAGTAGCTAAACTAACATGTAACTGTACATAAAACGGTTGTTCAAGTATATACAAAATACGAGTTAAATGACATTTTTTTTTTTATTACTATAAAACATTTATTTGCTTACAAAAATAACAGGAACCGAATGGCAAAACCTTAACCTTTTGCTTATTTGATTCTATCACCTAACTGGGACTCTCCCGTTCTAGGGGGGACAGGACTCTAATATTACAATCAAGTTTGCTTGATTGCTTACAAATGTACAAGTTTTAGTAAAAGCTAATAACACTAAAATGCCATAAAATGTGGTCTTCAAAAAAATAATAATAAAAAATATTAAAAGATAATATAATAAATAAAATTCCATTCCATTATTTAGTTGGGAATAATATAAAATTCGATTAAATAATAGAAATAAAGTAATATATGACCTAATTTAATTTTAATT
This sequence comes from Micropterix aruncella, assembly GCA_944548615.1. Taxonomy (NCBI): domain Eukaryota; kingdom Metazoa; phylum Arthropoda; class Insecta; order Lepidoptera; family Micropterigidae; genus Micropterix; species Micropterix aruncella. The sequence continues at coordinate 32,525,545 of OX155980.1, forward strand.
TAAGTTATAATAACCTAATTAAAATTTAAACGATTTGTGCATTTGAATTCTGCAGGGTGAGTATAAATAATTAACCTGTGTCCTTAAAGGGGGTGAATCAGTACAAGCAACTAAGGAACTTTTATAATATTTTGTTTTGGGAAAACAAAAAAAAAGTTTTTTCAGATTTTTTTTTATCTTTCGTTTTTTTTTTAATTTGAAATTTTGAAGAATTTGATTGTTAAATAAAAGTTTGATTGACAAGCGTTGGAGCGCGCTGCACTATCTATCGGTAGGTAAAATATTGCTAATTTTATTATTTTTTTATTTTATTTAATTCCAAGCAGAACTACATAAATACAATGCAATAAAAACGTTATTAAAAGTGACAAAAATCCATTAATATGATTCCGAATATAAAGTATACAAAATGAACACAATATAATTTTATATTATTTCCCCTTGAGAATGGGAGGAATCAGGATGGGAAGTGAGGTGAAAGGAAGAGACAAAATAGATTGGGCTCGATTGCGTTTCTTCGTGAACTAAAATCCGAAATTAGTCCGTGCGAACGAGACAGGGCAATACGCTAGAGTCGAGTGTAAGATGAGCGGTTGTCACTTTTTCGCATTAAAACTACCCGCCAAGGTCAAATCTTACACCGCATGAAATATGCTCGAATTTATTCGGACGAGTATAAGTTCGGCAGGAAGGATTTATCGACGATCGTTCATTTCATATTCCGCTCTAACTTATTGCTCTGTCTCGTTCGCTTGGACTAAATTTAGTTTTAGTTCACAAAGAAACGCAATCGAGCCCATTATGTATGTAAAATTTCAAATAAAAATATTTATATTTAATTTTAGGTATGATATGTAGGTATTATAATGAATATACTTGAGATAAAATTAAGTCAATGAACTAAATCAAATGAAATATAATATGTATAGATGTTTTGTGATCATCTAATTCTAGATAGACTTTATATTTTTTATTGAATTCTATAAAAGTTTCTTGATGAGTGTAATATGTCCACACTTAAAAAGTCTGTATTATATCTATGACTCGCTCTGTATAGAAATGCATTTTGAGATTCGTTGGTTTTTACCACAGGGAGATGAAATATTCGATGCGATCGAACAGGGCGAGGAGGAATATAATATTCAATGCGCTCCAAAATGGCGTTCGCATCGATGGAATTATTTACCAACCCATGCAAGTATACGGCATCGATCAACACTCTAGGGCTCTCCAATGACATTAACTTGTGGGCTTTTAAGGATTCATCATAGGAGCTGGGCTTAGTGAAAGAATGAAATTTAATCGCTCACAAATCTTTTTTGTATCAATTCGATCCGCGATATGTAAGTCAAATATTGGGGATTACAGACCACTGATGCAAATTCCAACTTACTTCCTACATAGGAATTATAGAGGGTTTTAAGCATGTCAGTGGATTGGAATACCGATGATGCCCTTAGAATAAAACCTAGTCATTTATATGCTTTTTTGATAATATTATGGATGTGTTCGGCGAATAGCATTTTCGTGTCAAGTGTATTCCCAAGATCTCGCACCGCTGCTTCCCTTCCAACTATAGCGCCATTCAAATTATAGTTAAACATTATATTAGTATTTTTTCTGGAGTATGTGATTGTGACATTTACTTACGTTAACGAAGAGGCAGTTATCGGAACAGTATTTCATAAGGAGATTTATATCCCCCTGCAAATTAAGGCAGTCATTAATTGAACGGATCTCACTAAAAATCTTCAAGTCATCCGCATATATGACTATATTGGAATGTAGCATTCAATCGGTGACATCGTTGAGGTATAGAAGGAAAAGAAGTGGTCTTAAGAGGGAGCCCTGTGGTACCCCTGAAGGAATTTCGGAAAACTCGGATTGATAACCCTGAAAAACTACCGCTTGGGTCCGATTTGCGATATACGAGAAAATCCAGCAATACAAGTCACCCCTAATCCCCAAAGCCCTTAAGTTTTTTAAGAGTATGTTATGATTTATTTTATCAACAGCCTTGGAAAAGTCTGTGTATAGAGCATCAACCTGTATACGTTTATCCATAGACTTAAGCACAGAATCAGTGAAGGTAATAAGGTTGGTTTCTACAGACCTTGATTTGAAAAATCCGTGTTATTCTGGGACTATGACTGAACGAACAGTTGCGAATAATTGGTCGAATACAAGTTTTTCCATTAACTTACTAAATATTGGGAGTTTTGATATGGAACAATAATTTTGAACATTATTTTGCAAACCTTGCTTAAATATTGGACATATATGGTTGTTTCCATATTTTGGGAAAAACGCCTTCTATTAATGATTTACGGAACAATGTCATTAGTGGATAAGCCAAATTTAATGCACAGTTAATGACGAATCTAAGATGTATTTCAACAGAGCCAGCGGTTTTGTTTATATCTATTTTGCACAAATAATTATAGGTTGTTTCCTCGTAAAATCGTACGTTGTATATGTCGACTGATCGTTGGTTGGAGTTCTTAGGTACTTGGAAGTTAATATCAGTATCGTGGTTTTCATAAACTGATTGAAAGTATTGAGGAAAAAACCTTGCATATATCCGGACCACTCGTAGCTGCATCAGAATTAAAATTCATTTCGCACGGAATACCAGGGGTGGATCGTTTAGAGTTTACATATTTCCAGAAGAATTTTGAGTTGTCTTTTATACATTCTTCAGACTTCTCTATATAGGCTTCGTAAAGAAGACTATTTAATTCTTTATGGCGGCTTCTAAGTATTGAAAATGCCTCATAGTGGATGAGATTACCGGTTATCTTTCATTTACGGTGGAATTTGTGCTTTTCTTCGATTATTTTAATCAATGATGCTTCATACCAAGGAGGAAATTGATGATGCGAAATGGTTTTCGACGGTACATGCTCGCTGATGATACCATTAAGGACTTTATAGAAACGTGTGGAGGCTAATTCCATTTTGCAATTGTTAATTTTTGAGTCCCAGTCAACCTTTGATAGTGCTTCATTAATAAGTGAATAATCTGCTTGCCCGAACAATTTTATGACTCGAGCATTACAGTTAAGTGATTTGAAGGAGATTGGAATCGAGATCAGAAGAGCTGGGAGGTATTCATGTATAGGAACGAGAGGATTTGAGCAACTCTCAACTGTGCACTCTAAATTACTAAGTACGAGGTCTAATATTCTGTCTAACTTGTTATACTGAGTGTTATATTGATTCAAGAGCAGAAATGACAAGGTATCAATAAAATGGCAACTGAGACTGTCAGTATATTGAACTGGGATTGCACCACTTTCCAACGAGTTAATTTGCATCTATTTGATCTTGGGGAAAACGCATCCATTTGATCTTGGGGAAATTCCAATCTCCAACAATAACAACATTATCGTCAGGATAACTACTTCGCATGTCACCTAATTTTAACAAAAAGGAATAACATTTTCCGCATGATTTCTGTTAGGGGGGAAATAGCAGCAACATAGATGAAAACAAGATTTAGACCGCGAAGAGGAGATGGATACCCAAAGGTCTTCTGCAGAGGTGGACCATTCCTCACGTAAGCGGACTGAAAGGTGGTGCTGAACGCCTATCAGTAAACCACCGCCCCGAGATTGTCCTGTCAGAGCATAGTTTCTATCTCGTCTAAAAATAGCGTAGCGAGAATCCAAAATTTCGGAGTCCCCTATTCCATCTATTAGGGATGTTTCAGTTAGACATATAATATCAAACTCCTCAGAAAGCACATTATTAAAGAGAGTGTTTGTTTTAGACTGTAACCATCAAACATTTTGATAGTAAAGATCTACTAACATAATGGAAATGTTCGCAATTGTCGGAATAACAGGATCAACGATTGATTTAATTCAAATATTATGAAAAATATTTTGATATTTGGAATTGCGTTATAACATTGGTAAAAAAATCGAGCACTAAAACTGTAGGTACATGTTGAAATTAGCGAAAATCATATTAGCAGCGTCTAAATTAAACCATCGATAAAAAATTACTAATAAACAATATTAACGATATTAATACTTATTAATTACAAATAAACAATATTAACGGTACTAATAAACATTTTAATTTTGATATTTTAGTTACTGCAAGATAGCGAATCTTAATGCGCGCTTTTTATACTATTTTTCAACAAATTAAAATTTCCAAATTTTCAAAGAACAAAAATTAATAAAAAAAATTTTTTTCTTTTCTCACAATGTTTTATCAAAAGTTTCTTACCTGCTCATACTGATTCACCCCTTTCAATGATGCTGGTTAATTAAAACTCACCCTGTATATCATAACATTAGGAAAATGACCCTGTCTAGTTAAATTTTGCCTTGCAAATATGGAGGGTAAAATCAATACTCCTGGGGAATCAAATTTCTTTCTTTTTAAATTAATGGCTCATTTGTAAACCAAGAGGAAAAAATAGGCAGCTAGCATAGAGGCATAATGATATCATCATGGTAATGATTAAATATCAGATTAAAAATATATCTATTCTAAATATGGTAAAACTGCATGAAAACATGAAAGAAATTAAAGAAAACCAGTAACAGATAAGGTTACAATGATAATACCAATATGACAATATTGATGTCATCAATGATTTATACTAATATTATCGAGAAGCTTAATTTCATTGGGTAATTGTACATAAAACTGTATTTTTTTATTATTTGAAATTGAGATGAAGCACTTTCAAGTATACAGTATTTTGTTTTCTTTAACAGACTTAAATGAAAAAACTTCTACATTATTTCCAACTAGGTTACTAGAAAACTTCTTAATACCTAAAAATTCCTACATTACAGTATGACCCCAGTTAACCGAAATAAAGGGGGGTGGGCGAATTCGTTAAGTTTTAGAAAATAAGTTTCAGAAAATTAGACTTAGTAAAAATATGTTAGACTTCACACAGGCACAAGAACGATTTATTTAGATTTACGATAACGAGCAAAGCTGTCCGGGAAGGTCAGGAAGTGTAATATTACCATGCATATTGTTCACAAAAGGACCTTTCAAATAAATAACAAGGGAAGTCGACCGACTACCGAGAAGTAACACAATCGCGTTCGACAAGTTAAGGGGAGCTTCGTAGCCGAAGGGATGAATGGGTATGTCAAAACGCCTCGAAATACGGGTTATAATAAGTTTATAATAATTATGAATATAAAGATAAAATATAATAATAACATTATTCTAAATACTCTCAATTGCAGCGATCAGGAAACACGACCAACTTCCTTATAGTTTAAGTTATCGTATAATTTAAATCATATTTTCGTAAATAATGTTAAAGTAGATAAAAGCGTGGGTCGCGTTTGATAAATAAAGTAATAACGCCTGAATGAGCTTTTCATGCGATTGACGATCGCTAATTAAAACAGAGGTGGAAACGGTAGAATAATTAAGGGGATGATGTAGGCCCAAAATGAGATGTTTTGAAGCCGCCGGTTCCTTTAATGTCCCGCCCCGGAGGGCAGTTCGAAACGTTAGTAGCCAATAAGAGAGGAGCAAGCACGCGCCGAAAGGGGTGTACTAATTCTGGCCAATCAGCGCGCAGGCAAATTTGAAAGTTTTTTGACCTCCATTTTAAAAATGGGGTAGTTAGTCTCAAAAGAATCATTGACTCTGGGGGAATATAGTCTGTCGAGTCTGAGCGCAGATTGAAAGACATCGACCTCATAATTAGGATGCATTGGATGTATAAATTTGCATAATAATTGCGCGAAAAATTGTGATTGCGGGAGAAATATTGTAAAGTCGGACTAAGTAGTGCTTGCGTAAATCGGACTTGTTGTCGGAAATAAAACCGCATTTTCAAACATCTCAGGTATTACTGAACTGATCCTTCCTTAATACTGCGAATTTATGCTTTGGAAAACAACCTGAAAGCAGCCGGCCGAGAGTGGGAAATACGCCAGGGATAACCTATGAAGCAGTTAGAGACGTGAGTAATCATAGCAATACAGTCTACTACAACATCGCGTCGCACGCGGTAGTCGGTAGCTGCTGCGATTAAGGGCCTATACACTGCGTTCGAGATCGATGAGTTTCGTCGGCCCTGAAGCAGTTCTGATACATGAGTGGTCCTTTGAGCCGGATAAAAAGAAAAAAGGAAATAATTGGATATGGCGTCAACGCAAGGCTCTCGGGCTGTGTCAGGAAGCAGCTGACGAAGTGAGAGGCTGCAAGAAATAAGAGAAGCCTCGGATGAGTTAAGAAGAGTGACGAGGCAACGCGCCAAGTTGAGCGCGGAGAAGAGAAAACTGGAGGCTGCCGAAGAAGCAGAGAAGAAAAAGTTGGAGGCGCAATTTACGGTAACTGCGTTGGCAAGACAAGAGAAACAAGCGGATCTAGAAGCCGAAATGGAAATGTTAGAAGCAGATAGCCAACATGCTCTAAGAATGCTGGAAGTCGTATTGGAGGCTTTTGGTATAGCACAGAAGGAGGCAGCGCCTGGGGAGAAGCGAGAAACCTCTCCGCAGAAGAGGATGCGGCGGAAAGAACGTCTCAGTTCTCAGTGAGAGAACTATCACACGTCCGCCGCTCGAGTGGAACAGCGGATGGGTGAATGCGTAGATGAGGCGCGCGGACGGGGACCGGGTGCCGCCGCTGATGCAGACAGCGGCGTGGTGCGCGGACGGGAGCCGCGCAAGAACAACACGACACGGATGAGGCCGGGGCGGCCGCGCATGCAACGCTTCACGAGGCGGCAGAGGCGGCGGCAGAGGATGCGAGCGAGAAGCTAATTAATCAGGTTAGTTGTATTTTTTCAATCGCTGCAATTAAACCACATTATAATCGAAAGTTGCCCATATTTTCGGGCGATTGCTTGCACTTTATCACGTTTAAGTCAATTTTTGAACAATCCACTGACTTAATGAAATTAAACGATTCTCAAAATCTACAACTACCAACAGCGCTAAAAGGCCGCGCGCGCGAATGCGTTTCAGGTCTGTTGATGTCGCCATTGAATGTATAAAAACATCATGAAGACATTAGAGCTACTTTTTGGTGATCCCAATCAAATCCCAAATTAGCGGAAGTTAAGAGGATAAGGGAGCTAAAAGAAAACATGGATCCACAGGAGTTGTTGAGATTTGCATGTCAAGTTAAGAATTTAATAGCGACGGTTCGTTCAGTAAACAAAACCGAGCATCTGTTTAACCCGGAACTGTTAGAGACCTTGGTCTTTAAAATTAACAGCTTAATTTTTGGAGCAAAAACATCGCCTTGCACCACTGAATTCGTGCGTATAAAAAATGCTGAGAGATTTCGCGATCACTTCCAGCGAGCTGTGACAGGAATAATCGATTTTTTTTAATGTTGACAATTTATTATTCGGAGTGGAAACTGTGATGGAGGCGCGCAAGTTAATCAACGACATAGTTTGGAGACATAAACAGGGAAACTTCAATCTTACGGGATGGGGTTCGAACGAAAACGAGGCATTGAGCGATGCACAGCAAGAAGAAAAGAATACATAAGCTATAGCGCTAGAGAAAACAGAGCTGTGGGCACAGCGTTTACTAGGTTTAGAGTGGATATCTATGTCGGACGAGCTTACATTCAGTATGTGCATGGAGAAGTTAGATGAAGGGTCGAAAACAGGTGGAAGCATGCCAACCAAGATGAAGGCGTTACGCGTAGTGATGTCAATGTGGGACCCATTAGGTTTGCTAAGTCCTGTAACGATAAGAACTAAAGTCCTTATGCAGAACGTATGGCCCAGCGGTATAGGTTGGGATCAAGCTGTCACTCCGGATATATTCAAGAGCTGGAGGGACTGGCTAAAAGTACTAGACGTGACGCGAGGTGTGAGACTTCATCGATACTCAGGCACACGAAATGCAGAAGAGCGTAGATGCGTCGTCACACGTCGTCATGCGAGTGTGCCGTCGCTTATTTGCGAGTAAAAAGAGAGTCAGGGTATTTTAGTGTCCTTTTTAACCAGTAAAACGCTAGTTGCGCCGTTAAAAGGCCAGACAGTGCCGCGAATGGAACTAACTGCAGCGCTTCTGGGGGCGCAACTTGCAAATAAAATTATTACCGAACGGTGGAAATACATGATAAGGTCCTGTGAACCAACTCAACTAATGTTATTTGGTGGCTCAGGTCAAAGAGCGTCGATCACCAGCAGTTTGTTAGTAACCGGTTGGGGGCATTGGATGACCTGTCCTTGCCAAAAGAATGGCGCTGGTTGTCGAGAAAAAGTAATCCCGCTGATGACGGGACAAGAGTGACAACAGCGGTAGATTTACCTCAGCTGACTAAAAGGGCCTCAATTTTTTCGCAAACCGCGCGATAAATGGTCAGCAAAAATTGCGAAAGGGATAAGGACATGTTGGAATTTAAACCGGTGGCCGTGTTTGCACTCCACCTAAAGGTGGCAAGCGTGATAGAGGTGGGACGATTCTCACAGCATCGTAGAATCGTGCACGCTATGGGATAAGTGCAAAAATTCACGAGAGGCAGAAAGCGACCTGATGGATAAGTGCAGGCGCGAGACGGCAGAAAGCGACCTGAGCGCCAAGGACATAGCTCAAGCGGAAATCTTCCGAGATAGAGAGTAAAGAGTTACATCTGGACACAGGGCTGTGCATCCGAAACTTTCAGGGAATTTATACTGCTTAGAGACCGAGTCGACCTCCAGAATCCAATCTGAAGCTTTCTCGATTATTGAGAAAGGTTTTGTAGAGAAATGTTTTTTGCCTTTAGAGCCATCCCGCACAAACTGTATTGGAGGTTTGGAGGATGCTGTCAAACCCTTGTTGGCAGCAGCCACTGAGAGGCTAATTACCTCGCGAATTACAGCAAGGACTTTGTCGTGGCAGTAAGTGTACCGTCCTTGGTCTAAGGCCACCTTGCAGCCAGCTAGAATATGTCTATGTCTGTGCAAGGGGTATTGCTACAAAGAGGACATGAACTATCCTCGGCATAGTTCCAATGAGCGAGGTTGCTGGGGTCTGGAAGTGTATGCTGAAAGGCATTTAAATAAAATTTCAGCATCTCTGGCGTCCAGTCATACAACATTACTTTCCAGTGCATTGGAGGAATGTAAAAGTCTCCAATCGTTGTGCAATCATTCTGACATTGAAGGCCAAAAGCGTGAGCCATACTATTGCTGTCGTAACTCCCCGCAAGAGAGACTTATTCAAGTCCACATCGCTCATGGTTGTACTGCCATACCCCAGACCATTGCCGTTCTGGCTGATTCCAGCAAGGAACTTTTTGTGGAAGTCTACGCGGGCTTGTAGATCATTTGACTCACTACGGCCACTTATTACGTGCTCGATATTGCCGGATCCTTGGAATTGAATCAAATCTTGAATATTGAATTAAATCTTCAGAGTTTCCTCGTATCTATTTACAAATATTCCAATTTAACTAAAATCTTAAGGCTCATTACGCACTGTCGACTGAGTCACGGCGACTCAGTCGACGGCGATTTTCACGTTGTATGATCTTATATGGCACCTGCAACTTCCGTACGCAAGTGGTCGCTGGTCGACCGAGCGACTCGGCGTCGACTGTTGACTGAGTTACCGCGACTCAGTCGACAGTGCGTAATGAGCCTAAAAGAGGATTAGCATATAGATTTTTATACTTCCCTTTTTATAACAATATCAGGTTCTTCCGTTTTAACAGGTTTTTTCCTGGAGTACTGCCTCTTTACTAAAGCTGCAGAAAATCCAGTAAAGGTGATTGATGACAAAGGTTCTTCAATAAGATCCGGTTCATTTTTGACAGAGAGCATTTCGGCAGATGTTCCCGGCTCATCGAATAAATGCACTGGACTTTTAGTGAGTTCCAACCTTGTCGATTTAATGTTAAACAAACCAAGATTAAGCGGACAAATTCCTGATTTCACAAATCCATCGACTGCATTTTCAGCAGTCGAAACTTGTATATAAGCATTTGTAAATAAAGGTGCAATGTCCTGATTAGTAATTTTGCTAGCGCAATGACATTGATGGTGAAATGCCTTTTTGAGAGGTTCGAAAAGAGTTAGGTTTAAAGGTTGAACCTTATCGCTGATGTAGAAGGGCACGGATACCATAAAAATACCATTTTTAATACAGAATGTATGTATGTTCAAAGATATATGGCTTGTATGATTATCGAGGACTAGCAGTACGGGATCTTCTATCGACGCCTTTGAATATGCAACAAAATGTCTCAACCAGAGGTAAAATAGATCCTTTATCATCCAGCCATTTCTGGAGAATTTGTGTATACTGCCAGGGGGGCCACCACCTACCATCAAAGATGTTGACAAACATCTGGGATATACGAACATGGGTGGGATGAAGCTTCCAGTGGCATTCATGCAACAGCAAAGAGTAATGTTTTTACCCTTTTCCCAGCTCGCTGTGGCGGGTTGTTTACGTAGCATTGAAATTTCATCTGAATTTTGAACGACAGTTATGCCGGTCTCGTCGACATTATAAATTCTACTCGGTTTAAATTTATGTCTCAACATAACCGATTCGATTTCCAAGTAGAATTTAGTGAGCGATTCCTGATAACACGATGGCAATCTATTGATACTCAATACTTCAGATTTTTTTAATACGACATCTTTGTGCCTTTTTAAGAATGAACATAACCAATCTTTTCCCGCCATTCGGGTGTTTCTATTGAAGTGGTGATTTTTCTTACGTTTCTCGGCAAACTCATAGGCTGCACTGCATACCATCACTGAGGTGACGCCATGGAACAATTTCGACATTTCATTAATATAAAGTTCGAGTTCATTTTCTTCATCGGGGGTGAATATGCATCGTTTGCCGACTCTAGCTGCGTAACAATCGCCAGCCTTAACTCTGTCAAAGAGGCTGGTGCAGGGTAAATCATATTTTCTTGCAGTCTCCCTCAAAGGAGCCCCATTTATAACTTCGTTTACAGCTAGACTCATAACCTCTATCGACCACTGACATTTAGGTTTCCTTCGGCGCTTTTGAATTATCTGTAATTGAGATAAATAATAAAATAATTTTAGCTAACTTACGGACACAAGCCCGCCTCGTCTTTACCTACTGGAAACCCTAAAATAATATACATTTATTTAAGAAATTTATATATTAAAAAATATGTCTAAAGAAACTATGAGATACACCAATATTAAAAATTCCCAATATTTTTTATATCAGAGGTGTAGATATGGGGAGGGGGGGGTCCAGAGCCTCGTAAATTAGTAGGAAAAGGCAGAAATACATAATTTTAGACGAATTTTCATTGATTTTGATTGTTGGAACCCACCCAGAGCCACCAAAAATATTAATAAAATACTAAAATAATTTTTCAAGTGCATCCCCAGAATTAAAGCTATCTATGCCATTTTTAAACAATGTTTATAAGAACAACCCCCAGGAACAGCGAGATACACTAGTATCTCGTAATTTCACTTGTAACGGAGGAAGAGCAAAATTTCAGCATTACTTACAAAAGTAAACTCGAGAATCATATCAACGTGTTAGTCTCCAAACTCACCAATACCACAGTATACCGAGAGAACAGTAGACGCACTCTCTAGCGACAGCTCCTTGCGGGGATAGGGTGCTAGGGAAGTGAGCAGAGGGGTACGTCTTGACGAACGCCTTTGGTTAGCGTTACGTGCGGGTGAAAGTTGGTGACTTTTTAGAACGTGTCGCACGAGTAGCGAACATCTGGCGGCCATATGCGAGCTCATACGACTCGTGACGTAGCTCGCCTTAATTTAAATTTTGTTCTAAGAGAAGCTGTCTGGTATACTGTGCCAATACCGAATATCTCGCTAATCACAATATGTCTGAGAGTCCTCAATGTAACAGACCTTAACAATGGTTGTAATATTCAGCGATGTCTTTTCTATAGCAAAAGGGCATTGTCCCCCAAAAAATATTCTTTAAATAATATAATGAAAAATTTATAATACATCATTATAAATAGGATTAAAGACGAATTTAACGCGGGAAGTTTGTAGCACCCGACGTTTCGGCGATGTGGGAACTACCATTGTCCAGGGTAGACTGAAAACGGTCTACCCCGGACAACGGCAATTGCAACATCGCCGAAACGTCGGTTGCTACAAACTTCATGCGGTATTTCGTTTGTCAGTCTACCCTGGACAACGGCGGTTGCAACATTGCCGAAACATCAGGTGCTACAAACTTCACGCGGTAAATTCGTTTCTAAACCTATTTATAATGTCTTTAAACTGCGATAGTCTTCGATTTCATATTTATAATAACTGTTTCTGCATCCGACAAAAGTTTTCAAAAAATAAAGATGCCATCTACATATTATAAATGAAAAGACTACCTATGGCGCAATTTCAAATTAGCTGACAAAAACCTCCCTCGCTTCAGTTAAGGAATCAGCTAGGGCATACAAAATAGTGGCCCATCTACCGTTTGGGTAACGGTTCTATTAGTTAGCTATCTGGGTCAGTTAGCAAATTCATATAACCGTTACTTCATATACCATTGGTTATAAGTCGCATTCAAGAAGCTAAAGCCCTTTTGAAAAGATAGGGCTTCTAGCCCCATCTATAAAGCAGCCAGTGCGCAACGTCGTTGTGTGCCATCTAGGAATATCAGGCATTTTTCAATGAAGTCTAATTGACGAATAAAATATAACAATACAAAACCACCAACGTATGCGAAAAGGAATTGCATGCGCGATCAGTGGGTACTATGCACAAGTATAAAATATTGGAAACTCTTAGGTTGCATATGATTTTATGTAATTAAATTATTTGCCAAGATTTTAAAGCTTTTACGACGCTACAGTGCCCGTGCTACAGCGCACTGGACAGACAGGCACTACTACCAGTTTGATTTTAAAAATATTATTTTATATTGATGTTGTTTTTGAATTTAAATATATAAACAAAACCTCTACCAAAATATGCTGTTTAATAGGTTGTCATTGAGTTTAAAGCTATTAATATAAGTATACAGCGTGAGTTTTTAATTAGTGACACCCTTGAAATGGGTGAATCAGTACGAGCATATAAGCAACTTTTGACAACAAATTGTTGAATCAAATAATATAATAAAATTTTGAGAATCAATCAACTGCTTTGTTTTACCTTGCCTATGTGCCTAGGTCGTTGAACTCGGCGGCATTGAATGGCGTTCAATAACATAATAGTTCGGAAGCAAGGCCAGAGATACATTCTACTTATTCATACATTCTAAAAATAATTTACCCGAACTTAGATTTTCAAACTAGATCTATTTTAGAGAAAAATGTACAATGTACCAAAATGTCAATGCCATTGGGAAGTTAGTGGGAAGTGCCTCCTATCCCCCCCTGGGGTTGAATTTCCCGATTTGGCAACAAAAGTAATATCTTTCTGAAATGTCAAGTCACCAGTAGTTTCAGTATATCCGTGGTATTTTAAGTGTTTTCAGCTGTGTCTTGTTGATGGACTCCATATCTTGACCTGCATGTTCTCTTCGTAATAGAACGTAGGTGCAGTGGATTGGTATAGCCAAAAAGTAGCCGGCTTTTTGGGACTCGGGATGGAATGGCTAGTCGGTGCAATATTGGTCGGGTTCGAATTCGGAGTAGAGCCTGCTCTTCCGGATCTACTCTATGCTCATGGAATGGGGTCCAGCTAGTTGCCGGAATGACCCATCGCAAGACCTCAGACGAGATGGTGCCCGAGTACATTTCAGGAAAACATTCAGCATACATATGTAGGGTAAAGAAACCTAGCACTTTTCTAACATGGGGTCTAACACTAACACTATGCTGGGAAAGGTAGCCATATACATAGATGGCTCCAAGATGAACGAAGGGACAGGAGCTGGGCCCTACTCTTGCAAAATAGGGCTGAGAATACCAAACCACTGGAATTCCATACCACAATCTTCCATGTAGCAACAATTGGGTCATAATGGCGGCAAGTGAGGTTGAAAGAAATCAGATACAAGGTAAGCAAATTGATATAGTCAGATAGCCGATCAATACTGCCGGCACTAAAAAAATATAAGCTATCCTCAAAAATGGCCAGAGTGCCACAAAGTGCTGGAGCGCATTATGCATATGAATAGACTTAGCCTAATATGGGTAAGAGGATACAGTGAAATACAGGGAAATGAAGCAGATAAACTGGCAAGAAAGTGACCTCATAGTGAATCGCAATTGGACCTGAAGTTATACTGCCGCTAGCAGATGGGTACACGATAAAGGCTCTGCGCAAAAGAACGGGAGGATGGGTGAAGGACAGATGGAGGATGGCAATGTACTGCTCGGGCCTCTCTAAAATAAATCTACCGATAGTAGTGGGCATGCTCACTGCGCATTGTAGACTTAACAAACACCTACACATTCTGGATATCATGGATGTGGCAACTTGTCGGGCTACGGAATCTGTGATCTGTGCATGCCCAGCATTATTCGCAAGAAGAGGTAATTACTTTATTAAGTAGATATGGCGGAAATAAGTGGAATGCAATCTTCGTGGATTCTGCAAACAGCACCTGGATTAAAGCTTGCTGCAAAACCTGGAGACATGAAAGTATATACGAGGTCCAAAAAGGTATACACAAAGTCTCCACATGGAGAGCCAAGTGCGGGTGTCGGACTTCTGACAATCAACGCCAAACTCCAGAAAGGATAATTTTCTAAATTCAGCCAGTAGTCAGTCAATAACATTCAATTCCAACACAAGTGCATTTTACAAAGCGCAGTTGATGGTATACAGAGCTGGTGGAATTGCAGTTTGAGTATGGGCTAACAAGATCGACCTAAATAAAATTTTATTATGTGATTAAAGCATGTGAAACGGCCAGGGTCTGAAGGTCACTCATCAAGGAATATTTCTGGGTGTGCACTAATCATACTGATGGGCATCTACACTAATACATTCTAAACATAATTCTTTTTCATCATAGCCCGGGTTCTTCATAACCCTTTAAACGCATGATTTTTTATAAATTTTTCTATTTACTTTGTGTAACCATAATGTATTAAATTAAGAAAGTACCTGATAGGTGACTCCTTGGTCTCTACCAAGAGAAGCTTTGTGTATTATATGTCTAGTATTCAAAAAATAAAGAAACTCTAAATATATAATTACATACTAATTTCACATGAATAAAAATTACAGAAAGTCTGCAACATTCATTTCTGTTTTAGGGCTGCTATAAGCAAACGTCAATAAAGTGTACAAATCGAATTTATTCAATTTCAAAGATAGAATGGCAAATGAAATGTATAGCCGCAAAGCTTATTCTCTTGTTGAAGTATTAATAACTGGATTGGTCCTCTCACATGCTCATACACGCCTGCTTAAATTAATCATGAGATTTGTATGAATTAACGTTTTGTACTATATTATTCGTATGCTAATATAAAACTATTTTTTTTAATTCATACAAAACAACATTACAGGATTGATACATTAGATATTATCACTAAAACCAGCTCTGGTTTGCCTGTGATATAAAAGAAAGCCTCTATACATAGAATAAGTAATGTGTTTAAAGTCAATCAAATTACAAATTATTTACCTTGTCTCGGTAGGAGGACATTATTTTATCAAAAAATATAAGATTTTGAGAATAATTTCTATCTTCACAAGAAAAATTGCAATTCGTAAACTTTCATTAATGAGAAGTAAACTTCTGTTACTTTATTATTCATGTGTTAATTGAAAAACAATTAATGTACCTTGTCTTGATGGGAGTTCATTATTGTATCAAGGGGTCCAAGATTTTCTAAATAATTTCCATCTTCGCCAGGATTAATAATTTCCAAATCACAATTCGTCAATATGTTATCTGAAAAAAATATAATTAAACTTAATGCGAAAATTTTAGACTTTTGGGATCAGCCGGTATTTAATCTAAAGTGCAACTATAGGAAGAACGCAAAAGAGCAATATCTTATGTGTCATTCAGTAAATTAATCTAAACAGCCAAGAATATAATCTCATTGTGCTATCCAAGAAACAATTCTACTTTCCTCGCATGATCCGGGAAGCCATTGAAATAAGAAGAACCCCGAACTTCAATAGAGACGACGGTTACAAACTCTCTTTTATGTGGAACCCTCTTCTTAAAATGTTCCCGCCGCCAAACGCCGAACGAAATGACGTAAGACAGGATACAGTGAGTGTTGTGTGCAAGACGGATTTTCGAAATTCGCGCGCGCTGAGCCCGGCCCCCTACCACCGTTATAACCTACGCAGTGGCGGCAGCGGTAAGCGGCCTACCCGCAAAACAACGGATTGACAGCTCTTTCAGTCTACCCTGGACAACGGCGGCTGCAACGTCACCGAAATGTCGGGTGCTACAAATTTCACGCGGTAAATTCGTTTCTATCCTATTTATAATGTCAAACAACCGCGATAGTCTTTGATTTTATAGCCAAGAATATGTTATGAAAGAGTCAAGTATGTAAAAATCTTGCAATGTTAAAGTCCGTACCGCTTTCATTTAAAAAAAATATAGGGTTCAAAATTCTTTTGCTTGACCATATATATTTCTTTAAGAAAGTAGTTGTAGATAATAAATATTAGGTACTTGCCATCAAAGTTTTGTAGGTCTTCCGGGTCAAAAGACATTTCGTCGCAAACATCCATAATATCCTCTTCTTTTATTACTATGTTCTCCTGTTTAATAGTTATTGCTTCAGTTGGAAGGGGTTCATTAATATCAGTCTGTCCCATATTACCTAAAATGTATTTTAATTTCTCGCTTGATTTTCGACTTAAAGTCACAAAGTTAGATATTTCCTTGAGTTTCTCTTCGCAGAGTTGGCAAATGACGTCCGGTAATCCATCGCCTGGGTGTATCTGAGAATAATATCAACAAATTAGTTTGTCATATACATGGTGTATCCGATAAGTAATGTCACTAATTTTACTGTGAAGCAAATACACGTTGCAACGCGCTCGGATCAGTTGGGATCGGTGGAGGAAAGGAGTCAGCTGACTAGTTTACACCTTCAAGGCAAGCTGCGATGCAGCGCTCGATGGATTGCCACTAAGCTGTGTAAAACTCGGCGAGCCCGAGTGGATTTTTTTCCCATGATAAAGACGGTCTTTGGTAATGATTGTTTATTAGAATGCCAAATCTATCGCTGGCATAAGGCATTTTTTGAAGGCCGTCAAGAGGTCAGCAATCAAGCCTAAGCTGAGAGGCCATCAAAGACCACAACCGGCAAAAATGTAAAGCGTCTTACTGAACTTTTGAACTCAAACCGTCGTCTGAGTGTTCGTTTAATAGCACAGACATTACAAAAAGTACCGTTCACGAGATCGTACAATCTGCAAATGAGAACTTCACCATGACAACGCGCCGGCCCACGCCGCCTTTCTCGTGACCCGCTTCCTGGCCGATTCAAATGGGTCAACAATTCCTCAGCCGCCCTAGCGTTTTCTTCTCCATGAAAGCCCCCCCCAGCCGCCCTAGCGCTTGAAAATCTCCATGAAAAGACATCATTTCAGGACAATTGAGTCAATAAGGCTTGCACCGAAGCTCTAAAGGATATTCCGGAAAAGGCCAACCGCGACGCTTTCAATGCCTGGAAATCTCGCTGGAAACGATGTATCGACGCAGAATGAGCCTATTTTAAGACCATTTAATGTATTGTACCGATCGAATCAATACATGTTTTTTAATCGACTCAGTGACATTACTTTTCGGAGACAACATGTATATCAGTTTAAAATTTTACAAGCAAAATTTCTTATGAAACTCGAACTATCACATATTCCCATTTGACATATATTTATAACTGAATGCCAATGCTACATCGTTTAAAAACCACTCATGTGCAGTTCTGTTCACATGAGTCCCTTAAAATAATAATTATTAGGAAGAATGCACAATTTACTTTTATCAAATTGCTTCTAAATGTTCAATCCAAATCAATATTTCTCAATCCGATTTAATACTCAACCGAATAATATATTTTTTTACAATTTAGTGAAAATCAACATTCAACCTTTTACCCTAAAGGTAGTGATATAATGTTTACTCCACCAAATATTCAGTTTAAAAGCGGAATATTTGCCAGATACCGAATACATAAAATATTGCCGGATATCCGGTTTATATATAGCGCTTTTTATTATTATTATTATTATTACATTTACAGACAGGCAGCATAATTGCTGATATGTCTGAATATGAAACTGAGTACAACTACAATTTCTGTTTAAGGTGTCCGTCTAGTCTATTTATGAACATGTTGACACTACTCGCTTCAACCACTTCAGCAGGTAAACTGTTCCACTGGTCCACAATCCGGTTGGTCAGGAAATGTTTCCTGGAATTCATGTGGAATCGTGTTTTCTCCAGCTTAAAGTTGTATCCTCGCAGATGATGCTTGTAGTTTCTCTTGAAGATTCTCAATTCGGGGCTATTGTAGCATCCGTTGAGGATCTTATATGTTTCAATAAGGTCACCCCTGGTCCGACGATCCTTGAGTGTAGGCAGTTGCAATCTGCAGAGTCGTTCTGCATATTCCAGATTTTTGAACCCCATTGGCATCTTAGTCGCTCGGCGCTGGACATTTTCTAAGAGATCCTCATCTTTCACAAATTACGGATTCCATATCTGGAATCCAAACACTAGCATTGGTCTGATGTAGGTTTTGTATAGTGACACAAATAAGGCTGGTGTGATATAGTTAAACGACTTGCGGATGAGGTACATAACTGAGTTTGCTTTTTTCACAATCTGTATAATGTGCTCACCCCACTTCAGATCGCTCACTATCGTTACGCCCAGGTCCTTTTGTTTCGTAACACTTTGTAACGGAACTGACCCTAGGTAGTACTGATGTTTGGGGTTGCTCTTGCCGATGTGAAGGACCGTACATTTATCAGCATTTAGCTTCATCAACCATGTTGTGGACTAATCAAGAATTTGATCAAGGTCTTTGCTGAGATTTGCTATAGTAGGATTTGCAAACAGTTTGGTGTCATCCGCAAAGAAACTCACACTTAAAGTTATACCTTTTTTAAGATCCGCGATGAATAAGTTGAACAGCGTGGGGCCCAACACTGATCCTTGCACAACTCCGCTGACCGCATTGAATTCGTCTGAGAGAGTGTCGCCAATTGGCACTTTAAATGTGCGGCCATTCAGAAAGGACTTAATCCAGTTGTGCAGCTTGCTTCGTATGCGAATATGTTCTAGCTTAGCGAGAAGCCTTTCTAGCGGTACCTAGCTGGGGATTTAGTGCAACAGTTTGTATGGGAACCCTGCATTTTGTGATTAAAGGCTCATACTTGGCACAATTGTTTCTTAGGTGGTCCTGAGTGGATTTAGACCGGGAGCCATTGGGGGCCACCCTGCGGGTGGCGGGGGGAGGGGGTGGAAGTTTGATTCCGCCGTTTTGCCACTTTGATATATCTCTCGGACTATAGGTACTAGGGCAAGTGGGATATCATTTCTGGGTAACTCAATGATAAGGAATTCATTTATGGAAGAAAAAAATACCGGTCCATAGAAAAAATATGAAATAATTGGTAACATCCAAAAATCATTCACATATTTTTTTTTCATATTTAAAGTTTACTTTTTAACAATAGCGGTATTCAAAAAATATATTCCGAAAGCCACACTTATCTTAATTACACCAATATATATTTTATTGGACTGCCATGGTAAAAAGTGAGTGAAAAAAATATAATTCATCGCACGGCAGACCGGTGTATTACGCCTGCTAAGTAGATACGGGCATCGAGCGAAGTTAGATAAGTACTTATAGGATTATTTAGTTTCTGCGATAGGTTAGTGAGTTGAAAATAACAAGTACAATGGTAATAATTAGTATGATAATTATATTATTATTGTTTTTTCTATTTAATAAAAATAATTCATCATTCACACACCGTACCTAATTACTTGTGCTTAACATACCTTAAATACTTACGTAAGTATTATTTTTTCTGTAATCCCTACTATTTCGTCGAAAAAATAATAGCAAGTAGTATATACAAGTACATACCTACCCATACCTACTTAATTACATAAGGGAGGGCATTTTACCATACGTTATAATGCGTTGATAAGTTCGTCAAGCTGCAGAGCGGCGCGGGCACTACTCGCTCTTTTGAGCAAACAGTGCCCGCTCCTTTAGTGACCTTTTGGTCCATCCACTCAGTTTAGTAGTAAACAGTGAAAGAATTTGTCTGCCGCACGGAGAATTATTAAAGCACTTTGAAAATGTGTAATAGTTGGGTCGAAAAAGCGATCGCAAGTTTACGGGGATGGCTTTGGACCAAGCACATGAGCAAATGAGTGCCACATTAAAAGGAGATGTACATAGGTAGGACCTATTTTTACACTTACATTCATCTTTACGCTAAATAGTTTGTGATTACTTCTTCATTATGCAACATAATATTATTTTACACATCACAGAATTGATTGGTTTGACTGAAAACCCTGACTAAGTGGCTTCTCGCTGGACCTGAATTGGTATACCGTTTACAGTTTTGAGCCGGATGTTTTGTTACGGAGAACAGCTGAACACGGCAGCCATCTTTCTGACACTGCCGCAAATAAGAAGAACTTTATTCTAGACCTGCAATCACCGGTAGCTACAATAAATACTCCAGGAAATCCTTTTGTCGAACAGTCTCCAGACTTCTATGTATTGAAATTGTAAATGCAGTATTCAATATAGAAAAAAGCGGCAAAGAGTTTTTGATCTTGTAAAGCTATTGCTCCTAAATACATAACATTTGTAAAGGAAGATTACACATAAACTATAAAAAAAGTTTACTGGATCCAACCAAACTTAATGATGTCTCATTATACAACAAGTATATACACAATATAATTATACAAGTTATTAAAATACGTAAAAAAAGAGTGAGAGCAAAATGAAAGCAAAAATAAGAAGCCTTGAGAATGACTGCAGTCTATTCAGCAAACTTTATATTGCAACCTGTGAGCACAGAGTAGAAGATTTCGATTCATTCTTGGCACAAGAAAACCAAGCCAGTCCTCCAGCACTTTCTTCAATGGGTAAATTGCGATCTGGAACAAGGTCAGACCTACTAAAATCGATTACTAGTATTTTTGGCACTGCAACCGTTCCAAACGCCCCCCACGAGCGAACACTCTACATTGATTTGCATTAGTCTACATGCTGAGTTCAGGATATAGGAAGACTTTGGAGAATAGGTACACCAGTATGTATACCATTTCTCTGCAAAGAACAGGGTTTCAAAAGTAGATATGGTTTGGGACGTATAACAATGAAAGCATAAAAAAATATTAACAGAGGAAACATTCAAAGAACATGGGTCACTGCTACGACGAAACTACCTAAAGGTTAGGCCAATTTGATGATAAACAATTCCTTAAGAGCCCTATCACATATTTTTTCCAGAAAGGCAAGAAAAGTGGATTTTTGGCGTTCTAATTCCAAGAAATGAAGAGATTTCTACAAACTTTAATTACTGAATTACCTGGACCATTTCTTGATGTTGACCATAGCGGCCTTTAATTTTAGATATAACGAATATTATTTACTTATTCAGCCCATTTTCCGAAAGTCGTTATTCGTAAAACGCTCGGAAGGCAAACTTTGAGCTCCTTAATACAGTAATATCACTACAACGAAAACCGTATACTATTTTTTTTTATGTCCGTCATGTATTCTTGTTGACCATAGCGGCCTTATTTTTTCGTTTTTTGACCACATATCCAAGGTATACATTACTTACAATTACACAAAATTTAAAAAAAAACTTCCTGTATCATTCTAATTTTCTCAGAAATAAAATAAGATTCTTATATAATACTTATACTATATTAAAGTTCACTCTTTTAGCAATACGACATAATATAAATTATTGTCATTAGAAAGGAGAAAACACTGCAAAAAACAATTAGAAATTGTGTATATATTTGCTTGCGCAAGAGAAGAGCGCTCAGTGCCGCGGTTTTCTCCCAGGGTTGAATAGTTATTTATTTATTTTTTTATTTATTTATCCTATCTTTTATAGTTACATCCAAAAAAAAATGCGTTAATTTTTTAAAGTCATTTTAAAAGAATACCTACGCTATTTTGTAATAGGCCTCTTAAGGAAGGATTGTTTGCTCTGACAACGGCAAGGAAGTTTGCAACATGGGTGGACCAAATATTTTAACCAATATCACACGTGATACAAAGCGTACGCTTCTTCGTGGTTACGTGATACGTAACCACGAAGATGTGGACACTCGCATGATGGTGCATGTATCTAACACTGTCACTCATGGCTTGACAAAAATTATGCTATTGACTATGGATACTGGCTTCGCAGACCAGCAGCAGCAGAA
Organism: Micropterix aruncella; assembly: GCA_944548615.1. Taxonomy (NCBI): domain Eukaryota; kingdom Metazoa; phylum Arthropoda; class Insecta; order Lepidoptera; family Micropterigidae; genus Micropterix; species Micropterix aruncella. The sequence goes on from OX155980.1 coordinate 32,547,840, forward strand.
AGGCAAATTACCACAATTACCCAGCTTGAGAAGCTGTGGGTGCACAGAGGTACTGGAAAACACAAAGGTACTGGAAAGTACTTCTGCTGTCATGATATTGCGAATGTCTTAGGTAAAAATTATAATGTTTGTTTAGATAGCATATATTAAGTATATAACATACATAACATTTACATCGTGTCCAATTGGTGGCTAAAAACCGCTCTTGGACGTGGCAAAATATTTGTATTAGGTAGTAAATCTAATTACTACTCTAATCTTTACTTAACATACATAGGTTGTTAATAATTTAGCTATTAGATTGGATAAATAGTATCTTAGAAACATTGGAACCTACTAAAAGTTATTTATTGTAAAATCTTATTACAAAACCAAATAAAGGCTTATTAATTAAAAGAGTCAATAATGTTAATGGGTACCTACTAAGAGTCAATCATCATACTAACTAAAATAGTCAGTAAAAAATTAAATAATCAAAATAGAAGCCTAATAATTGAAATAGTCAATAATTCGAGTAGGTTCGAAAACGTACTAATAGTTGTTGAAAGTACCCTAGGGGTAATATACAAAATAGTCAGTAAAGTGTTAAATAATAAGATTAAAGTTAATCATACATTTAAAAACTAAAAGTACAAATTCATCATCTAAATTGGTATAAAATTTGTAAAGTCATAGCCCATACATTTTTCACTTATAGGGCCACAAAAAGCGAGGTTGTTGCCCCTGTTTCACCTGAAATGAAATGAAAAAATTGAAAATAGGCATTCAAAAGAATAGCCAATTTTCAGTGTTTTAATAGTTTCTCCTAGCAATTACGTAAGTATGGGTAGGTATGTGCTTATATCATATGTACATAATACTTACTATTATTTTTTCAACGAAGTGGTAGGGATTGCAGACAAATTAATACTTAGAGTATTTAAGGTATGTGCACAAATATCAGTTAGTACGGTGTGTGAATGATGAATTATTTTTATTAAATAGTAAAAACAATTATAATATAGTTATCATAATAATAATAACGATTGTACTTCTTGTTTTTAACTCACTGGCCAATCGCAGAAACTAAATAATCCGATAAGTAATTATCTAACTTGGGTCGACGCCTGTCTCTACGTAACGGACGTAATACGCCGGTCTGCCGTGCGATGAATTATATTTTTTTTCACTCACATTTTACAATATCAGTCGAATAAAAAATATATGTCTGTAATTCAAGTAAGTGTGGCTGTCAGAATATATTTTTTTCATACCGATAACTCTTATGGTTAAAAAGTAAACTTCGTATAAGTAAAAAAAAGATGTCAACGATTTTTGGATTTTACCAATTATTTCATATATTTTCTATGGATAGGTATTTTTTTTCTTCCAGAAATGAATTTGTTATCATTGAGTTACCCGAAAATGATATCTAACTTGCCCAATTACTTATAGTCCGAAAGATAAAACGCTCAAAGTGACGCGCGGCGGAATCAAATTTCCACCCCCTCCCCCCGCCACCCGCGGGGTGGCCGCCGATGGCTCCCGGTCTAAATCCACTCAGGACCGCCTAAGGAACAATTGTGCCAAGTATGAGCCTTTAATCACAAAATGCAGGGTACATCGCACTAAATCCCCAGCTAACCTTGTCAAATGCCTTTTCAAAGTCCAAGTATATCACATCAGTCGGGATGTGGGTATCCATAGCAATGCTTCATGCGTTCACACAGGAAAGGAGATTAGTGGTAACGGATTTCCCAGGGATAAAGCCGTGCTGCTCTTCCGGTAGTGAGTGGTGGTCTGTTGTGTACTTCCTAATAGAGTTAGCCACTATTCTTTCCATACATTTGCATAAAACAGAAGTTACACTTATGGGACGGTAGTTGGCCGGGTCCAGTTTATCTCCTTTTTTAAAAATTGGCCTAATTGTAGCAGTTTTTCACCCCTGAGGTACAGAGCCATTTTCAAGCGAATAGGTCATATTGTCCGATTGAATGGGACTGATTTCCTTGGAACACTTTTTTAGAACAATGGTCGGTATGTTGTCGGGTCCACATGAGGAGGCGTCGTCAAGAGAGTTTAGATACTTCTCAATATCATCGGTGTTGAACTCCATGTACTCTAGTGTATCTTCGGTCCTTTCACCTTTGATTGGGGGTATTGGTCCAGATGGTTCACGAACATAGGTTAGATGAAACTGCCTACCGAATGCATCAGCAATATCTTTATTGGAAGTCAGTATTTTACCATTAATCGGATCCTTGACCATTTGGGGCACAGACATCTTGGAAGCCGTTTGTGTTCTCATATATTTGTAAAATGATTTGTGGCCGCCCTCTAATATGTGTTTCTCGAACGATGCCCTCGACTGCCTCAGGGCTCTTGTCACTTCGTTACAATGCTATCAATATTTTTGATAATAGGAATGGTTTCTTTCGGTGTCATGACATTCTTTGCATCTTTTGTAAGCAACCCAAGCTTTTTTCTTGATATCGATCAAATTTTTAATATGTGCATAAACCCAAGGTTTACTAGTTGCCGGTCATTTCTTCGTTTTGATGGTAGGTATCTTGCTTTTGACTTCATCTTGGTTTGCTTTGGAGAATAAGTTCCACTTGTAGTCAATGTTGTTTGCAGTATATGTATCTTTAAATATGTCGCTATTTGTGAGAGTGTCTTTAATTTCAGAGTAGTCATGGTCTTTGTAATTTTTTCGAGGTTTCTGCGGAGTGTCATCAAACTTGCTGTTAGTTTGCACCTCTATAGTCGCAAAACTTGATATTTTAGCGACTATACAGGTGCAAACCATTTTAGCGCAATATACCTAATTTAAAAGCTGATTAACATGTGGCGGCCACCCTATAACACATTTTGAATGTAAAATAAAATAAAAAATAAATTGATGTAAATTCTTACCTTTTCATCCATTATTTTCTGAAGAATGCCGAACAATGTATAGTTGTTAAATATATTTATTTTGGATTCCTCACTTAAACAAATACGGCATATCTCCAACCCCTCCATTGAAGTGACCTCTTTTGCCATTTCTAGAATATCCATTTCTTGGTGTCTAAAACCCCTCCGTTGAAGTCACCTTTTTGCCATTTCTAGAATATCCATTTCTTGGTGTCTGAAAAATAAGTTAGGTTGTATTTTGGATGGGGTATTAAATAAAAGTTATCGATAAATGGTACCTTTTTAAAAGTATTGTAAGAAATATAAATATCAATATCAACAACCCAACGGAAGTTAAGCTGCAGTTTTCCCATGTACTTTTCTTTTGCAGAGTACCCTTTAATTACATTTCATAAGGTTTCAATCTTTCAGCAGGGTTATTTTATAAATTTGGCGTTTTCTATTGCCTTTGCTTCCGCGCTGATTTAGCCAACTATAACCGGTTTTAAATTGTTAAATCAGTGCAAAAGCAAAAGCCAATAGTGAACGCCAAAGTTATAATATCACCCTGCAGATAGTGTAATCCTGCTGCTCTCTCCTCGGTATTGATCAAGCTCACTGGATGCAATTATGTTTAGCCAGTTTGGGGGGAATCAGAAATCTCATATGCCGTTTAAGTACTGAGCCAGTCTAACGACTTACGGTCTAACGTCTAACCACAGTACACTAAGCCTGGAGCCAATTCAAGAACCGAGTCTAGGAGTAGTGGGATTCGCATCACCCACTTTAAAGCTGCTGGTGTGTACCAAATCCACTCACAAGAACACGGCGGTGAAACCATGATAAAACCGATCATGGTTTCACCGCCGATCACCCATGCATGGCTATTTAAGAGTATGGCCAAATTGACCGAAGAAAAGAAGGAAGCATCGAAGTATGTTCTGCAAATTCTACAAAATGGCAAAAGGTAAGAGTGCTCCGACTGCAAAGGTATCTCAATGTTATGCTTTAAGTTTAGAGTATTCTCCTTCATATTAAGAGACTACAGCCACATACACGCAACATAATCGGATATTAATTAGTAGATTTTTGTAAGAACAAATCCACAGTCGATGTTCACCCTGCATCAGATATAAAAATCCATAATTTTCCGAGTATGGGGTTTTCAATCAAAAAATAAATTTCATCGTAAATACGATGATTCCCCAATTTTCAGCGGTGGCGCGTAGTTAAGGATAATGAAATTTTTGGAGTCCAACTTTTTAACTTTGTCCTCAAGAAGTTGCTCTTTCTAAATTTCTCTGTATGCCGTCAGATTTGATAAGTTGCACCGTAGAGCGACATATCCGCAGCTCACGAGCCAATTTCCCCCCATCTTGGTCTGTGCATTGCGATCAAACCTTCTTTTGAGGTGAGGCTGTGTCGGTCTCTAAAAGTCTTTTTCCTTCTCCTGGGACGGTCCCCGGTGTGATCTAGCTCGTCTATTCATTTTTAAATATGGCTGGTCTCATCATATATCAATTGAATAATCATCAAAAAACGAATTTACCACATAAAGTGTGCGTTAAAACGTCGGCTGCTACAAAGTTGAGGCGGTAAATTCGTTTTTATCTATTTATAATGTCAAACAACCGCAGTAGTCTTCAATTACATAACAAATAAAGTGTATTCGCCGCAAATATTTGCAAGAAGTTAGGTTCGGACTGGTGAACTCTCTTATTACAAGACGTATTTCATACGAAAATATACCCAGGACTATTAAATTAAAACCCAGGAACTTCCAGGGCAACCAGAATACCCACAAGCAAAGAATGTGCCGATACGTGGTGGAAACGGACGATTAGACTTTTGCAGTAGAGCCACGAGATCAAATCGCTCAGAAACAACTTGAGCTGTCAAATACAACGGGCGAACCCGTCACCTCAGAAGTTTTAACAATATTAGATCGTTCTATCTTCCGTAAGGTGAGCGTACAAGTCTTGGGACAAAAACAGTTCACTGTCTAGATAGCTAGACAGCCACTCGCCCGTAATAAGCCAACGCCTTACTGCAAGATAACCAGGTTAATCACCCACCGGGCCGACACTCGCGCCCTTACTTCCAGTTGCAACCAGATTACTTTGGGCTCCCAACTGGGTACAGGTTCGAGGTCGCTTACGCGGTCCTCTCCCTAGTAGTGCGTTCAGTGGCCAGGTAGCAGCGAGTCAGTGTCTACCGAATCTATCGCGGACCACGGCATCTTTGGCCAGGCTGTTCACCCAGTATCGGGTAGCCGATTGGTCGTTTCAAGAGCAGTTGCCGTAAGGTTAACAACTATCCTCGCTCTATAGGAAACAATACTGTTTCCAGACTCCCCCGACTGTCAGTCGGAATGCACAATTGATTGGCTGACGCCGTACGGTGCGCAAACCGTCCAGGAGTGCCCGAAGGTTTACTCCTAGGGGAAACTGGCCTGCAGGCCAGAGTCCTACCTGGGCTCGCACTTCTGCGTGGTGGCCAACGGATGGGTAGGTTTGGTTGAGGCCAACCCGTGAGTTTGGCCGACCCTAAACGCATAATCAATTCTTATTGTAATATGTTCTACAAGCGTTAAATGTACCGATTGCGTTTCGTCGTGAACTGAAATCGGAAATAGTTAATGCGAGCAAGACAGGCCAATATACGTTAGAGCAGAATATAAAATAAATGATTTGTCACTTTTCCAGCATAAAACTAACAATCGGATATAAAGTAAGACCGGAGTAAACATTTTTAAACTAATTCAGATGGTTTTATGTTCGGCAAGTAATTTGTGTGGGAAAAGATACAATAGTACATTTTAAATTCTAACGTTCTGCTCTGTCTTGAACGCATGAACTATTTTCCGATTTAAGTTCAGGAAGAAACACAATCGAAACTAAAGTATACTGGTCCATAAAACAAAAAAAAACAATCGTAGCTAAATTCTATACCTAGGCCGAAAATATAATAATAATAATAACAATAACAAAACGCTTTATTTGTTGTAAAATGCGAGCTTATTGCCTGCAGGCAATGTTCAAAGCTAACCTATACTATTGTATAAATATTGCTTGCGAGTAGATGCTAACTTAACCTATATAAAAAGTTTGAAAATTACAAAAAAAAGGGAAGGAAAAAATACACATGTTTAACTCTTTAGGCACAGAATGTGCCTTTTCAAAATAAACTAAGGCCTATAAGGACGCAAAGGTTTAAATGGAGGAGAATGGGAATGGAAAGGGAATTTATATGGAAGATATCAAATGTTCTCAGTCTGTTTTTAAAACATTTTATGCTGGACGGCGGACGCGGTCGGTTATCACAATATCACACAAAATGCTTGCTTTTCGCAAGTTTACCAATGAGGGTAAGGTGACTTCATGATAAGTTTATAACTTTTAATCACTTACCCGCGTAGTTGCAAAAGAAAGAGGTTAAATCGTCATCGAATAGTTTTTGTTCCGTAAATAGATATATCTGCGGTATATGCACACAATCTATTTAAAAACACATCGTACAAATGCCACTAATGCACCTACGATGCATTGAAATAAAAACTTTTCAGCAGCATGTTACAAGGACTTTTTGCAGCCGACGCATGATCAGTGGCCGACGCTTGACAGCACAGTTGATGACAGTTGACATCCGAGTCCTGCAGTCCCGGATATAGATACCACTGATCATATAATTATGGATACTATACGTTAATATAACAATGTGATGTGGAACTCCAAACAAAAAATAATCAAACATAACCTTTCCGTCGCCAACAGAACGTCACTAAATTCACACAATCATTCAAACAAATGACGCCTCAACTAGAGAGTAACATCCAAGTATCGATATCGACACTTTTCACCGTAAGCAGTTGAGCGCATCCCGGAACCCAGATTTCATCGTAGCATGAAATCTGTCATCATGACGTGTACCGTTAAAGCGTACCAAAAAATGAACGCAGTTAAATATCGCAACATGATAACAGGTTTTGAGTGAATTTCGAATAAAGATAAACAAGTTGGAAAACTTTATTTCTGCAATATATATACATAGGTATATCGAGGGCCTCAAGATTAAACGTATCTACAGAATTTCTAAAATCGACTTATCGGGGCAAATCGTTCTATTTTGACTAACGTACAACATAATGAAAGGGCGTATTATCGTTTGATAAATTAGGTGTTTATAAACACACCACATATCTTTTTTATGTATTTAATATTACATACAACTGCGTTGAAAAGCCTTATCTCCTGTAAATTGCATATTTGTAGATACGGCTTTTCAGCTTGAGGCCCTCGATTTATTTGATATTGAACAGTCCATTATATTTACACAACATTATTTGACAGCAGTATTACAGTAACATAAGAATATAAATAATAAATAAATACAAACGGAGCTGCCATGGAATTCACCGACCGGAGTCGGGCCCATCATAATACAATTTTTTACACTTCTGGGGGGTGAGCAGTGGATTCCGGACTTACGAACCGGCTGTGGTAGGTTTAGGACAGCTGTCTTGCCACATGTGAGCGTTCACCTTGCCACCCATTCACTCCCCCTTCGAAGCCATAGAATTTGAGATGCGCAAATCGCAGTTTTAGATAATTTTTCTAAGAAAGAGTTGATTATTTTTCTGGAAAGGCCAAGATCTTTAAAGAGGTGAAATAGAGATTTAGCTGGCAGGCCACGAGCGCCAACTTCCACCGCGTGAAGGTGAACAGTGAAGCCGTTCCGGGTTACGGCATTTGCGAGATCATTGTATTTATTTAATTTGTACTCGTGGTCTTTTGGGATATTTGATTCCCATGGAACAGTTAATTCTACAATAAGAGCCACCTTCCGAGATAGAGAGTAAAGAGTTATATCTGGACGGAGGGCTGTGCATCCGAGACTTTCAGGGAATTTATACTGCTTAGAGACCGAATCAACCTCCAGAATCCAATCTGTAGCTTTCTCGATTATTGAGAAAGGTTTTGTAGTTAAATGTTTTTTGCCTTTAGAGCCATCCCGCACAAACTGTATTGGGGGTTTGGAGGATACTGTCAAACCCTTGTTGGCACGAGCCACTGAGAGACTAATTACCTCGCGAATAACAGCGAGAACTTTGTCATGGCGGTAAGTGTACCGTCCTTGATCTAAGGCCACCTTGCAGCCAGCTAGAATGTGTCTAGCTGTGCAAGGGGTATTGCTACAGAGGGGACAAGAACTATCCTCGGCAAAGCTCCAACGAGCGAGGTTACTGGGGTCTGGAAGTGTATGCTGAAAGGCATTCAAATAAAATTTCAGCATCTCTGGCGTCCAGTCATAGAGCATTACCTTCCAGTGCATTGGAGGCGGAATGCAAAAGTCCCCAATTGTTGTCCAATCATTCTGGCATTGAAGGCCAATAGCATGAGCCATACTCTTGCTGTCGTAATAATAATAAGTAAATAATTATACTAGAAACAGTGTACTTAAAATTAAAAGTATTAAAATCATAAACTTTCTCATTTTTCATTGTTAATGTGGTCACAACTATCCAAATTTTTCAACAAAACTCAAATTAATGTTACAAACAAATATTATTTCTGGTAATTTCGGATTTTTATGGGACAAAATACAAAACTTGCTCTTAACTAATAATCAGAATTAAAAAAATCAATAAAGTATCTAGATGCCAATGTACATTAAATTAATCACAGTGCATTATAATTAATGACTAACAACGATGCGTTTAAATTTTATATATCAGATTCCGTTTCTGAAGGGCATTTTTTTATTGTTTCTCATACAAATGCTATAAATTCGTACAAATGTACATTAAATTAATCAGAGTGCGTTATAATTAATAAATAACAATGATGTGTTTAAATTTTATATGTCACATTCTGTTTCTAAAAACTGCCTAATATAAAAACATTGCACAACGTATTAAGGAAATCTAATGGAACCGAGTATTAACAAGAACAGAGTAATCATAAGCTAAACATATCTTTGACAATTGGTGACTAGGTGCTGTCAATCGCTTTGATGCTTTCCTTCAATGATGACCATGTACATTCAGTTTTCTTCTTCAAATCGGCCAATAATCTTCATGCCCTCGGAGTAATGACTGAAAATAAAATAAAATATATTAATCATTTATATTTACCAGTGATATATCGTATAACAAAGTTAGAATGTCAATCACGTGAAGGAGATTTCTGCACTGCTGACTGCATCGTGAGGATACAGACTTCATTCAAGGAGATGGTGGACTTCATAAGATTTATATGCACATCATAGGCTGACTGCCGAACCGACTGCTGGCAGTCGGTTTATGGTCTGTCTCTTTCGAAATATATATGCGGTCCGTTTTGTTGAATCTTGGTGATTTCATCATATACTTTTGAACCTTTTTATATGGCTAATCTATACAGTGTGAGATTGTAATTAATGTCATCCTTGAAGTGGGTGCATAAAGTACTATCAAATAAGCAACTTTTGGTAAGAATTTTCGGGTTAACACAAAAACATTCTTTTTGGGAAATTCGAAAATCTGAACTTATAAATAAAAGTTTGACGAGCGTTGAGCGCGTTGCGCCATCTGGCATGTAAAATATCGCGAATTTTGTTTATACGCGATATTTTACCTATTGCTAGATGTCGCAGCGCGCTCAACGCTTGTCATACTTTTAGTTATCAGACTAAATTTAAAATTTTAAAAAATGAGTTTTTTTGCTGTTTTTCCAAACTGCTTATTTGCTCGTACTGATTCACCCAGTTCAAAGGTGTCACTGATTAAAAACTCACCTGTATTTTTAATATACAATACGTACTACATTTTCAGCTCCTGTATGCTGCAGTATTTCGACAGACCCGTTAAAGCTATTGTAAAAAAATGTAGGTAATTTTCCGGTGCTATTAATTTCCACCGCGGTTAAATACGAAACTGTTTTTTCCATTCGGTTTTGGTTGTTGCATTAATCGGTAGCGAATGACAAGGGGAAATCATAAATGTCGATATCGATAAAAAATAAAAAGAAACTCAAGCCTACAAATCTCCATGACAAAACCTAAACGGTCAGGCCAACCTCAAAATATACGAATTATTAAAAACGATGCTTCTTGCGCACTCAAGCCACTAATTTTACATTTAATATCAGTGGCCGCCATTCTAAAGCTCATATACGTTGAAAGAAACCCGATTTGGTATACGAAAGAGTGAAACTCACCTATTTTGGTCCTTCGAGAAAACGCACATAAAAATATAATCTACGTTTTCCGGATCTCTTGCTACTTATAAACTACACTACACCTTACATACGAGACACCTCCTGCGTGGAGGTCCAGCAATTTTCAACCACTTTATAGGCGAAACGCCTCCAAAAATTTACGAAAACCGCTCCGCCGCCGATGCGACATGAGGATATGACAGTTCTGTGAGTACACGGGTCACTTTTGGGTCGATTACACGGTAGTTGCCAATCAGCCGCAACCGTGTACGTGAGCGGCGCGTGTTGTCACAATGCTTAAGTTTCCATACAACATAAGGCATATGGGAGTTTCCACCGGCTATCAAAGGATCTATCTATCAAGGATGCTATGACGAAAAACCATAAAGCAAGGCAGTGTTGCCAAGCGTCGGCTATGACAAGTCGCTGGTATCAACAGAAAAGATAGCCTATAAACTATCCGTTTTGCAAAAATGGTCGCCTGAAAAATCGCCACTTCGGAAATAACAAGTACCTACCTAGGTATCCTATGGCAATAACAAAAACAAATTGGTAGAATTCCTATTTTGAAGCGAAAAGATGAATGACAGACGGTTACAAGCCCGCCGAGTCAATTTCGCCAAATTCGACAATTTTGTGGAAAAATTCTATTTTTTGCCAAAGAAAAGGATTGCAGGCCACAAGTTTATATGAAAGAATTAAAATCATTGTAGGCAGTTAGTTGTAGATTTTTATTTAGAAAAAATCATCAAGCTAACTACTTACAAAAACAAACATTGGATAGAATTAGATTATATGTAATAGCTATTGTGAACATGACACCATTAGTCACATAAATTTACAATGTAATATAACAAATTAATTACCTAGGTACCATAACTACACTATGAATAAAATTACCATTATTTTCTTAACCTACCTACTTCAAACTTTTGCACAGAAAGTTTGCAAAAAACAATTACTTATAATAATATTAAACAAAACCATACCACAAGGAAAATTATTTATTTCGAAGGCCCTACAAGTTACCCGTATGTTCGGCACCATTATGTATGAAATAAAGAAAATCGTGTGGCCGTACAAAGTCGAACAATTGGTGGTAGCCTAAATCAGCGACAGGCGTTTTTTGGTATATTTTAGTCGCCGATAAGCCATTCGAGGTAGCCTAAGGGCGCTCCTAAACGGGCTATATTTTCACTGCCATTATGTGGCTACAATATCTCTGCAATGTATCTGCAAAAGTATGGCCCATAATTTTGTCTCATACACAATCGGACAACAATGACCGACAAAATCATACGTGTCACAGCGGCTTATATTATTTTAAAAGAAAAATTAAAACGAAAAAAAGAGACAAGAATGTGGATTCAAACTGACTTCAATAGGCGTGCACTTTAGGTATCACAAGAAATAATCATGAATGTTTTTGATGATATGAATACGAATTGAAAGATCTTCTTCATATGAATTCAATATAAATAATAAAAAAACACAATACAATTATCTGTTAATGATTTATATAAACATTTCAATACACTAATATACTTGTTACATATTGCTTCACCATTTTAAAGTTAAAACCTACCTAATACCAAAACATTGAACAACGTATTAAGGAAAGTTCCAATGGAACCGGATATTAACGAGAGGTTCCAGAATACCTTCGGGCTATTGCATCAATAAAAACATAGTAATCATAAATTAAACATGTCTTTGAACATTGGTCACTAGATACTGTCAATCGCTCTGATGTTTTTCTTCAACGATGAAAATGTACATTTAGTTTTTGTTTCAAATCGGCCAATAATTTTCTTTCCCACGGAGAAATGACTGAAAATAAAATATAATATATATATATATATATATATATATATATATATATATATATATATATATATATATATATATATATATATATATATATATATATATATATATATATATATATATATATATATATATATATATATATATATATATATATATATATATATATATATATATACATACATATATATATATATATATATATATATATATATATATATATATATATATATATATATATATATATATATATATATATATATATATATATATATATATATATATATATATATATATATATATATATATATATATATATATATATATATATATATATATATATATATATATATATATATATATATATATATATATACATATATATATATATACATATATATATATATATATATATATATATATATATATATATATATATATATATATATATATATATATATATATATATATATATATATATATATATATATATATATATATATATATATATATATATATATATATATATATATATATAATATTTATATATAATATAAATAGTATATATAAATACAATATATATATATATATATATATATATATATATATATATATATATATATATATATATATATATATATATATATATATATATATATATATATATATATATATATATATATATATATATATATATATTAGTAAGTAGCCATGACTTTAGTATAAATTAATTATATGTAGCAGTAAATCGTACACCAAAGTTAGGATGCTGATTGCTGGCAGTCGGTTTTTGGACTTTGTTTTGAAATATATGTGCGGATCGTTTTGGTCAATTTTAGTGATTTCATTATGTACTTTTGAACCTTTTTATGTAGCTGCCTCTTTAGTAGCCACGGCTCAATTTATTTAAGAATAATTTAAAACAATTTATATTCAAGAATAATTTAAAACAATTTCATCTTAGGAACTATGCATAGAAATATTTTAAACATTGAATAAATAGCAGAAAATGAATACATAGCAAAGTCCAGTGACAACGCCACCTAACTAGGCCGGGACCTGTTCTAAGGTGAACGTTTAATTTAGTGCGTGCTTGTTCAACATTGTGATTATTACAAAAAACAAAATATTTTTGTAACAAAAAAAAAAAAAAAAAAAAATTTAATTGTTGTAATAAAATAATGATTTGATCACAAAAGAATAAACATGCAACAACTACCTTAAAAACTATTAAATACTTAAAATTAGGAGTAGAAAATAAACATGTAACTAAGATTAAGAATATATATACACATATATACATACATACATACACATACAGATATATTTAAAAATAATAATATTAAATACAATAATAAAAAGTAAATTTAATATGATATACAATATAGTATAACATAAAATTCTAAATATTAATGTATTCGAATTAGTATATTAATATATAATGTCCAATATTTTTGTGATTTTTTGTCGTCCCTCTTTTATAAGCCAATTTGTAAGTAGCCTTTTAAAGTAGGTCTAATTTTGCGTCGATTTTATATCACCAGGAAGAGCATTGAAAAACCTTGGGGCTATGAATGTATAGGAGCGCCGACCAAAAGCAGTATTCCTTCTGGGCACTATTATATTGCGGTCTTTGGAATATCTCGTTCTTATGGTACTTTGAGAAAAAATATTTATTTGGTCAAACTTAGTATAGGAGAGTGTGGCTTTTAAATATAGTTGCTTGGTATCCAACACATTATACTCCTTGAAAAGATCTTCCGAAGAATATCGATACGGCTTTCGCATGAGAATCTTTAAAATAGACTTTTGTGCAATATCTAAGGGGTAAAGAATGGTCTTAGAACAACCGCCCCATCTTATCACCTCGTAGCTCAAGATACTTTCACACAATGCATAATAAACGCTTTTTAGTGTTCTCGGGTCTAAAATATTTCTTACCTCTTTGAAGGTATATCCCAGTTTACGAACTTTAGATGCTAATAAATCTATATGTTTATAAAATCGAAGACTATCGC
>OX155980.1:32561954-32738787 GCA_944548615.1 Micropterix aruncella
TTTGTATATTACATGTATGAATAATGACGCTGTGCTCCGATGGGGGTTGACCTTTAATATTAATACTAAAGGTAATTAATTTTGTTTTTTCTATATTTAGACTAAGCAGTGAGTTATCCAACCAATTCCTAACTATATGCATGCCTCTGTTGGCTTTATCAAATGTCGTTTTCCAGTCTTCACATTCAAATATAATTGCAGTGTCGTCGGCAAAAGATATGGTTTTCCCTACTAGGTCACATAGGTTATTAATATAAATTAGAAATAGAATAGGCCCGAGCACACTCCCTTGAGGTACCCCAAACGATATATCGACAGGATTACTGACAGTATTATGTATAGCCGTGATTTGCGTTCTATTTGACAGATAGCTCTTGAACCAATCTAGAGCGACTGCTACACAACCAATGTCTCTTAGTCTTAGTCTTAGTACAATACAATTTTTTCAATATATATTTTAAATGTACAATACAATTTTTTCAGCATCTGTGTACCGAAGTATTCCGACATACCCGTTTATAAAGCTTTTGTGAATTTTTACTAAGTAATTTTCTAGAGTTTATTAGGTAATGTTCCATATTGCATATCTCCGAGAAAAACAGCTACCCTAAAAAATAAGAAACCACGTTGATTATCAACATATAAATTAAACTAGTGGTGATATAATGTTTATAAACATTCCGTGCCCTAACTTACATCAGAACTCCATGTAATTCTGGTACAATGATAAATCGATGACAGATATAGATGTATAATTAACACGTTGAATGTTATGATGGGACACCATGTGTCCGACAGCCTAGTTTCCCCCGGGGCTGCACCAATAAATCTAGAATTGTCCAAAAATCGTTAAGGTGCTTTTTCGCAACAAAAAAAAAACAGTAAATAATTTAAAAATAATGGGTGACTTACGGAAACACAGATTTACTCATTATTTTCCGAGATGTCAAATGGCAGACACCAGTGTCCGTCTCAGCCTGTGAGAATGGTCAACCGTCTTTCCTTTTTTGTGCTAAGTCAACAGGTTGTACTGTGGGGCCGCGCCGGTCACTTGCCTTAGTAAAACAGTCAACACGCTATCCGTTGGCCGCTTACAGGCTTCTGAAGAGATCGAGGGCATGCGGACACATGGTGTCCGACGCGGCCCCTTGGACCCGATATACTGACAGTCAAAAGGTGTCCGCCCTGGCCCACTGGGATAAACATGGTTTTTAGTTTGGCGTTCAACGTGTTTTGAGTGTAGATAAGTGTAATGATGTAATCTGTAAAAATAAGTATAATTATTAACTCTGAAGTATTAAGAGTCAGCAGTTAGACTTATTTTCCACTAAGCGGCTAGTGGCAGGAGTAGTTATATACGAGTCGCGGCCGCGTCAATGGGTATGGTATATATGACTTATTTGAATAAATAGGAATTGCACTTATTCCTTATCTGAATAAATAGGAGCTTTTATAACATTAGAAGGTATACTGGGTTCGTTCAAATGTGTAACATTAAACTTCCGATGTCGAAAGTTGTTTAAATACAGATAATTTGGAAATAAAAAGTAACTGAGCGACAATCGGACAAATCGTGCACGCCACCTCGTCCACGATATGTTACCGTACGCACTGCTGGCCGTTTATTACAGCATTTCAAATTATATTTAATAGGTAGGTACTTGATTGTTGACTTACCAGCATAGACGATTGCAGAGAATCCCACTGAAATTTTGACTACAGCCTAAAATGGGATGCAGTGAAACGGCAACTTGTTTACTGAAATATACCGTTTTTCGAAATTTATATGGCACATATAATTTGGAAAGCTGTTCCGAGCTCAAGCGTCGAGTTTGGTCACTATTAAAACGCTGAAAGCGTTTGAAACATCGGTTTCGAAGCATTAATCTATCTATGCGGCGTAACTTGTCTGCTAACACAACCAACAAAAGTTTTATATATTTTAACAAATAAAACCCACGCAAAAGAACTATAACTGTTGAATATGAGAGGATAAAAGCTCAAAATAACGGTAAGCTAAAAATAAACAACAAAAACAAACAGCAGTGACGCGTCGCACTTTGAAACATTTTGACCACATTTTGACAGCTGCGAAATTAGAGGCCGACCAAAATTACTTCAACTTTATCGGAATCAAAACAGAGATATTTCAATTTCTGCCGAATTACCTAACTTAGTGGGAAATGAAAAAAAAATCATTTTGACATTTTATTTGCTTTCAGCACTGCTATGTTATATAAAATACCAAAATTGAAGTTACATGTGTTTATGAGATCAAATGATGTTTCCTGTATTAATTTTGAAAAAATAAGGATTAAAATGTATGTCAATACCAATCAAATATTGTACTAATCAAATTACCAGGGAAAATATCAATAATGATTTCAGAGAAGGACCCAAGTGACATTGAAATGCTAAATAAAAATATCGCCATAGCCGAATCCTGATCCTGAGCATTCGCTTGACGCTGGCGAAACACTAAAATGACTAATCAATATATTTTATCGCAAATTTTTAACTTAAATATGATAATAAATATGTAAGCACCTAATTTTGTGAGTAGACATTATGCTTTGATAATGCATGTGACATTAAAAACAGAAACCAACCAGTGACATCATCACCAATTTTACTGGTATAAAAAAATATCAGTTTTACAGGTTTATTTATTTTTATTTAATTACGTAATTTAAAAACATTTACAGTTCATGGACATGTAGGTACAATGTAATAGACAAAATAACCAGTAGCAAAAAACTGAAACCTGATATGCCAGAAACTGTTGCCAGATATTCCATTTCAATGTCGCCTAACTAGGCTATAGCCTGTTCTAAGGCAGACATTTAAATTAACATAATTTTATAAAAATATAGTAAGGTAATCGCCGTAATTTTAAGAAATAAAATTTTTGTAAATAAAAATAAATATTTTTTTACTTATAGTTGTTTCAAACGCTTGTTTCACCGCTTGTTTCACGCTTGTTTCATCAAACGCTTGTTAACCGATGTTTCAAACGCTTTCAGCGTTTTAATAGTGACCAAACTCGACGCTTGAGCTCGGAACAGCTTTCCAAATTATATGTGCCATATAAATTTCGAAAAACGGTATATTTCAGTAAACAAGTTGCCGTTTCACTGCATCCCATTTTAGGCTGTAGTCAAAATTTCAGTGGGATTCTCTGCAATCGTCTATGCTGGTAAGTCAACAATCAAGTACCTACCTATTAAATATAATTTGAAATGCTGTAATAAACGGCCAGCAGTGCGTACGGTAACATATCGTGGACGAGGTGGCGTGCACGATTTGTCCGATTGTCGCTCAGTTACTTTTTATTTCCAAATTATATTTTAAATCTCTAAAATTATAAGCATGACCGTACTACAAGCGTTATATCATATATTTCAGAAGTTTGTATCTATGTGCACAAAATGTGACCATAATTAACAAAACAATAGGTAAAGGATGCTTTTACAATTACTAAAGTAAGTCTATTAAGCATAGTATAATACAGACACATACATAAGTGATTTTACTGCACGGGCATTTTTTTAAGGGATGAATCAGTACAACAAAGTAAGCAACTTTTAATATTTTTTTAAAAAAAAAAAAAACAAAAAAAATATAAAAAAATATTTTATTGTTTTTATTTTATATTAAAAATTTGAAGAAGTTGACTGGTAAATAAAGGCTTGAGAAGCATTTGAGCGCGTTGCGCCATCTAGCGGGAGGTAATATAGCGTATATAAACAATATTAGCGACATTTAGCCTACCGATAGATAGCGCTTCGTGATCACAGCTTTACATACTTTAAAAAAAATGTTTTTTAGTTTTATTCAACATTTTTTATCAAAAGTTGCTAATTTCGTTGAACTGAGTCACCTACTAAAAAAATGCCCTTGCAGTAAAACTTTGTGATCGATAAATTACTGGATATTTTTTTACAAAATCAAATACCTAGAAAACAATAGCAAGATATTTTATTTGATAAATGTTTTGTTCGGTACATGATTTTTACAAGACGCCCAGTGAGAAGGCATGTACTTAAATACATATTAAATAAATATACAGTCGAAGTAATAAAACGAACAGTTCACGCACCAATTTCGAACAGAGAAGATAGTAGAACACTACCGGTCTCACCACCATTCGTGAAATCGAACAGATTTCGGATCACAACGCATCGCGTCCCAGTGGCGCCTCTTTTTGTATAATCGACAGCTGCTCTAGGCGTTTTTCGCCATCTCCCTTGGCCGCAGCTGCTCCAGCTGCCATACATCACACATCCCTCACAACATCGTGTTTATATCTCTTCTATCGCTCGGATTATCGTTTATGTTTACTTAATTACGGATCTAGGCGTTCTATTAACTAGCTTTGTTTTCGTTCTGGTAATTTGTTTTTAATAAGTACCTAATGATACTAATGCTAACATTATTTACTAACCAAAACGTTATAAAAGAATTATGTTGACCTAAATAGAAACGCTAATAAAATGTCGGTTTTGTACCTTTGATCGGCCTCTATTGGTGGAATGAAGGCCGCCATAGAACATAGAGCAACCAAAAACAAAAATGAAACGTTGATTCGGAGGGATTTCTATTGGTTGATTTCTTAATAAAAGTAGAAATTATTGTAGAGAATTGTGTAATTCCTTCCTTATTTTCTCTTTCATAGCGTATTTTTAAAAACGCATACTAGTCGGTCATTCAGCTCTACTATTACGGCATAATATTGACATCTACCGCATTTCTGGAGTACTAGGTCGAACATGGATTCGACATTTTCCATTCGACTAGGACGTAGTTTAAAGTAAAATATACAGATTACACATTACTATAAAGTTATACAGGTATTGCATTGCGATACCCTCCCGAAGAAAATGTAAGAGGAAAATTTTCAAATTAATAATTTTGTGGAAGCTTTTGTTATAAATTAAAACAAATTAAGAAAAAAAATCAAGATGTTTACTGAAACGGTAAGGTTTACAACATGACTATTATAGACGACACTGGAACTCAGGATGTACCTACATTAAATAAAACAAAGTAACATTTGTTTCAGTCTTGAACAGTCTAACGGGGGAGGGGGAGGGGGGGGGGGGGGGTAATGTGCTCGGCTTTTCTTTTAAGGTCTTCCAGGTGCCTCAACTTCTGAGTCACTGCCGCTTTGACATTGAGTTGTCAATCTTTGTGGCAATTTTGAAGTCAAGGTAGTCCAGTATGTCCTTCTCTAGCGACTTAAGTTCTTGCTTGTTCCTTCTGTATTGATTCCAGATTGCAACAATAGTAAAGAAAAAAAATACATATTTGAACACATTCGAACAGTCCATTTTCGGGCCCGTACGCTAAAATAACATTTACAGCTTCTGAAGAGAAACATATTTATTTATTAAGTGTTTTGCTATTGCTTTTAAGAAACTTTATGATGATATGTATAAGATGGAAACTGTTACGAACAGCTGAAAAACTCGAAACTGATAAACAGTCAAAATTAATGTTGTTTTCGCCAATGTTTTTACAAAAACTTAATTTATTGGATGCTGACAGTTACACATGTGAAACAAAAAACAGTCTAGGGAGGGGGGGGGGGGGGGGAGGGTTCACCTAAGTTTTTTTTAACCTAAAACGCCGTCGCGATCTAAGAGGTTGAAAAACACTGATCTAGAAGATCAACACCACCATTGCCTTCTCTATCTCATGACACCACCCATGTTTTCATTGTATTGTGTAACAATATTTGGACTGGTCTCGGAAATGTACGGTTTCTGCTTTTTGGACCATCGCTGACTGACACTGATACTGGATAGGCCGAATCGACAGAAGACTCAAGCGTTTTTGGTTTATTATCTAGCCATTAAACAATATTTATCTGTCCATCATTCCTGACTACTTGGGAAAATGATCCATGACCTTCTTTGACCAAAGCAATATCTGTTTTTAGTTTGATTCGAGAATTTTATCTTTTTTTTTCAGTGTTCCAGCTTCTCGGCTAAGGGTTTTGAAATGTAGAATATCAAGTAACGGTATAGCTGTCGAATACCGGTCGAGATAAATCGTGCAATCCGCAGCGTAGGTTTTTATCCAATCGAACTACAACTTTTCCACCAATATCTAAGCGCTGATAGTCAGGATCTGAAAGGATACTGACACCATGTCTTTTAACCCCTCAAATGTGAGGCGTCCCTTAAGGGATGCCTTGGCAAAATGTATACAAAATGTATATAAATTTATATAAATGTAAATATAAATGTAAATGTGCGCCGCTTTATAGTAATCCGCTCTATAGTAATGCTATAGCTATATAGTAAACCCCGCTCTATGTAAATGTAAATATAAATTTATATACATTTTTCCGTAGGCAACCCGAGCTAATCGCCATTCATTTGAGGGGTTAAACACGAAAAAATCGATTGTGTCACCTTAAGACTTTCTCGGCAAGTAGCCATCTACTGATTTCATTAATGTCCTAAATAAAATCGATGAGTTCCCTGTCTCGACCGACAAACGAACCCGTTTGGGCTCCGTTACTCAACGGCCTCGAGCGCATCGTTTCGTTTCGTTAACATTTGATTAAAATTTCAACCACAACCTTTTTAACTCTTGCCATGGCCAAATGATGCCTGCATACTAAAATTCAGGTCAATCGGATTAAGCGTTTGGGCGCTATAGTTTAGGAATACACAAAGCCACAAAGCAGACACACACACACACAGACAGACAGACACACAGACAGGCTTACATCTGGAAATGGTCTTAATCGTCTTAGGGGGGGGGCTCAAAATTAATGATTCCGTATTCAACTCGAAATAAAAAAAATGCGCGTTCCAATACTTTCCTCCTCGTCGGTTAGTGAGCCGGAAAAAAATGATGACTAATTTACTATTTAAGATATAGAATAGTATATAGATATAGAATTTATTAGATGCTTGGTTGGAACTCCTGAAAGACAATATATTTTGGTACTAAATAATAACATTACATCTAATATAGTATACAGAGAAGTTTTGAACAATTAAAATAAACATAATTTAGTCAATCATACTCATTTCATTCACTCATTAAAAACCCGTTAATATAGCCAAATTGGAATGCAAATACATACATACATATGCAGTAAAAATATAACCCTCTTTTTGGCAGTCAGGAAATAAATCATAACACTCAGTACTAACCGAACCACACTCATAATTTCATCACAAGTAAAAATGTTTACTGCCCAACTAAGTGGGTACGGGTCAGCTAGTTTAATATACAATATTAAGTGTATTAAAGTGACCATGAATACGATTCCAACTACCATAGGTATCACACTGAAGCATAAGCCGAATTAGATTGTTAGAATTCGTAGTCATGGCAATCATTAGCAAAAATAGCGCGATATAATGCCACAGCCGGTTTAGAACCGAGGTCTCTAGCCAGCATGGAGCTGATATTGAAAACCCGAGGTGAAATTCCAAACGAGACTTGGTGTGCGTTGAATGCAACATCCGCCAAATTAATAATGATTTTCAGTTTACGTTCCATCATACGTAGCAGTTGCAGCAAGGACGAAATCATATTCAACCATTACCGACCTTTTACCAACCTTTTGGTCCATGAACGTGGCATGTGGACAATGCATATGGGTCATGTGTGCATATGGTCATATATGCATATATTGCATATCGGTCATTTTTATATTGCATATTGTGCACATGGTTCATGTATTGATGTTCCGATTACGCGGCTTTTTTACGAAATAACCAAAACAAATGAACTGATTTAAGTTAATGTCAAAAGTTTGAATAGTTTGCACATACTAGTCATATGGACATATAAATAGCGCTGCACTTATATCATCAAATATAAAATAAGGCTTAATATATGACCACGAAAATATCTCTGAGAAATGTCTTATTTTCATGGCAAAAAGTTGTGAAATTGATAATTTGTGAAATGGATAAATAATCTTACTATTTAAAAACATCTAAGAATACAGTTATAAGGAACTTTTGGGCAAAAAGCCATCAAATTAGTGAGATAAGTGTAATTTAGCAAACACGTGTTTTCCCTGATTCCGACCGAAGCAAAACGTTTAATATAATTTTACCATGTTCCTTTCTCGGACTACGTCATCGCCTAATAAATTGAGTAGTACTAAGGAAAATCCACAATTACGTACGTAATATTAAAGAGAATTAACTAATTTTAATATAATCGTAAATGCCAATCATAACCTAACTTACTAAATAAGCTCCACGCAGCAAATTTTCTCTTAAAATGTATCGTTTACCTTATTTAAAATATACCGTTTACCTTATTTAAAAATTGATAATACGGCAAATACAAATTTTATATTCGTATGAAGAACTTAACAGTAAGATATGTATTTCTAGGGAATTTGCGCAGAAATAATTATTTTTTATCGATTAAAATTGTTTTAGTATCTACATATATTAAAAAAAATGGAAAATATTTCGAATTGTATGAGTTCGGTTTACAGCTGTAAAAATATCATATTGCAAACCTATTTAAGCTAGGCAACGGACATGGTCGAGTATCGTCAACAAAGTCATAAAGAAAAGTGTTGATTAAATGTCAGCTTATAATAAGAATCAGGATCAGAATGAATTATGTTAATTCAATATAAATACATTGCCTACATATGCTGAATATCAAAAGACAATAATAGTATACACGCAAAATAGGCACACTGGATGTCGACTTGCGGAGGAACGCCCAGTATAACTAACTAACAATAATAGTACATTTTATATTTTTAGACGGTTTCTATGAGTTTCTTCAGTAAAAAAAAAAACACCAAAAAATCAGTGACCACTACATATTGGTACTGTTATTGTCAACTCAACCTATCAAGCAAACAATACCTACTGCTGACATAGCTAATCAAATTCTGAATATGTTATCAAATTATATTAACATGGCTAAAAAGGAAAAATATTTAATATTCCTAAATCCCAAACAATTTAAAACCTTAAATAAGAGTTGTGTAAATGGTGTATTTCCTAAAAGATAAAAAATTGCAATAGTGACACTCATCTGGAAAATTTCGGTATTAAACTTTCGTCCTATTTCGGTATTAAAATCGATTTCTAAAATTATTGAAAGAATTGTCAAGTCCAGACTCGTTACTTAATTGTTACTCGTTACTTAAATCCCATGGGACAATTGCATGGAACGTAACAGAGTTTGCTACCGCAAACTCGGTCGGATTGAGAGACCTTGGCCAAGGTCTCTCAATCCGATCGAATCATGATAATCAATTAACGTACCTAGGCCCAAGTCTGCATTCTCCGCTCATTATATCACTGTTTATTCAGCCCATCTTTGGGACACAGAAAAAGCCTCCCCGAAGATTGTGCACATTTTCGACTGTCGATTCTGCGACCATGAACAATCGGGCGTCCCTGGAAACAGTGAGTCTAAACTCACCGGCTAACCCTTCTATCACTGGGCCAAAGGACACCGTGGCAAGATGCCGAGAACAGGAACCCATCCAACGAATCCAACATGTGACTGTGGAACACTGCAAGATGAAGACCGGGACCTGCAAGAGACGAATGACAAGGCCATCCAGGCATAATATAGGTATGTATGTATTTGGAAAACGTGTCCTAACCTGGCCCGCACAAGTTAATTACTATCTTCGAAATCAGCTCCCATATATAATTATAAGTATAATACTACATTCCTTTCCAGTTTTCAAAGGTCGCTGAAAAATCATTATGCATCTGGACACGTTAATATAATCCCCCATATCCCTTTTCTCCTTTCTCTCGTTCCCCAGATATAATGCGTTTTTTGTTTTAATTTTTTATTTTACCTAATAATTTTTATTCTCCTTACTAACCCCACCACAACTGTATATCACAAAATTGCCGGTTGTCTGTCATGTGGCTTCTAAACGGGCAACATTTTCGCTGCAATATGTGGCTGCAATACATTGCCCGGCAACAATGCTAGCAATACCAGCCATACTATGCCATATACGAAAATATTTTTAGTATTTCCTGGTTATGTAGTTACTTTTTTTCCGTATGGCTGGTGTTTCTGGCCAGTATTGCTAGATGATCGCTTCGCAATCGAAACTACTGCACTATTGCCCAACCAGCTTTATTGCTGTTTCGTTTTGCGCCATTAGTGCGTCAACTTAATTCTCGTACAACTTCATTTTGTATTTATATCATCTAATGATTATTTTTTTAATGTATAAAATATTATTATCTATTCTGATATGTTATGTGCAATTGCGTGAAATAATTTGTATTATGTATAAGTGTATTTAAATGTTTATATACATCATTAATAGATGATTGTATTGTGAATTTATGGAGAAGAATTTTCAATCATCGAAAACATTCAGGCTATGATCTAAAGTATCACGCTTATTGCAGTCAGGTTGAATTCACATTCTCGTTTTTTTGTCGCTTTAAATTTTCATTTAAAACAATATAAGCCGCTGCGACACGTATGATTTCGTCGGCCATTGTTGTCCGATTACCTATATAGCCCATTTACGAGTCAAAATGATGGGCCAGCAACCTTGCCAAGACTGGCCGGTCTATATAATTTCCAGCCTCATGCTGCAATAATAATTTGCAGGGATAGCAGGGCCATAGTTGCTGATATTGCAGCCGCATATTGCCGTAAAAGTACCGTAAAAGGGAGCTAATGGGCCCATGCTGGGTTGGCCACGAAGACCCATGTGTTCAGGGTCGGTCACACTCACGGGTCAACACCCATCCGACGGCCTCCACGCACGGGGTGCGAACCTGGGAACAAATACGAACTCGCTTGCTCAATGGTAACGGCAAGTATAGGGTCTTGGCATGTAGGAAATGATGGATTTAAAGACCTAAATACGCCAAAATACGTTCCGATGTTAAAGAGTTCTCCCACACTCGATTAACGGTCACCCAACAAAATATGCAACCTTTCCGACTCGCCTCGATATGTCCACTCCAAGGCGTCGGCCAGCATCTCCTGTAAAAAAACACATACCTGTTAGGTAGGTATAGCTTAAAACAAAGTGAATGACAATAAAACGCTTATTATTTGTAGGAATTTGCCTCATTAATGCTAATGACATCTAACGATTTTAAAATATTCGAATCATACTACTTTTACTTTCCCAGCCCACTGACTGACTAGGAGGGAAGCATTGGTGTATACGTATAACTCAATGAGATGAAGACGGGAATATCCATTTTAACACCACTGAGACGATGAAGCCCATTTCCAGATTAAAGTCTGGCTGTGAGTCTGTGTGTGTGTTACAGTGTTTGTATTCCTCTACGATAGCGCCTAAGCGCTTAATCCGATTGAGCCTAAATTTGGTATGCAAGCATCATTTGGTTATGGCAAGAGATGAAAAGATTGTGGTTGAAATCGGTCCATCAGGGGGCGCACTAGTCATATATCATCCTCGAAATATTGGACTTAGAGACATTAAATTTTGTGCACAGATGCCTTGTTGGGCCAAAATAAATTTGGTTGGAATACCTCAACAAGCTGAACTAATAATATGTAAATTCCGCAATATATTTTAATCAAATATCAACGCTGAGCCGCCCGAGGCTAGCCGCGAAACAAACCGCACGACCTGGGGTGTCGCAATAGCACCCACATTTTCGACCGCCGACCGAAAGAGGGTGCTAATCGATTTTATTTATGACATTAATATTCCGAAAAGTCTTAGGGCGACAAAACCGTTTTTTAATTAAATGGATGCATCAAAAAACGATGGAATGCCACTATGAATTTTTATTTACGTTATAAGGACTGTATAAAACCAAATTGAAAATAAAAGAAGCATAGAATGAAACTCTATATTGTCCGTAAAATCGTTAAATTCGAAGTAGCGTATGATATCACCGGAGACTACAATGAAAAACGGAAGCAAATTAGTAAAAACAGAATAATATTTTTACATTTGTTAATTATTGTTTTTTCTAATAGCTCATAAACGATGGGAATAGGCTAGATACAAACAGGAAACAACCCGATCGAAATCTGGCCAGTGGTGTAACGACTTATTAACAAACATATAGACAGACAAATAGAAATACAGACAAACATTGCGTTTTATATTACTAAGAGATACGGTTAGAATAAATTATACGCAGCGGATCAGTTTCCTATCGTCTTTTTGTCAAGTATATCATCGCTTTTCCGCTCCTTCAGCACCAGCAGCCCTGGGATATATAATACGTAGCAGATCATACGATCAGATGATATTTGGTGGTACCAGTTTCGACCGGTAGATCTTTGAGTACGGTATATGTCTGTATTAATATTAACCTTTATGTCGACCTGTACATCTTTAGATTCCAAGCCGTTTTTTTGTGACTTTTATGTGTCTCTTATGACGCTCTTATGTACTTTATAACAAGATTCGTTTTCACCTTTTGTTCGCAGCTGATGGGATTTATAATACCTATTTAGCCACTAAGTATTCTCCGCTCATTATATTACTGTTTATTCAGTCCATCTTTGGGACACAGAAAAAGCCTCCCCGAAGATTGTGCATATTTCGACTATCGAGTCTGCGACCATGAACAATCGGGCGTCCCTGGAAACGGTGAGTCTAAACTCACCGGCTAACCCTTCTATCACTGGGCCAAAGGACACCGTGACAAGATGCCGAGGATAAAAACCCATCCAACGAATCCAACATGCGACTGTGGAACACTGCAAGATGCAGACCGGGACCTGCAAGAGACGAATGACAAGGCCATCCAGGCCGCATATAATTTAGGTATGTATGTATTTAGAAAACGTGTCCTAACTTGGCCCGCACAAGTTAACTATCTATCTTCGAAACCAGCTCCTATAATTATTATAAGTATAATACTACATTAATTTCCACTTTTCAAATATCGCTGAAAAATCATTATGCATGCCGACACGTTAATTAATCGAATCCCCCATACCCCTTTTCTCATTTCTCTAGTTTTATTTTCATTTATTTTATTTATTAAAGAATTAATTACTATAACACATTGATTTGCTTACAAAAATAACAGGAACCGAATGGCAAAACCTTAACCTTTTGCTTATTTGATTCTGCCACCCAACTGGGACTAGTCCGTTCTAGGGTGGACAGGAAAAGATATAATGCGTTTATTGTTTTAATTTTATTTTCTACCTAATATTTTTTATTCTCCTTACTGCTCCCACTAAGTATGCCTAAACGTTGGTAGGCGCTAATATAACAGGCATGGTCATTTGAAACATACCTAATTTATAGTCTGTGAAAAAAAATATTTGTCAATTATTTTTCCCTGTGCTTTTATTTTGTTGAAAATGTTAGAAAGTTTATAAATTTCTTTGTTACAAAATTATTTGCAATGTTTTAATAAATGCTATTGTAGTCCTAGCTTAAATATCCTTCAATAGGGGATACACGGGGAAGCGCATAATCTGTGAATTGGATAACCATAATAAAAGGTTGTAACGCTTTCAGCGTTTTCCGCTGTTTTTCGTACGCTTTTCCCATCAAATTCGAGGTTCACTATTAGTTTCGCGATGTGTTGACGAGCTGTTATCCAGCGACTTGTGACAATCGGCGGCGCGGAGCGCTATTTCTTCGTTCGGCGCTTTAACCCTATGCCGATCGTACCCGAAACCGGCCGAGTAAGGACGTCAGAATAGATCGTTGCCAGGCGTAGGAGATTGATGCGATGTTTTCGTAAATAATATCCGAAGGTGATTAATTTATTCAGAAATTAAATTTGTTTTCGTTTTAAATGTTATTTTTTTTGATATAGTAGGAATTTTAATTCATAGATTTTATCCATTATCCTACGGAATGGTAGATTGTATCTTGGCCATCTTAAAGCTCGTAGGTTCGCTAGCGTGCAGGTTTTCGAGGATAGCAAAATTAAGGATAGAGATCAGGGGATTTTGATCATCGATTTAGAATTAAATAAAAATCAGAAGTATTTTTAATTATCCACAATTATAAGGGCTAATTTAGATTCAAAATCTCGCGCGCTTTGAACTCGAATTTCCTTTACGGGCCCGCCAAAATTTAGTATAACTACCAGCCGAAAAGGGAATTCGCTCTCATTTCATCGCCAAGCAGCAGAATTTCAAGATCCCAGGGAAATCCGTGTTAGGACTAGGACAATAGTTTTTTCCTGGTAAGTGCTCGATGTTTTTAACTCTGTTTGCGATCCTTCGGACCTGCGGCCGATCCTTCGGACCTGCGATCCTTCGGACCATCGGCCTGGTGAAGTCGGAATCAGACGTCTGGACTCTAGCTATTGCTGTTCCTTACGAAAAACCCGTTCCTCGCCCCGGCGCGAATATATTGTAATATGCCATTTCTACGGCAGGGATCTTCTGCGAGGGATCTTCGTATTGGATCCTTATTCGGGCAATCTTCGTCGAGAGCGAGCCCCGGTTTTGGATCTTTCTGGAAGGTCGTTGAGGAGGCCCTCTGCTACACCACGGCCGTTAACGACCGTCATTTAGAGCCTGTCTGCAAATAGTAGGCCGTACGACCACATCGGGCAATCGTAGTTCCGTCGACTCCTACCTACCTGCTCCAGACTACGACTAGTATGAGAGTACGATAATCGGAGTACCGTACTATCACCTCGGCGGCCGCGACGAGCTGCACCCGACGTCAATCGAAGCGGAAGGCGCGAAGATACGAACCGGCCAACGCGCGTCACCCTTTTACCTTATTTTTTGAACCATTACCAGGCCGATTACTCGCCTAGGTTTAATTTGCCGTTTTCTCGTTAGTTGGAGCAAGAATCGGCGTAACCCTGTAGCTCTGCTCTCCGCTGAATAGCGGCGTTTTAAATTGTTTAAATATTCTTTTAAAAACCAAAAATATCAAATAAAACAACATCCTGAAACAATTCTGCCACCGTCTGTCACGTGGTGATTCGACTGCCGAAAAGAAGATTGGAATCGGTGGAGTGGTTTCGGAGTTAAGGCCGTTAAATTTTTGTCGAAAACAGGTGATTTAGTGAAAAATTTGGTAAAAGAGAAAATCGTCGATAGCTCCTAAACGGTAAGAGATATCGCGATTCTGACAGAATCTAATGTTTCAAAATTTATTTTTTTTTAAGACAGATCCCAATTGGTGCTAGGCCGATGAATTTTCGTCGGAAACAAGTGGTTTCGTGAAAAATTTTGAAAAACAGAAAATCGACGTTATCTCCTAAACGGTAAGAGATATCACGATTCTGACAAAATTTTGGGCCCTACACCACAAAAAAAAATATTTTCAAATTTGACAGTTTTTTCGAAATGTAAGTAAGTAAAGTGTAATTACCGCTAATTCATTCGGCGATTATGAATATCCGCCTAGTATATAAATTGTTTACCAATATTTTTATACTATTTAAAAACCAAAAATATCAAATAAAACAACATCCTGAAGCAATTCTGCCACCGTCTGTCACGTGGTGATTCGACTGCCGAAAAGAAGATTGGAATCGGTGGAGTGGTTCCGGAGTTAAGGCCGTTAAATTTTTGTCGAAAACACTTGATTTAGTGAAAAATTTGGTAAAAGAGAAAATCGTCGATAGCTCCTAAACGGTAAGAGATATCGCGATTCTGACAGAATCTAATGTTTCAAAATTTTATTTTTTAAGACATCCTAATTGGTGCTAGGCCGATGAATTTTCGTCGGAAACAAGTGGTTTCGTGAAAAATTTGGAAAAAGAGAAAATCGACGTTATCTCCTAAACGGTAAGAGATATCACGATTCTGACAAAATTTTGGGCCCTACACCACAAAAAAAAATATTTTCAAATTTGTTAGTTTTTTCGAAATGTAAGTAAGTAAACTGTAATTACCGCTAATTCATTCGGCGATTATGAATATCCGCCTAGTATATAAATTGTTTACCAATATTTTTATACTATTTAAAAACCAAAAATATCAAATAAAACAACATCCTGAAGCAATTCTGCCACCGTCTGTCACGTAGTGATTCGACTGCCGAAAAGAAGATTGGAATCGGTGGAGTGGTTCCGGAGTTAAGGCCGTTAAATTTTTGTCGAAAACAGGTAATTTAGTGAAAAATTTGGTAAAAGAGAAAATCGTCGATAGCTCCTAAACGGTAAGAGATATCGCGATTCTGACAGAATCTAATGTTTCAAAATTTTATTTTTTAAGACATCCTAATTGGTGCTAGGCCGATGAATTTTCGTCGGAAACAAGTGGTTTCGTGAAAAATTTGGAAAAAGAGAAAATCGACGTTATCTCCTAAACGGTAAGAGATATCACGATTCTGACAAAATTTTGGGCCCTACACCACAAAAAAAAATATTTTCAAATTTGACAGTTTTTTCGAAATGTAAGTAAGTAAAGTGTAATTACCGCTAATTCATTCAACGATTATGAATATCCGCCTAGTATATAAATTGTTTACCAATATTTTTATACTATTTAAAAACCAAAAATATCAAATAAAACAACATCCTGAAGCAATTCTGCCACCGTCTGTCACGTGGTGATTCGACTGCCGAAAAGAAGATTGGAATCGGTGGAGTGGTTCCGGAGTTAAGGCCGTTAAATTTTTGTCGAAAACAGGTGATTTAGTGAAAAATTTGGTAAAAGAGAAAATCGTCGATAGCTCCTAAACGGTAAGAGATATCGCGATTCTGACAGAATCCAATGTTTCAAAATTTTATTTTTTTTAAGACAGATCGCAATTGGTCCTAGGCCGATGAATTTTCGTCGGAAACAAGTGGTTTCGTTAAAAATTTGGAAAAAGAGAAAATCGACGATATCTCCTAAACGGTAAGAGATATCACGATTCTGAAAAAAATTTGGGACCTACACCACAAAAAAAAAATATTTTCAAATTTGACAGTTTTTTCGAAATGTAAGTAAGTAAAGTGTAATTACCGCTAATTCATTCAACGATTATGAATATCCGCCTAGTATATAAATTGTTTACCAATATTTTTATACTATTTAAAAACCAAAGATATCAAATAAAACAACATCCTGAAGCAATTCTGCCACCGTCTGTCACGTGGTGATTCGACTGCCGAAAAGAAGATTGGAATCGGTGGAGTGGTTCCGGAGTTAAGGCCGTTAAATTTTTGTCGAAAACAGGTAATTTAGTGAAAAATTTGGTAAAAGAGAAAATCGTCGATAGCTCCTAAACGGTAAGAGATATCGCGATTCTGACAGAATCTAATGTTTCAAAATTTTATTTTTTAAGATATCCTAATTGGTGCTAGGCTGATGAATTTTCGTCGGAAACAAGTGGTTTCGTGAAAAATTTGGAAAAAGAGAAAATCGACGATATCTCCTAAACGGTAAGAGATATCACGATTCTGACAAAATTTTGGGCCCTACACCTCAAAAAAAAATATTTTCAAATTTGACAGTTTTTTCGAAATGTAAGTAAGTAAAGTGTAATTACCGCTAATTCATTCGGCGATTATGAATATCCGCCTAGTATATAAATTGTTTACCAATATTTTTATACTATTTAAAAACCAAAAATATCAAATAAAACAACATCCTGAAGCAATTCTGCCACCGTCTGTCACGTGGTGATTCGACTGCCGAAAAGAAGATTGGAATCGGTGGAGTGGTTCCGGAGTTAAGGCCGTTAAATTTTTGTCGAAAACAGGTGATTTAGTGAAAAATTTGGTAAAAGAGAAAATCGTCGATAGCTCCTAAACGGTAAGAGATATCGCGATTCTGACAGAATCTAATGTTTCAAAATTTTATTTTTTTTAAGACAGATCGCAATTGGTGCTAGGCCGATGAATTTTCGTCGGAAACAAGTGGTTTCGTGAAAAATTTGGAAAAAGAGAAAATCGACGATATCTCCTAAACGGTAAGAGATATCACGATTCTGAAAAAAATTTGGGCCCTACACCACAAAAAAAAAATATTTTCAAATTTGACAGTTTTTTCGAAATGTAAGTAAGTAAAGTGTAATTACCGCTAATTCATTCTGCGATTATGAATATCCGCCTAGTATATAACTTGTTTACCAATATTTTTATACTATTTAACTTGTTGTTTTTACTTATTATTTTTAAGCTATTGCATAGCTTTTATCGCGGGCCAAACAGCGGGAACGTCTTCTGATAGAACGCCGCGCACGAATTTTTTATTCGATAAAGCAAAAAAAACGGATTATACGAAAAAAATCGTAGATGAAATGATAGATAATTAAATTATCTTCAAAATGGTGCTGGTTTCATAACAATACGCCAGATAGTATTTGCGTGGTAGTCGTTTTTGTGTTCGGTTAGACCTAATTTTACAAATTAATTAAACTATGTAATATAAACAAAATCTAAAATATTCAAAGCTCAAAATATTAGGAAAATGTTCTTGTTTAACATATATTTTTTTCGAATCGTAAGCAGTACTCGTTTAGACGTAATTATCAGTTTAAAATCATTAATATTCGTTAAGAAATTTCTTCATTCGGTCGCCGCGCTGGCGGCCCGCGATAAAAGCTATGCAATAGCTTAATAATTTGAAAAAAACTAAATAATGAATTTTTGCCTAGTTTTAAAGGAAAACTTGTACATTCTGAGAGGCTTTAGATTAATTTAAACCGATGTTCGACTTAGTGTCGTTTAGATGTAATAGGCTGTTGTTGACCAATATTATAAATAGCTAAGAATAATAAATAAATAAATACAAAACGGAGCTGCCATGGAATTCACCGACCGGAGTCAGGCCCATCATAATACTATTTTTTTACACTTCTGGGTGTTGAGCAGTGGATTCCGGACTTACGAACCGGCTGTGGTAGGTTTAGGACAGCTGTCTTGCCACATGTGAGCGTTCACCTTACCACCCATTCACTCCCTCTTCGAAGCCATAGAATTTGAGATGCGCAAATCGCAGTTTTAGATATTTTTTCTAAGAAAGAGTTGATTATTTTTCTGGAAAGGCCAAGATCTTTAAAGAGGTGAAATAGAGATTTAGCTGGCAGGCCACGAGCGCCAACTTCCACCGCTTGAAGGTGAACAGTGAAGCCGTTCCTGGTTACGGCATTTGCAAGATCATGGTATTTATTTAATTTATACTCGTGGCCTTTTGGGATATTTGATTCCCATGGAACAGTTAATTCTACAATAAGGTCCACCTTTCGAGATAGAGAGTAAAGAGTTATATCTGGACGGAGGGCTGTGCATCCGAGACTTTCAGGGAATTTATACTGCTTAGAGACCGAATCAACCTCCAGAATCCAATTTGTAGCTTTCTCAATTATTGAGAAAGCTACATTCTGGAGTTGGCGTAGAGCAGAGAGGGTAGTTTTAGCGCTAGCCCGAAATTTTGTTTGGACCTGAAGAGAGTCGAGGGGTCAGCTGGTTTGGCTAAGGACAGCCAGGATTTTAAACTAGCTGTCACCAGCGCATCTAGACGGGACAGTTGGGTTTTGGTAAAATCGTAAATAAGAAAGGGCCGTGACAAATTGAACGTTAGATAATTGTCATAGATCCAGGCCTTACGAGGGCCAGAAATTAGTAAGGCATCTATTTTTGCCAGGCAACTTTTGAAATGCTCTATAACATGACCGCCCGAGACGTCTTTTCCTTGATGGGTGATTTTTCTGCGGAGGAATTTTAAATTATTGTTTGGGTCTATAAGGGAGATATTAGAGCCCTTATAGACCAATTTTGGGTAATAGGATGTAAATTTTGTGTCTATGCGGGCGAGTCCAAGGCAAAAACTTCACTTTTATACAGCCTGACCAGTCGAAGAACAGCTCCACTTTCTGTAATAGCAGGGAAAGCTGCTTGGGGCTCCTGGTGATAAAAGTAGGTCGTCGGCAAAAGCGAGGCACGACGAGGTGTATTGGCCGTCTGTTTTAAAACGGAAACCCCACTTCTTGTCGAACTGGGTATTATAATAATAAAACGCTTTATTCGTAAGGAAAGAAGAGCTTATTGCCTGCAGACAATATTTTAGAGTTAGCCTATATATTTTAGAGCTACACTTATTAAAGAATATAATTCCAGCAGTATTTTTGATTTTTTTTACTGATTCTACCACGTAATTCTAGCCACTCTTAGTATTTATTGGTTTAACAAAAGGATGTTTTAATCAGAAGGCACTGTAGATCATTTTCTGCATATTAATATATAAGTAAAAGTTATATTCCTCGTAATATATCAGCAACTGTAATCCTAAGAAGTGGCGTCTCACAGGCTTTTATGATACCGATCTTTATTTTAGATTTTGTTATTTCTCATGCTTTATATATACAGATTTTATTCTTTCACAATATATTTATAACAAGTAATATTTCAAGTCTTTTTAAATGCTAAAAACCCGTTGACAGGTGTGACATCGGCAGTAATCTTACTTTCAAACTACGGGTTAAGACTGTAAGATATCGCTACAGCGATAATTCCGCCATTTGTGCATAAATTGTTTTAAAAAAAATAAAAACAGTGTAATCTTCATTAAGTAATGTTTTTATAGCACAATAAAGTTATTCTTTTCTATTCTATTCTATTATTTTAGATGCATTGTTTTGATTTTATTATTAAGCTATTGCATAGTTTTTATCGCGGGCCTAGGCCAGCGCGGCGACCGAATGAAGCAATTTCTTAACGAAAATTAATGATTTTAAACTGATAATTATGTCTAAACGAGTATTGCTTACGATTCGAAAAAAATATATGTTAAATAAGAACATTTTCCTAATATTCTTATCTTTGAATATTTAGATTTTGTTTATATTACATTGTGTAATTAATTTGTGAAATTAGGTCTAACTGAACACAAAAACGACTACTACGCAAATACTATCTGGCGTATTATTATAAAACCTGCACCATTTTAAAGATAATTTAATTATCTATCTTTCTATCTACGATTTTTTTTAATAATCCGGTTTTTTTGCTTTATCGAATAAAAAATTCGTGCGCGGCACTCTATCGGAAGACGTTTAAATTATTCCGAATCATTTGCTTCCGCAGCCGCAAATGATTGGGAATAATTTCAACGTTTTCCGATAGAGCGCAGTTATCTGATATCAGAAAAAAATACGTGTGGCACTCGGGGACTCGAAGGAATTAAATTTATTTATTTATTTTATTTATTTTATTTTATTTATTTTATCGCTAGGCCCGCGATAAAAGCTATGCAATAGCTTAATAATTATAATTGCATAAGTTGTTAAAAATGCTATGCAATAGCTTTACCGCGGCAGTCCCCGAGTGCCACACGTATTTTTTTTATATGCATCTGATAATGCTACGACCTGTCGACTAGCGCCGGGGTTGTTTACGCTATATTTTAGTGATAAGACATGACAATGTGTAATGATCTGAAAATCATCACATGATCGCTTAGCAGCTCTAAGCTAAACGCAAAATAGATTAATCGAAATTTTAAAATTAAATTGTACTTAAAAAAGATCATAGTGACATCTAGCGATTTAATTAGGAACTAAAACTGACAGATGGAAGAAGGTCAGTTGCTAAACTATAGAGTGCAGTGCCATAGTTACATAAATAAAAGGGTTTGAGTAGTTTTTGAGAGTTAAGGACATCATTAGGGGTTTAAAAATAGACAATCAGGAATATTTGGCAAGAAATTAGCATATTTTGAGATTTTTACGAAAAATTGACGTAAAATTCAACAATTGACAAATAGACAATAGAAGCATGCTTATGGTCTGGAAAAGTCGACTGATTGGTTTTTCAAAGAAATATAAAAGGGGTTCCTTAAATAGTAGGAATTATGGGAGAATTTAATAGCAATATTGATAAAGTCACTTATAGAACATTTGATTTATTATTAAGAGAAATTGGAAAACATAATCGATATCGATGCGGGAAAGCAGAATCGATGATGTCCAAAAGAATTTTTCACCAAATAATTGCCAGTCAAAATAAAATTTAATAGTTAAAATGAGGAAATTTAGAAACACTTAATTAAAATAGAGGAATTACTAGATAAAAATACTATCAATAAATAAAATTGAAATAAAATAGTTATATTATTTCGCTTTCAAATGCGAAAGCGGAAACGACGCGAAAGAAAGGCGGCAAGATCAAGTCAAAGTATGATGATTTCCCGCCGAATATGAAATATCAATTTCTCATAATACGTAAAATAAATACTTAAAATCATATGTAGAAGTAGAAGCACGAATTATCGTTAAGAAATTCGCTTGTTAGCAATGTAGCAGAGCCTTATTTAACGAAAAAATAGATAAATCAGATGGTTTTGTGATTGATTAGTCAATAGTTGTGGGTTAAATTATTGAAAAAAGGTCACATCGATAGGGGTGTTATATAAGGGATGGACGTGTTGCTTCCGGGATCCATTAAGAAATTTTAGTTGCACGCACTAAAGCTGCGAAAGTTTGGGAAAGAAAAGTATATCTTGGGGCTCAGATGTGAGAATAAACAGTTTAAAATAAGGGCACTGGGATGCTGTGAAGCATCTTAGTGCCCAGTTCATTTAAATTCGTATAAAGTGTGCAGATCGCATATCACAGAAACGCTTTATCGCACTCGTCATTGAGGCGTTTTTACAATAATACTAAAAAACGAACAATATTTAAAAAATCCAGTGCTAAAACAATTGAATCGAGAGAGCTACGCGAGTTGGCACAATAAAATCCAACTTTTTCAAATCCAAATTGAAGTACGAGATTTCGTCGTGTTGCAATACAAAATTATATCAAAGATGGCGGACGAGTCAAAGTGAAGACGTCAGATTAATATATCACAACATTGAGAACGTTCTTCGAAGGTGATCACAGGATCTGAAATACAATTAACATTTGACGAGAACGCAGTAACGGCTTGGAATTGCAGTACGATAGCGAAGCGGTTGGGGTTTCTAAAAAGACATTCGTCGTGGTATGGCAGATTTCTAGAAAGGCGACACGCATCGAAGAAATTGATATTAGTTATAAGTGCATAATAGTGAAATGCAGCTGTAAATACGGGGAAGTATAGCCGAGAGTCATTGTCGGCAAAGATGTACTAAAAATATGTAAGTTTATTTTGCCGAAGCTGGCGTTATTTAATTATTTGGGCCGAAGCTAGCAACCAATATTGTCATTGTTGTATATTTTTTTTGGGGTTATAAATATTCGAGTTTTTGTGGGGTTTGTTGGAAATTATTAGAAATGTTAAGTAGTTGTAACGTAAATGCGTGATTTCTACATATTTGCACGTTAACTAAAAATGAGTCATTTAACATCGATTGACAGGAAGAGTCGTTGATAATTCTACGAGGTAAACCTCTAGTCAGACTCTCATTTAATTTGGAAGAGAGTTAGCCCTTGCTAACTCCATTGATTTAGACATCAGCCATTATATAAATGTGCTCTTAATTTGGAAACTAGTTAAGGAAACATTCGAATTATACTGAATGTTAGATTAAAATTAAAGATAACGAAAATTGTAGATTATATTGTACTAAGGTTTTCTTGACTGATCGATGGGGTTCCACGGATAACGGGGAGGGAATAGTATTAATAGAAATAATAGAACGAAAACCATATGGACACCCAGTGGACTGGATGATAGCCAGGTCGTAGTTTATATCGGGCATTAGCGACTGCGGTCATTTAAATTAATTATATCACTGGAACGCCATCGACTAGTTGACAGTATGTTAGTTTATAAGTAATTTTATTGTTGTATGTAACATTACGATTCATGTTTCAATATAATTTGACATAGAACATGTTTAAATAAATAAGGGATTAGAATCTAATTGTCGAATTTCACGGCGGAGATTTAAACTCATGCATTATCATTATTAATATTATTTTATTAACAATCGACTGAACGCAGCTATTGTTGTCATCGACAAATGATCGATCGAAAATAACTCAAGAAGAAATTGTAAATATTTGTGGTGAATTAGGCGCTCATTATAATAAATATAATTCACAATAGTAGTACTTAAACTAAAATAGAAGAAATTATAATTTTAATTGTTTAATATATGCATTTGGGTTAATATATGGATTATTAATCGGAGAAGATTTGTTTCATTGAGGAAGTAAATACAAGGAGGGAAATTATTAGGCAAGGTGTTGGAAGCCTATCCCACTGGAAGGTAATATTATCACTGTCGCTGATATGGTAGTGAAGTAAGTGGATCAAAAGTATAGCTTACAATTTTAAAGAAGTAAGCGGTATAAAAAGCTAGCTTACATATGGCGTCCCAACTAGTGGGGCTGTTTGAAGATTGATTCATAAAAATAAATATAAAGCTTACAATTGTGGAAATAATATATAAACATCTTCTCTGCAAATGACATATAAATCATAGATAAAGTTACAATGATATATTAAGGAAAAGTCCTTTGTGACAAATGTTCGGAGAAGAGGAAAGAGGCTGTTGGGTTGATTTTCTGCGCAACGCCATGTGTGAGCTGAGGCTAGTCGGTGGGGATTTTGAATGTTGCAGCGTGCGCGGCCTCGGGGACGAATTTAGCGGTCGTCACGTACGTCCGGTCCGATTGAAACACGTGAAAAGACGTCCTCATGGCCGAAGGTGGCTCGAGGCTCAGGAGGGCCAGGGGTCCAGGCAGGCGTCCAGGCGACCGCACGGCCACGCGCACACTGAGCCATAACCGACAAAATCTAGTGATACATCGCATCATATGCTTTCCCAAATTTCGTCTTGATGAAGCGATATAGAATGTGTCGATATTCTAGGTATAATAAGCGTATAATAAGTGCGATGATTTATTTGAATTCAATTTTCATACTCTTTTGTTTTCTTTTTTCTATTTTTATCGGGTGAAATAATTTCAGATACGATTTTCAAATTTATCCTTTTCTGCCCATTATTTCAAAATTTATGTTGATTGGATAGACAAAATCCAAGATGCAGAAGTGTCGTCGGAAGAAGCGAATGGTCCAGATAACCAAATGATTTGCTATAGTCCAAAAGTATGCTCGTATTATCTACGCTACTACAAATGAAAAGCTATGAAGAGGACTAATTTAAAAAGATAATTGTAAATAATTTAATAAGAAACCCAATTTATGGTATAAGGGAGTTGAAAATTCCGAGTTTATTTTCCATGTTGATGATTACTAAACTTTGCAATGTTTTAAACATAATGGTATATTCTAATTCTGTCATATAGAATTAGAATGTCATAGCTGACATTCTAATTCTCTTATAATTGAATATACATATATTCAATTTAAAAATCGGTTGTCTGTAAAGTCGGTTTACTGACGATAGTTGAAGGTGACAACGTCATAAGAAAATACTCATGGAATGGTTGCATTTTTCAAAAGAAAATTTTAATTGTATTTGTTTGATAGATATTTTGTATGGATATAGAGAAGGAGGTAAATGGAAATCACAATTGAATTGATCAAGTTACAATGTCAAGTTACAATGTCAAGCCCGCCTCAATGTGTTTGATATAGGAGAAAATTGTTCCCTTTGACGGCTGGCTGGTCCAACCTGTCATTTCAGACACGTTGTTATGATATGTGGAATATTTAACATTTATGTTTTAATTTTTTGAAATCATAGCTACGCTCGATAATTATTTCGATCGAATAGTAAAGCCGTTGATTTTTTAGTCATCGTGAAATAGTTCTATTAACCTATTGTTATAGTTTTGTCAATTATAGCATAACCTACAATCGCTGCACTAGCGGACCGATGCTATTTATTTTAATGATGAAAGCACGAATATTCGACAATATATCACTGAACATATATTGAATATCGAAAGAATCATTACCTTTATCGCCGCAATTATCGTTGCTATAAACAATTGACACCACATTCACTTTTCACTGCACTTCATACTTGACGAAAGCATGTAAATGTATTATTGTATAGCAGCTGTCCACGCGGACGCATCGCTCACTTAAGTAGGAGAGAGACAGATGTCGAACGCTGCCGAACGCGGAGGCCGATTGTGCCTCTTTGTCGCTCGTTCCGCGCTCTCGCTTGCACTTCAAGCCTTAAATGGAACGCCTCAGAGCGAGGTAACGCCGCATGAGTCATGTTTTTTCGTGCGTGCAGCCGGCTCCATCGAATTATAAGACGTTGTCACGTCAAAAAAAAATACGAATTCATATTGCTGGATTGACAATAAAATAAATTTACTGTGATTATTCAAAGTAGAATTTGAATTTGTATTTTAATATATTATTAGTATATTATTAGTATATTTTAGTATATTTTGATCATTTGTATGTCGGTAATATTGAATATAATAGTACAGCCATGACAACTATCATGATAGTTATGTTTTAATAATGAAATTTTTAGCATTTAATTTTGTGACGCATCCATGTGTAGGAATGCCTATTTACTGGAGTAGTTGATTGTATTGTATTGTATTGTATTGTATGTTCATATTGTTAAGACAAGTGGAGGTGCTATTGTGGGGACGGAAGCCGGACTAAAATAGAGTGAGTATATTGTATTTATTAACGAATGAAAGAATTTGGGCATAGATGATCTTCTACAGAATTTAGGGGGAACATGTGAGAATGCTGATAGGATGAAGGTATTTAGCAACCGTAATACGTGTTGTTTTTAATAATAACATATACAATATATATTAATGTACCATTGACCAGTCTCGATACATTTATTTATAATCGTAGCTTATGGCTCAATTATGTATATCTTGTAGGCATATTTTAACAATGTTGATTCCGATGCCATCATTACCGATCGCATTTGAGTTGAAGTTATTCATACATTTAACCGCTATTTTGTAGAAACTCTACAAACAGAATCTCTAAAGAGTCTCTAAGAGTCTCTAAATTATAAATATTGGGGTGAGAACTGTAATACAGAATGGTGCCTGTACTGGCTTTTATAAAGTTAGATAAATATGAGAAACATGATTTTAACGATTCGTGATATAAAATAGCAGGAAAGGTGAAGTCGTAGAAGTCAGTTCTGGTGAAGTTATTACCTTGTTTCCACAAAAGTTTGCTGTTTTTAGCCACGAAATTAATATGCTCAGAAAAATATTTACGTTAAGCATGCTTGCGTATCCAATTAACATTATTTCTTAATTTCTTATAGCTTTGTATAAAATCGTGATTTTTTTACCAGCTTTTTTGGCCATAATATCCCGGCTGTGCATGTTCTCCTTAATCGCAACACAGATACAGGGTGTTTTCTCTTCGCCTATTATGTGCTCTCAAGTCGGTGCGTGTTCGGGAGCTAATGCAGTCCAATGCAGTTGGGCCATTATGACCCATGCGTTAGGGTCGTTCAAACTCCAGGTCAGCACCCATCCGGTAGCCTCCACGTAGAAGTGCGAGCCCAGGTAGGACTCTGTTCCTGCGGGCCAGTACCCCTGGGAATCGTCCTTCGGGTGCTCATGGATGGTTTGCGCAGTGTGCCGCGTCAGATAATCGACTGTGCATTCCGACTGATAACCGGGAGAGTCTGGAAACCGCTTTGTTTCTTATAGAGCTGGGGCGGTTGTTAACCTTATGGCAACCGCTCTTGAAACGACCAATTGGCTACCCGATACCGGGTGAACAGTCGGGCAAAGGACGCCGTGGTCCGCGATAGATTCGGTAGACACCGAATCACCGATACGTAAGCGACGTCAGCGACCTCGAACCCGGGGCCGAGGTCAGCCCGCTTTGTGCACACCCGGTGTCTCACGGTTAGGCGTTTGTCCCTTACGGCCGAGTGGCGTTACTAGTCAGTGGACTGTTTCGTCCCCAAGTCTTCTACGCTCACCTCAACGGAAACAGAACGATCAATATCATTAAAACTTCCTGAGGTGACGGGTTCGCCCGTTGTAGTCGACACATCTAAGTGGTGCCTGTTCATCGAAACTTGTTATGATACATTTGTTAAATTTGATAAGGTTGCAGGTTGCAAAACGCCTGCAGGCACGATGAGCAAACAGTTTTGCATATCTTGCGGATATATTACATATTTTCCAAGATCTAACGAATAAGCCATTGTATGTCATGTTGGATTCAGTTCAGTTAAATCTACCAATGGAAACTCGATTGGTGGTCGTAGAAGACGCGGGACCCGTAGGCCGGTGTCTACTTGCTCTTCAAGGTGGGATCAACTCTGCTCTGCGCATCTGCAACTGCTCCAGTAGTGGATACGTTCACGCTCCAGGAGCGTGCAATGTTGCACGAACCGCGGAGAGCGCTCCAAGCGGTGGTGATAAATGAGCGAACACAAAGTGATGCGCAGTGTGTTCGTGGACGCCAGTGGACGCGAGCAAAGTGAGACGTTGGTGGATACGTCTTGCGCATCACGTTCGACGTTGAGTAAACGCGAATCCATCGCTTTGAAGTAGCCCGAAGAGAAATGTCTACCTCTAATCGGGAGGTACCGACATTATACAGTGCTGTGGGATCCGAAGGGTGATTAATTTTTAAATAAATTCTGGCGACGACATGTTCGCTCAATGTTCGAATGAAAACTGCGGAGCACTCGTTGTTCTTCAGTTGATGGGCGAACCGTTTCAATTTGAGCAGTTGCAGATGCGCGGTGCAGATTTGATGCGCAAACCAAATGGATAACCACCTTTTGGTTAATCCCGCTTGTCATGGCGCATCGCCGCGATGCCCCGCTGTCGTCGACGGCGTTTGCATGAAACCAGGTTCATGAAAAACCTCGATTCAGCTCCCATTCGGCGGCCT
The DNA here is from genome assembly GCA_944548615.1 of Micropterix aruncella. Classification (NCBI taxonomy): domain Eukaryota; kingdom Metazoa; phylum Arthropoda; class Insecta; order Lepidoptera; family Micropterigidae; genus Micropterix; species Micropterix aruncella. The sequence goes on from OX155980.1 coordinate 32,590,565, forward strand.
CCTCGAGTATAAATATTTCTGCAGTTGTAGGCAGTAGGTGATCTTCAGTGCGCCGGGGAAACAACATACCTCGGGTGGCTGTGCATCTGTGTAACCGACAATACATTACCGGACAGTCTAAAGACGTATGTTTCCTAATATAACGATGATTAAGTTGACTTGCTTATTTTATTTTCAGAAACAACCGTTGGCCACTCGATCCCGAGTTAGATGCGGGCAAAGAACACCATTTGTCCATGACAAATTTTACCGCTAACAGTAGATAGAGATTGGAACTGCGCGTACTATAGTCTGTGCCACATTTCTTGGTTCCTCGACCACACGTAGATCGACTCGGTCGCTCAGATCTCACGTAATGCATCAATTAATAAGGGATAAAAATTCTAATCCGTTTAAGGATTTTTATCCCATAGTTTCAGAGTATTGGTATTCAATAAATGCAATACTTGCCATCTGAGAATTAGGGCGAGCGAACGAGAAATTTGGTGCGGCCTATAGTACCATGAGAGGGATTTCGAATCTGGATCCAGATTAGACGACGGAGAAATCCATCAAAATCTATAAAATAACGGGTAGGACTAGCTTGCCAGTTCCCTCGCCGTTTGAGGAAGGCTTCGTCAGGCCGTTGCGGAGCTGGATCTGTAGTTCGGTTTCTTCTCAAGTCTTTCGTGACAAGATGATAATAGTTATAACATCCCGAGATAGCGGGCTAGCCCGCATCTATGTACAATCTAAGGTGCTCTAAACTAGGGCTTAGATATGAGATTGCTTTTATACCTTCCCTCTCTTTTGTTTTTCGAGATTTTGGTCAGTCTTTTGGTGATTTGTCCCACGGTGCGGGCGACGGGCGGAGAGAGTGTGGGCCGCGTGATAAGCGGGACGAGACCTCCGTATTATTATCATCTCAGCGCCTTGTCCGTCCACCCTGCGGCGCCCGCTGCCCCCGCTTCCCCTACCTCCCCGCCGCCACACCAACCTTCGGATTCGTCGTATTGCATACGCTTAATAACTATACGACCCTGGCTATGCGTGTGCCTACCCCTGTGTTAAATTTACGTACGCTTTTCAGAGACGTCCGGAGACTTGCGTGATCAGGGGTTGCGACAATCGACACGCGTGCCGCTCGCACTAAGTTATGGACCAAGTGAATAATAGAACAATATGCATAGTGCACGAGCATTATGTATAATAGGTAAAAAATTACCGCTCGAATTTTGTGGCAGCCGGCGTTTCGGCGATATGTCAACGTCTGTTGCCCAGGGTATACTGAAACGTCGGGTGCTACAAAATTCACGCGGTAGATACATAATCTATTTATATTGTCAGACAACCACGATAGTCTTCGATTTCATATTATACATAACGCCCAGCTCTCTCGGGCAGGGTGATAAACATGTGTTTATTATCCCCCATGCGAGTCAAAAGCTGAGCAGTAAGCGTGGGATTTTAAGTAATGTCATTTTAATCATTTACTTTAAAACAAACATGCATATTTTATTACACGACTGCCCAAAAGTAGTGTTATGTGTTCAGGATTCATCTATGTATGTTTTGCGTTTCTTTATTCCACCATAACTTCTAAACGCTTAACCGATTTAGGAGTGTGTCGTAATGTTAGAATCGTTGTGTCCTCCCGAGTATCATAGGGTACGTGTTGCGGCCCCTTGCTCTCATATAAGGAGAAAGCAGCGTCTTTGATATAAATCACCGTGTTTCGCCGTACGTGTTGACATTCATCATTTGACAGTTCAGTATTTTTTAATTCATCATTTGACAGATTAGTTTTTTTAGTTTTTAGTGGCAATATTTGTGGGCTGCTACGGTCGAACACAAGGAAGTTATGAACTTCTGAATTCAAAGCATCCCTCAAAAAGGTCTTGATTTATACAGAAAAAAAATGTTCGTGGGAGCTCCGACACGCGACTGGAGTTTACTCTTTAAGTGCGATTGTTCATTGAATATACAATAGGCAAAGGGGTTAATTGATTTATTGTTTGATTGATTGATTGCTGTTTTGATTTAATAATCGATCAATCGATTAATCAGTTAATCAATCATCATCAATTATCAACTACCAATCAATCAATCACCAATCAATCAACCACCAATCAATCAATCATCATCAATCAATCATCATCAATGAATCTCAATCATTATCAATCAATCATCACCATCAGTTATCCCTAATCAATCATCATCAATCAATCATCATCAATCCATCATTATCAATCAATCATTATCAATCATAATCGTAGCATTGTAATAAATTAACCTGATTTAAAAATAACGCAGATAGATTTTAAATTTCGTCAATTCGATATATGCGAGGTGCGCTTGTTACTACATTTTGAGTAACGTACATATGTAAACATTTCCATTTGTGTTTGAATAATGTATCAGTTGGCTATAAGATAGTGTCAATTTACCCAGATTGGCTGAGTAGAAATTTATTTTTTTTAATCAAAGTTTAAAATGTTGCTTAATAATAGTCTCCCCATTTAGGACTTTATGTCATAACGCTCGTGATGTGATATGTCATATCTCTTTGAATAAAATACACAATTTATTTTTCAACCACTATTAAAATAATTAAAAAAAACTTCTCTCTCCCCCGCCTTCCAGATCCAAACTGTCTACGACTGCTCGATATAAACACATGCAGAGCTCCTCGTGGCCCTGCCAGGTTAAGTCCGTCTTCGAGAGCTGATCTGAGAAAAATGAGCTGTACCGATCAGCGGGAAGACACAAACGGTCATCGTGTCAAATAAATATCAATATTATTAAGAAGAAAATGAAAATGTAAGCTATTTAGGTTTTTTGGTCCGTACCTCCTCTAATAAAATATAAATATATATTTTTTTCGTATCTGTCAGCCTACATTTTTAAATTCAAATTATTTTATTTCACTAGTGAAATAATGGTGGTGACATAAAATTGAAAACCTTACTATGAATAGTAGTCGTAGAAAAAGCTATTTTTCATGTCTAAAATTTAAAAAATCTATAATATCTAGTTCCAAGTCTTATAAGTAATGCAAGCTAGACCGCGTAATTTTCACTTGACGTCCTATCTCTCTTACGCCTAAATCTTGAGTGCAGTTTACCATTATTGTAGCATTGTTTCCTTACTTTACAGGATAATTCCTTAGATCCTTGAAATTCACTGGATAGGTATTTTCTTATTTAGCTTTTTTACTAAGTTGGCAGGTATTTTGAATTGACGACATAGAAGTAGGTAATGAGCCGAAGTGGGAAACTCTTAAATGTCACAGACAAACATTTTGACATGTCATATTTTTTTTATATACAGATTTTTTATAAGTTACATACTTGGGTTTGATTAGTGACATACATACGTGGGTGAATCATTACGAGCAAGAGCGCAACAAAGAATTGGAAAAAAACTAAAAAGAACAAAAATACTTATTTTTTTTTGTTCATTTTGTAAATTTTACCTATTAAAAAAAGATCGACTGCACTGCGAAGGTGCACTGCGATATCAACCATTAGGTAGAAAAATACCTCCCGCACAATGGCGCAACACGCTAAACTCCTTTATACCATTTTTTAAAACAAGTAAATTTACGAATTTTCCAAAAATATATTTGTTGTTTTTTTCCATTTTTCGAAATCAAAATTGCTAAATTGCTAGCCTGCCCGCATTGATTCATCCACTACAAGGATTTCACTAATAAAAAACTTAACCTGCATAAATAATATTCACGACGTGCATTTTTTAAAAAATAAATAGTGACCAACAGAACTTCTGTTACTTAAATAATAAGTAGCAGAAGATTTGCTGTCTTAGGAATATTGCCACCAAGAACGACTTTTTGATGTTAATATATTTTGCAATATATTGCGCTTAATATTTCGCACTTATTTATCTTACAGAAGCGAAAGAATGATACTACCCGGTTCGTAGGATGCAGCATAATATCACCACTTGTTGACATCACAGTTACTGCTCTGAGCGATCCATCATTTTGTATATCTTGTCATATAATCGTTTTATTATTAGATATTCATATTGACATATAATTATGTCTGACTATAATGTATGCAGTGTAAAAAAACACGTAAAAGTTTGTATAAGGGTTAAACTCTAGTTAGAAAGTTAGTTGTTATGGGGTTAAATCTTGGTGAATGCGGAGAAGTGGATTTTGGCGCCCCTGCTCCGCTTGGACACTTACGCATAAACATATATCTAAAATTTACATAGGCCTACCACCTATACAGCATTACTGGGCTTTTACATAAAGTCCACATATAGGGGGAAGGTAGTAGGTATTGATCGAGTGGGTCCAGTGAGAATGCCGGGGGGCAGCTGGGCGGCGGCCGGGAGAGCATTCGGAGGAGCAGCGTCTCTCCCTCGACGCCCTCCTTCCTGCCTACCCCGCCCGCCCCCCGGCCGCGCCGTCCGCGCCCCCCACACTTGCCGGCGCCCCCCACACTTGCCTGCGCTGGACACGGCCACGGCCGCCACTCGCCCGAGGAGCCGCTCGCTCTATGCAGAGACCGCGTGTAACCAGATGATATGCTAGCCTCCGTCTCCCCTTTCGCCAGTTGGCCCCCCTTCCCCCGCCCCCCTCCCCCGCCCAGCCGACCCCGCGCCCGCTGCTTATCATCTTCTTTCTCCTACCCTCCTCATTTACATTAGCGTCCGAACGACACGAACCGGGTATAAATTGCCCGTGAAATCACTATTCCCCTATAAGCGAAGCGAAGACGCCACGCTTCCAAACCCGATGAAAAAATACACCGCCTTCTGCTCTACCCCGGAAAATATAACAATCCTCTTTTTCCTTGTCCCTCAATATTTTGCCAATCCCTAAAAGTTCACAGTTTATGAAAAGAAAGCGAATTTTTTGACAAACGAAATATTGTCGAAAAGGTATACTATCTCAAAAAAACAAGCTTTAGCACCTCTCAATTGATGTAACTCATAGGATTTTTTTTTACATTTTTTGGAAATCGTGATGAAATCTGCTATAACTTCCATTAACTTAGTTTTTCGGTATCTGAAATAGATTTAAAATTAATTATTTTCAAAATGATTGACTCGTTTAAAATCTAAACGTCTTGGCCATGGTCCCTTATGGGTCATCAATTATAAATCGATTTTTTGTCTGAACTTAATAATATCCCAACAGTGTTGATTGTATTGTTTATAGTTAGCGCGTAGCGATGGCCCTACTCGCTAATCGAATCGAAAAAAAATCATCGGTACGATGCTTAATATCGAAAAAAATATTTTCTCGACACTTTACATCCCGAAAAATAATAATAATGATTGAACGGAGGTTCATCTCTTGTTAGTCGAGCACTTTCGGTATATCCTGTTCGAGAAGATACATCGATGAAAGGAAATATCGAGGCGAATCTAGCTCGGATCAGGATTCGATTTTCTATAGTAAATGCAAAACAAAAGTTTATAAGGGTTGGTTTGAATAGTAACAAACGTTAGTAAGGGTGGTAAAAAAATTGAATTGAAAGAAAACTTGTACACAATTTTCAAATCGATCATTAAAATATATAATAAACTCTTCTTCAAAATAGGCTCCTGATATAAAAAAAAAACAATAAAGAATTATGGGTTAAAAAAATGTTTTTTTTTTTTGCATATCTGTCGATTGAAAAATGCAATTAAACAGGTAATTTGATAGATACTACATAATTCTGATTTATGATTATTGTTTTATAATACAGTTTACATTTTGGTATATAATAGCAATACAAATTAAAGCTGCTCAGTCTTTTAAGAGCCCGCTACAAAGACGTTGGCCCATACCCCCTTGCTCAGCCGCGTATTTTTTTGGATATTTTATTTATCATCATGAATAAAAATAAGCCGCTCTCGTTTGGCATATTTATTATGGATTTGAGAAATCTTGAGGACACAACCCTTATGTTTTTTTCTGACGACACCAAGTTTTTTGCGAATCCTCTCATTGCAAGTGTCAAGATTATCGCCGACCTTGAAAGCATACAGCAATGGAGCCAAACTTGGCTTAATCTAAACTAACTACGCTAATCAATCTAAACTACGACAAATGCTACAACCTACATATTGGTAAGAGCAACCCTAAAATCTATCATAACTTTAATGGTCAACTACTGAAGGTCACACATCAAAATGATCTTGGCATAGTAATGTGTGATGATATCAAATGGGATAATCATATCTGCCAGATAGCCATAAGAGCAAGGTTCATTGAGTACTTGGTCAAAAAATCGTTTCGGAAAGTACCTCCCGATGTACCTATAATTATTAAAACACAAGAATTTCACAAGGCCTGTGATGGAATATACAACGTGCTATACGAAAAGCGTTTGGCCATCCTGGATCTACCCACACTTAAGATGTGACTGAAAAGAGGGGATCTGATTGAGACATTTACAATTCTAAATATACATTACGATTGCCTAAACTTAAACAATATTTTCACCCTCAGCCAAATTTCCCCAACTTCGTATACCCACCACCTCAAGCTTGCGAAAAGAAAATTTTCTTCCAAACCCAGAACATTCTTCATAACAAACAGAGTTGTCAAAGAATGGAACGCACTTTCATAAGACATCATTAGCGCCACGTCATTAGACCAAATGAAACATCGGCTTGAGGCTTATCTAAAATGATATTCTTGATTTTGGTTGTTTTAAAATTGTTTTTTCTAACTATGTCTTGTTGTGAAATTTACTCTCATTACACAGAGCTCTTGATAAAAAAATCATACCAGTTTATGAACCTAACTGCTTATAAAAAAATGTCCGTTGATGGAAGAATGCTGTTATTATACGAAATTTCGAATAACTCAATCAGAAGTTATGTCATAAAATGTGCCTTTGTGGACATATTTGTGTGCTGCTACATTCGGACACAAGGAAGTTATAAACTTGTGGGATCAAAGCATTCCTCGAAAAGTCTTACTTTATTTAATACTAGCTAGCTGTTTCCCGCGGCTTCGCTTCGCGTAAAGTTTTGAATCGAGTTGTTAATTTAAGTAGTTTGGCGTTTATTTACCTTTTCAAACGCTACCTTTAGATATATAGTATAGTGCAATAATTTAAGTCATCCACTCTCAGACGCACTCTCGTGTTTTCAATTAATATAATGATTTTTATAGCGGGCCATAAATGAGACCTTTTAAGGCATCCCTTAATTTCATCAGCACGCGTTTCTTTTGGCAAAGTTTGACGATAAGGTTGACTGGTAAATTTTGGCGAAAATCCACTATTTTACCCTCTCCGGGGGTAAAATAGTGGATTTAACTTTTTAGATGCTTATCACCACTATCAAATAAAGTCCTGTGCAAAATTTCGAGCTTCAAATCCAACGGTTTGGGTATCCCCAAACAATTTCATTTTTTGCTTTGCCCCCAAAGGGTTGATTTTCAGAAAAACTGTGAATGTCATTGTTTTTTATTTGTAATGAGAACCTTGATATCTGAACCATACATTGAACCATTTTGATATCTGTAGCTTTAGCGGTTTCGATTTTCCATAAAAGAGTATTTCACTCTTATCACCAGGCCAGGCGTTGATTTTTCAAAAACCCCTTTTTAGTGTTTGACTACATTATGAAAGGGAACCTTGTGCAAAATTTCAAATTTCTAATCCCAGTGGTTTAGGCAGTGCGCTGATACGTCAGTCAGTCAATAAGTCAGTTTCTTCTTTAATATCTATATACAATTATTCATTTCCTATTAGGGGTGGAATTTAGGGGTGGAATTTATAAAAAAACTTCTAGGTGCTTACCTCCATTATCAAATATAGCACTGTGTAAAATTTCTAGTTCCAAGATCCATTGGTTTTCGTATCCCCATACAATATGTTATCCTTTAATTTATCCTTTAAAGGTTGATTTTCAAAAAACTGTGTCTCATTACTTGTCATTTGTAATGAGTAGCTTAAATATAATTTTTGATATCTGTAGCGTCAGCGGTTTCGAATTTCCCTACTTCAGAGTTTACGCCCCCCCCCCCCCTTAGGGGTTGAATTTTCAAAACAGTAGTTTGGAATGTGCGCTAACACGTCAGTCAGCCAATAAGTCTGTTTCTCCTTTCATAAATTTGTCATGGAGCTCACTAAAAAAAACATACAAATTTATATCTTTTTTATTACTCTCTTAGGGGTGGAATTTTCAATAATTCTAAAACAAGTATTTTTTATTTAATCTAATTACCCGAGGGAACAAATACAAGTATATATCATATTTGCATACTAATTTTCATCCCCTATTTTACCTTATTACGGGTGGAATTACAAAAAAACTTTTACGTGCTTACTTCCACTACCAAATACAGCCATGTGCAGAAGTTCGAGGTTCCAGATCCGACGATTTAGATATCTCCATACAATATTTCATCCCTTAATTACCCCCCCTTAAGGCACATTTTGAATAAAACTTTGGTATAACTGCAGTATAGGAACCTCTCCTGGATTTTTGATTTTTAAACGTCACCGGACTATATTCGCCACGCAGATTCCGAATCTGCAATAATCTTTTGTCGCTCTCAATAAATAAGCGAGATATAGGCATTTAAAATTTGCATACTAAACGTCAAAAAGACGGCCATATTGCTTCAGAAGTAGTGTCGGAATATACTTAGTCGATATACCGCGAGTTCTCTAATATCGATAACAATTCGCGATTTTAGAAAAATGATGGCATGGTCGTGAAAAAACATGTGCGATATTAAAAAATAATAGTCTATTTTCGAGGGTTTTTTCAATGACTTTGCGTTTTGATAACAAAAGGTATCCTGAAACAATAGAAAATTCCTAAATATCTGAATATCCCCGCAAGCAAAAATTTTTTTTCGAATTTCGCGCGAAATTCGAAAAAAAATTTTTGCCTGCGGCGCTATTGAAGTTAACTGCCATTACTCTTCATTTGTAATGAGTAGCCTAAGTTTAAATTTTGATGTCAGTAGCTTCAGGGGTTTCGATTTTCCATACAACAGAATTTCACCCTTTTCACACTCTTAGGGGTTGAATTTCCAAAAAAAAACTTCTCAGTGCTCCCTAAAAAGAAGCCTTGTGCAAAATTTCAAGTTCTTAGCGCCAGCGGTTTAGGCTGCGCGCTGATATGTCAGTTAGTCAGTAAGTCAGTTTCTTCTTTTATATATATAGAAGACAAAATAGCAATTGCTAATTACCTACTTAATAAAATTATAAGGAAAAAAATAGTCAGTGAAAACTTACCTATATTTACAAAATGAATAGAAAATGACATTTATTCTCAAATAAATTAGAACAAAAGTTCACATACACTTTCATGTACAAAAATAACTAATAATAGCTAATACCTAAATAAGTTAATGGTAATGCAAAGATGATTTTTTAAGTTAATAATAATAAGTAATTATATGGTAAGCGATACGTTTCTTGCGGTTGCCGCTGTCGAGTATTGTGAGTTCAAAAAATATTGTGAATGCAAGTTTCTACTGCCAAAAACATTTCATTTTATGTGTATTTCATTTTATGTGTGTGCATACCTGAATATTTCTTCAAATTCCTATAAACAACTTCTAGATGCACTTTCAGCGTCCGTTTCGAGGAATATGTACCTACGATCACATTCCCCGCACTCAAACTTCTTTCTTTTCTTTAACAAAATATTTGAGGATGAATATGAATGGCGTAGAAATGCTTGTTCAATCTCCGTTTCTCTGCAAAAGCACTATTGCATTCCTCGCATAAAAACCTATTCATATTTTTATGAACAAATTCGAAATCCTTTTCAAACTTCCTTTCAGTGTAAATGCACGATCGTAATCGCCGCATGCAAATCTCTTCAGTTTTTGATGAACGCAGTCTAAATGCCTTTTCAGATATCCATTCGATTTAAAAGAACGGTCGGAATCACCACATGCACATTTCTTCAGTTTTGTATAAACGTAGTCGATAACCCTTTTCAAATCTCCATTCGCTGTAAAACCAAGATCGCAATCAACACATGCAAATTTCTTCAATTTTCTATGAACCCTGACTAAATGCAAATGTAGACTACTTAGATGTGAAAAAGCTCGAACACATTTGCCACCACAAATTTCTTTAATTTTCTATGAACGCGATTTACCACATGCAAATTTCTTCAGTTTTTTATGAACGTAGTCGATATGCCTTTTCAAATCTCCTTTCGCTGTAAAAGCACGATTTGCAATAACCACATGCAAATTTCTTCAGTATACTAGGCGCTCCTATACGGTACCTACACCAGCCAATAACCACGCACCATAGCTATAGCAAACTGGCTTCTTTTTAGAGAACTTGGTGTCAATACCCTTAGCTCACTTATTTTAGCTTCCATCTAAAAAAAATTCAACACCGGCAACATCGATTTAAAATGATAAATATTAAATGGCAACATCACAAAGTGACAACTGTCAAATCGTATTTCTTCCGTGCTCCGTGCGCTTGTTTGCGGTTGCGTTAATTTTGTCTTATTAATTATTTTGGTTAATTCTCGGTAAAACAGTCGCTTCATCCGTCAGAAGATGAGCAAGAAAATTGTGGACGATTACAGCATAATGACTATGAAGATCGAAGAAATTGACACAATTAAAACAGAGGTTTCTGACGATTTATATTCGATTATTCCTCTGACCGATTTAATAGGAGATGAACGAGGGGATGTGCTCGAATTTGACGAAGGTGCGACTCGATTCATTAAACCAGAACCAATCGGAGGTATGCCATCAGGAACCAGTAATATTGGCGAAACCAACACAATTAAAACGCAGGTCGCCGATTCGGACGAATCGCAATCAAGCCGGCCAATCGATTTCAAGCCGGATGAACGAGGAAATGTGGTCGAATTCTGCGAAGGAGAGGTTCGATTCATAAATCCAGAACCAAATGAATCAAAGCGTATCGGAGCTGGGTCGTCTGGAAGCAGTAATGCCGGTGGTAGTGGATCTGTTGTTAAACGTGTCAAATCGCATGTCTGTCCCGAGTGCGACAAAGCATTTTTTTCTAAGGCGTCTTTGGATATACACTTTTCTGCCATTCATTTGAAATTAAAGGAATTTGTATGTGGCGAATGTGATCGGGCTTTTTCACAACTAGGTCATTTAAATGTACATCGAGACAGGGTTCATAAAAAAATTAAGAAATTTACATGTGGCGAATGCGATAGTGCTTTTACAGCGAAATCCGATTTGAAAAGGCATTTTGACTCCGTTCATAGAAAATTAAAGAAATTTGTATGTGGCAAATGTGTTCGAGGTTTTTCACAGAAAGGTCATCTTAATTTACATCTAGACATGGTTCATAGAAAATCGATCGTGCTTTCAGATCGAAAGCACATTTAAAAATGCATGTCGACTCCGCTTATAAACAAAATAAATGAATTTGTACGTGCCGAATGCGATCGAGCGTTTTAAACCGGGATTTTGTATTGCCTAATAAATATTACCATTTTTTAAATCATGTGTTATATTTTTCCTTTTTTCAACTCCCGATTATTTATTAAACAAGGGTAAAATTTTGAAATAAAAGTTAAATACGTATTTGACGTTTAGGGAAATTGTGGAAATTTATTTAAATTTTATTTAAAAAATATATATTTCCCTGAATTACACTTTTATATCATAACTGGTTATTGACATAATAATATTGTTTCCTCTTTTCACCCTTTTATAGGGATTGCATTCCTAAGAATTACTAAATATCTGTTATTGCATTTGAAAAGCCTTATTTTCTCCATAAAATTCGCTTTTGTAGCTTAAATGTATATATTTTCGCCTTTTCCCCGATTACTTCATTTAGGAGTTGTTTGGCGAAAAATCTTTAACCCCTCAAATGAATGGCGATTAGCTCGGGTTGCCTACGGCAAAATGTATATAAATTTATATTTACATTTACATTTACATTTACATAGAGCGGGGTTTACTATAGAGCTATAGCATTACTATAGAGCGGATTACTATAAAGCGGCGCACATTTACATTTATATTTACATTTATATAAATTTATATACATTTTGTATACATTTTGCCAAGGCATCCCTTAAGGGACGCCTCACATTTGAGGGGTTAATACAATTTCTAGGTATTTGCATGAGGAACAATTAACAATTAAAACCGATCTGATATTTCGTCGGGCTTAAGATGTAATAAGAAAACCGTACAGCCACATTTTAATATTATTCCCTTTATCAACTCCTGCTTATTCGCTTCTTGGGTTAAAGTTTGAAAAAACCGCCATTTTCGTATCTCATTACGTTAATATTAGATTAATAACCGACTTCAAATAAAGGAGGTGGTTATCAATTCGGTTGTATCTTTTTTTTAAATGTTTGTTACCTCAGAACTCTGCCATTTATGAACCTATTTGACAAATTCTTTTTTTATTCGAAAGAATATACTTACAGATTCAACAAAATTCCTTTAAATTTAAAAAAATGTACAAAAAAACAAAAAAAAGAATTAAAAATAGTTAGCTTTAAAATAAGTGAAAGTGAAACACAAGTGTGAATGATACGAATAATATTCATGTTTTTATTTTATTAGCATTAAGTACGTTATTTTGTTATGTAAATATTATCAAGGGGGTGGCTTTCTGTGCCGACTAATCCTTATCAATATAGCAGATAATGCAGCAGATATATTATTAAATGGTCAAAATGGCCACTAAAGTTGCACTGAAAGTCACCCTATCATAATCTCCAGCAGGTAAGCCTTAGGCTTGGCTGGATTTTATACTAAGCTGTATTGTAAAAAATGGTTATTAATAAAAAAAAAAAAAAAAAAAAAAAGATTGGTCCCATTTGGTCAAAAATCTGTTCTGATGATGGAATCCATGAGGAATTGAGGGAACTCCTCAAATATTATCATATGAAATTGAAAATTTACATGTTGGTTCAATTCCATCATATTGGACAATTCATTTATTTTTATGGTAAGCATGACCTGATTCTACACCCTGGGATGGCTCTCGATGAGGGAACTCCTCAACGGTCAATAACACAGACACCTAATTTTGTATACTCATTCAGTTATGATAGCCCGTTCTAAGTTTTATCATGACATGACTGCTGCACCCAGGGTTGGCTCCCGACGACGGAACTTCTCAATGGTTAACAGCACAGACACAAAATTTTGTATATGTATTTAATTACAACAGCCCGTTCTAAGTTTCACCAAGGACTGCGGCACCCAGGGTTGGCTTCCAACGAGGGAACTCCTCAACGGTCAACATCACATACATATGTACATCCAATTTTGTATGAACATTTAATTGTGATAGCGGATTCTAAGTATCACCTTGATATGGCTGCTGCACTTATAAAAAAAATGGAGTCGGTTTTTCTATATGTTATAATTTTGTCTATTATTTTCCTTGACTTTTACATTTATAGTTTAACCGGTTATAGAGATATCGTTTTTCCCCTGTTGTCCCTTTTAGGGTTCAAATTTCGAAAAATCTCTAATTACCTATTACTTAATTAAGCCGAATATTTGCCCTGAATTTTATTTTTCTTTATCGACTTTATATATTTTTCCGATTGACTTTGTATATTTTTAACTACCGCTTATTCCCATTAAAAAAAATGTTTTCAGTTTTTTTCAAAAAGTTTTATTAAAAGTTGCTTACTTCGCTGTACTGATTCACCCCCACAAAAAAATGACCGTGCAGTAATAACACCCCTTATAGATGGGGGGAAAATCCCATTAGAACAGTCAATTACGAGTATTAATATATTTCCTATGACTTATAAAACTATTTTATTGATAATAATGTAATAATTCACAACCCCAATATGTAAATAAAAAGCCAACGAACTTGCTAAGACGGGCACAAAGGGAACGTTATAAGGCCCTGAACCTTGCTGTGGCGTACCAAAAAGCCTTGCAAGCCTTGCTCAAGAAAATGTTTAGAACAATCCGTCAACCACTGGAACAACACACCAGGTTTGAATAATTCCAAATCGCTAATTAAGGCTTACGACCGTAAGACTGCCCGTGAGGCCTTATCGCTAAATAGGAACTATCGATGCATACTGGTGAGGGCGCTCACGGGACATTGTGGCCTGAACAATGTACAACCTCAAGCTCCGGGACACAAAAATGTGCAGGTTCTGCGAAGGGGCAGAGGAAACTCCCCTGCACTTCATGTGCGAGTGTGGCCCGCTGATGCGTAAAAGATACACCCACTTGGGTGGTCATTACCTCCAACCTGAGGAGATAAAACAATCTGGCGCCAAAAGTCTTTTGCGGTTCTTAAATGACACGGGACTCAGCGCAGAACTATAGTAGGTGGCCAACACAATAGATCAGCAATGGTCGCAGTGTTACAAGGCTCATAAAGATCGTAGAAAAGCCCCAAACATGCTAGCAGATAATCAAAATAGATTGTAACTAACTATGTAAATATTGTTATAAATTGTCAAGTGGAAAATGTCAAGAATTTTAAATTGGTCATTGTATGTTTGAATCGCGTAGGTTCACCTGTGGGAGCCATCGTAGACAAAAACTACTACGCAAGCCTTATTCCTCTGGGTATTATATAACCCCAAATTCAAGACCTAGGTCTAAAGTGGACAACATTATTTTATTTCAAACAAGGTTGGAAGGAAGATCTCACAGCGGGATCTCATAAGAGACTTTTATTTTAAGTAAATATATTACAGACCAACCTATTTTAAACCGTTTCAACGTCTCAAACCTATTTTAAAACCTTTCAGGATTTTTTCAATAAATGTAATGTTACCTAACTAATTGTGTACAGCGTGTTATGTTGGTAGATCTTCCGATCGTACATCTTACAACTGCTAAAATAATCGCATAAATAGGATTTAAATTGTACACAAGGCATGCTCGCTGGCTCTCTCGCCATCTGGCGAGAGAAATTAGAAGCGGCCAACGCGATTGTCATCTAAAGTATAATTTATAAGAAAAAAAATATATCACAAATTTTACTTATGCTCGTTGCGCGTAAATTACTGTCTCATCTTAATAATTCACCATGCAAACGGAATCATTTCGGCACCGTGCATACGGCTCTTATGACATTTCAACCCGTTCCAATATGGCGACCCTTACGAAAGCAACGGTAAAATAGCAATATCTGGGAACAATAATATAATCGATAATATGCTTCGTTGGCAAACGCAAAATGAGATGTTATCAAGTAAAGTGCGATAACTTGCGCGCTCATTCAGAGAAGAGGGAAATATTTCAGACACGAAAACGCAAAAATACGTATAGCTGGGGATTTAGTGCAACAGTTTGTATGGGAACCCTGCATTTTGTGATTAAAGGCTCATACTTGGCACAATTGTTCCTTAGGTGGTCCTGAGTGGATTTAGATCGGGAGCCATCGGGGGCCACCTCGCGGGGGTCGGGGGGAGGGGGTGGAAGTTTGATTCCGCCGCGCGTCACTTTGAGCCCTTTATCTCTCGGATTATAGATACTAGGGCAAGTGGGATATCATTTTCGGGTAACTCAATGATAACGAATTCATTTCTGGAAGAAAAAAAATACCAGTCCATAGAAAAATATGAAGTAATTGGTAACAACCAAAAATCATTCACATAATTATTTTACATATTCAAAGTTTACTTTTTAACCATAAGAGGTATCGGTATTCAAAAAATATATTCCGAAAGCCACACTTATCCTAATTACACCAGTATATATTTTATTGGACTGCCATGGTAAAAATAATGTAAAGAAATATAATTCATCGCACGGCAGACCGGTGTATTACGCCTGCTAAGTAGATACGGGCATCGAGCAAAGTTTGATAAGTACTTATCGGATTATTTAGTTTCTGCGATAAGTTCGTGAGTTAAAAATAATAAGTACAATAATAATAATTAGTTTAATAATTATATTATTATTGATTTTTTCTATTTAATAAAAATAATTCATCATTCACACACCGTACCTACCTGATTATTTGTGCTTAACATATCTTGTATACTTACATAAGTATTATTTTTTCTGTAATCCCTACTATTTCGTCAAAAAAATAATAGTAGGTAGTATATACAAGTATATACCTGCTTAATTACATAAGGGAGGGCATTTTACCATACGTTATAATGCGTTGAGAAGTCCGTCAAGCTTCGGGGCGGCGCGGGCACTACTCGCTCTTTTGAGCGAGCAGTGCCCCCGCCGAACTGAGTGGGTGGACCAAAAGGTCCACCCACTCAGTTCAGTATATAGAGTTGTAAACTACAACGGGCGAACCCGTCACCTCAGGAAGTTTTAACGATTAGTCGTTCTCTCTCCCGTGAAGTGAACGCAGAAGACTTGGACAAAACAATCCACCGTCAAGCTCCGCCACATGCCCGCAAGAGGCCAACGCCTTGCTCGATTGGTTACGAGTTCGAGGTCGCTTGCGGTCTTCTCCCTTACGAAGCGGTGAAACGGTGTATACCGAATCTATCGCGGACCACGGCATCCTTTGCCCGGCTGTTCACCCAGGACTCGGGTAGCCGATGGTCGTTTCAAGAGCAGTCGCCGTAAGGTCCGCAGCCACCCCCGCTCTATAGGAAACAGTACTGCTTCCAGACTCAGTTCAGTAGTAAACAGTGAAAGAATTTGTCTGCCGCGCGGAGAATTATTAAAGCTCTTTGAAAATGTGTAAATTTTGGATCGAAAAAGCTATCGCAAGTTTACGGGGATGGCTTTGGACCAAGCACATGAGCAAATGAATGCCATATTAAAATAGGACCTATTTTTACACGTAGGTAGGACCTATTTTTACACTTACATTCATCGTTACGCTAAATAGTTTGTGTTTACTTCTTCATTATACAACATAATATTATTTTACACATCACAGAATTGATTGGTTTGACTGAAAACCCTGACTAAGTGGCTTCTCACTGGACCTGAATTTATAGATACCGTTTATAGTCTTGAGCCGGATTTTTTGTATTTTGATACGGAGAACAGCGCAACAGATGAATACGGCAGCCATCTTTCTGACACTGTCGCAAAAAGGAAGAACTTTATTCTAGACCTGCAATCACCGGTAGCTACAATAAATACTCCAGGAAATCCTTTTGTCTAACAGTCTCCGGACTTCTATGTACTGAAGTTGTAAATGCAGTATTCAAGAAAAAGCGGCAAAGAGTTATTGATCTTATAAAGCTATTGCTCTTAAATACATAACATTTGTATAGGAAGATTACATACAAACTCTAAAAAAAGTTTACCGAATCCAACCAAACTCAGTAATCTCTCCTTATACAACAAGTATAAACACAATATAATTATACAAGTTATTAAAACACGTAAAAAAAGAGTGAGAGCAAACCGAAAGCAAAGATAAGAGGCCTTGAGAATGACTGCAGTCTATTCAGCAAACTTTATATTGCAACCTGTGAGCACAGAGTAGAAGATCTCGATTCATTCTTGGTGCAAGAAAACCAAGCCGGTCTTCTAGCATATAAATTGCGGCCTGGAACAAGGTCAGACTTACTAAAATCGATTACCAGTATTTTTGGCACTGCAACCATTCAAAACGCCCCACAAGTCTCATCGAAAATTCTAGATGGATCTGCATTAGTCCACATGCTGAGTTCTGGCCATAGGAAGACTTTGGAGAATAGGTACACTAGTATGTATACCATTTCTTTGCAAAGAAATTACATGGTTTCAAAATTAGATATGGTTTGGGACATATAACAACGAAAGAATAAAGAATATTAACAGAGGAAAGGTTTAAAGAACACGGGTCACTGCTACGACGAAACTACCTAAAGGTTAGGTCAATTTGATGATGAACAATTCCTTAATTAAGATTTGTTTGCACTGACAACGGCAAGGACGTTTGCAATATGGGTGGACCAAATATTATAACCAATATCATACGTGATACAAAGCGTACGCTTCTTCGTGGTTACGTGATACGTAACCACGAAGATGTGGATACTCGCATGATGTGCATGTATCTGACAATGTCGCTCGTGGTTTGACAAAAATTATGCTACTGACTGTGGATACTGACTTCGCAGACCAGCAGCAGCAGAAGTGCAAATTACAACAATTATCAAGCTTGAGGAGCTGTGAGTGCACAAAGGTACTGGAAAACACGACCAGTACCTCTGCTGTCATGATATTGCGACTGCCTTAGATAAAAACTATAATGTATGTTTTATATTAAGTAAGTATAGATAGGATATATTAGGTATTTAACATTTCATAACATTTACATCTTGTCCAATTGGTGGCTAAAACCCGCTCTTGGACGTGGCAAAATATTTGTATTATTAGGTAGTGAGTCTAATTACTGCTCCAATCTTAACTTAGCATACATAGGTTGTTAAGAATTTAGCTATTAGATTGAAAAATTAGTATCTTAGATACTTTGGAACCTACTAAAAGTTATTTTATTGTAAAATCTTATTACAAAACAAAATAAAGGCTTATTAATTAAACTAGCGACCCGCCCCGGCTTCGCACGGGTGCAATGCTGATACTAAATACAGTACAGAAAAACTGTGAACGTTGTATATAAAAACATCGCGGCCCGCTCTGGCTTCGCACGGGTATAAAATATATAGCATATGTGATTAAAATCGATCCAGTAGTTTTGATTTATTCATTACTGCCCGTGGCCCGCACGCGTTAAATTTGGAGTAAAACAATCCCCCTTTCCCTATACCATGAAGATTTCCTGCTATCTTTGGAATATCTAAATTCATACACTACATTTTAACTTATTTACTTTTTACATTTTTAACTATTTATTTTATTTTTACAACATATTACAGAATGTCTTTATAAACAACGTTCACAGCTTTCTTGTCATTAGACAATACAAACATGTTTTCTCTGGAGGTCACTCTTGAAAGAGCGACATACAGTTGTCCATGTGAAAAACAGTCAACGCTCAAATCTAAGCCTGCAACGTTGAAGGTTTGACCCTGCGATTTATTAATGGTCATTGCAAAAGATGTCTTTACCGGAAACTGTAAACGTTTAAATTGGAAGGGTAAATCCGATGGTATCAGAGGGATTCGGGGAATCAATACATCTTCTCCGGTACCACATCCTGTGAGTATTGTGCACTCTATTATGAAAGTTTTCAATGATTTTACCAGCAAACGCGTGCCATTGCAAAGTTTAGGTGGATTCAGGTTTCTTAATAAAATAACAGGACAACCTACTTTCAACACCATTTTGTGAGGAGGGAGTCCAGACGGGTTCAAAGAGTTTAGAAATTCTGTAGGAAAATGAACAGCTTCTTCCAAATCGAGAACAGTATCGACCGAGTAGTATATTTTCGTCGGCGCATCAATCTTTGAAAGAATCAAGTTATTTACTTTATCTACTTGATCGTTAGTTGGTGACAGAATCGCTCTTTCTTTAAACCAAGATATTGTCTTCTAACTTATGTTATCAATGTCAGGATAGACATTGTTGTCTAACTCTTGGATGTTGTCTATCAAAACGCAAAGGTTTTCTAGGTCAATCCTTCCCTCACTTTGTGTTAACTCTCCATTGCCAACTTTTAGCAGCATCTCTGGAAATAGCCTGTTCTCACGTGAAGATGACGAAACCCTCATATTAGTTTTAAGCTTTAATTTATTGACATGTGGCCAAAGGTAGGATCTTTTTAGGCAAGCATTTATTTTGTCAGCACGTGTTCCTCGAGTCACAACTGGTAGGATTTGACGGAAATCTCCTGAGAACAGAATTGTACATCCACCCATAGGTGAATTTTTGTTGCGCAAATCGCGCATTGTCCTATCCAGTGCTTCCACAGACGTCTTGTTTGACATGGTAGCTTCGTCCCAGACTATTAATGAGCAGTCACGCATCAATTTTCCTGTATTGCTCTGTTTAGAAACACTACAGACGCTGTTATTATCATCGGTGGCGATTTTCAGCGGGAGCTTGAATGTGGAGTGTGTGGTTCGGCCTCCTTCCAAAAGCGTAGCGGCAATGCCGGATGACGCAACAGCTAACGCAATTTTTCCGATAGATCTCACTTTTTTTAAAAGCAGATTGATTAAAAATGTTTTTCCTGTACCTCCTGGGGCATCAAGGAAAAACAATTTCCCTTCATTGTTATCAATTGTTGATAGTAATGCAGTGAATACTTTTTTCTGATCGATGTTTAATCGTGGCTCATCTTGAGCTATATTTTGTAAAAGTCTCGTTTGATCGTATGATGTTTCTCTTGTGTATTCGGCACTGTTAGTTAAATCTGAGTAAGTAGTATTAGCTGGCATCGGCAGCCCAAAATCCTTGATCGATTTACCCGAAAGTAATTGCACTACTTTGTTCAATTCCAATAATGCTTCGTCAAATATGTTTTGATCATATTGTACATCATCTGAGTTTAACTCTCGCCGTCGCCGAATCAGAATATCACTGGCCATATTTTCTTGAAATTTATTCCATAGATTAACAGAATCAGTTACTTGACTAAACACTACTATGACGGCAAATAAATATCTTAATGATGTAGCTGAACTACAAACAGCTGCTTCTGATAATGTGTTTTCCCAGTGGGAATCGTCTTCCAAGAGCCCCATAGCTTTGCATGCTGCTTGATAAGTATTGTAAACAACACCTTGTACAGTTCTTAGGTGTGCAAAGGATGTCGGGCCTTTTACAATATGCAATAACATTCTCAGATAAAAGCATTCGCTGTTGTTGGGATGAACCACGTAGACTCTGCCAAGAGCATCCGTTTTTTTTACTCCGGGGAAACCATCAACCGCAGTACCTTGTTTTCGCCGTTGAAAAGTTTTAGAACTCTGGTTCCATGTATAGTAACCTGGAACTCTGTCATACGTCAGTGTTTTCGCGAAATCATCTTGAGCACATAACTTGAAGAATGCTGTCAATGTTGTATCCCGCGGGTTATTAACAACTTCTTGTATATTGTTCTCTGTGAAATATACTCTTTGTCCATTTTCTAAATGAACTGCAAGGTGGACAATTGTGGGAGCCCGGTCGTGCACTTCGAATGATAAAATCCTCCATACAGCTTCAGAGCTGCAGATGTAACGTCCAGACTGATATTTTTCCACTTCATTTGGTGATTGTATGCTGAAAGTGGCTTGATCACTGCCTTTATTAATGTACTTAGTAACATATTGAATTGACTTTATTGAATTGCACAACTCTACGTTGATGTGGGCATCAAAAATTTTCAAAAGGAGCGGATTATAGGGAAAGATCCATCGGTTATCAATATCATGGTTTCGGACGGTAGCATTTTGCCCACCCTGTTCTGGCGATCGTCGACGATATTTGGGATATCCGTCATCGCTAGTACTTGTTTGAGTTTGGAACGACTTCGGAAATTTTTTGCTGCATTTAGAATCTCGCATACATGGAGAATTCGGGTTTAAAGTCCCGCAAGGGCCGTGTACCATATGTTTCTTTACGATTTCGTACAGGATAGGATCTTCATCTTTATCCGGTAATTCAGCTGAAATAACCCTGTCAATTTGGTTTGGTCTAATTTTGTTCACTAACCACACCAACAGGTGTACATGTGGCAAGCCACGTTTCTGCCATTCTATTGTGTACATATGACAGCGCGGCGGACCGAATATATGAGACTTGTTAATGAGGTGCAGGAGTTTCTGTACTTTTAAATGGAAGACTCTGTTAACTATATCGTATCTGTCTTGTGGAGTTAAAATGGTATTAATATTTTCTTTGATTTCCGGCCAATTTGGGTTACATGTTGCAGTTATAAATAAATCAGGTTTGCCGTAATTTCTTACGTAAGTCATGGCGTCTTGCGATTTTTCGTGTAAATATCGAGGTCCACCTGTGAATGATGAAGGTAGTATAACCAACTGCCCAATGCCGTTGCGGTGTTCATTCGCCTGTAAAGCATCCTGAAGATGAACGTAATTTTCAGCTCTCAATTTAGTTTGATTATTACGGATGTAGGCCAATCTCTCAGATTCAATTTTCGCATATTGATCTACCAAGTATTGGTTTGTTAACATTCCATATCTAAGCAAAGTATTGAAATTGTTACGTCTTGTCATTATACGGTAGCAATAGTAGTTCATACATGACACTGTTTTACGCAGAGGTGTACCACCGATTGGGTCAACTTGAGAAATATTAATGGCATAACCATTTTCTACACGACATAGCATCAAAGGATATTGTAAGCTGTCATAAGATCTGTGTAACTCTGAAATTTTTTGCAAATTATCATCAGGACTATGTAATACAATATCTCTTTTGTCAAATTGCTGTCCAGCTATCACCACTGCTACTTCACTCGTTGAAGGCGCATTGTATCGTCCTCTGTGTTCTCCAACAGGAACTTTATTTGCATGGATTACGACATTAAAGTCAGGAGTATCTGCTGGAACACACTCAATCGCAGTTTTGAAAGACTGTATGTAGCAATTATGAGAATGTAACATATCTTGGAGAGATCTAATCAAATCTCTATCAATTGGCTGTGCAACACTTGTACACCGCGTAGATGCTTGTGTATCTGGATCTGCAATAAAATATATTTGCAGAAATTTGTGATCATCGGGTCGAAGTGGTAGCAAGCTCCCAGCTAAGTGGTACACTTGCCCTTGAATTTTAAATGTAGGCATGAACCCACGCTCAACGACTTGCTTACTCTTAAAAGAGGTCATTTGAAATGCGTTATTATAACGGCGTATATTGCGCATGAATTGCTTGGATTTCTGATGATCACCCGTAAGAAGAGAGTGAAGTGGTTCAGGTGGAGGGAGAACTTCTTCTAATTTGACTTTTCCTTGTAAGCAACACATGCCTTTCGATTCGTCCTTGAATTTCAATGCCAAGCAATGTTCACACACTACTGACATAGTACCTATTGATACTATACGATCGTCCTTGTAAGAAATCGAAGGATCGTAATTCATGGCAGAATTTTCTTTATTCACCCATGAATTAGTAACTCGTGCTGATGATTCTCTGGCTCTCTGTATTCGATGTCTTTCCCTATCTCGGCTGCGGTGAACCTCACGCTCTACTGAAGATTCTCTCTCTCTCTCAGCTCTATATCTATCCCGAAGCTGACTGAGGCGAGCCTCACGCTCTACTGACGATTCTCTGTCCCTCTGAACCGTATGCCTATCTCGATCCCGGCTGCGGCGAATCTCACGCTCTACTGAAGATTCTCTCTCTCTCTCAGCTCTATATCTATCCCGAGCCTGACTGATGCGAGCCTCACGTTCCGTTGACGATTCTTCATCTCTTGCTGAACGTACTCTTCTGGCATTCACTGTACTACGACCTATGTTCGAACGACGACGTCTTCCAGACATGACTTTATAATTTCTGTACAAAATTTACTCAGTTCTATATGTATGATTACCTATGCACAAATTGCCATATTATTAGTATGTGCCGCAGTAAAAAATATCTAAATTCTTACCATTTAGAAACAAAAGATAATCAGCAATCATAAAAAACAAAAGATACCTATTCTATTCAGTTCTTTTTTTTTTACTGAAATACCTCAACTTAAACAACGATTTTAATTATAAAAAATAATTTGCTATTCGTGCGACTAAAAACAAAAGATAATCAACAATCATCAACAACAAAAGATACCTATTCTATTAAGTACTTTTTCTGAACTTACATATCTCACCTTAAATCACGATTTTTGAAAATAATTTCCCTAATATTAAATTGATCTAACTGTAAATTTTAATCAAGATCTTAATAGAAAATTGCAATCCATAAATTATGGTTTTATTTAATCTAATCTTATCTCACCTTATGTAGGTACTTATAATTGCTATAAGTGCGATTTAAAAATTAACCTTAGAATAGAATATAATTTATATTTTAAAACTACTATCATACAATTATTTATCGTAACTTACTTATAATTACTGATACGTTGTCGCGCTGAAAAGCACGTTTTTATTACCTAAGTATTGCTATTTTCCTCGCTGGAGAGCTCCGATATAATAAACGCGTCCGATCGCTACTAAATTCAAAATGCTATAGGGAAAACCGCGGCCTCAGACGCGCTATTTATAGGCACGCTCTTGCCGCACCGGGCGGCCGGCCGGTACCGCCGCA
Organism: Micropterix aruncella; assembly: GCA_944548615.1. Taxonomy (NCBI): domain Eukaryota; kingdom Metazoa; phylum Arthropoda; class Insecta; order Lepidoptera; family Micropterigidae; genus Micropterix; species Micropterix aruncella. Next base: position 32,614,590 of record OX155980.1, read on the forward strand.
AACGCTACGTCCCGCAATTTTTAAATCTGTAATATCTTCGAAAATATTCACTTAAATCATACGGTGTAAAGGGCCATATAGATCTATATTAAATGAACAATGTATTCAAGGTATTTAATTGGTTAAGGATTAATGCTGTATTGGTTAAAATCGCTTCGAAAATTAGCCATTATTTGTCGTAAAAAGTAAATGACAAAAAAAAGTTATTGTGGGTTATCCATAAGAGATAGACATATACCATCACGGACTTTTCTGTAGACCTTTTCAATGTGTACAATACTTAGTACATTATTTTGATAAAACTCGTAGGGTTCAGCCTGCGTTTGCAATGTAAGCGGAAAAAATGTAATTATTTACGACATCACATTAGAAACCTCAAAAATAGCAGTACTTCTCCACTATTTAATGGATGTTATTATACATATAAACCTTCCTCTTGAATCACTCTATCTATTAAAAAAAACCGCATCAAAATCCGTTGCGTAGTTTCAAAGATTTAGGCATACAAAGGGACATAGGGACAGAGAAAGCGACTTTGTTTTATACTATGTAGTGAAGAGTCAATAATTTAAATGGGTACCTACTAAGAGTTACTCATCATACTGACTAAAATAGTCAGTAAAAAGTTAAATAACCAAAATAGAAGCCTAATAAATTGAAATAGTCGATAATTCGAATAGGTTCGAAAACGTATTAAAAGTTATTGATAGTAGGTAATACCTATACAAAGTAGTCAGTAAAGTGTTAAATAATGAGATAAAAGTTAATCATACATTTAAAAACTAAAAGTACAAATTCATCATCTAAATTGATATCAAATTTGTAAAGTCATAGCCCTTACATTTTTCACTTATAGGGCCACGAAGAGCGAGGGTGTTGCCCCTGTTTCACCTGAAATGAAATGAGAAATTTGAAAATGGGCATTCAAAAGAATAGCCTATTTTCAGTGTTTTAATAGTTTCTTCTATCAATTTAGTAATTATGGGTAGGTATGTGCTCGTATCATTTAAACTACTTACTATTATTTTTTCAACAAAGTAGTAGGGATTGCAGACAAATTAATACTTAGGTATTTAAGGTATGTAAGCACAAATATCAGTTAGGTACGGTGTGTGAATGATAAATTATTTTTATTAAATAGAAAAAACAATAATAATATAGTTATCATAATAATAATAACGATTGTACTTCTTGTTTTTAACTCACTGGCCTATCGCAGAAACTAAATAATCTTATAAGTACTTATCTAACTTGTCTCGATGCCCGTCTCTAAGTAACGGACGTAATACGCACGGTCTGCCGTGCGATGAATTATATTTTTTTCACTCAGATTTTACTAAAGCAGTCCAGTGAAAAATATATATCTGTAATTTAGGTAAATGTGGCTTTCAGAATATATTTTTTTCATACCCATACCACTTATAGTTAAAAAGTAAACTACGTATAAGTAAAAAAAAGATGTCAACAATTTTTGGATTTTACCAATTATTTCATATTTTTTCCATGGATAGGTATTTTTTTTCTTTAAGAAATGAATTTGTCACTACTGAATTATCCGAAAATGATATCCTACTTTGCCTGGTACCTATAGTCCGAGAGATATAGGGCTCAAAGTGATGCGCGGCGGAATCAAATTTGCACCCCCTCCCCCCGCCACCCCCGGGGTGGTCCCCGGTGGCTCCCGGTCTAAATCCACTCAGGACCACCAAAGGAATAATTGTGCCAAGTATGAGCCTTTAATCACAAAATGCAGGGTACATCGCTTTAAATCCCCAGCTAGTAGGTTCACTATGCATTATGTGAAAGCATTCTTTGTTATTAAATAATCGGATGGCGTGGTTGCGCATCAACTGTTTATTCTCCAGCCTCTTAAAGTAACCCAAAAGTGTATACCTACTAAAAGTTATCGCGCATAGGTATAGCGTATCGATAACTCACAGCCCAGTTATAACAATATTGTAGGATTTTAGATCCAAGCCTGCTGCATATTAATATAGCATTATTTTGCACAAAATACAAAGTGCCGTAACGTTTTAAATGCCATAGCAAATGAGAGTCATTAGATCATCAAAGAACGACGACATGATAGTGCCAAGAACTTCTGCAACAATTTGGCCAGCGACATTTCACCTTCTTTGCCCAGCGACTGTACTCTTAGCCGAGAGTACAGCGAGACCTCCCGATACAGATAACCGCATTGAAACCCTAATACAATTTTAAATATCTGTTTCAAATGGCTTATCACAGAAGGTCGGTAAAATATCAATAGAATGTTGAATGTCATTTTTTATTAATATTTCTTTCTATTCATAAAAAGTTACAGTAATTTTTACGAGATTTCATTATATTTATATATTTCTAATGATAATTCATTTCAAATTTTAGGGTATGTAATAATCCTAATAATTGGATTTATTTTATTTTACTACATCATTTGGCGAATTTATTTTTATATATATTTTTCTTTATTTATACGAACCATCATTGAGTGTACCTTTATTAAATCATAATTGTAATTTATAGAGTCTGCCTTAGAACATGCTAAGGCCTAGTTAGGCGACTTTGATTCATTGCTATGTCTCCATAAGCATAAGTTTTTGCCATCGTCTCAATGTACATAGAATATGACTTTTTGCTCCAGGACCTATGGTTTCTGTGATCCAGGTGCGAACGGATGAACGGACTTACGAATGAACGGACAGACTAATCACATAAGACTTTTAATAAAAATAAAAGTCTTACATTCATAGTCACATTCTACCCACGTAGATATTTATTACCGTAATTTTTAAATACAAAGTATCTTATTGCGAAATAGAAACAATTGAACTGAATTCCGAGGTATAACTGTAATACTTTTCTCTCTCAGATGTCAAGACCGACGAATTTGACGGACAACTCTAATTGCCATAATGGCCAGACCGCTTTTTCTCTCCTCTGCGCGGCGGCTATGAGCATGCACCGGAACTAAAATAAATGTGATCAGTAAACAATTTTGGTAATGTGAACCCCACCGTGCAGATTTACTAGGAACAATAATTAAATATTATCCTAATCCACAACGGAAATACGCATTCGACAGGCTAAATCAGCTAAAAGTTTCATCAATTTGGGGTTAGCATTTCGAAATCCTTTATTAGCACCACTCCCTAGGTAAAAAATGGGAGTTCGTGATGAATTTCAGGTTCCTGCTCTCAGCCGTTTTGGTGCGACTTTGGTAATGAGTCAGTCAGCAAGTTGTTAATATAGATTTATTTTACCCCTACATACCGTCAAATAAATAGTGTGAATATTTATTTAAAAATGCCACGCAAGCGAATTTAGTTGTGGTAGTATTGTATCTGTCGTGAAATGTTTTGGTGCAATCTGTAAATCAGTTTGTTTACAAGTTTTTTAGGTTAATTGAATTTCTGTGTGCACTGCGTTTTTTTAAAAGGTCCTTGCAAATAGGTTGCTAAGGACTTAAACTATGCCATTCGGGTCCTACATTCCTGAAAGTATAATAACGGCTTTGACATGCAACAAAAAACAAACAACAAAAAAACACTTTAAAGTCGCTCGTAGATCTGTCATGTCGACTACCATCTTTAATTAATTATCTTTGACACTTCAAATTCATTAGTCAGCTGCATAGGTGCAAACAGTTAACGGAAAATATTTTAAGACGGGACTGCTGGAAAAAGTCGCCCCGAAAAAGGCAGATTTATTACAATTCGATAATGCCTCATTTGATTGACTCAAATAGAAATTTTTAACCAAAAACTCAAGAACTGTCTTCGACGACATATATTCATCAGATTTGTCCCCTTGAGAATTTTCTGTTCCCCAACCTTAAATTTCTATTTCGTGAAAGACGTTCTGTGTGCAGTGACGTCATAAAATATAATTGTTAGAAAGAAGCTGAAGATCATTCAGAAAATTGTTCGATGGCTGTTAGTGCTGTTAGTGCCATCAAAGGGGACATATTTTAAATGCGACAATATAAATTTGGAGGATTAGGACAGTTTGGCGGTGTCGACTACAACGGGCCAACTTGTCACCCCGGGCTAGTATAGCAATATGTGATTAGTATAGCAATATGTTCTTTCAGGCGTGGGATGAGCGTAGAAGACTTAGAAAATGACAATCCACTAACTAGCTCCGCTAACTAGCCCGCGAGAGACCAATGCTTACCGTCCGGCACCAGGTAGTTAACCCAGCGGCTCTTGCTACCAGTTATGGCCAGATTTGTTTACAGATTCGAAGTCGCTTGCGCGGTCCTCTCCCTTGTGTAGCGGGGATTCGGTTTCTACCGTATACATCGTACACCACGGCATCCTTTGCCCGGCTGTTCACGCGGTATCAAGTGGCCGAATGGTCGTTTCAAGAGCGGCTGCCACAAGGTAAACGACCGCCCCCGCTCTATAGGAAACAAATCCGTTTCCAGACTCTCCCGACTATTAGTCGGTATGCACAGTCGATTGGCTGACGCCGCACGATGCGCAAACCGTCCAGGAGCGCCTGAATGTTGATTTATAGAGGAAACTGGCCCGGAGGCCAGGGAGGATTAAAACAATACTTTGTATTTTATTGGACAATTTCCGGTACTTATTTGATAAAGCAGTATATAATATGTATATCGTAAAGAACTTTTATAAACGTGCCTGAAGACTCGAACAAGTTATAAAATGGGGTAATGATAGTTATTGGTCGGTCGGTCCGGGTGACCGCCCGCGGGGCTCACTTGTTACTCGGTGGATAATAAGAGGCCGCGGCCGAGGCGTAGTTTAGGGAGAGCCGGCTCCTGTGGAAGAGTCGGCTGCCGGCGATCGGCTACGCGGCTCCCCGGGCGCTGCGCTGTCGCTACTCCCTCGGAGCGCCGCCGCCTTGCCATCCCCTGCCTGCCAAATTTGTTATCAGTAATTTTACATTGGACCACCTACATAGGTACGTCCATTGTATTCATACGCCGAGATTTATAGCTACCGGGCAAGGAAGAGCGCGGTCATTGTTGGCACCCTCTCTCCGTCCTACTCTCCGCTATTAGCGATACGCAACCTTTTAACAGCACCCTGGGGTCGACTGGTTTTCTAACAGTTCATAGTATGGCATCAGCGTATATTATTAGTGTTTGGTGTAGTGTATTCGTGTATTAGTTGTTTAGTGTGTTCTAAAACACCACGATTGTGTGCTTAACATGCACGTACATGATCACGACACTCGTAGAAAAGCCAACATAGCCCTCCCCAAAGTTCGTTTGACCATGATCCAAAAGTCATTTGTATATTTGGCCTTTAAACTCCTTAACACGAGAATACGCGATTTAGAACCAAAAATATTCTAATAAGAATTAAACAGTGGCTCATCACACATGCTAATTATAAGATAGACGACCTCGATGAAATATTGCCGATGATTACAATACCTTTAATATAGGTACATATTTATTATAAAAATAAGATTATATATCTAAGATACCTCTATTATTCTTATGATAAAACAAACGAGTTAAACCTCGTAGTAATAGGTTGATAATATTTGATTATTAATTTTGATTATTTTTGTTTTTCGTATGATATTATTGAGCATTTATCTTTTATTTGGTCTTACTTTTGGTTATTTTTAGTATGATTTTTACTGATTTGAAAAAGAAAGGAATTATTTGCTACATTTATATTTTGATCATTGTGTTTTAAGCAATTAGGATTATGACAACATCCAACAGTATTTACAATTTTGGATGAATAAAGGGCTATTGACTATTGACTATTGACTATAGTGTGATGCCTTCCTAGCAGAAAACACAGAATCGGCATTTTTTAAATTTTGATTAATTCAAACTTTTTAACCCTATACCATTCTCTATATTAAAAATAATAATATTTGGTCGAAAATATGCCGCCCCTTTAATTTTTTTTTCTCTTCTCCATGGTGATAATTTTTAATATAAATTCTGTCCAAAACACTATTATCATTATATTATCTCCGTAAACTGGCGCGATCAAAATGAGAAGAAATAAAAACATCGCAATGGTCCCAAATAAACCTATTTTAATAGGCTCAATTACGTTTCTTCTTGATTTATATAAAAAAATAGGTCATGCGAAAGAGAAGGAGCAGTGCGTTAGAGCGAAATGTAAAATGGACGATCGTATTTTTTCCGCGCAACATCTACCTGCTGAACATTAAGCCATCTGAATCAGTTTGCCACTTTATGCTCGATTGGTAGTTTTATACTGGAACTGTGACAATAATTAATTTCATACTCCGCTCTAACGCATTGGATTGTCTCGCTCGCGTGAACTAATTCCGATTTTAGTTCATGAAGAAACGCAATCGGGCCCAACTCAATTCTTTTTTATATAAAGGTACAAATTCACATAAACACGTCATCAACTGTCATATAAAATTCACTATTTGTCCAATACTAAAGTAAGTCACCAGCTATGCTGCTGTAATATTAAATTATTCATGCTGCCAAACTCATGCGCTTATCAGCCTAGCCAGCTTATATAGCCCAGATTATTTAATGTCTTTATATTTTAATTTTGACATGGTGTAATCGTTTCAATTTAAAAAATATGACAGGTCAAATTGCCATCTTTGGATGACACAATTGGATGAACAATTACTTTGGATTTATGTTGATTAAATAAAATGAATCGTTATAATCGTTATTTAAATTTTCACTCAATACTCAAGCCCCAAATCAAAAAAGGCTTAAATTAAAAAAAGTTCAAAATTATTTTCAACCTAATTTTTCGTGTACAAAAATTTCTATACAAAAAGCTTGTTATTTTTTTTTCAAAATAATCAGTATACTAAAAAAGAAATTCTCCGGGCACCAATAATTTGCACCCCCCCCCCCCCCCATCCTCTGCCCCGCAGTTCAGTGCATAATCCTAGACAAGTTAATAATTGTAATATATAGTAGTAACTACTTTATGACTTCAACTACAACTGTTGTAGTTCGGTGGATAGTTTCGTCAACCGCGAGTGTGGTAGCCCTGAAAGGAAGGAACGGGTCCAAATAACCTGCCGCATAGTTTTAGGGCATGGGCAGGGGGTGGTGGTAGGAGTGGGTGGGGGAGTGGGGGGCGGCGCGGCGCTCGCCGCGAGGGACGCGGGTAGTTTAGGACAAAGGGTTTGAGAGGACGCCGCCGTTGGAATGATGATCATTATTGATTATGAAACATCCTGGGAATTAGACTCCGCTGCCATTCGACCACCCCGATCAAATTAAATTAGCAAGCACTATTAATTTATAATTTTACAATGAATAATCTAAAATCATCTCTTATTTCCAGTAGGATCCACTCAGATTAGTGAAAAGTGCATGACCAGGTCCTAATATGGTACCTGTGAAAATGAAGTAAAGGTCTTCTTATTTCGGAGATATGAAATAAATCAAAAGCGAGAGTATTTTCACATTCTCCAAATAAGCGCTTTCAGACGATACCCGACACTATAGATATTAGAAAAGTAAACTTAAGACATGCTTAATAACCAGTCAATATTTAAATCTTTGCCTCATGGGCTATGTGCAGCATCAAGTTCTATTACTTCTCTTTAAATTTACGTTGGTAGCTTATAAACTAAAATAAAGACAGACGGCAGCGAAGTGAAACCAAAAGGGTTCCCTTCGTATGCTTTGTTACGGAACCCTAAACAGGTACATACGAATTTATTAAAAATGTAACGAGGTAAGTGTATATAAAATATAACACAACCATTTTCATTTCAATGAAAAACTTATCTCTAATAAAGACAAAATAACGCTAGAACATACTTTTGTAACAATTTCACTATTAAAAAATAATAGAAAACCTACCTTTTTAGACCGTGCAAGAAGTCATTAGAGCAGGGTAAAAGGAAAATTTATTCTGTTATAAAAAAGCGAGATAACAAGCGTTGTTCTGTTCGGGCAACGTACCGCGCGCTTTGTCCATTTTACGGTCGCCATAATCGTCCTACCGAGAGGACTATTCGCAATGTGGTGGATAAATTTGAGTCCACTAGTTCAGTAAATGATCGACCAACACCCGTACCAACACCAGTACGAAACGCAAGATCTGCCAAAAACATCACCGCTGTCTGTGACAGTGTGCAGGAGAATCCGAGGCAGTCGATTTCGCGTCGCTCACAAGCACTCGGCCTTTCGCAGACCACAACTTGGCGAATTTTGAGTCGTGACTTGGGCCTGCATTCGTACAAAATTCAACTGACCTAGGAACTGAAGGTAAACGACCATATACAACGACGTGTGTTCGCTGAATGGGCTCTGGAGTAGTTGGCAACTGACCCTAATTTTCATCGAAAAATCATCTTCAGCGATGAGGCCCATTTCTGGATGAATGGGTACGTCAACAAACAAAATTGTCGAATTTGGGACGATACCAATCCACATGTGACCCAAGAGCGTCCAATGCATTCCGAAAAAGTCACTGTTTGGTGTGGATTTTGGGCTGGCGGCGTCATCGGTCCATATTTCTTTGAGAACGACGTTGGCCAGGCCATCACAGTCAACGGCGAGCGCTATAGGTCGATGATTACCAACTCCTTTTAGCCTGAAATGAATGATCTGGGCACCAATGACATAGACATAGAAACTCTATACAACTCTAAAAAGAAGTATGCACAGCTGACTGCCACCCTTCACTATTTGGAGAGGCACCCAAATAAGAAGAAGAAACTATAACATAATAATAAATAGTTAGATACTGACTGAACTTGGTCCGTACCACCATCGAGTAGATAGGCACAGGGTATTAAATTGCTAAATGTCTTAGGCCGTTTTGGCAACCCTTCTACGCCGGCGACACGCAGGTGGCGCTGATAGCATATCGGCGAAACTTAGGAATTTATTCGGTCAGCTATTGTAACAATAATAATGAATGGTTTGTATTAGAGGGCTGGTAGATTAAAACAACCCAATAATTCAACCAATGATAACAATTATAAAGTTCAATTATTAGCGCATCTGTCGCATTTTCATATAGCCTGATTACATCACAGAAATAATACGGAGAGATAGAATGCCATCTGTCAGTCTATCTGAACTTTAACCCCTTGTAGCCCAAGATCTTCAAACAAAAAATAATGTTGATAATGAGATAGGTTTAGGCAATTAAAAAAACACGTATTTCTCAGAAAATTTAAAAATAATTGTTATTAATCATTTATTTGACATTTTAGGGAATGTGACATTACTGTAACATTGAGTTGAACGTATAAAAAAACATTTATGTCGTATGGAAAAAAATGAAACAATTATTTTGTTTATCATAGCATAATGCTACACTGCATTTTTCGCAAATTGTTTGTGAAACGCCAGTGCACTTGGGAATCTTGCAGCGTATCCTTTTTTCAACCCAAATCGGCCAATGACCGACCTGGTCCTACCTTACTGCCAATTGGAGAACATGTTGCGCAGGGCCCTTATTATTTTTGGCTTGAATTTCGTCTGCTAAAGACGTTCGACTCTTGATGTTAGGCTTGTTGACCTTAGACTCTTGATCGTGGTGCTGTTCTGAAATAAAATGAGGCAATTTAGCATCAATACTTGTATATTTTATTTACAACTTATATTACCATTATTACTCAATGTAACAGGACTGTTACAAACATACACATTTACATTACAAAATATGCATTGCTAATACGAAATTGATAAAATTATATTCTTACCTACAGGTTTCCACGAAAACAACACAATTGTATATACTTTTAAAAAAAAAAAAAAACAAATTCAACACCTGCCTTAGTTCTAATTTATCACTTTCATCAATTCGCAACTTTTAAACTCACACAAGTCGGTAAGTTACGCTATCTATGATTTTTACTCCATACTAAGTGGTAGGGACAGTAGTGCTACACGGATTCAAATAACCTAAATGAATTTAGTGCCTTATTTAGGGGGATTTTAGGATGATCAGTAGTTTGTTACAGAAATGTCACATGAAGCTATAAAGGGTTAAAGTGCGTCATTATTAGGTATTGAAACGTGTACACCAAATTAAAGAAATAGACCTTTTTGTAAATAATATTGTTATTTTATTTTGATACAGGATACCGTATAGGCGTGTTTAGAGCGCTATCTATAGTGCGCAACCGTACTGGATGATAGTACATAAGAGATAATCAATGATTATTTGTAACTATGAGTGCCATCTTTAAGTTGTGTTTCTTAGCAAAATCCTAGCTGCCAAAACGCACGATGGCATTGAGTAATCTACTATCCTATATAATCAATGTTACCCTACATTGCCGTCGCGCCTCGCCGGTGTTTCGCGCGGCCGTATATCCTGCTCCACGCAGCCGCCAATCAGCTGTTTCTATCCCCGCTAGTTATAAAAAAAGCGAATCGGGAAATCATAGGAAGTCCCCATAACATCATACCGGTTTATTTGGCTTTACACATTTCGCATTATTTGGGTGTAAAATTCTTCGTCGACACGTCCGGGCAGCAATAACATTTGTCAGTTAGACTACTGACTAAACACAAATACCTATGTGCATAAAATCGACAGCGCCGGCCTGGTGCATAAAAGTTCTAATAAATTTGTCTACACTCGAAACTATTCTTAATGTATTATGAAAACAAAATTCAATAGGCTCAGAATTGTGGGTATGGGTAGTTTTCTAAGTTATATTTCTCGTTGGTAAATAACGGTATGAAGTTATGGACATCCCCATAATAGTATGTAAATATATACCAAGGGAAATAGTACACTGGAACAAATCTCACATAGGCATTATAAATAAGATAAAAACGAATATACCGCGTGAACATTGTAGCACCCGACGTTTCGGCGTCATTGCAGCCGCTGTTGTCTAGTGTAGACTGAAAGAACTGTCAATCCGTTGTTCCGCGGGTAGGCCGCATACCGCAGCCGCCACTGCGTAAATTATAACGGTGGTGGTGGGGGCGGGCTCGGCGCGCGCGAATTTCGAAAGTCCGTCGTGCATACAATACTCACTGTATCCTGTCTTATGTCTTATCTGTCTTCTTACGGAATATTTTAAGAACAGGATCCCACGTATATGATTCTACCCTAGACAACTCCGGCTGCAACGTCGCCGAAACATCCGGTGCTATAAAGTTTACGCGGTAAATTCGTTTTTATCTTATTTATAATGTCAAACAACCGCTATATCTCCGATTTCTTCTCTCACATATACATTTTCAAAAAATCGATTTTTTGGTGATAAGATTCGGCGTAAACACCAATTCTAAATTTTGTTCGACGACTAGACTTGCTCTGGTCATATACTTCTTGTCACACGATGTATTTTTCGTGAATATGGAAAATTTCCTCCTCTATAATATTCACTAAAACTACTACGTTAATATAGAGAAAGTGTAAAAAATCGTTTGGGTCACCCCAAGTCTTTTCCGGCAAGAAGCCAGGGACTTATTTTATCTGAATATTTATTTCACAAATAAAGTCAATGAGCAGTTGGCGATTCCTGTTAATATGCGACGCAAAGCAATAAAACTTTGAACTTCGAACGCGCGTCATCTCATTCGAATTAAAAAATTAAATTGCAATCGCGGCTCTCCGTGAGCCTTCGAATTCGAATTTCGAACGATTCACGTACCGCAAGCGTGGCTGATTTTAAGGGCCTTACTAAATATTTAAAGTAAGGCAGACTTTAAAGATTACAACTTAAAATATTTACGACCCTAAATATGCCGATTAATTTATCAATATTATAAAGAGATAATGTTTGTGAGTTTGTGAACTTGTAGGGAGTAATCTCTGGATCTACTAAACCGATTTGGAAAAATATTTTACCAATAGAAAGCCACGTTATTTGTGAGTGGCATAGGCTATGTATTAATCCGAAAAATGAAAAGACTTATTCGTGGTAGTCGGATTTGCAAAGTAAGTTGGGGAAAAAACGGTCGAATAAAAACGTTTCTTACGAACGCTGCCTCAACGATGAGAGATAGATGATTGTATTTTAGAGAAAAGTTGTAGAGCTTGATAATGCATACAAAAAAGTCACCGACAGCATATGTCTAACTTTTATATTTAAGTCACAAAAAGTAGTTTTTTATATTAAAAAATAATTTAAATCGTTAGGTCATATTTATTGATCATATTATCAACAATTATATTCTTATCAAAATAAGTAAATTTATCGTCTCAAGTGTTTAAAACAATAGACTATCCCTTTTACTGCATATAATTTTTCTTTTTTACTTTCAAATGGTTGAAGAGATAATACGACATAGGTATGGAACCCCGACCGTATCTCGGGTTGGAACTCCTGAAAGATAATATATTTTGGTACCAAATAATACAGAGAAGTTTTGAACAATTAAAATAAACATAATTTATTCAATCATAATCATTTTATTCACTCATTTGAAACCCGATAATATAGCCAAATCGGCATGCAAATACATACATACATATGCAGTAAAAATATAACCCTCCTTTTGGCAGTCAGGAAATAAATCATAGCACTCAGTACTAACCGAACCACATTCATAATTTCATCACAAGAGGCATTTGTGTACCGAATTTCAAGTTTTTAAGTCCAATATTTTGAAATGGAATTATGACTAGCGCGCCTTCTGGTAGATCAATTTCAACCACAACTTTTGCCATTACCAAATGATGCGTGCATGCCAAATGTCAGCTCAATCGGACGAAGCGTTTGAGCGCTATCGTGGAGGATTACAGAGAGACAGACAGACACACACAGAAGTGCGTCCACAACAACACTTTCCTTTCCAGGAAAGTAAAAAACACTCTAATAAATTCGATAATTTTAATGCTAAAACTAAAAAGGAACTTTTTTTTATTTTGAAATTAGTTTTTATGAAGATTAAAAGAAAAACTACCATAACCTGCAGCCGCCATAGAATTTATGAAGAAGAAGAAGTCGAAGAAGAAGAAGAAGAAGAAGAAGAAGATTTTGATGCAGAAGAAGAAGAGGAAGAGAAATGCGAAGAAGAAGAGGATAGGAGGAAGAAGAGCTAGAGGAGGAGGAAGAAGAAGAAGATGATGATGATGAAGAAGAAGAAGACTCCGCCCGGACTTGGCCCTACTTACCCACCTCATTCCTTACTTCAGCTATAGTACTTCTAGGTCTATTTTCTTTAAAGCTAAAGCATTCTAGATAAGGCGGAATAGGTACCCACGGAAGAAAAGATTTTCTGATAAAGAAGAATATTTTCGTCCCCCCCCCCTCCCAGCCGACAGTAAATCTATTATTTTTGTACACTGAAAAAACTGTTTTGTAACTAGTTACCGAAGATTCAGTAAATAATTACAAAACAGTTTAGCTGCTGTGGTGACACCTAAACAATTAGGTACCACAGCTAAACGAAAAGAGCTAAAATTTTACAAAACTGTTCAGTAGCAGGTAGATAAACTGTTCAGTAGTAGATAGCTTCAGTGTACAGTAATAGATAGCTAAAGTGTTCAGTAATAGATAGCTAAAGTGTTCAGTAATACATAGCTAAGTGTTCAGTAATAGATAGCTAAAGTGTTCAGTAATACATAGGTAAAGTGTTTAGTAGTAGATAGCCAAACTGTTCAGTAGTGGGTAGCTAAACTTCAGTAGAAGATAGCTAAAGTGTACAGTAATAGATAGCTAAAGTGTTCAGTAATAGATAGCTAAGTGTTCAGTAATAGATAGCTAAAGTGTTCAGTAATACATAGGTAAAGTGTTTAGTAGTAGATAGCCAAACTGTTCAGTAGTGGGTAGCTAAACTGTTCAGTAGAAGATAGCTAAAGTGTACAGTAATAGATAGCTAAAGTGTTCAGTAATAGATAACTAAAGTGTACAGTAATAGATAGCTAAAGTGTTTATTAGTAGATAGCCAAACTGTTCAGTTATACGTAGCTAAACTACGTTTGTAAGTGTACCTAAATTGTTTGGGTTTCACAGCTACGCTGTTTAGCTGAAAACAACTAAACATCTAGTAAGATGTAGCCAAATGAACTGGGCCCCACATACAGTACTGTCCAACTGAGAATTCCTATTGGCTGATGTAGTAAGGACATATTTTATGTCCTTACTACATCAGCAGATGGGAACTCTCAGCTGGGCACTACTGTACCAAGCTTACTCGCCCACAATAGCGAGTAGGCCTGTAAGTGAGGGCTCAAAATTCACTTGTTGGCTACATCTCACTAGACGTTTCGTTGCTTTCAGCTGAGGAGACTGAAATCAAAGAAAATAAACATTTAGTTGTATTTATTTTTTTAACTCACATTATTACAGAAAGGTGCCGATATGTCGTGTAATTAGAACACGATGCTCCGCCTACACATATATAGCCGTTTTATACAATCACAATGCTCACTTCTTTTATTTTACGGATTAACAGTGGATTTAACTTGCATAAGTCGACGTTTCGCCTGCTACGTCAAAGCCTTCATCAGGAACCACGGGAATTCCTGGAGCAGACGTCTGGTGCCCATTGTACCTAACTTCCAACTTAGTTTGATGTTTGGTACAACGGGCACCAGATACACCCCGGTGCCCGTACTCTGGTACCTGATGAAGCCTGTGACATAGCAGGCGAAACGTCGACTTATGTAAATCAAATACACTGATAGTCCCTAAAATTAAAATATTACATAATGCCAAATAACAGCGTAAACTTAAAAACATTAATAATATTTATGTACAGTATGTAAAAGCGGTTTGTTATGAAAGGTCGAATGAAATCAGTACAATTCCGTAATCCCTAAAATTAAAATATTACATAATGCCAAAGAACAGCGTAAACTTAAAAACATTAATAACATTTATGTTCAGTATGTAAAAGCGGTTTGTTATGAAAGGTCGAATGAAATCAGTACAATTCCGTAATCCCTAAAATTAAAATATTACATAATGCCAAAGAACAGCGTAAACTTAAAAACATTAATAATATTTATGTTCAGTATGTAAAAGCGGTTTGTTATGAAAGGTTGAATGAAATCAGTACAATTCCGTAATCCCTAAAATTAAAATATTACATAATGCCAAATAACAGCGTAAACTTAAAAACATTAATAATATTGATGTACAGTATGTAAAAGCGGTTTGTTATGAAAGGTCGAATGAAATCAGTACATCTTTTTGCATACCTTGTATTACAAATTCAATCGGCAACTTTACGTACGGTCGACATGTTTCATTTCTGACGTCCGGGGACCTTATCAAATTATTTTTTAGAATTTGTGCTAGCAAAGGGCAGTTTAAATTTTACAAGGTTCATCGGACGTCAGAAATGAAGCTTGTCGGCCACAGAGTCTTCATATCATAACACCAAACAATCTGGAAGTGCAACAAACATATTATTCACAGAAAAAGTTGTTGCTCGCTATTATTTTTCTCTGGTAAGACAATACAATAATTATGTGATTCGAAACATGCACACCTTTAAATTACAACTGAGACCTTAGTGTTATAAATCTCTGCCCGCTAGACAAGATTGTAATATTATTTGGAACATGGCATGCAAGTGAATCATAGAAAATTATTTTTTTTTTCTCATTATCGGGAACCGCAACTTCAAAGCTATTAAAATGATCATCAAATTCCAATGTATTAAACATAGCACATTCAAAAATTACCCTTTCGTCGCTATACATATAAATATTTCTAATTACCATGAAAGTAACACCTCCTAAATCATCTACATCCTCGGTAAGTATTGTGTGTGACTTATACTCCGTACCCTTAACTTTGACCCACGGCACGAGACGATTAATGTGGTCCTTGGATAGAACATGCAGCGCCTCCAACGTGACACCTTCCTCTAGAATAAAGGTAAAATAATGTAAGCTGAGTCGTCAGAAAAGTAACTTAGTGAGGTACATACCTACAGGTGAAATTATAAAAGCCTATAAAAACAAACCTATTTTTTTAATAAAAAAATGATATATCACAAGTAATTTTCGGTGAGATATAGTTACTGTCAATTTTTAACAGTGACAGTTTGGTTTGACAGTTGACAGACAAAAACTAATGGGTGCATTCCAGGTGAGACTATGCCAATATACTAAATTTCAAATCAATCGGTTCAACGGCTCGGCAGTATCGTGAGAGATTACATACAGACATACATACAGACATAGACAGACATTTTTCTGGAAATGGTCTTAATCGTCTTGGGGTCTCAAAATGGATATATCCGTCGTTATCTAATTTTTTTTCCCGCACGATCACAATACTTTCCCTACCAGTGGTACCCGGGAAAGTAAAAAACTAACCAAACCTACTGAAATGTATTTCTCGCTTATTTATTGACACCGAATAAAGATTTTGCAGATTCGGAATAAGCGTGGTGAATATAGTCGGGTGACGTTAAAGAATGGAACGCGAAAACACAGAATAGTATGCTAAAAGGAATATTTATAAAAGACTTAGGAAGTAGGTACTTACTTTTAAAATTGTCCTTATATTTTGACATTCCCCAAGAATCCAGTAGGTCCTCCACCGATTGATCCGCCATTTTGAATCACAACAACACAAGATTTTGCCGATCGTTCGATTTGCTTCGAGGCTTGTTCTTCGAGCATGCTGCACGGTTTTACAGTCACAAACGTGCCGGCGAAATATTTCACGCGTTTCCGCCGAAACGCCTCGCGATTCGCGATTTCTTGAAATGTAGTCGAATGAACGTCGCCGCGATGCTGTCGCCAATTTCCGCGTGTCTGTGGTTCTCACTGACTGGCTGTGTCAAGCAAATAACCGGATCGAACGACCGACGACCCGTTCTTCTTCGTCTCCCACTTTTTGGCGACGCGACGTGCGACAACCAAACGGTTGAAATACGTAGTAAATACGACGTCTCTCACGTTTATTCACTTGTAATGCCTAGGAATAATGAGCCGCCAAAAGAAAATCATGCTTATATACTCAACTACTAGCTGAACTGTTTAGCAAATGATAAATAAACTTCGGCAAAGAGAGCTGAAGTGTTTAGTAGGAATACCTAAGTAGTTTAGGTATTACCTATCAAGCTTTAGGTAAAATCTGTAGTTTAGTTATTAATAGACAAACTTCAGCTAGTTTAACTGAAGTTTGGCTAATACAGCTAAATAATGTAACGGTCACTTTGGAATGTTTGTTTACACCCATTTAACTAAGTTATTTAGCTAAGGGTACAGAACTTTAGCTAATCCAGCTAAAGCTGAATTGGGTCAGTTGGAATACCTAAGTAGTTTAGCTATTACCTATCAAACTTTAGGTAAAATCTGTAGTTTAGTTATTAATAGACAAACTTCAGCTAGTTTAACTGAAGTTTGGCTAATACAGCTAAATAATGTAACGGTCATTTTGGAATGTTTGTTTACACCCATTTAACTAAGTTATTTAGCTAAGGGTACAGAACTTTAGCTAATCCAGCTAAAGCTGAATTGGGTCAGTTGGAATACCTAAGTAGTTTAGCTATTACCTATCAAACTTTAGGTAAAATCTGTAGTTTAGTTATTAATAGACAAACTTCAGCTAGTTTAACTGAAGTTTGGCTAATACAGCTAAATAATGTAACGGTCATTTTGGAATGTTTGTTTACACCCATTTAACTAAGTTATTTAGCTAAGGGTACAGAACTTTAGCTAATCCAGCTAAAGCTGAATTGGGTCAGTTGGAATACCTAAGTAGTTTAGCTATTACCTATCAAACTTTAGGTAAAATCTGTAGTTTAGTTATTAATAGACAAACTTCAGCTAGTTTAACTGAAGTTTGGCTAATACAGCTAAATAATGTAACGGTCATTTTGGAATGTTTGTTTACACCCATTTAACTAAGTTATTTAGCTAAGGGTACAGAACTTTAGCTAATCCAGCTAAAGCTGAATTGGGTCAGTTGGAATACCTAAGTAGTTTAGCTATTACCTATCAAACTTTAGGTAAAATCTGTAGTTTAGTTATTAATAGACAAACTTCAGCTAGTTTAACTGAAGTTTGGCTAATACAGCTAAATAATGTAACGGTCATTTTGGAATGTTTGTTTACACCCATTTAACTAAGTTATTTAGCTAAGGGTACAGAACTTTAGCTAATCCAGCTAAAGCTGAATTGGGTCAGTTGGAATACCTAAGTAGTTTAGCTATTACCTATCAAACTTTAGGTAAAATCTGTAGTTTAGTTATTAATAGACAAACTTCAGCTAGTTTAACTGAAGTTTGGCTAATACAGCTAAATAATGTAACGGTCATTTTGGAATGTTTGTTTACACCCATTTAACTAAGTTATTTAGCTAAGGGTACAGAACTTTAGCTAATCCAGCTAAAGCTGAATTGGGTCAGTTGGAATACCTAAGTAGTTTAGCTATTACCTATCAAACTTTAGGTAAAATCTGTAGTTTAGTTATTAATAGACAAACTTCAGCTAGTTTAACTGAAGTTTGGCTAATACAGCTAAATAATGTAACGGTCATTTTGGAATGTTTGTTTACACCCATTTAACTAAGTTATTTAGCTAAGGGTACAGAACTTTAGCTAAAATTCGCAGTTTAGTAAGTAGTTGCTATTCGTTTAGTAATTGGTAACAAAACCAAATTTTAGCTAAAAATAAAATGTAACCACAACTAAACAGAGTTTGATAATCTAGCCGTAGTTTAGGTGCTATTTTCTAAACTTCAGTTAAAAGCGAAATAGCTAAACTGTTTAGTAAAACGATTTTTTTCAGTGTAGTATTTCCGTTGTAATAAAATGAATATTTTTAAACATGGTTTGTTTCTCGGCTAGCCTCCGGCGGCTCGACGTTATTATTTGATTAAAATGTATGTCGGATTTTTTTGTATCGGTTTTTTTTTTAACCAAAATTTAACAATGTGTTTAAAATTTAACTCTAAGTCCAATATTTCGAGATTGAAGTATGACTAGCGCGCCCCCTGGTGGACCGATTTGAACCACAATTGACTGATTGTACAGACTGAATGACAGACAGACACACAGATACATAGAAATGCGTCCACAACACTTTCCTTGCCATGAAAGTAAGAGATATTGTGCAAAAAACTGATTTTAGCAGGTATTTTTCCAAGATCGCTGCGATGCGGGCAGTTCAAAAACTCAACATATTGCTCAGGAGCCTAAACTGTATAACCCTGCCCTAAATAAGAACTGCCCGACCTTTTGCAAGATAAACCTAATTTTTCGGCTAGTTTGACTGAAACTAATAGCCCACCTCATCTCTAAAATTCAGAAATCTCACAAGAAGTGGCGTATGAAGCATCCTTCTACATTCTTCAATTTGTTATTGTGCACTTGGACATGTTTACCAACCTCCCGACTGTGTTACTGGTTGTCGCTAGCATCAAGCGAAAGCGAAAGGGGTCAGTGGCAGAGAGTGGAGAGACTCGTGCCTGTCTAGCGGTACTACTGTTCCCCCATATATATATACATATATATGTAGCTCCATAGTCCGAGTACGAGTATATAGACGAGGCAATAACGGCGAGTTTCCCGATAGGCGACGCGTAGCTGGACCGGGGAGAAGAAGCAAAGGAGGAGAGGGAGAGAGGGAGAGGACTTGCCCGCTTTTCACTTTCACTCCATGGCCACGGTAGAAAGCAAGATCAGTGCCCAGCGGACACACGTTTTACACATCCTATGTCGCTGTGGGTGCTACGACTCGTACCGCGTAGCAAAACGTAGCAACCGTAGCTCTCAAACTTAGGGATTTACCATGATTATAAAATAATTTAATGTTAATGATAGTATATCTTTGATTGGCAAAGATTTATATTGTCAGATTTCAGTGGAATTTAAAATTATATAAGGTACGAGGAAAATAAAAACTGCTTTTCAACCTTTGGTCTCATTTTACTGACTCTTAAATACGTATTTACCCTACTATACCTTTTTTAAACTATGTTTTTATACCGTTCTATGTATTTCGAATTTATAATTTTAACTATACTTTAATTTTTTTGTTGCAAATTAAATATTTCTACATTTTTGCATTACCAAGCGTGCTTTTCAGTGTCTACACGTTAGCATTATAAACATGTTATACATATCTGTGCCTTCTATCAAAGAATACATGTAAAAACTATATTTTTGCTATTATTGATAGAATAATTAATGATCGAGATGTGTTTGTATATTCAACAGATTTATTACTTTCGAAGCCAACCAACCGACGAGGAGGGAAAGTATTGTAAACGCGCAAAATTTTTCTTTCGAGATAAAAACGGGAATTTCCATTATGAGCCCCCCTGAGACTATTAGAACCATTTCCAGGCCGAAGTCTGTTGTATGTCTGTCATTCTATATCTGTGTATTCCTCCACGATATCGCCCAAACAGTTATAGCGATTGAGCTGAAATTTAGTATGCAGGCAGCATTTCATCATGGCAAGAGTTGAAAAGATTGTGGTTTAAATCGGCCCACCAGGGGTGCACTAGTCATATATTAATCTCGAAATATTAGACTTAGAGACTCGACATTTGAAATTGGTGAAATTTTGGTCGGAATATCTCTTATACAAGCTACATTTACAATATTTAAATTCCATGTAATATAATAATAATAATAGATTGAACGGCCATTAGCTATTTAAATTAGGATTTCTTGAAAAGTATTGCTATATTTAAATATGTAAATTAGAACTGATATTCCCGCTGAGTACAATAGTTTAACGACCAACTTAAATTAACCGATTTCGCTGAAACTTGAGATTCAAAACTTTATAGTTCTTTTATATTTATTTTTACTATATTCGTATCAGATATCGAGGAGACCGATTTCGATGGTAGGCGCAATTTTTAGATTCGTTTTTTTTTATTTTTGTTAAATTTTTGGACAAAAAGAAAACATATAAAGTAATCGTTATAGATGCGGCTTATTTAATAATCGTATTTCAATACCACTGTATACCATGTATATTTAGTTGTAAATCTCATGTTTGTGAACTATGTCTAGTGCGACAACTTACTCCGTGACGGGCTTGGTTCAAGCAGGTAGACACAAAAGTTTAGAAGTCTAAGACTTGTAGATAAGGTTAAATAACGAGGAAAATATCCAACTAAAGAACCAATAAAATTAAAAAATATTCTTGTAATTTTAAACTCAGCAATAATACTTATTTGCAGAAAACTAAAATAGGGGAAAATATGAACAAAAAATTTACAATTATCTATTTTGAGGGACTTTTAGATTATATTTCGGTTAAAATTTCAGTGTTACTATGAATATATTACATTTAGTATGGACATTCGCTTGCGCCAATTAAGAGCCGTATCACATATTTTTTCCAGAAAGGCAAGAAAAGTGGCTTTTTGGCGTTCTAATTCCAAGAAATAAAGAGATTTCTACAAACTTTAATTACTGAATTACCTGGACCATTTCTTGATGTTGACCATAACGGCCTTTAATTTTAGATGTAACGAATATTATTTACTTATTCAGCCCATTTTCCGAAAGTCGTTATTCGTAAAATGCTCGGAAGGCAAACTTTGAGCTCCTTAATACAGTAATATCACTACAACGAAAACCGTATACTATTTTTTTTTATGTCCGTCATGTATTCTTGATGTACACTACGGCTTTATTTTTTCGTTTTTTGACCACATATCCAAGGTATACATTACTTACAATTACACAAAATTAAAAAAAAATCTTCCTGTATCATTCTAATTTTCTCAGAAATAAAATAAGATTCTTATATAATACTTATACTATATTAAAGTTCACTCTTTTAGCAATACGACATAATATAAATTATTGTCATTAGAAAGGAGAAAACACTGCAAAAAACAATTAGAAATTGTGTATATATTTGCTTGCGCAAGAGAAGAGCGCTCAGTGCCGCGGTTTTTCTCCCAGGGTTGAATAGTTATTTATTTATTTATTTATTTATTTATCCTATCTTTTATAGTTACATCCAAAAAAAAATGCGTTCATTTTTTCAACTCATTTTAAAAGAATACCTACGCTATTTTGTAATACGGCTCTTAACCATAGAAGAATTCGCCAATCTACCTCCAAATGTTCATTGTTAGTTATAACGACCATAGCACAATACGAATGGCAAGCCAGCAAATATCTCTAGTCTAGACTAATTCCTGGTGTAATAGACTACAAAACAATATAAATCGCGTTAGAGCAGATGATGTTCGAAATTACAATAACAACATTTATTTCAACTTCTAAAAACGAAAAATTGCCAATATAGTGATATCATATGATATGAGCAGGGACGCTCATAGAGCAACGGAAGCTTTAATTTCGGTCTGGTCGTTTAGAGCAGGTTATGTTAGAAATTACAATAACAAAATGCCGAAATGATGAGACATAGCCACAATCCACAACCTGATGGACAATTGAAGATCGATGGAAAATGGACCAGGTTCGTTGTTGCCAACATAATATCTTGTAAGACTTTTGAGTTGCGTATACCTACCCGTGCGCCTACCAGCTCCGGTCTCCCCTATTTACGAATTGATAATTGTATTGAAGTAGTTTAGCGAACTAGCGAACTAGCTTAGCGAACAGCTTACCGTTTCAACTCGGCCATTTTGATTTTCGTCTGTTTGTTTGCGATACGGTTACGAGCAAACACGTTGTTCACTTTTCTTCAAATTTGGCTAGAATATTCTTTGAAGTCATTAAAAGCGACGTATGCGTAGGGTTTTTTTTTCAAAATGGCTGTTTTAATAAGGATGAAATAAAAAATATTTTTCATTATTATCACGTGACAATTCAAAATGAAGAGTCGAATAGACAAATGATATATTTTTTCAAAAATATGTGCGTATGAGCGAGGGGGAATACATATTTTTTTCCAATATTATCATGTGACATCAAAATGAAGACTAAGTCGAGTTGACAAATAATTGGTGTTATTCCCGCTGGTAAAAGTGGGAAAAGCAAGCATTTTGCGATATTTTTCATTCATGATTACGTGCAACCGAGTACGCAAACAAGAACGATGAAACATGCAAAGTTTATGAAGGAAAGTATCTATATAAATTTTCATATAAACAAGCAAGCAGAAAAGAAAGCGAATGCGGCCAATTATATTATTTATGACAATATATACACACTATAGAGGGCAAACAGAGAAAAATATTTTCCAATATAAACTTGTAGATAAAAAGAATATATTTAATAAATAGTAATATTATTCAATTTGAATATAGTGGCCATTTTAATGGTTATAATACAAGCGAGTTCTACCGTTCAAACTACTAGTTGACTAAAAGCTCTTACGTAATTTTTCATAATTTCCGTTGATACTCGTATATTCTCTTCAATCAATTCAGACCGGTAATATCATATATATACAAGTTCTATTGATTTGCAAAATGAACATAATATAGGTAACATATAATGTCGAACCTATAACCTACGTAGGACCTTAAATAGATTTAAACCAGTTGTTTAAAGTGGAAGTTACGAAATTATGTGTAAGACTGATAAATTCTGCTGGTACCTGACTTAATATGTAAATTCCCGGGGCCGGCAAGTGCCTCAGAGAATTTATGTATAATCATGCTTCCGTTATTAGTAAGTTTAAATTATTAGATATGCCTGGCATTTAAGTTCTCCTCTTCGCTATAGCGATTTCTCTACAAGGACCGGCGCCAGAGGCGGCACGCGGCGTCTCAATAATTTCCAGTCAAATAATGTATTTTTTAATTATTTTTTTTATATTTTGTTGCGCCAACTTCACCTACAGTAGCAATTCTTTTCAGCAAATTCCTTGCTAGCTATTCCCATTCTTTCTTAGAAATATCTTGCCTTTCTTGTTTTCAAACATTGTTTATTGTTTATTTTGACGTTACTGAGTGAGTTTAGTTGTATTGCGTTGTGATTAGGAGATTAGGTTGTCTAGTTTAGAAGATTCACATGATTTTCCCGTAATCACTTCATTGTCATTGCTGATTTCTGTCAACTTGCTTACTTTCCCTTGCTGAAATTTAGCATCTTCTATTTTCATGACTTCGAAAATTTTAGAAAATGATGGTTGTAGAGTAGTTTCCAATACTTTTATATACTTGGTGGAATAACTTCGATTTTCTCACACAAAAATTTTACTAACTCCTCCATAATTTCCTCAACAGAAGCTGTATTAGGCCTAAAAGAAGTTTTCTTCCGATTTTTAAAGACTCTCGAATCTATATCCTGTCTACACAGACCGAGGTAATTTCTCCGAACTGTCCTTTGTCTGTTATTATTTGACTTGGTTAGTCATTGGCTTCCTGAGAGATTAAAGTTTACCAAGCCTGACTGTAAAGTAAGAATCTTCTTCTTTTTTTCTTCTTAGGGTGCCTCTCCAACTAGTGAAAGTTGGCAGTCAGCTCTGCTTACTTCTTTTTGTCCTTCGCCAAACAAAACAATTCGGCGACACTCGTAGTCCCGGTCCATTCTCGGATGTTCCGCAACCAAGATTTCCGTTTACGGCCAGGTCTCCTCTTCCCTGTAACGTTTCCCATCAAAATGAGTTGCAGAAGTTCGTACCTGTCGTACGAGTGACCCAGGTATGCAGCTTTGTGCTGTTTGGTGGTCTGCTAAAGCTTGCGTTTTTGGCCGACTTCTGAGTCCTGGCTTTCTGAGTCCAAGAAATCGAAGTCTATATGCCCACATCTCGAGTGCTTCTATACGTTTCCTGCGATCTTCCTTAATAGTCCAGGCCACACTCCGTACAGAAGTATGGGGCAGATTTAGCGCTGGAGAAGACGTATTCGAAGTGGGATTGTCAGGCTTCAATTGCAAAGAACCTTTTTCATTTTTCGACAGGCTTTTGGGGCGGCAGTGATTGGTCTCGCTATGAGAAAAAGACGGCGTCATAAAAGCAAAAAATGAGAGCACGAGGAAGCGAAAACGGCCTGCTCGCGAGGAGTCGTGAGTTATCAGTTCGCGAAATGGAAAGGGTCTTTTTAGGGTCGTAATAAGTAGCCAATTCCTCGGAATTGAATGACCCCGTGGGCGAAAAGGGGGCTCTTATAGAATGGAATAGTTAGTCAGCGTGATACAGTCGTCGCGATGTCAGGTTCAAATTCGAAGTAGGATCCGATTTCCTGGATATGCTGTTCGCCAATGCACAGCTAAACATATTCTAGTTATCTGCAAGACGTCCTTTTATCAGGCATGGTACACCTAATGCCACGATAAAGATCTTGACGTTATTCGCGAGGTAATTAGTCTTTTAGTGGCTCATTCAAATAACGGTTTTACAGAACTTTCCAAACCCTCAATGAATTATTCCACTACGAATTCCATTCCATTGCGTTCTTAATAATCTAAAAAGCTTTCGAATGGATTCTTGAGGTCGATTCGGCCTATAAGCAGTATGATTATCATTTTTTGTATCACCAGGTATTGAAGAATAATTTTCCTGAAAGTCTTGATTGCACAGCTCTCCGTTCAGATATACCTCTTTACTCTAAATCTCGGAGAATGTAGAATTACCGGAGTGTATAAAATTGTATTTAGGATAATTAAGAGGAGGTAGAATATTATAGAATAAAAAGGTTCATGGTAGTCCAATATCCCTAAAGACCACGAGAACAAAAACATAAATAAAAATGATCTCCCAGCGAATCCATTCTGGTCACCCGGAATGGATTCGCTGTTCACCTTTACGCTTTGGAAGTTGACATCGTGGCTTGTCAGTCAAATCCTAGTGATATATCTTTAACGATCTTGGGCTCTCTGGGAAAATAAACAACGTATTCATGACAAAAGTCTAAAGCCGCGATATCCGCATCTCAACGTTTGTGGTTTCGATAGGGGGTTGTGAACGGGTGGCAAGACAGCTGACCTAACCCTACCACGTCCGGTCGTTTGTCAGGGGGTTTACTGATCCTCTCCTCCTCTATATTATCCTCTCCTCCTCTATTATAACATTATGATGGGCCAGACTAAGGTTGGTTTATTCCATGGAAACTCCGATTGTATTTATTTATATATGGACTCCGAAATGGAGCAAGAATGGACCATCGTTAATACGAGTATCTACACTTTAGTGACTTATTGTAAGGAAATAATATTAGTAGGAGTATTTGTATGAGGGGTTATTGTACGAGGCGCCCATGAGTTTTCAACCCAGCAGCGGTGCGGCGAGCCTTGCGATCGCCATTCTGGGCACGCGGCAGCGGCAATCCCCCTACCGCCGCTTTCTGTGCTCCGTCCACTCTAGCCCGCCGCCGCCCCCGAAGGCGCCCCCTTGGCCCCCAGCCTCCGGGTGGTCGCCCCGGCCACCCTAAAGCACCCCACCGATCTGCCTGCTGGCGCCCCTTGCCCCAGTTCTAACATACTCTCCAGGATATTCAAGTCCAACGCAGTCTAATATCTACCTACCCGATTTCACCGGAGCTAAATCCGTACGCTGGCGCCACAATGCCCTCATCTAATTGTAAATTCGACGATAGTTTCAAGTATAGGTACGAGGTGCCCCCGGCCCGTATACCTAATTGCTTGGATATCACAGCGGCATAAAGAACTAGATTGCGGCATAAAGAACTAGACTGAACATATCCCAATTGACCGAATCATTTATTCATTAATTTATTCGTTTATTTTTATAAACAACATTGGAAAGAAGATCACTCAGCTTGGTTTTGTAAGAGAATTTTTACTTTTAGCAAATGTACAGAGAAGATAGTCACAGACCCTCAAAAAGTCTTTAATCGTAATAATGATTATTTCAGAAGCATATTATGCTATGTAACAACTTTCTTAACAATTTAGAAGATTCTTAACAAATAAGAATCTACAAAAAAAAGAAGTCTGGAATAAGAATTAGCAGACAGGATCGAGACCAATAGTAGCATGTAATCGTAATTCTACATGAGACCAACAATACAGATGGGAATAATCAAAATAATATCAATATTCAAAATTAATAAGTCAAACGGTCCAGATTTTTTTAAACTTTCAAAACTAGCCTTTTCATTCCATTTAAATATATATTAAACAAATCTTTAAGACTGGGATCTTCCCAAATCACGTTAAGCATGCCAATAGAGTACCAATATACAAGCAAGACGATGACACAGATATTGCGAACTATCTCACTTCTTATGAATCTGAGGAAATTACTTTAAAAGTTGTTATGGAAAGATTCACTAATCATTTAGATAAATTAGATCTTATATTTAGAAATCAATTCGGCTTTCGAAACGGTGTCGGTACAGGTGAGGCTATCCTTGAGGTTAATAAAAGCGTAACAGATGCATTAGATTTGAAAAAAATGCGTTCCGGTATTTTTAGATCTAGCGAAGGCCTTTAATACAATATCGCATAAAATACTCTGTAAACGGTTATTGGGGTATGACATTAACAGCCTCGCTTTGAATTGATTTTCAGACTATTTAAAAACAGAACGCATACTGTGTTCAACGTGTATCGCGGCCTCTAACATATGACGTTCCTCAAAGCATCGTGCTCGAACCAATTTTTTTCACTATGTACATAAATCCATTTTATGAGCATGGCTACGGTAGAAACAATGGCGTATGCGGATGACACAGTGTTAGTCATTTCCGGTTCTACTTGGGAAAAAGTAAATAATCGCACTAGCATCGCGATGACATCAATGAAAAAACCTGGGACCTAAACCTACTTACGTTAAATGTTGGTAAAACAAAATATATTCCATTTAGCATTGACGGAAGAGGCCAGCCGGACGATCGCAATCATCTCATCTCTCACGACCTGGAGCGATATGCTACGTGTCTTTGCCAACCAATCGCACAAGTCCGAGAAATAAGATATCTCGGAATAATGATATATAGACACTTATAATGGGAATCACAGATCGAGTGTTTAGTGATAAAACTCAGAAAATTAATTTACATATACAAATGCTAGATATCTTGGTCTGCCTTTGCTAAAAGTAATTTAATACGCTATATTCCAGTCTATTATCGTGTACTTAGATGTGGAAAACCACCCTACACCCTACAGACAGTGAAGCACCCTCCAGAAAGTGAACGTTGTCAAAAATGCAATAATTAGAATAATTCTAAGGATGCCAGGACGTTACCCTTCCGACGACCTGGTTGTTGAGGGACAATTGCTGGATTTAAGGCAGTTGAATTGCCTTAAAGCAACACTTCATTTCATAAATACTACTGGAGACGAGGATTACGCTATTTCGCGAAACAGTGGGGAATAGGTTGTTGCAAAGGAAAGCTTTAAAGTGCTGAAACATCTAACGTATTTTAAACAATGTCACTACAGCTTTCTTTCCCCAAGAATGGCTAATATTATGAGTCAAGCATATTGGGAAGGTATAGGAAACAGCATAAATAACCTTATACTATGGTTAACTAACCTTGTCAAAAAAGGCAGAAAAACATTTATAACAATTTTTAAATATCTTTTAATTTGTTTTCTATACATATATTTATATCGAATATATTTAAGTACTTATTATATACGTTATGTTATTATTTTTATTTATTATTACCTAATATTATTTTTTATTATTACCTATTACCAATCATTACTTATTTATGGTGGTGCAATTATTATAAGTCTACTAAAAGTTAATTTTGAAGCTAATTTATTTCCGAAATTGTGTGTGGAAGTTATTGATTTTTATAATTATTTGGTGTTAGTAAGTTTTAATTTCCATATTTAATTTCCACCTTAAATGGTGTTTTCCTGTCTTAAATCTTTTTGTCAAATCTAGGAATATCTCTTTATCAAATAATTCAGATATTAGGATGCCCCTAACTAATATTGTTATATTAGCGTTTTTGTTTATAACTTTGTATACGGTTGCTTAAGGTTGCTACGGTTGTAAAGTTTACATGCTACGACTATAAGGTCAAAGGCTTCAAAAGCTTGTGACAGTTTTTGTTTAAATATTATATCTAGAAGTCACGTTTATCCATTCCTATACAAACCTTCCATTCTAAATATATCCCACCAAGCAACCTCTCTTTGCTCAACTAGCCCTAAAAATAGTTAGAATCGAAACCCCAATCGACTTATCCTCCCTCATATTTTTGCGACTTACCGATCACTTAGTAATTATTATAAAGCATAGACGCTCTAATTTTTAAGGCAGCTTTGCTATTTGGCCGCAACTACGTGGTGAGATCCAAATCGATTGCAGTATTAAGTTCAGGACCTTGAAAATAAAGAGACTTGTCTAGGAAATAAACGAAAATTAGTGTAAGAAAAACTGAAAATTAGACTCATACCTACCAAATACCTTTAAAAAAACGAATATTATGCTTCAAAAATTGTAAGGCTACTAATTATGTGCATCGATGAGATGAGAGATAGATACATCTCATTTAACGTCAAAAGCAAGGACTGATAGAAATTCTTCGCGATTTAAAAACATATTTCAAAAGGTTTCCGATTGATCGTCATCCATGCTAGCTTTCCGACAGTTTGTTATGTGAAATCGAAGACTATATGGTCGTTTGGCACTATAAAAAAGTCAAAATGAATTTACCTCAGAAGTTTGCAGCACCCGACGATTCGGCGGTGTGCTGGCGACAAGTCCACCTGGAGAAAGGCGGTTGCAACATCGCTGAGTTGTTAGCACTACAAATTTCAATCGGTAAATCCGTTTTTGTCTTGTTTATAATGGTGTTATAAGTACTCATCATCGAGTGTACTAAAAGAAATAGACTGGGCATTATCCCTCAAAACTTGTTTCACCAAATATCATCTGAAGTATAAAATGACAAAAGACGTTCAACAAAAGGACGCTGTGTATATCCGTACTACAGCAATTGCCATAGGTGATAATTGGGTAACAGAAAAAAAATATTACCAATCTGCAGCCAAATGACAAGGGCTGAGAGGCTTATCAGTGCTTGCCATTTGGCTCTGTTCTCTTTCTCTCTAGCCTTGGTCGCTAGCTTAATGCTTAATTTCCAATGTTACGTGGAAACTACTACGTATATAAGCAGTGGCGTACTAGGGGCAGAGGGGGATGGGGTGGGGGGGAATGGGTCCGCCGCGGGTGTAAAGCGGACAGCAGCTCCAGGTTAACAAAATCACTACACTGTACCATATAAAAGTTCTTCATTTCGAAAATCTTCATTTCAAAATAGGGTAATGTTTGCCTGTGTGTCTACGAGCTTCGCTTAAGCAGGTATCCACGACCTTATAGACAGCTATAAAATACCCCAACGGGCATATACAGACCAAAACAGGCAGTATGGTGAAAAATGCACCGTACAGACCCACAAAACAAAGTAATCTTTCGACTATGATATCCTCCTCTCGTTATAAGCAACTCTGTGCGCACAAAAGGGACTTACCCAATACGCGTTCTACGCTTTTTTGGGGCTTCATATATCCCCAGCCCACTGGCTGGACATGCGTTTAATTGCCCACGGGTGTAGTCGGTGTATATGATGTGGTAATTTTTGATAATGCTAAACTTTCGACACGGGCTTTTTTTCGTACTCTACGACCCTCGCAGTCATTCCCTCTCTCCTGACTCTCCTGGTAATTAAGTACACTGTTGTAGGTCTGCGCCGCCGAAGAAGGAATGATACTGTAGCTATAAAAAATGGAAGCAAACCGCGTCGTCTTCCAGGATGTTTGTTTACATAAGTATGAGAATCTTTAGGGTCTACGGCAGCAATTTGCTTATGATTTTAGTCATTATTTTAGTTATTCCGTCCTGAATCCTGGTGCCTATTTTTACCGATGTGCCGACTACCCAGGTATCAGTAAACAAGAGGCACACAAATATCGATATACCTTTATTTTTACGAAAGAAGTGTTTCTAAATTAAAGCTCATTAAAAACCACTTAAGATCGTCTATGAACCAGGACAGGCTTACATAGCCTATCTATGACTTCAATAAATAAAAGCAGAAGCATAGAATGGGGGTTGTCTTCGTCGGTGAACGTGCTAGTGTAGGTGTTTTGCGAGATTTTCAACTGTGATTACGAGTAAACGAGTTCGCCAGCAAGAACACAGATACGATGGATGAAAATTTTATGAAGGATAATCTTTATATAAACTTCATATATCTTATACTTAACGCATAATCAAGAATCGAGAATCGTACAAGCAATTAAACAAGCAAGCAAGAGAGAAAGCAAACACGGCCAATTATAAATAATGAAAATGTTGTCGACATTGTCAACTCAATGGAAGCGCGAAAACATGTGTAAATTTTGCTTTATAATTTAAAAAAAAAAGTTTTATTCTAAATGCTACCCTACAACCGCTGCTAAGAGCATCTCAATGAACAACGCGGGTAATCGTAACAGCGTAACAAACAGACGACATTTGTTTGCTTAACAAACAAACAAATTTACAGACAAACATATGAAATGCCGAACGGTAGACTTTAAACACGACCTCGCTCGGTTCGGTCAATTAGTCTAGAAAGCGTACTTTGAATAAAACTGCTCGCAAAAAAGCTGCAGTATTTTTTAATTTATAAAAATAAAAAGAGGATGTCCAAAAGTAGACCATTTATGACGTTCATTGTTCGTAGAAAGAACAAGAGACAATTTAATTTGAGAATTACCAAGAAACTACAAATGTGGGTCTTGTATGATTACAATATGTGAAGATTTGATTTCCTTAAAAAAATACAGGTCCTTATTCATGAAGTTAGTCCCGCACGGGTATTCACGACAAAAAAAAATATATTAAAAATATTCATTTAATTACAGTAGAACACCGATTATTCGAAACTTATTATCCGAATGAGCGGTTATGGGAACAGTCATTATGTCTTGGTTTTTCCCTTGCCTAATTATGTAATTACTAAACAAATAAGTTTACTGGTTTAATCTTTAAAGTTGATTAAGTATTTTTTTTTAAATTTATAAGTAAAGATTATGTACCTTATTATTTATCTCTCCAACAACTCAACAATGCTTTCTCTCTATTAACAACGAATGGTTTTGTTAGAAAATGTAACTGATCGATTATCCGAAAATATCGATTATCCCCCCCAATTAGTTGGGGTAATCGGTCATCTAATGTAATAGAAATATTGACCGCAATTATCTATGCAGTTTTGCTAATTTAATCAGAGTTGTTTAAATGCCTATATTACAGAACTCTCGTGGACTGGAATCAATGAATGCTTTAAAGGCAATTTAACAGAGTTATAAATTAATTGCGTTGTCTTGCTAAAGCAGTGCCGAGGGGCGATTGACCAGGCTCGGTTATTTAACCTGAACAGTGTCCCGACATATATTGCAATTCTTTATAACATAAGATTGCGATAAGTATGGCGAACTTCTGCGAGCGCCCGCGCCGGTGCGATCATCGACAACATACAGAGCTTCTCTGTCATTATAAATAGGACAGAAACGAATTTACCGCGTGAATTTTCTGTTATTGTTTGCAGTTCCTGTTAGTACACATTTGCATTAACTGTTGGGCCAGACCGCAAAAAGCTGTAGCAATATCGAACTACAGAAAGATAAATTAATAACTGATTTTAAAAAAGGAATAACACTGCTGAAATCTATATATCAATTTGAAACGTGTTTTTTCTTGTAACTGCCATATTAAGAGACCGGATAGGTGTATACACTTGGTTGAGAAGTCTAAAAAAAGCTCTCGGTCTCTAAATGTGTTATCAAAAGAGAAAATTAAAAAAAGTCAATAAAATAGAAAATTACAAAATTATAGTCCGATCTACTGGATCTCCTCGCGAACTTTTTTGTTTGACCGCGCAAAGACTCAGTAGATGGCGCTTTATTTTTTTATTTTTTTTAACTTTAATGACTTTTTTAATTTTCTTTTTTGATGACACGTCTACAGACCGAGAGTTTTTTTAAGCACCTCAGCCAAATTTTTACACTCTGCCATCTGCTGGAATACAGCGTGACCATTTTGAACTGTAAAGAGGTCTAACGGACGATTGCTAAACTGCATTGACATTATGTCAAAGTTGTGTAATTTTGGGCAATATTTAAAACTACCGGTGATTTTGAAATATTGGACATTTACAGTCTATTGTATTGGTTCAAAATCCGAAAAAGCTAAAACCCCCCAGAAAAAGCCTTACTGAAGAGCCAGTCAAAGCCAAACTACAACTGTATCAAGGACCGATGAAGAATACTCGCAACAAGAAAGACAAAACAATTTATTTTACGACCAAACAAAGAGGCACAGAACATCCAGCCCTCAAGCGTCAACTTTAAGTCAGCCAACTGAGATGGAACTCATGCCTGCTAACTTGGAAATAACTGAATACGTTGAATTGGCGTAAAAGTTTTTGTTTACTTTCTGTCACCTGCCATGTCACGCCCGCGTCCCTCTTTGGTTGTTCCTGCCCGTTTTCTCCAAAATCTTGGAGACATTCCTGATCGTAGATCAAATGAGCAAGGCACCGCAACGTAATCGAGTTAATCGTTAGAAATATTATTTGTACATAAATTTTAATAATAAGTATGTTTCTATTTATTTTTGAAAAATTAAAGTGACCGTCGAATTTGATGGGTTTCAGCTAGTTTATTTAATTTGGAATTCTTCTCAAATCCAAAATATTTTATTTCATTGCAGCCAGTGTGAAAAAACGGCAATTATAATATAGGTCATACATATGTAAGGTCATTATAATGTAGGTCCTACTTTTTCTAACTTTAATATTGTTACAGTTTCAATTTAAGTAGGTACTTTTAGTATTTGTTTAAAAACGAAGAAATCGAAGAAAAACGTTTTAAAGCTTCATCAACATCGAAATCTCAAAAATGTTTTAAAGCTTCATTTACATCAAAACTTTTAAAAAGATTATCTTCATCAACAAAACAACAACATTTTTCATAGTGTTATAGAACTTGCTGGGCCACACCTTAACCTAGTCCAAGAGCAAAGATTGTGTATTTGACATTATGTAAAAATACTTTCTTTTATATTTTTATTAAATAATTCGAATACATACAAAATTATAATTAAACTAGATGACCCGGTGAACTTCGTACCACCTAAAATATATTTGATTGTAACTCTTCATAAGTGTTTATTAATCCTAATGAACCTTCAAAATCTAATTCATTGAAATCTATAATATGGCCGAATCATGTACGGTTTGAGTTTCGTTTGATGATTAAATGAAAGTCGTTTGTGAGTGAAATAAATTCAATGTATTTAATTTACATGATAATGTATAGTTAAATGCAGTTCACATTCAACACAAAACATTCTGGTAAAATATTTTTGTCGTTTTGTTTTCCGGTGCGTAAATAAACAAAAATGATGGCTTTCTGACCGATGGCTTGGCGAACACGGGACATGCGCGAAATACGGAAATTCCAAGTTAATTCCGCAAACTTCCAACACGCCTGATTTGTCATCGTGAAGGCCAGACGCACGGGGAATCTAAATTCCGCTTTCCAGAATTACCAAGTGTACAACTGTAGATTGTCTTTCGTATGTCGCAAAGTAAAAGATGCGACATAGCGACACGTCTGATACTGAGATACACCTCGTTTGAATTCCTCACAGCGAAAACAGCCATATCGCTTTATTTTACGTATTTGCATATGTAATTTATCGAGTTGATGATGTTGCAGTTCCACATTGATTTGCGCTTTAAAAACCTTGGATAATAAGGCACAATCTAACGATTGACCACATTTACATCTTACCCTTTGACCTTCACAACTGCAGATCGTCCATTGTTTGCAACCGATTGGCGACGATACAATGGGTATCCGTCATTGCCTGTGATGGTGTTAGCAATCAGGTCTCTCGGGTAACGCTTGGAACAGTTACTATCGAGCATACAAGGCGAGATGTTGTTATAAGCTTCGCGAAGTTCATAAATCATATTCTTAGGCACTACTGCAGGCAATTTCAGACAGCTTCATCTTGTATTTCTGCCGAGATGATGGAATCATCTCACATCAGTGCGGTTTGCACTTGAAGTAGCTTGCCGCACATTTGACTGACTTCGTCGACCTATGTTATCTCTTCTTCTCGACATTGTAATGA
The DNA here is from genome assembly GCA_944548615.1 of Micropterix aruncella. Lineage (NCBI taxonomy): Eukaryota > Metazoa > Arthropoda > Insecta > Lepidoptera > Micropterigidae > Micropterix > Micropterix aruncella. The sequence continues at coordinate 32,649,431 of OX155980.1, forward strand.
ACACTGTAAAACGACACGGAATTGTTTTCACGCTCACTCAAATTGATCGAAATTTCCATGAGGTCTTTATTGAAATCCCCAAACTAAGTCCAAATTCGTGGTTATGTCATTAAAAAAAACGGTTGTGTCACCCCAAGACTTTCCTGTCAAGTAGCCAGGAACGTAATTTATCTGAATATTAATATCATTAATCCTACAACAACCCCACACCACCAATCGAAATCGACTTTGACTTCGACTTCGACTTTTCGACTTTTCAGACTTTTTCTACTTTTTCGACTTTTTTGACTTTTTCGAATTTTTCGGCTTTTTTTACTTTTCCGACATTTTCGACCTTTTCGACTTTTGATTTTTTCGGCTTTTTGGACTTTTTCGACCTCTTTGACTTTTTCGAATTTTTCGATTTTTATCGACTTTTTATTTTTTTTTAATTTTTTGATTTTTTACTTTTTTGACTTTTTTGCTTTGTTTGACTTGTTTGACTTTTTCGGCTTTTCAACTTTTTTGACTTTTTCGACTTTTCCGACTTTCGAATTTACTACTTTTTCGACTTTTTCGACTTTATCGACTTTTTCGACTTTATCGACTTTTTCGACTTTTGCGACTTTTTCGAGTTTTTTGACTTTATCGACTTTTTTGACTTTCGCATTTTTTGACTTTTAGACTATTTGAAATTTCATTATACGGAATGAATAACAGTTATGGATGGCGCAGCTGTCAAACGCCGCGATATCGCCGCGATAGCCATTTAGAAAGTGGCCAATGTTCCCAAAATGACCAATTTCGATTTTTTCGATTTTCAGTTGTTTCTTTGAGTTTTTCCTAAATATTTTTTTTTGTAAACCACCCTTGAATCAAGCCAAACAAAATAAAAGAAAAAGCATTCAAATCGATCGAGTGATTTCCGAGATCTTGCGAGACTAACGCACGGCGATTCATTTTTATATACAGGGTGCGGCAGTGAGGACGGACGGTTTTAAAAAAATCATAAAATAGTTATTTTTTACTCAAAAACATATTTATTGATGGAATCAGGTTCGCAAGGAAATAGCATTTGAGACAGTCAAGTGTGGAAAATCACATCAGGCATGTGGTGGCCGAAATCGTTGATGCAGTGCTGGAGGCGTTCTTGGAAATTCGCGTAGACTCTCTCCAACATCGCTCTTTCAACTTGGGCGACTTCCACGCGAATTGCGTGAAATGATTTTTTCTTATGGGGACACCTCAAGGCTAGAGTATACGAGAATAAGCCCCGAACTCTGGACGAATTAAAGGACGCCATTCGCGTGGAAGTCGCCCAATTTGAAAGAGCGATGTTGGAGAGAGTCTACGCGAATTTCCAAGAACGCCTCCAGCACTCCATCAACGATTTCGGCCACCATTGCGTCCATCAATAAATATGTTTTAGAGTAAAAAATAACTATTTTACGATTTTTTTAAAACCGGCCGTCCTCACTGCCGCACCCTGTATAATATATAAGTGAATAACACCAATCTATTAACATCCAGAATATTATTTCACCACGGTCAATATTTTTTGGGCGATGGTATTGCAATTTTAACGTATTTTTCAGAGTGTAAATTCGGTGGATTATCTAGGTTTTTCTACTTAATAATAGGAAATATCGATCGTAAGGTGGGATCGAGTATCTACTTATGGGACAAATTTACTGATTTAGTTTTGCGTAATCGAATCATGTATGTATTTTAGAAATCCCACAAATCCCGGATCTTGCGGGTTTTCTTCTAATATTTATTCCGATTAATCATATTGATCAATAATATTTTATATTATTTTATTTTTAATGAAATACTGAAGGTTTCAAGGGTTTCTCAGTATTCAAATATGCATCTTTCATTGTAGATAAAAATATAATAAAAAAGTAGTTTGTGTGAAACTTGTGAATTTTCAGGGATCTATCACACCCAGTATTTCTTCTACTTCTGGGGCCATGTCCACACTACCGGGAGTTGGTTTTTATGTCAGCTATTTACAACTTTGCATGTCAGCTATTTGCAACTCGGAGCAAGGATTTGTTGCATTTTTCGGATTCTTCGGATTCGGAATTTCACATAGATGCACATTTCTGGATTTTGCATAAAATCAACTATATTGGAAGCCGTTTGGTCGCCCATAGCCGCAGGCAGCGCTTCTAAGCTCGTTATGTGACATAGACAAATTAATTGGCTTTGCGGATATACATTTCCCTTGACATTCCTTTGTTTTTTCCTAAACGCTTTAGGATATCTTTATTCTTGATTGTGTTCACAGCTTATGCAGAGTATCCTCCGATACTTCTGAACAGTTCAAGGTTACTCAGCAATATGATAGATAGTACCCCCCAGTCTTGAACTCTATAAATCAATATATAGAATACGTAGCACATAATAAGTTGGATCTTGAGGTTTAAGCTGACGATTATACCTCCCTCCGTATGGTAATTTTTGAAATTACCAAAGAATTTTTTAATGAAAATATCGTTTTTTTTTTGTTTAAATCCGAACTAGAATGTTCAACTTTCATATTAATATACCTTATAATATAGGTACGTACTATTGTAGTAGTTTAAAAAAATCTACATTAGGGGATACTCTCTATCAAGGTTAGGAACTGGTTTATTAATATATACGAGTTTTAAATACTATTACAAAATTATCGTCATCATATTAAAAACGGTTAGTTATAATATATATTAGGACTATATTTTTAATAAAATTTATAAGTGAATTTCTATTATGTATAATATTACAATAACTTTACATAAAATAGGTACCTAGTACGTAGAATCAAAGTCATTGGAGGAATGAAATAGTCAAATGGTGAAAATCTATAATTATAGCAATAATATAAAAGTGGTTAACAATTAAATTACAATATTGAAATTTACTCATAATAAGGTCTCATAAAAATATCCTTGTCTAAATTATTATTACTGTGATGAATAAATATTTAACTTATATTAAATTAAAGTCAAAATCAACCAGGAAACCAAAATTGTCTTTGAAGAAACCACAATATAACTATATAATAATGAGTTAGCTCCAACTTGTTGCAATTTTAACACATTAGGTACTACTACTAAAATACGTATTCTTCAAATCCGTTCAAGTTATCAAAACTGCTGCTTATCGACCCCTTCCTAACTATTTCTTTAAATTGTAAATCATTTATTATTTTAATACAGCTAGCGAGGAGATTGTAGTGTTTAATATCTGCAACTTAAATAACTCTTCTAAATCTTTACTTATCTATAACGGGGCACATATAATAAAATCGCCATTATGACAGACAGAGTCCGGTAGTAAACATAGCACCAGAAGAAGAAGATATTCCTATCTTGCTATATATATCTAAATTGCAAAATGTAAACCGTACAATCCAGTCAGAACAAATCTAAGATAAAAAACGAATTTACCGCTTGAATTTTGTAGCACCCGACGTTTCGGCGACGTTGCAGCCGCCCTTGTCTAGGGTAGACTACCCTAGACAAAGGCGGCTGCAACGTCGCCGAAACGTCGGGTGCTACAAAATTCACGCGGTAAATTCGTTTTTTATATTATTTATAATGTCAAACAAACCCGATAGTCTCCGATTTCAGAACAAATCTAATTCTGATTGTCGTGATTGGTGTTTGGTTTGAAGCCACATTACTGACTTTAATGTGTGTTTTGGTGTATGTGGCTTTCACCTTCAACTCGAATTCGTCAAATCCTCTTTGTCACACTTACGCACTGCTCTATGTGTAGTTCGGTATCAAAGTTATAACTTAAATTATGTTGTAGATGTTATTCATATTGATGGCGCTTTCGATTTGAAATGGAAAAATCATTCTTTGTGAATCATGTAATATTTTTTAAAGATAAATCGGTAATAAATGATGGAACTCACCTTCCGAGACCGTTTAAATGATAATAATATGGCATTTTACTTCTGATTGATTTGATTTTCGTACCCGATGACATAGAGTGAACAGTGTTTGGCAACCGGGCCATTCTTTTCTCGAAAAGGAGCGATGTCAGTCGTAATTTTTGAAGCGTCTGAATATTGATAATTATCCTACCCTCCGAAACCGTCTGCTAAAATATCTGACATTAACGAAATTGACAAGCCGTGTTTAATGTCTTTTCTTTGATGTCCTTTTTCGACAATCCGCGAGGAACGAGAATTTAAGGCGTTTTTTCCCTTCGATAAGTGGTTTTTCCCTAGACATTCAACCCTCTCTAGAGCAGTAACCATTCAGAGAGGATGCTTATCGTATCAATATGTTTTGGTATATTTGAAATTAAAAATGTTTTTCGTATTCTTTTTATATGAAAAAAAACTATATCAAAAAGAATGAAATAGGCAAATGTTTTTTTTATTAAGCAAAACTAATTACCATTAGTAGTGACTGCATACACCGTGTTGCATACCCTTTTGTCATAATTTATCAATATAGTAAAAGCAAATTGGAAAAAAATATCAGCGTTTTGTATTTGTATCGAAAGTTATCTTAAACCATTTTTAATTTTATATTAAATAATTTAATTTAATTAAAATGTATTTTATTTTATATTAAACTATTAAATATATATAGTATTTTCTCTTATTAAAAATGACCCTAATGAAACAGTGAGAGATATTTCAAAAATATATATTAATTACCATAGTTAAAGTTTATAAAGGTAACAAATAAGTGTACCTAACTAGGCCGAAGCGCGTACCGAGGTAGGTTTAACTAAATGCGTTATGAATGGTGAATTTGAGCGCACACGTGTCAAATTAATACAATAAAAGAAAATAAAAAAATACCTTTAATAGCTGTAATAAATAAGCAGCACGTATCTCGATATTATTATAGGGTTCCATGGATCCGTAAGAAATTCGATCTAGAATTACCGCTTACGTCAGTTATAACCCGCTCAAGCGAACTCAAATCTGTGGCCAGACTGGAAGATTTAGAAATCCATGAAAATCAGGTAGTAAGGGCACGACAATTGGGTGGCACTTCCCAGTGCCTCGCGGTAAGACGTTGGACTTGTCGGGGCTGTTGGCTTGGTTGACTGTAAATTATCTTTTTCCGTTTATCCCACGAGAGAAAGGATGGTAACAGTCGTTAAAACTCCCTGGAGTGGCGGGTGCGCCCGTAGCAATTGTCACCCCCTCTGCTGTCTCCCCTTACCAATTCATCATGCATAAGAAAGCATATAAGTACCGCAATAATATTTCAAAATGGCTACCCTTATGAAAGAACGAATAATAATTATTTGTAGCTATAAACAAAATAAACAAACGTTCGTCAAAATAAACAAACGTTCAATTATTGAACAAAAATAATGTAATAAATTAAAAAGTTAATACATATAACACTATAAAGAAGCGGGAGACCCATTTCATACGAGACTGTGTCATTTGCCGTTAACTATATTCTTTAGGACTTATAGTGTCTGTGATTCAGGTGCGCACGGACAGACGAACGGACGGAGGGACAGATTTTTTTAAAAATAAAAGTCCAAAAAACCATATTATTTCATTAATTTAATTCATTTTACGGTTACAAGGCCTTGCACATAATGTAGCACTCATTTTGTTTTTTTTTTGGTTTTGTTGTAAAATTATTATTTGCTACAAGTTAACTATTCTTACAAAATACAATTTTGCTCTTAGACAAGAAATTAAGCTCTAACAAAATTTTGAGCTATCTTGTCGATACTAGCAGGTCAGAGTGTAAATATTCGTGTAGTGAAATAGATCGAGAGAGTGTGGAGGTGCGACCGCGCTGACGGTGTAAAGCGCGCACTCTTCCAGGGCCGAACTTTTTAATTATTATTTTGGTATGCGTATGTAATATATTGTGTTTTTTCAGATCCTATTGTATTTTTTTGATAACCCTGTGCATTAACAAATCGGTTTATTTTGGATTTAAAGTTAAGGTTTTTTTGCCTCATTAATAAAATATTTTATAAGGAAGTAATTATTGCAATAATATAAATCTGTAACCACATGAATCCCGCGTTGACGTAATGGCTTAAATATTTATTAAATTAATTGATAGTTCTAATTATGATATTGACAAATTGTGAACTTGGAAAATAATTAACAATAAATAATGAGAGACAGATAGGATTTTTCACATTTGAATCAATTATGATTTTTAGCAATAAAAAGGCTATTCTGAATGTTCAAGTTTACAGAAAATTCATCGTTTAGCTTTTAGCTAGTTTTCAGAAGCGGTAGCTACGATGTTCATTCGTGTCCTGTTAGCATTGCATTGACGAGGTGATCTGAAACTGAAATTAGCTTTTCAGGTCAGAGTGATAAAATTTTTGACAGTCTACTCTTCGGGTAGATCATCCTCAGGGGTGAACCTTCATAGTCCGGTCCCAGTGACAAATATGGCAGCTTATTTCGTCTAATATACGCTGCGTGCGCGAGAGGGCTTAGAACTCCTGTCCTGAGACTGCCCGTAATGGCCTATATTCCATTTCTCGCAGGCTTAAACAAAGGTGGTGCTAAAAATTAGGAACAAGCACCTTCGTTATCTTGTTGGTATTCCGATTCATCAAAATAAGTAACCGGTCTTAAATCCAACAATTTTCCGTTTTATCTATGGCCGTTCCAACGCGGGGTATTAATTTTGACAGCTCGGTTACTCACTCGCCCGCCTGCCGACGTATTGTTACCTCAAGCTGATAGTCGCCACGTTTTCGTTTATACAAATATACAAGGCTTTTTCTAATACGACACAAAAGGCTATAAAATACATACAAGGCTATTTATCTGCAAAAAATATTGACACAGGATTATCAGGGCAAAATATAGATATTAATAAACGGTTACTTAAGATAAACGGCAGTCATCGTCCCTTCTTCGAATTAGAAGCCAATGCTGAGTAAACGTCTTTGAAATTGCTACAAAAAGGCTTCAAAATCACGAGAGAAACAGGAGCTTCACGGCTGTCAGGCGAAGACTGCTCGATTTAGACCGTTATTAGTTAAGACTCTGAACAAGACCCATCCACCTTGACACTTGTAGAAACCGAATACGAAAAAAAAATACGTGTGGCACTCGGGGACTGCCGCGGTAAAGCTATTGCATAGCATTTTTTAACAACTTATGCAATTATAATTGTTTTTTTTTTTTCTGATATCAGATAACTGCGCTCTATCGGAAAACGTTGAAATTATTCCGAATCATTTGCGGCTGCGGAAGCAAATGATTCGGAATAATTTAAACGTCTTCCGATAGAGCGCCGCGCACGAATTTTTTATTCGATAAAGCAAAAAAAAACGGATTATTCGAAAAAAATCGTAGATAAAAAGATAGATAATTAAATTATCTTTAAAATGGTGCAGGTTTCATAATGATACGCCAGATAGTATTTGCGTAGTAGTCGTTTTTGTGTTCGGTTAGACCTAATTTCACAAATTAATTACACTATGTAATATAAACAAAATCTAAAATATTCAAAGCTAGGAAAATATTCTTGTTTGACATATATTTTTTTCGAATCGTAAGCAGTACTCGTTTAGATGTAATTATCAGTTTAAAATCATTAATTTTCGTTAAGAAATTTCTTCATTCGGTGGCCGCGCTGGCTTGGCCCGCGATAAAAGCTATGCAATAGCTTAAAAAAAACCTTGAAGGTGCTTAACATCAATTTACGAGCCTTATAACCTCTACATAAGCATGCTTCAGGTAGGACGCATGGAAGGGATTACTAAAATATCAGTTTAAAATTAAGCATCGCTTTAGCGCGTTTCTAGACCCCGAGCTAGGCACCTGTTAAAGACGGAATACCAGCCAATGTGTTGTTTCACCTTCATTGCCTTAGGGAATGCCTCATTCTCGTGGCGATGAACGGTAAGTGCAGCACTAGGTACACCCTTGCTTTGCCGGCTGTCGCGGGCGTCCTAACAATTGATCTAGAAATTTGGTATTTGCAAACCTTGATAGATTGCTAATGGATCTTGTGTAGCTGGGCCATTATGACATGCTGTGTTTATGGTCGGCCCAACTCACATGTCAGCACCCATCCGGTAGCCACTAAGTAATCTATAATCTAAGTTAGAAAGTTCGAGCCCGGTAAAGAATCTTGTTCTCCCAGCAGGTACACTTGCAGGTGGTCAGTTTCCCCTGTTAGTCATTCTTCGGGCACATCTGGAAGGTTTGCGCCCCGTGCGGCGTCAGTTGATTGACTTTGCAGTCCTGATGATAACCGGGGGAGTCTAAAAATGACATACTGTTTCCTATGGAGCGGGGGTGGTTGTTTACCTAATGACAGCCGCTCTTGAAACGTGCGGTCGGCTGCCCGATCCCGCGTGATGAGTCGGGCAAAGGATGACACAGTCCGCGATAATTCAAACTGAATGGCCACTTACATCGGCCATTCATGTCTATCGACCATTCAGTGGCCGCAACCTGTAACGGCGTAGAAATCCGGTCAATACTGAAAGCGAGGGCGCTTGGCTGCCCGCTGGATTATCTACCGGGCGCCACGCGATTTGGAGTTAGATGCTTGTTGCCCAGTTGGCGCAGTTAGTGCATTGTTTACGTTCATCCTATGGTAGAAATAACGATCATATACCCTTATACCTGTCTCAGGTGACGGGTTCGCCCGTTGTAGTTGACACTTCCCCACTATGCAAACCATGATTAGGAAATTTTTGAATAACTAAAAACTAATATTTTGAAACGGTTATTTTCATTTTTTAATATTCACAACGTCTTGCACCGCGTAATTTTCATATTATTTAGCATCTTTACAAAATGAGACTTGTTGTCTACCTATTTATATATAAAATATTGAAATAATTCTTAATATTGTTGCAAATGTGTCTAAGTACGGAAAGTTGTTTTTGGGGTTTACATTGTGGAACCGAGTACAATATTAGAATAGCTCGAGATGCGGCCCTGGCGATGGCGGATCGCGCCTCCCGCCATCCGGTGACGAGTCAATTACGCTGATCAAATATACATACGGGGCGGGAGGAGAGAGAAAAGCGGAGGACGCAGCTCGGCCGAGGCTGCCAAGTCGGAGCCGAGCGCTTTGAAAATTTAACGAAGCGAACGCACGGGCATCGCGGTTGACCCCCGATAGGGTTTCAAACTCAACGTAACCCCCTCCCTCCCACCCCAAACCACTTTCACTATATACCACCAGTACCTCTGCTCGAAACAGTCGCAAATTAAAGTTACTAGCGACACCGTTCGGAATACTATCTTACATCCGAGCGCCTTAGAGCGCCGATACCACAATGTTCGCAGATCGCAAGAAATAGGATCGATTTTCTACTAGAAGTTAGATATAAGACACAAACGAATTTACAGCCTGAAGTTTGAAGCACACGACGTTTCGGCGATGTTGGCACAGCGATTTTGAGACACAGCGATGTGACAGGAGATGGACTTAGGAATAATGTCTTCTGTCTGAGGCGTTTTTGGCGCATAGCTAAGACTCAGTTGCAATAGGCTGCAACTTACCTTTGGGAGGTTGTAGTATCCTGTCTACAACCTCCTCTAAAATTATCGTGCGTATATCTACAGGCTGAGTTTGACATAACCGCCATCCTTGAAGTTGGTGAATCAGTACGAGCAAATACGCAACTTTTGGAAAATAAATGTGTTTTTTTTTTTTTTAAATTTGGACATCTTAATTTGTAAATAAAAGTTTGACGAGCGTTGAGCGCGCTGCGCCATCTAGCGGTAGGTAAAATATCGCGTAAAAACAAAATTCGCGATATTTTATCTACCGCTAGATGGCACATTGCGATTCTCGCCTTTTATACCTTTAAAAAAAATGGAACAATTTTTTAATCAAAACTTGCTTATTTGCATAGGTAATGATTTACCCACTTCAAGGATGCCGGTTAATGAAAACTCACCCTGTATAAAAGATTAAGGAAATGCAGAAATGGTGCGAGCTTTTATCTTCTGGAAAATAAATTGAATAGGAATTCAACCTTGTGGTTGAATGTCTGTTCTCAAAGCGGCAATATAACCACAAATGTATCGATAAATGTTATGCCTATAGTGTGAAGGGTTGGTCCGTCTCTACTCTCGATTTAGGAGAGATGGGCCAGGTTTGTTACTAGTGAGATGAACCAATTAAAATTCGTGCTGATACGTGATATGAGGTTTTTGTGTGTAATAAGGTTCTATTGTTGCATTTTTTGAAATGCCTTCATAAGATGTGAGACAAAAGGGGTTTGTAGAGGAAAATGGACCGAGGTTGATCAAACGAATGCTGTTAAGGCTTTTGCTGGTGGAATGGGAATCAATGAAGCAGCAAGAATGTTTGGAATACCGAAAACAACTTTTAATCGGAGGTTACAAATTAAAAAGTTTTCAAAACAGATGTTTTTGGACCGAGCTGTGTATTGACACCTGACAATGAGAAGACGACTTTTCACCCATATAAAATCTTCAGAAATATAAATGTATTCCCACATGATACCCAGTTTGGAAAATGGCATATAGTTTCGCAGAGCAACTAGGTCTCAAGCAAATTTTTTCCCAAGAAATAAATGGCGGTTTACGGGTGGTTGAAAATCATTCTAAGTAGAAATAAGGACCTTTTTATTAGGAGGTCAGAAGGCATGTCTGTAGCTCGGGAAAACGCTTAAACAAAGATAGTGTAGACAATAACTTTCATTATTAGATGACGTCATAACGATAAATAGCCTATTCGATAAACCAGGGCTCATATTTATTATGGATGAAACAGGTCTGCAATTGAATAATGAACCAGGGAAGTAGTTTCTATAAAAGTTTCAAAGAACGTGCATATAATCACCTCAGGCGAAAAGGGAGGAACTATTTCGGTTATTTTTTGTTTTATTATAAGGAGATTTTTTTCTCCCACCCTATTGTATATTGAAGGGGAAAAATAAGATACCCGAATTTAAAGACGGTATGCGACCTCGCTCTGTTATAGCAATGTCACATTAATCTCCATATGTCAGTTCTGAAATATTTTTCTACTGGCTACGAAATCATTTCTTGCCCCGTAAGCCGCCTGGTCAATTTATGATATTTCTGGGTGGACGTTTATCGCATTGTTGCAATTTAGAAATGTTGGAGTTTGCTGAGGAAAACGAAATAATCCTGATGTTTTGCCCAGTCACGCAAAACACTTTCTTCAGCCATTGGATAGAACCTTCGTTAAATCCCTGAAGTCATTGTTTTACGATGAATGCAATAATTTTATAACAAGTAATCCATTAATAAAATTGACACGATTAGTGTCACAAAAATAAAATTGACACGACAGTGTTGAAAAGATTGGCGTCAGCTTGGAATGACTCTGCTTCAGTGATCAATGAAGTATTGGGTTTCTCGGCAACTAGAATCATACCAATAAACAAAAATGCTACTCCAGATTGTGAAATGCTATTTCTTGACATCAGACAATCCCAGTAATGACAAAGAGCAAAAAATTATTACAATGAACAATAATACAAGACCAATAAACGTCCAGCAAAATAATTTAATAGATCAACTTTTCACCTGCATTCAGCCGACTACCACACAACCCACAAGTAGTATACTAAAAGAGGAAACTGGTAAAAATAATATACCGAAAAGGCAACGTCAGGTAAGATATTGGATATAGTTTCTCCAATCCCCACATAGAAACTACTGCAAGTGTTCGTCGCAGGGCCACAAAAGAAGCTCAAATATTGAACTCAAAATATTGCAGTAAAATAAAATTAGTAAAAGCTACTTGAATAGCAGCGAAGGAAATCCCAGCTTAGATTGGGAAATGCTTATGTTTCAATAAGATATACTTACGGATGTGCACGACTTTCGACTGTGCATGTAAGTTTATGGGTCCCTTTACCGTCGACAAACGATTACTCTTCATCCATTTATCTCAAAAATCGAGTTTTTCCTTTTGCAACACAAAATGACTCCAATTGAGACGAATTAAATCTAAAAAACTAAAATGAAACGCATTTATCACTTCGGCAAAGGCCGTTTCATAAATGAGAATGACATAACGAAATAATTCAAATTTAAATCATGAAATCTATGATAATTTGGTGGCATCGTATATTTTAACCAGGATACCAAAATGATTTAAACGACGTTTTCACATCAACAATTTTGAATGTTAAAAATTCTCTATTCATTCTATTGCGAGTCAACGATTCAATTATAGGGGAAGAGTAGTGAATCTGTTGCTCTGAATTCTGCCATGTCGGTCAAAATGAAAGAGTTAGGGGTGGAAATAGACGCGCAGCGCAGGCTTGAACCAGGCCAAGGGAGGCCAAGACAATTATTTGCTGATCCGACGCGCCGCGCCACACAGTGATCGAAAATGAAATTTTATTTAATTATATTCAATTGTGTGAATAGAATTAAACAAAATTTTATATACCATATGTATTACATAGATTATAGACTGTTTTCCGACAAAAAAAAACAAAACCATTTACTTGAATATGAGCGGAAAAGTCGTACATGATTCAATCAATTGTGGACCGAATTAGAGATTGCAATTAAAATAAAAAATGCTTGCTAAATATTTCATAATCTTGAAGTTTTTTTTGTATTAATATATGTTTGCACTAAAATCTACGTAATAATCTTAAAGTTAATGTAAAATAATTACCAGTTAATTGAATATATATTTTGTACGGCCATACGAGATATGATTTTAATGGGGTAAAATAAATTGCCTATATTCATTTATTAAGATTGCATTTATATAGAGTTGTACTGCATTTTGAAATTTAAGCAATAACTATCACATATAATTATCCAGTTATTCTCGTCTTCTGAATTGTTTATTTTACAAATATTTGCAACGGAATGATAAATCGCATCGAAAGAAGCCGCCCAAACCATAATTGCCTGAAGCAGGCCATGGATCATTGAGCTTGAAATGAAAAACAGAGATAGTTTCAGTTTATCAGTAGCACAAATAGTATATCTAAAGTAAGAGGCTGGTGTCTCACGACGATCAAGGACAGGCAAACGTCGGACGTCGGGACAACTGTTTCATTGGGACTACGTCATTACTAGACCGTTGCATCATAGCTGTTTATCAGCATACGCAGTGTCTGAGGTTTTATCATCCACTGTTTATTAGGGGATCTCTAGACGATCAAGCATGCTTGTCAAGCATCGCGTCACGGGCTGGGAGGGGATCGTAAACCGCAGGAAAAATGCAAATATTTTTATAAATATTTACCAAAAATGCCTAATTTTGTAGTTTTATACCTGGGAGTCACGTCATTCATCAATCTATTACGTCTAATTAACGTGACTCCCTGGTATAAACTACAAAATAGGGCATTTTTGGTAAATAAAAAAAAAATGCATTTATAAGGTTTTAGTGATACATACAGTGGATCAAACACTCAAGCGGTCACCCGAGTCACCCGGTCAAGCTATTTAGGTAGTGACTGCGCCCAACGTTGCTTAACTTCGGTAGCATATGAGAACCGGTGATTCAACGAACGCGACAAAGCTATATATGTGTCCTTTGTATCCTTTTGGTAATATTATAGTGACTTTTAATCACTTGTATCATAAGGTACAAAAGGGGACAGTGACAATAATAATCACTTTTATATCACAATTCAATCGTTATTCCTCAGAGTCCTGCCTGAAAAATATATAAAAAACGAATTTCAAAATTGTCAGTTATTACGCTACTTATATCTATAATCTGTGATGAGCGTATCGTCATAAATAGTGCAATGACCCTTTCGCTTGTAATTTAATTGATATATTTTAGTAGCATATCATTAGTGTTTCTTCATGCCATCATTAATTTTTCGTTATTAAACTAAATTAAAAATATTTTCTTCTTCAAATATTTTTGAAGACATAATTATTTATCTATCAACCGATTACCAACCGAGTTGTGGTTGCTGCTACCAACCAATTTACATAATCCAAAAGTGATTGCTGTAGATGTTATAATAGTCGTAGAAATTCTTATATGGAGGAAAAAGCTCTTGTAGATGCTCTTGGAAGATCCCCTTGTAGATGCTCTTGTAGATGCTCTTAGAAGATGCCCTTGTGAAACGATTATCCATCTTTTTAGCGTTAAAGAATAGAAGCATGTTATTATGTAACTAGCGATATGCACCGTGAGTTTTTTCCTAGTGACATCCTTGAGTGGGTGAATCTGTAAGAGCAAATATGCAACTTTTGATAAAATTTTTTTTTTTTTTTTTTTGTAATTTGAACAATTTAGGAATTAACCGTAACTCACTACAAATCTTAAGTTACAGTTTTTCGAAAAGGGATATAAAACCAATACCGGTTGATTTTGATTTCCGATCTACCAAATTATGTCTATACATTAAACGTAATAAATACCCTTTACTCTGAGTTTTACTTTAAGAAAGCACTACATAATTCTGAAAGTGGGTTCAAAGTAAATAGCGTAAGCAACAACATAAAATATGCAGATGGCACTATATTAATTGCCAGTAGAGTACAAGAGCTTCAGCTCCTCATTGACAATATTACAAGAATACGTTACGAATATGGGTTCAAGCTGAATAACTTAAAGACCAACTATATGATACTCAGTAAAGTGCCCTTAAATACACCTAGAGTTACAACTTACGGAATTCTTCTGGGAAAGACTGATAACATTATTTACATACTTCGACAAAAATTTGAACGACAACTGGGATATGGAGCAAGGACATAAAAATCCGGCTTTAAAGATCCAGAAGTGCATTATTTAAGATGAAAAAAATATTTTGGGGATGAAACTATAACCTACACCTGAATAACAGACTTTTAAGATGATACATATTCTCTATATTAGTATTGGGGTTGGAAGCAAGGCGCTTACAGACACGGTGTAAAGAAAGCTTTAAGCCTTTCAAATATTAGCGTAAGCCATTTACCGCTGGAATGCCAATATCACCAAACCGTGGTTTTCCTATTGCGACAATTCGCGGGCGGCCGATCTCCGTATATATGGAATTATGCAATTATATGCGGTAAAAGTAACCTTCATTGAATAAGCCACTGTCCTATATTTGTGTGCGTGCACTAACACCCCCTACAAATAAAATTTCCAGGGTTGAAAACATGCCGTCTTAAGTTTCATTCCCATGGCTGGCCTTCTAAGGGTTAAGTCATGGGTTCATGGGTTAAAAAAACATAAATAGGCGTTTAAGCAAGTCTTTTTTGCAACCTATTGCGAAAGCAACCTTTACTCATATCATCCCGAAAGTTACAAAATCATACATCTAATTAATCAAGGTAAAATAGCCGGAAGGCGAGGTCAGTGTAAAAAAGCGTATCTTGGGTGTGTAATTTACGATAATGGTTTCAGAAACCTGCCACATCTTTGTTCCAATAGACATCCAACGTTGCTCTAGCATATGGCATCAAAAGAAGAAGAAGAAGAGGAAGATCAGAGATATGATAACATAAGCGCCTAGGTAGCCTGAAAAATGAAATGAAGCTATTAATTGTATGGAACGCTACTTTCTAAAAAGCCAACAGTCATTAGTAAAGTTAGGGAATGGTCAGGTAATTACTTGCTCCTTAGTTGATAATTCGCTGCAAATTTAAGAAAGAGTGGAGTCAGCAAAATATCTCGTCATCACCTTAGGCCTTAGATAATATACTAAATAGAATGGCAAGAACACACAGAAATTGCCACTGGACTATGCGATGTATTCATTTTCTGCTATTATTGTTAAAAAATATTTTATTGGAGTAGTACCTAAGTCTAAAACTGTGTACTACCTAAGTCTAAAACTGTGTGTGTAAAACAATAATAAATAAATACATAATACTACTACAATAAATATAAATAATAATAAATACTACTACAATAAATAAATATCGAAACTGAATTGCGGAAGTCGTTACTTATTTAAGCATGAACAATATTTTTTGGTAGAATAGAATACTGTGGACATGATCGACACACTGGTGGCTGAACGGTATACTAACGATATTTTGGTAGATTTAGGTAGTTCTTTACATCAGTTTAATCTCCGGCTATTTCATTTTTATGGAAGTTAACACGATACTCCATAGTGCTCAAAATCTTTTGTAATATTTTTATAAATAATATTGAATACACTCGTCTTATACATATAACATTTATTGATGAAAGAACAGTGAGTACTGTAATTTTTACTTATTGAAGTATCTATTAGTAGCTTTGTAATATGAATTCTTTCAAAATTCTGTATTAACAGGTATACATTTTAGCGTCCAGTCTGTAGGAAATGGAACACTGTGCGGTGATCGTTTTTCACAGCCCGGGGGCGGAATAAAATAAAAGCGGAATGGCGATAATTTCGCTGTAATGCCACCAAAGTGATTCGAGAGGCGATTTATTTTAAAACGTTAATAATCCGTTTATTTTGGCAATTCACTTTAAGCCTTATCACGGCCATTCGCATATCGCTCATTACCTATCTAAACCATCCAAAAACAGTTCCTATGTGTAATTATATTGTTAAGCTACGGCGTGGATGACAAGATACAGGTTTTTCGGCAAAGATCATTCATTTAAAACGTAACTTTGTACATGAAACTGTACAAGAAAAGTTAACAACCTGTTTAAGAGGACTTATTGCTACAAATTTTCGGCCGTCACTTATTTTTGAGTTCATTCATTTACCAAATCACAACTCACCGAATTACATAAACGTTGACATATTTTCTCCATTTAAGTAATCGTTGAATATTTCGAACATAGAATATTCCTATATTATACATTCTTTTATTTGTTTAACAAGTACTTGGTGCATTTTGTTATTAAAAAATATACAGAGCCTATTATATTGCATCTTCTTAATATTCCTTGTCTAGACGTGACCTAGAAAAATCGTATAATTTATGTATCGTAAAAAAAATTAAACAGCTTATAATTCGATATATTTTTTTAATGTAGTTAAACCTTTTACATACGATTAGAATTTATAATCTTACACATTTTTACGAATCGGACATATGTTTATTCAGAATTTCAACCGGAATGTATCTCTGAGCTTAGAGCTGGAATTCAAATTATGATTTCAATAATGCTAAGAATTGCATCCAATTTACCGCTTACCCACGCACATTCAGATTTTTCCCGTTTATAATTTCTTCAGATCGATTTGTCAGGGTGATTTTAGATAATGAATTCATCACGCGCGTCTTTCCACACATTTTGTAAGAGCAAGCATACATACCCCGTAATCAGATCCAGAATTCTCTTAGTTTGCAGGGGGAGCGCTGGCGAGAAGACGTGTTGCGCGTTGCTGTAGCAATTTGCTTGGTAATAATAAAATAAAGCCTGCAAAGATATTTTGTGCGTTGAAAGCCGTTTTTGTATATGGAACACCACTATGAATGCACTGATGAAGTTGTAATTCCAAATTGTTAGGACTTAAGTAACGAGGAAAAGAACAAAAATGATTTCTACATTAAAATATCCGTAATTAAAAATGGTGTAATTAAGTTATATTTATAAATTATTATCGATGATTCGGGTCAATTCCCTTATAAATAAATGAATAAATTATTTTGCTGAATATATGCATTTTTTACAGAAATTAATCAATTAACAGCGTTTACTAAATGATCGCATAAAAAGTACGACATACATTTGTGAAACTGAAGCTTACTTACCGGTGAAATTAATAGCTATATGAATAGCGGCAGAATCAGCGCCGGCTTAAGGTGAAGGTACTGTACAAATTAGGTAACCAGTATCACCATTTATCGCAATCCGCTTGAAAAATATTGATGAATTAGGGATGCGTTCACGAAATGATTATTTTATTTCCGGTCAGCGGTTATGTAGCAATAAAATTTAAAATGAAATTAATGTATGCGTATGCTATATTTAATAAACTAAATGTAGTACAATGCTTCACTATGATTAACTTAGTTTTTTATGCATTTCATATTGAACTGAAATATGAAAAGTTGTGTAAGGATGTGTTCACGGAATGACGTTTTACTCATAAAACAAAAATGATCTCCGATAATTTAAAAAAATACTGTAAAATATTTATTGTGCCAGGTTTATAAAACTGTTATCAAACAACTTTTACGTTTCGACGTGGAACAATAAAATTTCGATTTCTCGTTTTCTATTGTTAGTAGATTCTATGAATGGAAGGAGGATCGATGATCGGTTGGAGAAGTGTAAGTACCTAGATATAGTAGAGTAGGTAGTCGGTAGCGTGTTAACCCCTTGCCGGTCCTGCGGGAAGGCGGCGGGGGGGTGAAGCCGGAGCTGATGCTGGTCGGGAGGGCGAGCGGGGCGAGGGGAGGCGCGACGTCAGATGGACGTTTCACGCATAATTTAGACCCACAAATGGATTCAATTGACGAACGGTGGACAGATAGGCGGGGGCGACGCGCTGCGTAGGGGGGGGGGGGGGGAGAGGGGGAGCAGCGAGCGGGGTGGACGGCCTGCCTACTACCTACTCAAAAGTCTTGATATCTCCCGCTCGGAGGCAAAGTTTCTAAACGACACTGCGTGAAATGATCTCGCTTAAATATTCATGTGACGGTCGAGCGATAAGTATCCGGGCAATTTGCCACCCACGATCCAACCCGCTCCCTCCCCCCACCCCCTCATCTTCCCGTGTCATCTTCTTCTTTCCCCCTCCTCGACTGCGTCAACTTGTTTATTTTCGAAAATACCGAAACGAATCATAATAATGGTAATTATGTATGTACAATGTACATACTTCAAGTTCTCCTCTGAACGTTTGCGAAAGCAGCCTCAAAGCAACCCTCTCTGTCGAGCCTTCATCCCTCAACACTGTTAAATCGTTTCTGCAAAAACTTTGCTATGTTTTTTGACAACTGTTTTTGCGACAGAACTCGAAAAATATAATTTATCCAGAACAGCGATTTTAAGTTTGGCAAATTTCAAATCACTGCTCTGAGGCCTTATACTGGATCTCTTGTTTGAATTTGGAAATGCATTAAGTTTAAATAAGATTGGTCGAATTTATCTGACTTGCGAAGAGAGATCTAGGTTTACGCTATTTAAATCTTGAAAGGAAGCATTCAGCTCTTTGCTATTGATTGATAATGTAATTTCTAATTCATCGCTGCCATACCGCCAAGCCATGCCAGTGAACAAAATGAGAAACTATGTATGTCTTTATATATACCAAAAAATTATAACATAATAATACTACAGGATTTAGTCAAAAAATAATAAAAGTAACGTGTGTTCAAATAATTAATTATAGATCAACATACTAAGAGTTATGCATGGCTCCCTTCTTTAAGGAAAACCAATCCTCCAGGTATAACCAATCCTCCTGGTAAAAATCAATTATTAAGCCGGAAGAAAACTTTCACTCTTTATTATAAAAGGTTGTAGATATTTTGAGACATTCTAAACCTAACGGAGAAGAATATTTTATTGTATTGTATTATAGAGCTTGGAAGTCAGATGGAGAGTGTCCCACATGGCCCTCTGGCGCAGTATCCTGTCTAATAATATTGACGGTACGTATTTCTTCAACGGTAAATGCGTAAGTGCTTCCGCGCCAGTAACTTGTAAATCCTCAATATTTAGTGCCCTGAAAGTCTCAATCGGCCATGTCAAGAACTCCACTTTTGACAGATTTTTGCGGCGTATAACGACTAATCTATATTCATGGTATTTTTTTCTTAAAAAGATCCGTATACAAGAGCAGTGAGAAAGAAGACAAAATACAACATTTCACGACTACACGTCTAAATAGAAAAGAAAGCTGCTGACAAATGAATTCTATTTGAAAAAAACTAAGGATAACCAGTTACTTGCAGTTACATTTTTTTTTAAATCTAACAGATGCTGCTAGCTATACCTGCCACTCTATTAAGTTTCAAGCAGATTTCCCTACCCAATTCTTACTTTTATTTTAAATGGCCTTCCCTCTTTACTAAATTCTATTTTATGTATTCAAATAAAAACCAGAAGCGTCGATCTATCAATCGGCAGCTGGCCGACATTTTCTCTACGAGTGCAGGCAGCTGTGTCAAATGGATGTCCGGTGGATATTCCGGCAGCTATTACGGCTTCCGGCACAGGCACCGGGGGCGCTGGCTAATAATTCATTATTATTTTAGTACAAATTAAAAACAGGGCGAAACATTTTATAATAAACTTTGTGACATCATTAATTGTTGTTGTACGCCAAAAGTCGTCGTATTTATATATTTAAAGAAACTATTAAATTTATCATAAAATTTATGTAACATAGAATTTATACAATAAAATTTATCGGTTATCGGCATATTAGATATAGATCTATGTATATTTCTGTAAAATTTGTGAAGCCACATAAATATTTCGAATTTAAAACAATACCTATAGATTTTTAATACGTATCTCTCTAGAAATATATGTCCTAGAATAGATTGGCGCATATTTCTAAACTTTATGCGAAGTTATTCTCGTGTTTTTTTTAAATACCTTTTTTTGATGTTACCTGTATTAATTAACCCTAGAAGAATAATATTCATATTTTTATATAAGTAAATCGTAATCACACGATGCAATATATAACCATATTTTAAATAAATTTGCTGGTGGAAAGATTAGTGCAAATATTGAAGAAAGAAAATGAAAAAAGAAAATAAAGAACATATTAGACATAATAAAAACTTAATTTTATTAAAATGTCACCTGCATTTAGAGATCCTATATATATATATATTTAACCCTAATAAATGAAATACAAACGGAGCTGCCATGGAATTCACCGACAGAAGTAGTGTCATCCTACTATCATAAAGCCTATCATAATACTATTATCACACTTGTGGGGGGTGACCAGCTGTAGTAGGTTTAGGACAGCAGCTCTCTTGCCACGTGTGGTTCATTATTATTAATTTAGTATTTTAAAAAAATGGTGAATCATTTTATAATATAATTGGTGACAACATTAATTGTTATACTCATATAGGTATAGTATTTATTGATGCCGTATAACCAGGCGAATAGTTAAAGTGGGCAAATAAAAGGCGTCGTCTTTAAAAAATTAATAAAATATATAAAATTTATCATAAAAGTTATGTAACAAAGAATTTATGGTTTAATACTTTATTCATTTCATTTTTGTACATTTAGCCCCATTGTTATCAATGTTATAAGTAACTCGGAAAAATTGAGCACCGAAATGCAGCTAATGCTCATTGCCCACCTAACTAGGACTAAACTATCCCGTATCTAGGCGGGTCAGAGTAATTAAAATAAGTAATACAACTTATGTAACAATTAGCCTAATTAACTTGAAAAAACTTTTATTTTTATATAATTTATTTAATATTTTTTTCTGTTATCCTTTAGAACGGTATTGACTTTTATCAATTTTAATAATAATTAAAAAATAACGCAGTAAATAATGATATAACATTGTTAATAGATATAAATTAATAAAGTTAATTTACTTTTAAAATTGTTGTTAAATATGCTCCACGCGAGTAAGTATAACTTTATTGGCGGGAGTAATTCAAGGTCGAAAAACTGAGTTCATAATTAGATTAATTTGCTGACACCAAGAAAGAAAATATTGTTGAAAGTGAATAATATAACTCGTAAAATTGTCGGTTGGGCTATCGCTGCTTCCTGGTATTGCTTCAGCCGACTAGCGCGGCAGCAGGTAAGAAACTGAGTTGGTGTATGGAGCCGCTAGCCGCTCGTGCGTCTACTTGACTACTTACAGACATAAACATGAGAATGATAGTCGTTTTTCTCTCACACAGCAAGTCTCAGCGGATGTTAGAGAAAGACAGCCCATGGGCGAGAAGAATGTATACGTAAGAAGGGGATGGAGCCATACAACTATTAACGCATTTGGTGCATTGTAAACGTGTCGTAACGAAGTAATTAAGAAATAAATACTAAATAATTGTATGCGGGTAGCTTCCTTGTGAAAAAAACAACACTCCTGGCATATTATTTTTCTCGATCCATGTACGTAAAAATCAAGTTTGTTGGCCCGAAAGAAAACATTTGTACATGTAAGTGAACTGTTTTTTTACAGAGTGAATTTGACACTTGCGACTCTAGCTCTTTGATTATGTATCGTTCGGAGCGGCACGGCTTCATGATACGTAATAGGCACTTCCGTGGGCGATGAAATGTCATGGTGACAGTGACGTAGGGATATTTGGTAAAATGACGGATGTTGCGACGTCAGATTTTACCTGAGAGCCGACGGCAACAAGTACGTACTAATCATCGTCAGCCCTTTAATTGTCCCAACAATGAGGCCACTCCAACGTAACGTACGCCTACATTAACTTTATTAATAGGCGGTCGTATTTTGTCGCGACCAGGGATTTGAGAAATTCCCGCGATAATCCGGAGGGGGGGTGGGGTGGTCGTTTCCTTGATCAGTGGTCGTAACTTATTATAAGAAGGCAGGGTAACACTGTCTACAACAAGCCGCATATTATGTCAAGAAAAGTATCAATCTCAACTACTTAAATAGCATTATGTCCTATGGTTTACTGTTATGGGCCAGAGTGGCTGACGTGAAATCTATATTTGTGCAGCAAAAGTGGGCTATCCGGACAATATACGGATTATGTTCTAGGGACACACTGCGAGGAGATTTTAAAGAAATTAATATCCTCACATTTGCATCTCAATTTATTTTGGAATATTCAGATTGAGTTTTAATTAACCGGCATACCTGAGGGGGGTCAATCAGTAAGATCAAATATGCAACTTTGAACAAAAAAATAAAACAAAAAAAAAGAGACTTTTTTTTTGTTATTTGAAAAACTTTTTTTTAAATAGTATAAAAAGCGTTGAGCACGATTCGTCATCTAGCAGTAGGTAAAATATCGCTAATATTGGTTATTAGCAATATTTTACCTACCGATAGATGGCGCAGCGTGCTCAAACGCCTGTCAAACTTTTATTTAACAGTCAAGTTCTTCAAAATTTAAAAAATGTATATTTTTTTTTTTTTCAAAACAAATATCAAAAGTTGTTTGGCAGCTCGTACCGATTTACTCTCTTTAAGGATGCCGGTTAATTAAAACTTAGCCTGTATAATACAAATAAGTGTCGCTAAAACCTAGCACAGCTCACAATAGTAGGTAAGTGATCGCTACAACGTAAAGATGAAAAATAAAAATGAGCATTTGAAAAATGAGCAGAGGATTTTATTTCCCAAGTTTCGATTAAAAAAATAGGGTCCTCTTTTATGATGCAGTGTAGTCACTTTTTTAATAAAATTTTTGAAGAAATTTTGAACTTGCCGAGGAAACAGTGAAAATATCTATATAAATTGATCATTACTTAACTAAAAAAGATGCATGGTGCTAATCGAAATATATTACTTGCTTAGCTATCTCTTAGAGTACTATAAGTAGTGTAATCCAAATGCTCTATTAATTTTCATGGACCATTTTAATTTAAGTCGATTTTCCTACGTCAAAATTTATGGTATTTTATTTTGTATTATTCACTCACTTCGTTGTCAGAAAGACAGACAGAAAAACAAGTTGGCTTACTTGTTTTTTCGTCGGGGATGTGAACGACAAGGACCGAAAACGTATAAAATATTTTTCAATTAAATATAATCAAAATTGTATTTGACAATCAGCAAAAAAGTGGTCAAAGGTTTTCTTGGTAAAATCTTAATCTTTTTTTGGTAAAATCTTATTTGTAGAATTTGCCTGAAAAAATATATTGTACTATTACTCTCCTTTGACTTTGTATTTATGCTGAATAAAAACTGAAATCAAAACTCAATCAAGACAGATAAATTTAGTTTAGTATTTATTCGAGGTTTGGTCATAAATAAGATTAGGAATTTAGTATAACGAATGTTTATCTGTGAAATGGAATAGGATCTCAAAATTGGAGAGGATGAAAGCTCTCTCCAAAATAACGATTTGTTTTATTTTATATCAATGCTAATTCTCTATCCAAAATTATTTCTTGAAACTGTGATTCGATTGGGAAGCCTGATGAAAACTCGCTGAAATGAAACTAAAGATTAGAAACTTTACTGTATTGCAATTGAAATACGCGCGAGGCATGGCCATTATTTTAGTAAAAAATAATAAAACATATATTAAATAAACAAACAGTAGTGCATACTAGAAATTTTCCTTTCATAAAAAATGAATTCGAAACGAAACACCGAAATACTTCATTGACTAGATATATAAATCTCAACTTTTCCATTGCTTGTAGTTCATTAATGATATCTTGTTCAAAAAGTAATTTATTGGTAGCTAATCATATCGCCTTATTTTCCTAGCGGGTATACGATTTCCGCACCGGAAAGCTCCCAGCACGTAACCGGGAAGAAAATAATAACGAATTTCACAAATCACTTCTCCGACGAGTTTGCTCCGCGGGCGGGGCACTACAGTGCACGCTCCTGCTAAAACGCTGCAAGTCCTAAATTTTAAAAAAACTGATACACATCATACAAACTTTAATTTTAAATAAACACAAATTTAAATATACTCACGATCACTTCGTCCCAAGAAATATTGCTGATTTGTAATGTTTATATAAATGACAAGTTATTAAATATTTTTCTTCATGAGAATTTGTATGACTGGTTTTATATTGTTTAAAAGTGATGCATTTTATATGCATCAGGATATCGGTGAAAATTAACGAAACATCTCAGCAGTGATTATTCGATCATCGGATTCGGGGTGTCGTACCGCGCCGGGACTATTTATTTTACTCCTCGCCTCTAAATGTGGAATCCAACAACGTCATTTTACTTTCTCTGAACATTTACAAATAATAAGGCATTACCACCTAAACACCGTGACAGGCAGAAATGCCTATTATATTGCGATATTCTGCAAAGCAAAAACACTGGAATACGTCTTACGTCGTTGATAAAAATAAAAATAAACATAAGGAGTATTTATTTTCAATACATCAATAAAAATTGCGTAACAATGACGTTAAATTAATCTTAAACTAGTTAATCAATTTAACAAAGCATCGTGTACAGTAAATTTCTCCAAAATTTTCTAATTAACAAAATAAAAGACTCTTACATAACAATGGGCAATAAACAAAGACATAACAAAATAAAACATGGGAATTAGATTAAATTGATTGGTAGTGAAAGAATAAGAACTATTACTCCGCCATACCTCGCTCTATACAGGGGTTGGTTTTACAGATGAGCATTAAATGAGTGGGTGACTCTACACATAAAACTAAACAAAAAATCTTTTTTTTTTAAAAGAAAAAATGGACATTTGATTAAATTAGTAAGTACAATGCTGTTTTCAAAATACTATTAAAATGTCGTTATGTGCATACATGTTGATTTTAAACAGATACGCCTAGATGGATCTTTTGAAAATATCAATATTAGAATGGAAGCGCCAATATAGCGGCATTGCAGCTTCACCGCCTTAATATCAGACTAAAATCTATGGCGGAATTCAAATAATAATAGTACAGCTTGTGTACGAGATATTCCAACCAAAATATTCACAATGTGATTTTGGCCCTCCAAGATATCTGTGTACAAAATTTTCAGTCTCTATAGTCCAATATTTCGAGGATGATATAGACTTAAGCTCATCCTGGTGGACCGATTTAAATTAGAGTCATTTCAACTCTTGCCAAGATTAAATGATGATTGTATACCAAATTTCAGGTTTACGCTATCGTGAAGATACAGAGGCACACAAACAGACTTCAACCTGGAAATGGTCTAAATCGTCTCATGCGGGCTGAAAATTGATGTTTTCATATTCATATCGAAAAAAATTGCGCGTTCACAATACTTTTCCTCCTTGACGGTTAAAAGTAGTAGCGATTATGATGATAAGATTAAAGCCAATTGCTAAAAGACAATATCGTACGATATTCTGTGTGAAAGTATTAAAAGAAGAATAACACCACTCCTTTAAAAATAGCCAAATAAAAGGTAATATAATGTATGAGAGACTGATACAACTACTTATGCAACAATAACATGGGTGTGGAAAACTACAGCACAAAAATGTAAGAGTGAGAGTGACAGCAACAGAAAAGACTGCATACAAAGGCATAAGAACCAAAAATCTGACAACTGAAAGAATGAATGAATGAATGAATGAATGAAAATCTCTTTATTGCACAATAAAATAAGGTACAATGGCGGACTTATTGCTACACTACAGCAATATCTTCCAGTAAACCAACATGCTGGTGTGAAAAGAAGAGTAGGCAACAAATTATAGACTAAAATTAAATTTGAAATTATAGCATATAATATACATTGTGTGTGTATCTAAAGTAAAATGTAAATATATAAATAAATTTTTGAGTTTGACATATTATATGTATGTATATGTATATACATACATATTTTGATATATTAACAAATAAATAAATAAATAAATAAGTAAATAAATAAACTGCCAAAATAAGGTAAGGAAAGGGAGGGGATAACGGAAAGGTTAGAATTTATGATTAATATTTATTGTGAAAGGAAGTGCTTCTTCAATGATTGCTTAAAGGTGAACAGCGAGCTAGCGCCTCGAATAGTTAAAGGATGCTGATTCCACAGTCGAGCTGCATGTACGGAGAAGGAGTAGGAAAAAAAAGTGGTATTGTGTTTTGGGATACGTAGGATATTATTCTGACTTGAATGACAGTGAAAGACAGTGAAAGGAGAAGAACTTTTAATCCGCCTTCGCTCGCTCTATACAGGGGTTAGATTTTACACGATGAGCACTAAATGAGTGGGTGATTCTACACATAAAACTAAACAAAAAAAACTTTTTTTTTGGACTCGTCATTAAAGAAAGATATATTTATATTGTTGTTTATATTATGATACATTAAAAACTAAGTCGAAAATCATTTACAAGTTTTTTTTGACTGAGGCTTTGGTTATTTAGGAAAAAATGCTGAATATGCGAAATTTGAACATAAAAGTGGTTTTTTCTCGGTAACAAATTTCTAAATAAAAATAAAACTTTTAGAATATTTTAAATCTGTTAATTGTGTATAATAATTTTCTGTGGAAAGGAAAATATTATCAATAACCGTTTTTTTGTTTTTGATAATTTATTGATTATTTTTATATACAGAATCACCTACTGGACGGGAGCTAACTAATTAAAACTAACTTAAGTACCTAGTGTCAGGCACGTATCCAGGGTGGAGGGGGGGATAGTTAGGATTTAACCTATTTAATGTATTTTCGTTTAATTGTGCGGTAAAATTCAAGTTTAGTGCGTGCCGCGCGTTGTTTCAGTGAATGTCCCCCACCCCACGATACTAAAATCTGGATACGTGCCTGATGCTAGTCGATGACTCTCACATCCCTTTTTTTCAAGGAGCATGTGCTTTTTAATATATACATAATGTGCCAGCTGGTATACCGGTGGACTGGATATTGAGTATTCCTGGCTGGGATGGCTCGATCTAATAAAATCTAATTTAATGTTTGTCACAAACAAAGACTGACGAGGGCGGAGTCGCGGGTTAGCTTGTAAGAAATTAAATCGTAGCTTACAGCGTTTTGGCATTAGACCTAATATGAGGTAGTGCGGTTGTGGGTGGGGGGGAGGAGGGGGGTTCAGCGACACGCCATCGCCACCGCGATCGCCTGCGTCGCGACGCCGCGAAACTACTCGCGATGCCGCTTGTTTCATTAGTTTGAAGCCCATTACAGTTCACATTTCATAATCAGGCACACTAACCAAACGTGAAAGTTATTCATGCACTCCAAAACACTAACTTTGAGGAAACATAACAGAAAATTAAATATTTTTTTATCGTTTTGTATACACAGACGAGCGGGCTAGGCGGCCGAGAGATATTATTGAATCTCAGACATTCATTTTTTTATGCCGATATCTAAAAAAACATCATACAGGGTAACCACAAAATAAACAAACACGACAACATCGAACATAAATAAAATATACAAAAAACTTTTTATAACTCTCATATGTTTTAGGCTATATGCATTAGAAAATTGTAATCGGTTGTCAAATTTTCAAGATATCTTAGAAAATGTCACAGCGAAACTGAAGAAATCGCTTAGTGTGAATTTAATTATCAACATTTAAACCCTACCCTGTGATGTATCACATCCCCATGCGTTGGTTTTTAGCTTGGTATTTCTTTCTCCCAAGTCAAATTGGTTTGATTATTCCAGTACTCTATTAACTCGTGGTTACCTACAATTTGCCGTGTGTGTATTACACCCCACATTACAAATTACAAATAATTATAGTAAATACAGATTGCAATAATTAAAGTGTACTAATAGTATAATATGTAAGAATAACGGTATGGTTCAAGAGATAAAAAATAAACTTAATTTCGTTTGACACATTATTATGATTATTTCGACTATTCCCTTGTGGTTATGATTATTTATTTCTAATAGTTTTTATTATTGGCTCACTGCCTTCTAATAAGCCCTTGCACTTCATTGAGCGGCAACAGATATGTTTTTTGTAATATAAATACATTTTTTATATAAACACATTTTTTTAATACAGATAGATAAATATACACATAACATTTTTTTAAAAATAGAAATTAACAAACACTAATACAAAATGTATATGAAACTACAAGACCAATATGGACCAAATTATTTACAAATCTAGTTTATCCTAATGCCGAGATTTTTTAAAGCTGATTGATATCCGCCATTTTGTTACAAAATGCGTGCCTTTTAAAAATTAAAATATCATAATTTGTTTAATACATGTTCTAGAAAATAAATCAATGTGGAGTATAATTCTGACGACAATAACTACATATCTTGACTTAATCACTTTCGACATATTCTGCGGTTTTAGAATTAATATTATTATAATCCTAAAATTTAGTACTCCGTAACTCCGTTATTGTCAGTATTTATTTAAAAAATCGTCGAAAATTTTGCGGAGCAGTATTTTGCTCGTGAAGGCTGGTTTTCGAGCGGTTAAAGTAGCCCTATTTCTAAAATTCGTCACTTTTCATATTAACCATAAAATTGCAATCTCTTAACATCCAAGAAAATAAACATAATTGTATTGACTGACATCTATACATTATTTACCAAATGATTTCCCGTAAGAAAAATAGTGTAAATCCGAAGCAGGAAGGTAGAAAACGCCAAAGCCTCACCGTAATATACCCATGTATTTTCAACAATTTTTGATAGTTTCGGATTTTTTCGGTTTTTTTTTAATATCTCCCAGTTTGACGAGTTTTTTTTGCGATTACATTATTAGTCAGCTATTAATACATTTTTCAGTCAATTCAATCTTAGGCAATAACATTTACTCTCATATGTCTCAGCAAGGAACCAAAATAAAATCGTAAAACAAAAAAATCGTTAAATTTGTTTCGTTTGTTTTTCCATAATTTCGATGACGATTTAAGAAAATGTTGAGAAAAACTTTTTTTTCGGTACGTACTCTTATTTCAAAAACTTTCTCATTTTATCGGCGTATTAATCTCATTTTATCGGCGTATTACTCATAGGAGTTTATTTTCCATTCTAGCTTTAATAATAACGGAGTTACGGAGTACTAAATTTTAGGATTATAATAATATTAATTCTAAAACCGCAGAATATGTCGAAAGTGATTAAGTCAAGATATGTAGTTATTGTCGTCAGAATTATACTCCACATTGATTTATTTTCTAGAACATGTATTAAACAAATTATGATATTTTAATTTTTAAAAGGCACGCATTTTGTAACAAAATGGCGGATATCAATCAGCTTTAAAAAATCTCGGCATTAGGATAAACTAGATTTGTAAATAATTTGGTCCATATTGGTCTTGTAGTTTCATATACATTTTGTATTAGTGTTTGTTAATTTCTATTTAAAAAAAATGTTATGTGTATATTTATCTATCTGTATTAAAAAAATGTGTTTATATAAAAAATGTATTTATATTAAAAAACATATCTGTTGCCGCTCAACGAAGTGCAAGGACTTATTAGAAGGCAGTGAGCCAATAATAAAAACTATTAGAAATAAATAATCATAACCACAAGGGAATAGTCGAAATAATCATAATAATGTGTCAAACGAAATTAAGTTTATTTTTTATCTCTTGAACCATACCGTTATTCTTACATATTATACTATTAGTACACTTTAATTATTGCAATCTGTATTTACTATAATTATTTGTAATTTGTAATGTGGGGTGTAATACACACACGGCAAATTGTAGGTAACCACGAGTTAATAGAGTACTGGAATAATCAAACCAATTTGACTTGGGAGAAAGAAATACCAAGCTAAAAACCAACGCATGGGGATGTGATACACCACAGGGTAGGGTTTAAATGTTGATAATTAACTTCACACTAAGCGATTTCTTCAGTTTCGCTGTGACATTTTCTAAGATATCTTGAAAATTTGACAACCGATTACAATTTTCTAATGCATATAGCCTAAAACATATGAGAGTTATAAAAAGTTTTTTGTATATTTTATTTATGTTCGATGTTGTCGTGTTTGTTTATTTTGTGGTTACCCTGTATGATGTTTTTTTAGATATCGGCATAAAAAAATGAATGTCTGAGATTCAATAATATCTCTCGGCCGCCTAGCCCGCTCGTCTGTGTATACAAAACGATAAAAAAATATTTAATTTTCTGTTATGTTTCCTCAAAGTTAGTGTTTTGGAGTGCATGAATAACTTTCACGTTTGGTTAGTGTGCCTGATTATGAAATGTGAACTGTAATGGGCTTCAAACTAATGAAACAAGCGGCATCGCGAGTAGTTTCGCGGCGTCGCGACGCAGGCGATCGCGGTGGCGATGGCGTGTCGCTGAACCCCCCTCCTCCCCCCCACCCACAACCGCACTACCTCATATTAGGTCTAATGCCAAAACGCTGTAAGCTACGATTTAATTTCTTACAAGCTAACCCGCGACTCCGCCCTCGTCAGTCTTTGTTTGTGACAAACATTAAATTAGATTTTATTAGATCGAGCCATCCCAGCCAGGAATACTCAATATCCAGTCCACCGGTATACCCAGTGCCGGATTAGCCACGTAGCAAGAGTAGCAAATGCTACGGGCCCCGCGCATTGGAGGGCCCCGCGCACCCACGCCTGCCTGAGCGTAAAATTATCGCTGCAGCCTGCAACAGGTCAATGGAAAACGTTAAATATAATGTAATAATATTTGGCAGCCGCTCAAACTTCGGTCTGGCAGGCATCGAGAATCCCACTTTAGGAATTTCAAAATTTTAGTATACATAGCTGATGATATTATACATCACATGTAAAAAGTGCGTGAGGTGGTTTTTTCTTAAATTGGAGATATTAATTCCCAAACTCGGGCCCGCGCCCCGCCGTTGATTATATTTAATGGGCGAGGCGGCCGCTCAAAATTTGGTCTGGCAGGCATCGACAATCCCACTTTAGTAAGTTCAAAATTTTACTATACATAGCTGATGATATTATACATCACATATAAAAAGTGCGTGAGGTGGTTTTTTTCTTAAATTGTAGATATTAATTCCCATACTCGGGCCCGCGCCGTAATATTATGATGCGAATTGTAAGCATTGCTCAATAAGGCGAAAAATATTGGGCACTGTTTATATTTCCTTTTTTGTGATTATTATGAGTAAAGTAGGAGTTTTTTATTGTATTTTATTTAGTATTCGTTAATAAAGGTCGCCGTAAAATAATGGCTGAGCTCTCGGTGTGAATTATATAAAAAAACGGTCTGGTTTTACTTAGATTGTAGTTTTTGTCCACATTGCAAAATTTCACAGATTGTTGAAAAAGAAAATTGTACATATGTGTATATTTTTAAAACAACGGTGCCACTGTTGTAAATATATTTTATTTTTGTATTTATATTGTCGAATATGATTGAAACTGTGATAGTTGAATAATTCCTCAATTTAATTTTTCTGCTGAGTTTTGGTCGTAGCTGTGGAGCCGATTTTCTTTATTTCTCTTTGTAAACATTTTTGGATTACACGGTACCTCCAAAAATTATATTTTATTACCTTGTTTTAGGAATAAAAGGGATCTGTCAAAAAGTTATATTTTATTTTACACCCTAAACTTAAGAACCTAACGCAAAACAAGGGCCTTTTGAGAGAATTTGCTACGGGCCCCGCGCTGGCTTAATCCGGCACTGGGTATACCAGCTGGCACATTATGTATATATTAAAAAGCACATGCTCCTTAACAAAAAGGGATGTGAGAGTCATCGACTAGCATCAGGCACGTATCCAGACTTTAGTATCGTGGGGTGGGGGGACATTCACTGAAACAACGCGCGGCACGCACTAAACTTGAATTTTACCGCACAATTAAACGAAAATACATTAAATAGGTTAAATCCTAACTATCCCCCCCTCCACCCTGGATACGTGCCTGACACTAGGTACTTAAGTTAGTTTTAATTAGTTAGCATCCGTCCAGTAGGTGATTCTGTATATAAAAATAATCAATAAATTATCAAAAACAAAAAAACGGTTATTGATAATATTTTCCTTTCCACAGAAAATTATTATACACAATTAACAGATTTAAAATATTCTAAAAGTTTTATTTTTATTTAGAAATTTGTTACCGAGAAAAAACCACTTTTATGTTCAAATTTCGCATATTCAGCATTTTTTCCCAAATAACCAAAGCCTCAGTCAAAAAAAACTTGTAAATGATTTTCAAACAAAACAAAAATATAAATATATTTTTCTTTAATGACGAGTCCAAAAAAAGTTTTTTTTGTTTAGTTTTATGTGTAGAATCACCCACTCATTTAGTGCTCATCGTGTAAATCTAACCCCTGTATAGAGCGAGCGAAGGCGGATTAAAAGTTCTTCTCCTTTCACTGTCTTTCAGTTGTCAGATTTTTGGTTCTTAGGCCTTTGTATGCAGTCTTTTCTGTTGCTGTCACTCTCACTCTTATATTTTTGTGCTGTAGTTTTCCACACCCATGTTATTGTTGCATAAGTAGTTATATCAGTCTCACATACATTATATTACCTTTTAATTGGCTATTTTTAAAGGAGTGGTGTTATTCTTCTTTTAATACTTTCACACAGAATATCGTTCGATATTGTCTTTTAGCAATTGGCTTTAATCTTATCATCATAGTCGCTACTACTTTTAACCGTCAAGGAGGAAAAGTATTGTGAACGCGCATTTTTTTTTCGATATGAATATGAAAACATCAATTTTCAGCCCGCATGAGACGATTTAGACCATTTCCAGGTTGAAGTCTGTTTGTGTGCCTCTGTGTATCTTCACGATAGCGCTTAAACGCTTAAACCGATTGACCTGAAATTTGGTATACAATCATCATTTAATCTTGGCAAGAGTTGAAATGATTGTAATTTAAATCGGTCCACCAGGATGAGCTTTTTTTATTACGAGACTTACGTAAACTGTTTTCCTTGGAAGTTTTACATTTTTACACTGCCCCATAAAAGAGGATCCTATTTTTTTTGTCGAAATTTGGGAAGTGAAACCCTTTTTCTTTTTCTCATAAAAGATAGTCTATGGGTTATAGTACTCATAGTATTATAATCATATCATCTATATCATCTATATCAGTCTATATCATCCTCGAAATATTGGACTTTAGAGACTGAAAATTTTCTACACAGTTATCTTGGGGGGCCAAAATCACATTGTGAATATTTTGGTTGGAATATCTCGTACACAATGAACTGCTATAGGCCTGTAGTTCCAAGTATCTCACGACGATGCAGCAAAAAAAACGAAATAATAGGAAACTCTAAATAGGTACATTAGACTATTGAAAAAAGGAATGTTTTGTAGGTGCAGAAATTGGATCCCTCATGTTGGTGGTCTGTTTTGTAAATAATCGGCCTACTTTATTTAAAAATAATTCAAAATCAGTTCGGGACATTCTGGTGAAGTTTTTGAATAATATATTATCTAATTCGTTGCATAATAAAGATGGCTTTCGCCTAGATAGACGGATAGTAATAGACGGATTTGGATGTGCATCTAAACATTTTTGCTCAATGGCTCTCTTTAATACTATGAGTACTATAACCCATAGACTATCTTTTATGAGAAAAAGAAAAAGGCTTTCACTTCCCAAATTTCGACAAAAAAAATAGGATCCTCTTTTATGGGGCAGTGTAAAAATGTAAAACTTCCAAGGAAAACAGTTTACGTAAGTCTCGTAATAAAAAAAGCATTTCGTAAATAGTCATATTATAAAAGAGACGATTACTTAATTAACTGATAAAGATAAGGACTTAACTGGTTTTAGTCAGTCGACCTATTGGTCACTTCAATACTACTATCCGCAGACTATCTTTTTTTATTATTACTATATGGGACTATTTATATATTTCTTAAACTCTTTATCGCCTCTAAATTAATTACTGTGAAATAACTCTAGGTATATATTAGCTGTCTTTTATATATTAAAGAAAGCAAGCCTTTTTTGAACATATTTTATTTTATTTGTTTTATTTTATTTAAAAGATACAGCATAAAATAATAATAAAATATAAACAGTATATAACGATATCAAAACCAAATGATGTTTTAGTTATTTAAAACATTAATAAATAATACATATTATGCTATATAATAAAAAGGAAACAGTTTTTTTTTATTTATATATAATTAAGTACGCTTTGTTTGTGCATGTTGGTGTATATTTGTGTGATGGGAAACGTATATATGTGTGTCTGTCTGTAAGGGGTATGCGCATGTAAGTGCTCGTAGGAATGCGGAATGCTAACTGAATGCAATCAGATTTGATCTCCACCTTTTTACGGACCTTTTTAACAAAGTTCCTACCACTGTGGTGGTTAAATAAATTCATCTCATTAAAGCAAGCATCTCATAATAACGAATTGGCACCATGATTTAAATTACACCTAAAGATGTGAAAAGTAAATGGACCGCGCGTAAGTCGGGAAGGCGTGCGTATGCTCACCCTACTCAGGATATATGACCGTACAACCTAAAAAAAAACTATTTTTTATAAAAGCGTCATATTTAATTAATTAGATTTACAATTTTATAGGTGCATAGTAAGAAACCTTTTTAGGCTACTTAATTTATTGGTCTATTGAGTCATTTATTAATCTATTTATTTATTTATTTTACTTATCTATAAACTGAAATATTTTTATTTTCTTTATTTAATATTAGTTCTTTATTTATATAGACATTTATATATTATATTACCCTTACAATTTTTAAGAATGAATGAGCGATCGGAATGAATGAATGAAAAAAAAATGAAAAGTGAAGTCACTATGTCTTAAATACTATAACCCCGAATAGATATACAATCTAGTGGGGTGATAAAATCCACACAAACGTAACTTATCCGCTTCGCAAAAAAACATATTATTTACGCTTTTGTTATTTTGTTGTTGCCAAAATCAATTTTATAGTATTGCATAATTTTATAAAAATATATATATATATTTGATGCTACTAGCCGGCCCTTCAATATATATAAACCATTAGTAGCGTTGCATTCCTTTAGCGTAAGACAAGCCGGAAAAAAGCGGAAATTTAGGTGACGTATAAACCGTTATTGAACACGTTCAATAAATAGCTTGTATATGACATACTGCGGAGACCAAATGTTAGAAGCAAGTTCAAGCAAGCTACGTACGTAGGTATACGACATAAACCATCCTCAATAAATGTATTTTTAAGAGGCCTACAAACTCTCATAATAAAACTAGCCGTTAACCCCTCGGGGTTAACGGCTGAATCAATATTCTTATCCAATAAAAGCTTACGATCTAAGATGACTCCTAGATCACGAACTCGATCTACTTCCAGGATTTCATATCTGCCAATTGTACATTTACAGTGAATCGAATTGATGTTTCGCGAGATAGAGATTTTATGGTATTTAGCTACATTTACGGAAAGTGTACGCTATTCACAAAAAAAAACTAGTTAAACGATTCAGATCTTTCTGAATCAATAGACATTCATCATAGTTCTTCACTCCCATGAAGTTGTAGTAACATTTTGTTTTATCTAAGCAGTTAATATTAATGTAAATAATTATTATGATTTTTATTTTTATCTATATTAAAAAAATAAAACGATTTCTACATCGAAATATATGGTGTATTTTGTGTAGTGCTCACTTCAAAACATAAATGATGTATTTGTACTTAACTTGTTATTCTTCTTTTCTGTTTAATTTTTCTTTGATATTATTATCAGAAGGGCATGGACTATGAAATTCACAGTTAGATGACGGAGGATAAACAAACGTAGAGAGTACATAAGTAGGTACACACGTTTATTGTTTAAAATTTTATTAAATTGTATCTTGACCACCATAGTACCAAAAAGGGTACATCTGGTTTTCTTTGGCGGTTATTTGCAGTGGAGCTCATAGAATCCGTCAGGAAAAATAATTTAAGTTACAATGTATTTATCTTTATCTTTTACCATTATTTATAGGTACATATATGCAATTTAGTGGGGAAATCAAACTATGTCACCGTATCGCTAAATGCAATAAAATATCTTGTCTGAGTTTGATAATAAATGTCCAAAAGCGTCAAACTCATATCATTTATTTTTTTCCAACGTAAGCAAATAATAAACCGCGTGCTGTAGGAAACTTCTTCAGCTCTCGCACGTACTTACATATTTAGTTAATTTTAACAATGATGAAGACGTCTTTCTCTAAAGACGTCATTTCAAAACGAACGTGATTATTGAAA
The DNA here is from genome assembly GCA_944548615.1 of Micropterix aruncella. NCBI lineage: Eukaryota > Metazoa > Arthropoda > Insecta > Lepidoptera > Micropterigidae > Micropterix > Micropterix aruncella. The sequence continues at coordinate 32,686,046 of OX155980.1, forward strand.
ACTTAATCAAGCACGTAGGTATATTACAGCGATTTTGGATATATAAAGAATAGATTTCGAGAAGGTGGTATTCAGTTATTGGAGCAGTACTCCGAAGATGAGTTCGACTGCAGTACTTCTGCTGATCGTCGTGACGCTGGTTGGTTTCACGGAATCCCGGCCGTTGTATCCTCGTCCACATTCCTCCGAGACTACGACTGCGACGGATGGTCACATTTTTGAGCGGCAGAGGCAATACTATACGAGTATGTTCATGAATTTTCTTCAAGAAATGACTGAAGAACGGAGCCTTCAACGACGAAAATCCAAACGCCACTCTTATGTTGGAGACCCCTTCGATCGTAGATCCTTGCTGGTGTCGTGGATAAATCTGTGTGAGTGTTTCTTTCATAAAGTCACTCATGTGGTCGAATCTCGGCCAAAAGTCTGCGAAGCCGGCTTCAAGGGAGCTCAAAGCCTAATGCAGAACTGCGGCCATCCATTGGAAAAAGCGACCTTGTCAAATGATGCAGACTTCTGCTGCAAGAATAACGAAAACCCTAATTCTTCTATAACTAAGATAGAAGAAAAAATTGATGAGAAGTCTAATTTAAATAAAAAAGCGCCTAATAATTTATTTTTAGAAATGTTTGTAATTGTTTCTGTATTTTATTATGTGTATCTTAAAGAACGTTTTGTTAGTCATTAAAATATAAAACTGTTTCTAAACCTCAATCTGTCATAGGAAATAATATTGTAATTAATAATATTACGGATGTAATAAAATAATCCGTGCGCCGTTAGTGTGTTGTTCTTCTCTCTGTACTAGTTTAAAAATACTAAAACCATTTATATGAGATTGATTTTGGCATCTTTTAAAACTTATTAAAAAAAATAAAGCAATTATAGAAATTTATATAGGTACATACAAGCATGCGTCTAATTTTGTGTTTTATATTACTTTTTGTGTGTAAATCACCGTATCTCATATGGCAATAAAAAATCGCATTTGTGTACGACAGTTTAAATTTTACCGCGAATTCAGACAACATTTGAACCATTTGATCAATTTAATTTAATTTACATAATTTTAACATTAAATATTGAGATACTTTCCATTTTTATAAATTGACAAAAATACGAAATTATATCATTCTAAAATATTTCATTTCTATTAAGCAATTGATATTTTAAAAATTGACAATCAATTTGTATTTTTATTAATTCTGATTATTCTAATGTTAATTTTGTTTTATTTATTATTTGGATTAGATTTAGTTTTATTTTATTTTATTTTTATTTTAAAAAGATTTGAATTTTCTATTTTTAATTGATTTTTTTGTAGACTATTTTAATAATTAGTTTTATTTGATTGTGTCTAGAAATATATGCATTGTTAATAAATAGTAATCATAATGCACAAAGAAAATTGCTCAACTCTGCCTTAGAACAGGCTCAGGCCTAGTTAGGCGACTTTCAGTCATAACCATGTCTCAGTCACAATAAGAGTCAGTTTTCTGCTATTGCCTCATTTACATACAGTGTGACATGGTAAAATGTACTAGTTAAATTTTGTAATACCTACTCTAAATAAATAAATAAATAAAAATAAATTTTTCATCGGAAAACTCGAGTGGTACTCCCGCATACGAATCATGGCCAAAACACCCTAAAGTATAAACGTAGTCATGGTTTTTTTCTACACCGTGTAATTCTCACAAAATATGTATTATTTATAATACTTTTTTAATAACAGAGCAATCTGTTAATAAACGTAGCTACCAAGAGTGCTCGTTTTTCCATTTGAGCTATTGGATTACTATGTAGAAAAGACATAAGCCACTACAGCAACAATTAATAAATCTAAATGTAATTCGAAAATCTGACAGTGATTAGCAGTATTATAGTAACGCCAATTGAATCACCACAGAATATTAAAATTTCAAATCGTTAGAGCAGCCCCTGGCATCGATAGGCGAATAGACAAAGTTAATAAAAAAATAATATAGCCTAATATTTCAGATACATAGTTACTCCTGTCTATATTACGTGAAAATCACAGGCAATTTAGAAAGCCCAAGTTACTGGCAATATGTTGATTTAGAACATATTTACAAACTAGCCATTAGAGAACAAGGAAAGTAGAATCACTCTGAATATCCGACCATGAGTCCAATCCATGGCAATTTCAATGGTACAATATTCACAAATCGTTTTTTGTATTTTTATATACTATTTTAGTAAAATCAATATTTTAGAATGACAATAATAGTACTATATGAGAATTCTATTAGTCAACATCGACCGTTAGTCAATGAAAATATTATACTTAATTATTATTGTCGTGCTGCCATCTAGCGCCGATGTTATGTATTTCTTCCATACAGTGTGCATAAGGTAACCACGAGTCCTAATAATAAACATGCAGTACCGCGAGATCGCAGTTACCTTGGATTCATGAATGCGTATTTTGGAGATACATTTTTTAGATTAAAATTTTAGAGATCATTTCCAGATAATTACCGTGACAATATTTTTTTAAATAATTTTGAGCAAATTTTTGCGTCAAAATATACTATTTACCTACATTTATGAAATTCATCACTCCAAATCATTGATTTACACTATAAAATCAATGCTCCAAATTAACCTTATTTTGGCCAAGTGTTAAAATAAAACCACTATTAGAAAGTTAGTCTGAATCGACGGGTCGTCAAATACATAACAACAATTGGAACAATTATTTTTGCTGTTTGAAATTGTTCTGCATTAAAATGGCGAAAACCAGCTTTTTAAAAATGAATTACGAGTAATTAACTACCTGCAATCGGAAGACTATTGTCACAGTATACCAGATATACTGTGCTTTTGTGCTGCAATTAGAGTCCGATTTACTTTGGACCATATTAATCATGGACCTAGCATTAAGCGAAGTTAAAACAGTGCAATAGTCTAATAAATCTGCCATTAGCAAATATGTGGGTTTATTAAATTTCCAAGAATATATAGATTTTTAGGATATATAGATTTCCAATAATACATTATCGCAGCAAGACAGTAACAAACTATTTCATTGGCTGAGAAATAGTCACCAAGGAGAATTGTCGTGCTTCTACTTGAGCTGGGAAGGAAGGTTTATAATTTATTTATTAGTATTTATTAGTATTTATTAGTTTCAAATAGTATTCAAGGGCATTACAGATGAATCCAATTCGCCCTTGAATATTAAAGCTAGAGTGTAAGTCTAAAAATAAATAACTACATAACTAAATTAATGCTAACATTGAACAAGAAAAAAACATAAAAATATAAAACTAAATAAAAGACAGATTATGATAAACATGAGATAGCAGGGAGTTGCCTTTTTAACTGCCAAAGGGATATACAAAAGATATCTATTCCTGTGGGTAATGAATTAAGAATAGCTATAACCCTTCCCACTGGCTGTCTACAATAATATTTGCACGGTGGTACGGCACATTCAACAATAGATGCGATCTCCTCGCTGTGTAATTTACCGGTACCTACAATTCAAACTTACATAGTATTTCCGGCAAATAAATAGTTCCTTGAATTAATTTATATGCAAATATAATTAGTGAAATATATCGACGCGTTTCAAGACTGTTGTATCCTACCATTCCTAGCACAAAATGGGACGGAAATAAGTACGGATAAATATTGTATTTTCTGTAATAAATATATCTTAAAATTTTTCTTTGAATACGCTCTACCATCTGAATGTATTTGTTTTCACTTGTACACCAGATGACCATAGATGTATTATAGTATAATACATCTATGCAGATGACCGAGTTATATTCAAGTATGCTACGGACTAAACAATTATATAGTAGAAACATTACATGAATATTATTAAACTGTTTGCATATGCGAATAACAAAACCGATCATTTTGCTAGCACGATTGCAAATATTTGTAATGTGTGCACGAAGTTCAACTGCGTATCAAATGTAATTCCCAGGTCCCTCACCTCGGTTGACCTTTTCAAAATTAACCCGTTTATTGTGTATGGGAAAAAGCAATGTGTTTTCTTCTTAGTGATGGTTAAAACAGAGCACTTGTTAGTGTTGAATTCCATGTCAGTGACAGAGCTAATAATGGAACAACCGGCTCCTTACTCTAGAGTAGATTTACCCATGATGGTCCCGTAAACTATATTTGAGAAAAAGGAGTTACGAAGGAAGTGATCCTCTCGAGAGACAATTATCGCTTGGATCGTCTTCCCCGCTGAGGCAGTGGTAATGCATTGAAGATTCTACTGATTTTTGCTATAAAAGTCTTCCAATTTTGAGTCTTCCTCTTCAACGGTAAACAGCACAGACACGAAATTTTGTATACGCATTCAATTATGATAGCGCGCTCGAAGTTTCACCATGACATGGCTGCTGTACCCAGGGTTGGCTCCCGTCGAGAGGACTCCATACACAATTTACAAAATTAATTATTATAGCACAGACTTTGATATGTAATCATTATTATAAAATTTAAAATACGTACATGTGATTTTCCAATTATTATTTTTATCCTTTATACTCCATACGGTAACGGCGTACCATAATGTCTAATGAAAATTATCTTCTAGGCGGTCGGCTTTTATAACATCACGTGACAGTACTCCGGCCCATTCCAGTACCCATTAAAGTACTGACCACACTCGATGCTGCTTAACTTCGGTGATCTGATAGGAACCAGTGTCTCAACGCGGTTCTGGACGTTACACGCAGCTACAGACCTTACAGTGGTCGCGGTCGTCGTCGTCTTACATTACGATGTGTCTTGCTTTAACAAATTCTGATATTTAGATTTATTGCCGATGGAAGCGTTGAAAAAAATGTTTTTATACCAAATAAATTTATCTTTATTTATTATTAAATATTACAGAATGCGTTTCCATTAATTTTAAATTATTTTAAAGTTAGTATTAGTGTCAAAAATGTATTTTATCAAGGAAGGGAAAGAAGACCAAATTCGTTTAGTCGCCATATTTGTTAAGGACTAAACCCATTTTGCTTCTCAATTTTTTATTTCACAGAAAAATATTTTGCAGACCATAAAGTGGCTAAAATACGTCTTGCATGGCAAAGAAAATCTATGACTCGATTTCGAAAAATACCATTGCTCCTGAAAAACAATATATTGATATAGTGTGTAGAATCACCGTGTGATACGACAAAACGCATTTTAAAGTTTAACTTTTCTTATGTAAAGATTCAGTGGCGTTCGTAAATATTATCCTTATTAGAAGACCCTTCACGATCTGGAGACTTATCATAGGTATTCCACAGTGCCTTAGTTTGCCAATGTTTGGAACTAAAGATAGCTGGGGATTTAGTAGAATAAATGTTATTTTTAGTTTTCGATTTAATACCGAAAAAAAATTTCTGAAAATCGAGAAAGCGAGAAAACCGAAAACGAAACGGAAATTCGACCGGACTCTATTGAACAATATGAATGTTGAACTCCCAATTGAAGGTAAGATTTGCAGCAGAATTTCGGAAGAAAGGACGGAGTGCTGAAAAGAAGATGATTGATGGCCTCCTTCTTTGACAGATCGCCCCACTCTGCTACTTTTAATTTAGAAAATAAAAGAACAATAACCACGGACCGGTATGTGAAAAGCTCTCTGTTTTGGAAAAAGTCAAAGGACAACTCTTCTAAGAAGAATGATCCTCTATCGGTATAATGCTCAGATCACATAGCCAGTCAAGCAAACTAATTTTTAAACACTTTAAATGTAGAATTAATTTAGAAATAGATCATATAGAGCAAGAGCGTATCGGGAATAAGCAAAATGTTACTTAAATCGCACTTCAAAATTATATTTATTTAGCCTCGGTAGAAAGGAGAAGGAAACTAAATATATTTCCCTTATGAATTAAATGTTACAAGATAGACATTTTATATCTATACAAGTTGTTGCCCGCGACTTCGCTTAGCGTAAAGTTTCGAATCGATTTGTTAATTAAAGTAGGGTGGCGTTTATTTGCCTTTTTAGACGCTATATTTAAAATATAGTGCAAGGCGTCCCCCCTCAGATGCACGCTACCTATGTCGTAGACGTATGCGTCTTGTTCCTCGCCACCCGCGCCGCCTTCCGCCTTCCGCCTGGCCTTGCTGGGCCAGCAGCTGCCGCCGCCTGCTTAATATTTCACGCTTTACTAATTTCATGATATATCTAAAACTAAACAACCTAAAAACTTAAGGCAAATGGCTAATTTTATTATTATTAACTACCAATGAATTAATTGATTTTGATAAGGATTCTTATATTATTGCTAATATCTATAACAAATACTTCCTAATTATTTTTCTTTTTTTTTTGAGACATAAAAGCAATTATTGAACCTATTGAAAATATAAAGCTGGATATATGCTGTTGCTGACTTTTTTATAGATCTCTCTGAGGCTGATGGTTGATAATTCCGTGATGGTTTAGCTTGTCTACCAGGGTATTGATGTTTATACAGTCGAATGCTTTGCTTAGATCGCAGAACTTTTATACACTTTTTTTATACACTGTTAGCTTAGATCGCAGAACTTTTTATACACTTTTTTTTATAATTTGAAATGTAATTTCATTTGTAGAAATACTATTTTTTGTAATTTCGTAATGTTATTATATATATAATATTTTTTCGTAATGTAATTTCTATACCCAGATCAGGTTTATGAAAATAAAATTTTCTTTCTTTCTTTCTTTCTTTCTGATGTTTTTGTTATATATTGTTTTCACTTATATCAAACCGTTTTGTCAGCGCACGCAGATAAAGCAACTCACCAATTATCTTCGACTTGACTTACAAATATCATGATTTCGCATTGAAAACCAATACTTAACATAATAAAATATACATAGGCTATAACACTCAACGATAATAGAGCTTTCCATTAGTAAAAGAATTTTTGAAATCAGATGAGTAGTTTCGGAGTTTACCGCCTACATACAAACCTACAAACATTTATACTTACAACATTACAAACATTACTTCTTTATAATATTAGTATAGATAAAAAATAAGATAATTTTATTATTATTACGCCATTTATAAATTTTTCCTTTTTAAACATTTTTTTTTTATCTTTTACATTTTATTTTAAACTAAATTAGGTACGGTTTAATTTGATTGTGGTTATTAATTGGTAGCGAACGGTTCCGTGCAGCTTGGGCCACAATATCCATTTTGTTCTCGAATCGGCTCAACTAACGATTCAGCTCCTATTCAAAAGCCTCCTCGTACGGAAGGCTACCCCGGGTAAGACTCCCGCGTCTCAGTCCTCACAAGCTGGTGGACCGGTTTCTCCTGGGATTTCCTCCCGGCGCCACTGGGTGGTTTACGCACCGTTCTACGACGCCAATCGGTTGTTCACTCTGACTAATTACTGAAGGAGTCTGTAGGCTATGAATGTATACTGTCTCCTAAGCAGCGGTGGTGGATAATGACCTGCTGTCATGCCACTATTGAAATGACTGAGCCACCCGGTCCCATGTGGCACTACGGGCAAAGGACGTCCTGGACCGGAATAAATTCAAACTGAATTACCGCTGTTTTACAACAGGTAGAGGCCGCGTAAGCGACTTCGGACCCGTAACCAGTCGGAAGGACGAAGGTATCCTGAAGGCTAATTCTAGACGGAGATATCCTATCAAAACTGTTAGTTAGGAGGCGAGACTGCCCACTGGGTACCTTTCCTGGTGCCTCGCCGTAAGGCGTGGGCCTCTAACGGGCTTGTTGGTGGAGCTAGACAGTAGATTGTCTTGTCTTCTAGTCTTCTACGTTCATCCCACGGCTATCGTTATACCAGCCTAGGGTGACGGGTTCGCCCGCTGTAGTCGACATCGCGCTAGGTGGTTATTGATTTTTAAATAATATTCTTACAATTTTGAAATTTGAAATAAATTAAATTAAATTAATATAAATTTTTTTATTGACTTAGATATTGGTGTTCTTTTTGAAACAGGCTCTGTCTGATTTTGAACGACAGAAGATGTAATTTGTGCGGTATTTTATTATGTAATTTTATGATATTTTCAATAAAAATAAACGTACAGTACCGACCTTGGACCCTCTGATATTTATGTATTCTCCAACATTAAGGACAAATTCGCCATATGAACGCAGAAGAAGCAGTAACCAAACGGCCGTATAATAGGTGCCTAAAGAAGGGTGTGCTAAATGCTTCACATTGGATCCATTGCATTCAGAAGTGTATCAATTGCCACGAAGAATACTGCGAAAAGCAATAAAATAATTTAGGCCTTTATACCTATCTGATTTCATATTTGAGATTCCAAAAACTTTCAATGTCCCTCGCATAACAGCGCCTTTACATTTAAAACAATAAATAGTGGAACAAGCAAAGGTTCAACAATTTGCATAGTTTTCAAGTGGAAAATGTATGATGACCCTAAAATTTGTGGGGCATTTCGTGACGAAACATCATAACTGAATACCGTCACGACATCACAGTTATATTGTGCTAAGATCAACACACGCACGCGTGTCTGTGCTATGCATTATGCATATGCGTAGATACGTATGTATAATCTTACCCCCGCATATCGGACGAACGACCTTGTTCATGGCACTGACGTTAGTTTTCGTATAAAAAAGTAATCCGAAAAAAATTGGCGCTTGTTTGAAGGCAGAGTTGTATCTGCTATTATTTACCTCTACTTTTATAAATCAAGACAATGGCTAAAATAGTAGCTTCAAAACCTTTTCGTCATAAATAAGGCTCTTACCTATGTTAGTAATTTATTTTTTTTTCACACGGCAATTTTAAACTATGTTAACTTCGGTTTGAGTTAGAATTCCAAATTTAACATTTTTTTTAATAAAAACCAATATTATTCCGTTTTTAAAATAAGAAAAAAAAATATGCTTTGAAATATGTGTTTTTAATCATATTTCCCAGCCTTTCATCTGACAAGGTGGCAATTTTGTATTTTTTTGAATATGCAGAATGACATATTAAGAGAAGAGAAGGATTAAGATAAAAAAGGTTTTGAAGCGGGATGTATCAAGAGCAAAGCAGACATTCAGTTCTTTTTGATCCGTCCCATACAAAAATCTGAAAATATTTTTTATGCCCAAAGAATAAAGTTTAGGAAAAAAAGACATAAGTCCATTATTGTTAAGAATAATAAAGTTTATCCATCGCCTCAAAGAAAACAGTGAAAAAACAAAGATGATTCTTAAGTCCCAGTGCCGTTTCGACGCACCGCGTGAGACGGACGGATGGACAGATAGATGGATGGACTCGTCACCTAGGACTTTATTCTAAAGTAAAAAAAATAAAGGTAAGAAAATAACAATATTAAATTTATAATAAATAAATAACAACATATTATATGAAACATCATATTTCTCTTAAGCGAAATTTTATATTCCATGCTTATTTTGAAAAAAGTTTGTTTTTCAGAGTTTGGGAAACATGACCATAACTTCAAAGCTGACAAATCCAGAATCCCGGAAAGCCAATCTGTAATAATGTGTTTAATACGTGTAATGAAGAACGAAGCGGAATCTAGTTCATTTTAAATACGCTCACTGAGCTAATACTTTAAATGTAATATTTTTCACTAGTACTATCTCTGGATGATTGTAAATTTGTAAAATTTTTATTTTATCAAAATTACTTACATATTGTAAAAAAGGTTTTCACTGTTTGTGTGCTTTGTTATTGTGTCTCTTTGATTCTGATTTCGATTATAAATTTATCGATTTATAATTGCTGTGATAATTTTTGTTATTTATTTTGTGTATCTCTTAGAGTTGATCATTATATCAAGATTATTGCTGCGATTTTTCTATTTTTATTTGGTACCGATTATTAATTTAACTATTACCTTACGTATTTTTCAACAATTGTTTTCAACTTCTATTCTGCTGTCACCTTTCTTTGCAATACTTGTTTTAGGTGTATTTAGGTATAATTTAATTTGTATTTTTTATTAATAATTGAAAAGCTAATTTCTACACCGAGATAGGTTTACAGAAAATAAATTACTTATTACTAATGGCTTATGGAAAGATCAATACTAGGAATCTATCTCTGAGTAATGCCCATATTCATACGTAAAATACAAAATACTACAAATTGAAAATGGCTGTTACGAATGAATGAGATTTAACGTCTTTTTCTATTTAGGCACTATTATATAGACCCGTTATTGTTTTTTTTATACAAGATAGCCGTTAAGATTTCTGTCTTATATCATACATTGTAAGCAGATAACATACCTTGTAGATTCGCTTAAACCTAATTTCTACAAAACACGGTATCTTAATTTACAGTGTTGAATCATAACACGACAGTAGTGGCGAGACACTTGTTACTAAGACAAGTTTCCATCGCTTTCACCTTGTCAGATTCGGACTAAGGCTATTTTTAAAATAGAGATCAGTTAAAAAACATACAGCAAAAAATCACTTTGTAAAGAAATGTAAATACTCGTACCTGCCACAGTATACCAGACAGTAGCTTCTGTTAAAACAAAATTGGAATAAAAGCGAATACTTAAGCAATCAAGCCGTTTGAGATCGGATGTGGCTGTTAGATGTCCCGCTACACGGCCCAAGCATATATCCAAACGCTAGAGAATTTCGCCAGCCTTTACCTGCGCGTAATGCTAACCAAAGGCGTTCATCGGGACGTACCCCTCTGACCACATTCCTCACACCCTCTTTCTGCAATGCCCTGTAGTTAGAGAGTAAAGCTACTACTTGGTATTAATATGTGTACCTACTAAGCGGGTACCGGGCTATGGTCAAGTAACATCCGAGTATTTGTTGATTCTAGGTGAGTTACGGGTGTATTGGCGAATTATGGTGCGGTGCAGAGGAGAGTACTCGAGTGGAGGTAGAGTAGTGGAGCAGACCGTGACCACCCCCGCACGGAATGCGTTCAGGGCCATCATCAGTGACCGTGTAGACGCCTGTGAAGCTGGCGGTATACGTGACTTCAATAACTTCAATCAAATTAAAAGATTTTTATTCAACGTTGCGTATTTAATGCATGCATACCATCATTCGGATGTTCAGATTGGGTCCCTTACATAGACCTAAACAGGCTTTGAAAAATTATAATTTTACTCTCAGGTGCAATAATTTTAGATAAAATACAGTAATGGGTAGGTTTATAATTATAAACCCCATCTAGAGTGAAGTTCGGGGGCCTATCCACTTTTATACCGATGATGCATAATAGTAATAATTAATCGTTTTATTTTTAAGAAAAATCGAGCTTATTGCTTGCAGGCAATATTTTAGAGGTAACCTATATTATATATTTACTTTCCATCAGAAACTGCCAATGCCGCAATCGCTTACTCCAATTCCGATCTTTAAAACATATGGGCAACGGTGTGAGCTAATTGGTCCTTCGATAAATCCCACTAGTCCCACTAATCCCAAAGTCACAAGCTATTATTATTGGAGGCCGTTAATTTCTTTTAAAATTGGATAAAGCAACACTATTAACTCTTTGGGGGCCATAAGCTTTGCGGGAGGGGCAATGTAATAAAATTTATGCCAAGATTTGTGAAAATTGGTTGGACATATTTTGTATAAATTGATGCAACCTAAGTGTTCCTGTGGTCCATGAAGATGCAGTTACAACGTTTTTCCAAAATTTTATTATTTTATTATTTAACTCAGAAATTATACGTAAGTACTAAAAACGTGTTAAAATAAAAAAAAACAATTTGAAAAAGTCGCCAATAATATATATTTTTAATTTAAAATAACCAAAGTTAAGTCATTTGTTATATTTCCAAATAAAATTACCGATCGTCATAGTCATCCATTTCAATTAATCGCTTAGAGGCCCCATAATCATATTCAAAATCCCTTCCAACATATCCATTGATAATATGTAACTTTCGTTTCCATTTTACCTTCTTTTGGGTTGTTGTAAAAAAAGGTTTTTCTTTTCTCTGTTCTAGTTGTCGCCTCTCGCGTCGCTTTTATGTTATACTATTAAGTCTTCCTCGAAGATTCTTCTCATCTCTTGCAAGTAACTTTGTTTACATTCTTGCAATTTTACGCCGCAGCGTCATGCTCAGGTTTAGTCTTTTTATTAATATCTACCCCGCTCTTCATTGCAGATATAGATCTGCAATGAAGTGAAAAATAAGTAAGTGTCTACCTATCATCGCAGATATACAGTTATAGTTTATTATTCAGCCAAATAGAAAACAAAAAATAACTTTACTAAATTATTAGCTGTATTGAGAGTTGACGTTTAGTATCTATCGTCAGCGTAGTCCCGGTATAAGTTACAAAAACTTCAAATTTCACGTCTTCACCATGACAAAGGGTAATACATTTATAACTGGACCGATTTAACATAGTTCATATACGATGAAAGGTGGATGGCCTTTGATTCAGCTTACTGTATTCAAGCTGGCCTAATCATAGCTCGAATACCGCAATCAAGGAGTTTTGCTATTAATACCTGATCGTTGTTTCTGATAGGCTCAACTAACGGCTCAACTCCTATCCGGTAGCCTCCTCGAAGTAGGTCTACACCGGTAAGGACTGCGTTCCCCATGCCACTACAGGTTGATCAGTTCCCCTGGGTGATGGCCTTAGGGCGCTACTGGGCTGTTTGCGCACCGTACGGCGTGAGCCAATCGATTGTGCACTCTGGCGAATAACTGGAAGAGTCTGTAAACGATATACTGTTTCCTAAGCAGCGGGGGTGGATGCTGAGCTTATACCAACCACTTTTGAAACGGCCAGTTGTTCACCCGATCCCGAGTAAAGAGACGGGCAAAGGGCGCCACGGTTTGCGATAAATTCAAACTGATTTACACGTACCCAGACGGGAGGATGGCCAAATCTGATAGTGAGGGCACGAGGCTGCCAGCTGATTCAACTTATAGTACCACCCGGTAAGGCGTTGGTATCTTACGAGCTAGTAGGCGTAGCTAGATGGTGGACTGTATGCGTCTTCAAGCCTCTTCGTACACTCTAGGTTGAATACCTTTCTGGGGTGACGGGTTCGCCCGTTGTAAGTCTGGCTGGCGTAATAACAGGACACCCCACTGGCCTAATCACAGGTTTTGAGACGATATTTCGGGCATTTTAGGGAGAGTCAGAAATTTGTGCTTATTGACGACTGCTCAGATAGATAAAAAAAAACACTTTTTTATTGTGGGTCTTACATTTCTTTTTTCTAATGTGTTCAGAAATATTTAAATAAATAAAATTATTTAATACAATAATTACCTCCCGGGCTCAATTGAGTTCCGACCGTACCGAGTGGATTTCCGAATGTCTCTGGTTGATGGACTAACCGTTAGGCTTCTGGACGAATTTTTTGGTGTATTGTTTTGTCAGTGGTTCGTCCTAGGTGCATAGTGTACTTAAACTACCGTATCTTGTCATATGTATTGCCAGCTTCACAGACGGGCCGGGTGTAGTGTGCGGTGTGCAGTGCAGTGTTGGTTGGTGGTGCGGCGCCCACCGTGCGATCTTGTCCTACAACCGGTTGGCTGTCCGCCCTTCGCCTCTCACCCTCCGCCCTCCGCCCTCCGCCATACTCGCTCACTTCGCTCTATTGTTTCTGATGCTCCTTTTTTCGCCTTTGGCTCTCCGGCGCGACGCGAGAAGGAGAACCCGTTCAATGCGCTCGCTCTATGACGCTATACTCGGTAGGCGCAACTTTTTGGCCGCTCTGATTGCCAATAATGATCTCATCAAAATATCATTAATATGAAAACCCAAAAAAAAAATACTTAGAAAGGTGATTCCAGGTTTTAAAGAACATGGAAAATAATTAATGAACCCAAAAAAAACTACTTAATAAATTGAAACTCTGATTTAACTCAGAGGTTGGTATGAGTAGATACAGATTTTTATTCGTTATGACCTGGCGTATATATATTTCTGCACAATACGAGTATTTAAAATAGATATTTTTATAAAAGAATCGTTAGTTATTTACGTCCAGGGTACACTATAAATACTCGACAGACACCATATGACTGGTATAGATGCGAAATTCTGATAGAGTAATTATGTAGATGTCAGTGCCCAGAATCAAACACTGAAATAAATGAAGAGAACTAGCTTACAATTTTCCGAAAAATACAATGCTGACAATCAAAACTCGGGAAATCGCTTAGCAGCGTTTTAATCAATTAATTCATTAGCTTATTCAAAAAAAAATATTTATCTACCCTACATTTCTTTTTTCCTGCCAAACTGTCAAAGAGAATTTTCCATGTCAAAAATCACCTCTATAATTGTCGGGTGTACGAGCACTTAGAAGACCACAAGAAAATATATTTTTTTTTAGGCTGATCCATATTATTTTCAACCGTACATTCCACATTCCCATTTGGCAGAAAAATCAATTTTTCCACAATCCTATCTAACGTGCATGCCGGTTATACAACACTATAACCGTGGTATTAATTTATTCAACCCGGGACCCCGAATAATTTAATCAATTTTACAGTCTAAATTACGAGACATAGATTGAGAATTTACATCATGTTTTTATTATTCTTCTACAAACAATATTAAACATCATAAAGTTATTACAAAAAAATTATTTTGTATGATATTTTTTGTATGATATTATTTTAGGATTCCTTTTTTATTTATTTTTTATATAATTTAAGGTCGACTGAATAGTTTTATATTGATACTTTTAGCATGGGGAGTAATATAGGTACTCTAATAATAAATAATAATTAATAATAATAATAATAATAATAATAATAAAACTCTTTATTCTTAAGAAAAGGCGAGCTTATTGCCTGCAGGCAATATTTTAGAGCTAACCTATACTATTGTAAGAACATTATTTGCGAGTAGACTACATAACTTAACCTATATAAAGAGTATGACAAATAAAATAGAGGAGGATAGAAAGAAGTATATACTTTACTCTTTGTGGGCACAGATTTGCCTCATAAAAATAATCTAACACCTATAAGGACGCTAAAGTTTTAAAAGGAGGGGGATGGGAGGGGAAAGGGAATTTATATGGAGGATTTCAAATGCTCTCTGAGTCTGTTTTTAAAAGTTGTTATGCTTGGCGCGGTTCTCACATTTTTCGGTAAAGCATTCCAAAGACGGGCTCCATGCACGGTGAAAGAGAATGAGAAGAAGTCACTGCTGTGACTAGGGATAGAGAGTATTAATAGTGTATTTATTCAATTATTGTTTGCGTACCATTTATAATAAATAAATAGATTATATTCTTATGTTAACCTGGAAATGAGGTTGGAAGGTAGCGTGCATCACAAGACATAGCATTTCCGTTTTTTCTATGTATAATGCTATGTATGAAGGCATGAGGGCTAATATTAATGTATAGGTTACATAAAATTAAATGATTGAAAATGACGATATTTTTCGAAAATATAAGTAAATTTCAATTTGTATATTGTTCAAATTGATATTCCTTAATAAATGTAGGTATATTTAATACTGATAGCCCATGTTATAATGGTATTGCAGTATTCAAGGAAGATTCTCAGCTGAGACGATGCGCTGGCTCACATAATCACGATCTCGGAATGTGTTATACTTTTTTGCATTTCAAGATTCTGTTATTCATCATCCTAACATCTAGCATACCACAGCGGTTAACTAGATTTTAAAAGTATCGCAGTAGAAACAGTACGGTTTTCAAATAAAAGTGAGAATGAGTATGTTGCAGTTAACTATTAATATGTAAATTATAATTTCTTTTATTTATATAATTATATGCATAATTTAATAATTAACATAAATACTTTTTATTAAATCTTAAACGTAAAATTCCCTCCCTTTAAATTCTTCCTTTTAAGCTTCTAAAAATCCTTGCCCAGCGGCGACTAAGTTTCATCATCTTCAAATTTCTGGCCTGTCAGAAATTTCTAAAAGTTCACCAATAGGTAGAAAACAGTAGGACGCGGTCTAGTGAATATGAAGGATGGCCAAGTATTTCAAAAGAAGCATCTTGAATTGCAAGCTTGTGCGCCTATATCTTGGTGAAATCGAATAATTTTCACGACTTTTCTCGTCGTCTTTCACGAATTTCATTGCATTTTTTTTTATTATAAAGTCTCCGTAATAGTAGCTCCATGATCGAGATATTCAACCATCACTACCCCTTAACAGAAAAGAGGGCCCATGATTTTACCAACGGATTGATGCCTTGAATTTCTTAGAAATTGGAAATGGCAGTCTTTTTTAAGTTATAGGCTATTGTTTTGTTTAAGGACCGTAATGGTAAAATCATGTTCCATCCATGGATATAAATCGAGCTAAAAGAAAACCACCACGATATTGTATCTGCTCCAAAGAGTTTCGCAAAATCCTCAGTCTGGTTTGTTTTTGCACATTGGTAAGCATTCTAGGTACTCAAGTGCACGGATACCTTTTTCATCCCCAAGCGATCTTGTAAAATGCATTGCGTACTGCCTAGCATTTTACTTGTAATTTTCTGCATTTTCTGCCACTGTAACACGATGATGTTCTAACACATATAAAACCATTTGTTCGGCCACCGCTGTCAGGTGACCCGAGCGAGTCATCTTTAAAGAATGTTTTTCTTCGCTTAAATTCCGCACACCAACGCGCAACCGTAGAACAATGTGATGGAGATGTGAATAAGACGCCTTATATTCCTTGTAAGTCTCGAATTACTTGTTGCGTAATAACAGTTTTCAAGCACAAATACATAATTACCGCGCGAACTTCTATTTTCGTATGCTCGAGACAGCACGCAAAAACACGCAACGAACAAAAAGCTCATTTTTATAAAAGCAAAAAATAATCAGTAAGGTAAATATTTTTAAAAACAGGCGTCTTAGCCTATTCCTGCTAGAATTTTTTTTCTTCCAAGGAGTAAGTACGTCATTCTCACTTTTTTTGAACGCCCCTCGTATTCTTAATTTTAACAAAAACCTTCAATTTTACTTTGACGCCCAATTCGAACCTGTCGGAAAATATTACTGTATATTTAATAGTAAATTATATCACAAGGGAGCAAAATAATATTTTTAAGGCGAGGGCGCTTTTTTGATCCAGAGCGAAGTGAGGGAATCTTTAGTAGAATCCTGAACGTAGCGAGGGATTGAAAAAAGCGCCCGAGCCAAAAATATTTTGCGCCCGAGTGATACACCCTACTTTTCATCACCCTCTATGAGAAAATAAAAGGCGCCTCATATTTTATTGTAATATTATTATTTAATAAAACATAGAGTATGAGTATACTCAGTTCTAATGCTTTCAGGAGTTAAATCTATACTTTCACTGTCACTTGAAGAACTCATTTTTCAAAACAAAACAATGAATTTCTTACAATCCGTGAAAGTTGTCGAAAACGCGGGTGACAATAGTAGATTGTATCACAAGGGAGAAAAGGAATATTTTTACGGCGAGGGCGCTTTTTTGAATCCAGAGCGAAGGGAGGGATTCTAGAGTAGGAGGGAGGGATTCTCTCGCTACGCTCGGGATTCTTTAGTAGAATCCTGAACGTAGCGAGGGATTCAAAAAAGCGCCCGAGCCAAAAATATTTTGCGCCCGAGTGATCACTCTACTTTTCATCACCCTCTATGAGAAAATAAAAGGTGCCTCATATTTTATTGTAATATTATTATTTAATAAAACATAGAGTATCAACTAAATTGAAATTAACAGGAGTTAAATCTATACTTTCACTGTCACTTGAAGAACTCATTTTTCAAAACAAAACGATGAATTTCTTACAATCCGTGAAAGTTGTCGAAAACGCGGGCGACAAAAACAATTTCATCAACCTCTATGAGAAAATATCAACGACAAAAACAATTGACGTTCGCGCGTTTTTAATTTCATTTGCTTTTTTTTATTCAGCCGGCGCGGCGGCGCAACTAGGGGCCGTCGTACCAGCCAGTCTTTATTCAAACAATATTTGCGTTCGATTTCTTCGGCGCTGAAGACTAAGATGTTCCAAATTCAAAAAGTGCGCCGCAAAGATAAATTGCGGCGCACTTATTCAAAAAGTGAGCCGCAAAGATAATTGCGGCGCACTTATAAAGTTTCTTATAGAAAAAACCACTTTTGGGCGCACTTAAAGGCGAACCAAGTCGTCCTTTTCGAATAGATATGATGAAAAATGGCTTGGGTACTTATATACCCAAGCCATTTTGGGTACGTATATAAAAAAATAAAAATGGATTTAGGAATCTTTGTAAGTAAAAGCCGTATTTATTTTTATATAACTTGATGCTGTCTACATATGAATCTTCAAAATGTGGCGAAATAATCCATCGAGGTTTTTACCTCAAAAATGGAGTTGCCTGCACCTAAACGTTTTGCATCTTAAATTCATCATGAAGGAAGACATATTGCTATTTTACTTTCCCAAATGATACGTTGATATACAATGTCTTGTATATGTCGCGACCAAATAGGACCAATTTACGCACCAAAATAATTTATCCTAATGCCGATATATGAAAAGCTGTTGAGAGATATCCGGTATTATGTTTCAAAATGGCGGCCTTACCAAAAATGAATGAATGTTTCTTAGAATTGTGAGAACATCGCCTACAACTTGTGCATAAATCGCTTTTCGGCATCTTCAGCGACTTTGGAAATATTAATATTACAATATGAAAATTTAATGCTACTTAAATACGTAAATATAAATACTAGAATGGAAAACAAAAGTGTCTTAGAATCCTAAGAATAATGCCTCCAACTTTGTTGTACGCCATTCGTATTATCGTTAGTGGATTACAAAAAAAATATATAGGTAGTAGTAGATTAGTAGTAGTAGATAGAGTGGGGGCTTGTTTCCAGCCCTTGATGTCACCTAGATCTGTAAGGTCTTTTGTAACTACCCACTATGTGGTTAGGTCAGTTATAGGTAGAAAATAGAGAATTTAAAATTCTAACCTGAAAGACGCTATTATTATAACCAATAGAAAAACAATTAAATCAAAGGAAAAAAAACAAAAGTGTTTGAAAATTAAATGTCAATACGTTATTGCGCTTATTATACCTATATTTATATATATTAGCCAATACCTAGAACAGCAACGCATTGTATGTCGCTTCATCAAGACGAAATTTGGGATAGTATATACATTGTATTAACCATAGTTTTGGTTTTAAATTTCCTTTATGGAACTGCTACTTTATATAGATATACTTCATAGATCCTTATGTGTTAAGCTATTAACAAATTAAAAGTAACCCATAAATCTAGGGAGAGCAATGCTGGTCGTCTTACCTACACCGAACAGGCTCCGGCTTGGATCCAGGGGAGTGGGACGCAATGGTGATAAGACAACTACATGGCTAGTCTGGCCGGTCAGTTTATCCTGCTATGGTAATAAAGTCGACCATATTAACAGCGACTTAAAGAGGAGCACCAGGCAGGGGTATAACCTAACACTTAGTGAATTATATTCTGCTAAAACTTAACTTGCGAAATGTCCAGCTGTTGTCTTGCTGTCCCCTGAAATGAGTCCCAGCAACTTCAGACTAAAACAATCTTCTGATAAAGCTCCGCCACGAGTCCAACCTCAAACTGTAAGGTACTAAGAAGTATGCCCCGCGGGGCCCTTACAACAGGCGAACCCGTCACCTCAGGAAGTTTTAACGATATTTCATCGTTCTGTCTCCCGTGAGGTGAGCGTAGAAGACTTGGGATGAAACAGTCTACTGTCTAGTTACGCTACTCGCACGTAAAAGACCAGCGCCTTACCGCGAGAAGCCGGGTATGCACCCAGCGGGCCGACTGTCGCGCCAGTTACTTCCAGTTACGGCCAGATTACTCCAGCCTCCCAACTGGTTACGGGCTCGAGGTCGCTTACGCTGTCCTCTTCCTTACCTAGGGGTAACTCGGTGTCTACCGAATCTATCGCGGACCACAGCATCCTTTGCCCGGCTGTTCACCCGGTATCGGGTAGCCGATTGATCGTTTAAAGAGCAATTGCCTTAAGGTTAACAACCACCCCCGCTCTATAGGAAACAAAGCCGTTTCCAGAATGCACAGTCGGTAGACTGACGCCGCACGGTGCGTCAACCGTTAAGGAGCGCCCGAAGGGCGATTCCCAGGGGAACTGGCCCACAGGCCAGTCCTACCTGAACTCGAACTTCTGCTTGGAGGCTACCGGATGGGTGCTGACCTGTGAGTTGGGACGACATTAACACATGGGTCATAGTGGCCAAACTGCACCTATCCGCAGTACAAAGTGGCGAGTCAGGTAATTTATCATCGAAATCGTGCCATCTCTTTCGCACTTGCACGGCCTTATGGAGCGATACCTGTAACCGTAGTGTAGTTTACGCATACAAAAGGAATGTCGATAAAGTAATGAAACGAGGGAAATAAATATTATTTCAGTATTATAAAATCGAAGATTATCGCGGTTTTTTTGACATTATAAATAGGATAGAAAACGAATTTACCGCATCATTTTCTATCCTATTTATATTTCAGTATTGTTTCATTACGATAAATATTAAATAAGTTAAACATATAAATATTGATATTGAATTATTAAAATAAAATTATAAAAGTATGTATCAAATTTATAATAGTTGACAATAAAATAATTGTTATACAAAAAAAAAAAAAACTGAACAAAGAAAGTCAGCAAGCTATTCATATTCGTGTTCACTGTCACTATCGTCTTATAGATTAATAACATGAGAATGGGTGTCAATTATATTATGTGCTTTGGCCAGGTCTTCGTTCTGGAGATTTTTGAATCGATTCCGAATTCGATCTAGAGTTCGTTCGCTCGTTCCACAAACTAATGCTGCCAACTTTCTTGGTTGTTGAAAATCAATTTTCCTTATGACATCAGGGTCTTCTTTCAACTTATGAAACCACTTATAAATGTTGAGAATGACATGCCGGCTTTGCTGGTTAACATCACTTCTTAACTTGGTCAAATTAGTTTTGCAAAAATATTCCATCATGATGTAGATTCACAAATAGAGTTCGTATAACGAATGAGTTATGCTCTTTGACATTAAGCCTTTTATAGCAGAATATTTTGTTATCAATAATGCCTAATGACCTACACAGTACGCACAATAATTAAAGTAGACGAAAACTAATTTGGCAAAAGCGTCGTTAAAATGTCATAAAATGTCGAAATCGAACTGTTACGGTTACTACAATTAATAGTCCTAATCTGTTAGCTACTTACCACCTATTACGGTATTTACTCACCGCTTTTGGCTAAATCTAGGAATTTTATCTATCTAATTTTAGCAGGTAAAAGTCTTTTCAATTTTCGGATTAATATATAGCCTATGACACTCACAAATAATGTGGCTTTCTATTGGTAAAAGAATTTTCAAAATCGGTTCAGTAGATCCAGAGATTACTTTCTACAACGTCACAAACTTTACCTCTTTATAATATTAGTATAGAAGTACAGATTACGATACGGTTCCATACCTATGTCGAATTATCTCTTTAATTGTTTATGCAGTAAAAGGGAAAAGTCTTTTGTTTTAAACACTTGAGACGATAAATTTACTTATTTTGATAAGAATTCATAATTAATATAATATAAAAGTTAGACATATGCTGTGGCTGACTTTTTTGTAGGCATTATCAAGCTCTTTTCTGTAGAACTTAATCATATATCTCTCATCGTTAAGGCAGTGTTAGTTAGAAACGTTTTTGTTCGACCGCTTATTCTCCGACTTACTTTGCAAATCCGACTACCACGAAAAGGTCTTTTCATTTTTCGGATTAATATATAACTTATGACACTCACAAATAATGTGGCTTTCTATTGGCAAAATAAATTTCAAAATCGGTTCAGTAGATCCAGAGATTACTTCCTACAACATCACAAACTTTACCTCTTTATAATATTAGTATAGATAAATATTTTATCGACATGGTACCATTCCTATGTTAACTGTCTCTAATTGCCCCAGTCGCCAGTTTGTACTGCGGATACTTAGCTTCCTCTAGTCTGTTACAGTTCGAAGTCGCCCCCGCGTACGTGCGATTCTGACTTCCACCTGCTGTTAGCGGTAAATTCGTCGTGGGCCTGTGGCTCCCTTTGCCGCATCTCACTCGGGATCGGGTGGCCAATGGGTTGATTGTAACGATAGGAGACAGCAGGTCAACAACTATAACCGCTGTCGTAGTAAACATGAGCGCCGTTTATAATTTATACATAAACACAACTCCGTTTCGTGTAATAACAAATAAATTAGGGACGATCACCGCCATATTTTGTCATGTTGCTTTTGGCTCGTTATGAACTCTTTAATTATTTTTTTAATTATTGTTGCGATGCCCCGCAACTCTGTCTTTGGTCAAAATCACTTCTAAAAAACCCATATCGAAAGCGTGTTTTTTTCATTGTTTTTCGAAAGTTTATCAATCAGCTTTCGTAGGCGACCACATTGTAAAGATTGCGAGTTCCCGTGTCTGGTATGAAAGTAAATAATGTAGTAGCCGTAGCCGGCATGAATGAGTCACTTGAGTCAAAGACCGGGAGCCCGATGCAGGTTACTCCTATTCATCAGGCGCATGATAGATATATCATTATTCTCGCAAGGCGCATCCTTGATGTAGAAGGTACAATGGTCGGCTAAAATAAGAAGTCGATTTGTAGATGACAAATATAACTATTTTATCGACCAATTATTGCCTGTATGTAATTTAACTACTGGTCGTCCAATCATGTCCCAAAATTCCTCCAGCCACTCGTAGACGTCACATTTAAGCACGTGGACTGTAGTTAACTCGAAGTGGACTGTAGGAAAACTTTTTATCGGACTCACCCATTGCTTGATTCCATCCGTAAATAGGTATCGCCGGTGGCAGCAGATGGCTATCCCTCAGGTCCGGTCGTCGTATACGTGGTAACTCTGCATTGCAATAGGGAGTAATTCTTCTTATCCCCAGGATATGAAGGAAATCTAAAAAATTCATTTTATTGCGAATTTTCCTATATTTAATTTGCCCTAGTTTTTATTCGCTGAACTAACATTATAATTTTTACAACTTATTATTTTTTAAATATAAAATCTAAGACTATGCGCCCGTAAATATTACATAACACTGTTTTGTAATATGTATTTTTTCTCTCGCCTCAGGTCAGGTCAGAGCGAAGTCGCCGACTTTGGTCGACTATTTGTGTTCTTCAGATTTTCGACCCTAGCTATCACTTCGACACGCCTCTAAGCTATGCGAAAGCGCACGCCACCCTGTAGATTTTCCTGATAGCAACCTCAAAATTCGGTGCCGAGCGAAACTAATCGCGTCGCGAGTTACCCTCACTGAGGCGGGCGCGACGTAAGCATAACAATTAAAAATATTTTTTAACATTTCGCAACAATACCAGCTGATATTATACCCTAATACTAAGGTGCTTCCTGTCATCAAACACTCATTCTTACAATTTTATATATAAACTTTGCCCAAAGAACCACCCGTATAAAGTTACCAGATGTCTTTGTTTTGAGGGTTATGGCTCCACGGAGTGGCTCTAAAACGTATTTTGTCCCTGAATTATACCACTTAGATTGTTACCGCCCGTTGTCACTATGACGGGACGTCTGTTTCGACGGAAACCGTCGTCCGGAGATACACAGAAAGAAACGATTTCTCAAATTGAGACTCGCGAAAGTTTTAAGTTTATAGTGTTATTTTAAGTAGATATTTTCTTAGAGGAAGTCAGTATTTTTGAATCGACAAACGTGAGTTTTTTGTATCAATGTAATATTAGTTTCAAAAATTTCGTTATTTTAAGTATATATTTTCTTAGACTAAGTCAATATACTCGAACCAACACATGCGATACGTTTGCATGAATGCAAAATTGGTTTTAATATTTTTTCTAAAACCAAGAATATATTCTCAAGTAAATTCTTTATATTACTTAATTTAATAACATATTTTTATCAAAATAAATATCATTGCAAGTCTTCGTTTGACAAATGTGTTTTTTTTTTTAAATACATTTTGAGTGTTCTTCCTAGAATAACCAAATTAATTGATTTGACAGCACATAGATTCTTAAGTCAATTCCTTACGTCACTTAATTTAATAACGTATTTTAATCGAAATAAATATCGCTGCAAGTCTTCCTTAGACAAATGTGTTTTTTTTATTAAAGACATTTCGAGTGTTCATCCTAGAATCACCAACTGAATTGATTTGAAAGCACATTGATTCTTAAGTCAATTCCTTATGTCACTTAATTTAATAACGTATTATTATCGAAATAAATATCATTACAAATCTTTGTTAGACAAATGTGTTTTTTTATTAAAGACGTTACGAGTGTTCTTCCTAGAATCACCAACTGAATTGATTTGAAAGCATATATATTCTTAAGTCAATTCCTTGCGTCTTTAAATTTAATACCGTATTTTTATCGAAATAAATATCACTGCCAATTTTCATTGTAAAAATGTGTTTTCTTTATTAAAGATATTTCGAGTGTTTATCCTAGAATCACCAACTGAATTGATTTGAAAGCACATATATTCTAAAGTCAATTTGTTACGTCACTTAATTTACTAAAATATTTTTATCGAAATAGATACCGCTATAAGTTTTCGGTAGACAAGTTTGTTTTCTTTTTAAGCACTTTTCGAGTGTTCATCGTATAAATACTAACTGAATTGATTTGAAAGCACGTATATAATTAAGTCAATTCGTAATGCCATATAATGTAATAACGTATTTTTATCGGAATGAATATAACTGCAAGTCTTTTAAGGACAATGTGTTTTTTTAAACATATTTCAAGTGTTAATCCTAAAAATACAAATGTAATTGTATTTCATTTATTTACAAAAATTATATTTGGACTAGGACTGAACTAAATAAACCAAGCATCGTAGTATTTAATATGACTGACCGTGGTATATATTTATAAAATAAAGTACATTTTTTTAAATCTGTTTTTATTTTAAATTGAAATTGATTTACGTATTTATCCTTTATTTGAATGTATACTTTGGACCCAGAAACACTAAGACTTCTAAATTTTAAATAAAATTAATAGTTTAATTATGCATTGCCAAAAATAAAGAACTCTTGATATAAGAAAACAGTTTTATTTTAGTCTTGCCCCAAGACACGTACATACGCTGCGAAATTTGACCCCAGAATCCAGTCTTGAGTCAAGACTAAAAGAATAAAACTCAAGACTTGTAAATTAGCAAATTTTAGGTCAAGAATTTTATTTTTTTTAGTCTTGACCCAAGACTTGTACACGTAATAGTCTTTGGTCAAGACTCACAAACGTACGTATCTTGAGTTATGACTCGCAATTCAGATTTTCTTGGCATGCGTGATGCGTCATTTGAATGTCCATTACACAAGGTTCATAGCTTCGTAACTATACGTAATATTTGGGTAATAAATACACTTTATTTTTCACTATGTCTGTAATTGTGTATTGCCGGCCTTAGTGAGCTGCGAATGACTGTATGCGTTTGCGAATAAATACCCTGAAAACAAGCGACGGGGAATCCCCTATGCCGTTCGATTTCCGCGCGCATATGGTTTAATTGATGTCAGGGTTGCCAACTTTGTCGTAGGAATTTTTAAAAATTACAATATTGTCCATTGTCTTCAATGGAGGCTGGGGCCTTTATACCCCCGGGGCCACGGGCTGCAGACCAAAAAGTTCTTATATAGATCCGCCCCTGCTTCTACTGAGCACGTAGAGCTATAGCATGATCCTTGCCAGATTGCAAACATCTAGGTTTCCGTTATACACAAAATTTAAAGGACGCGTTATGCCATGCATACCAAGAAAATCAAAATTGCCAGTCTTGACTCAAGGACTCGTATGGTTACAGGTCTTGACCCAAGATTCGTATGTTTGCGAGTCTTGACCCGAGAATTTTGTTTTTTTGTTAGTCTTGTAGGTACCAATGCTAGTTTTGTCAGTGTTACCAGATCAGTTATACAAAATCCCTCCAGATCATTCCAAAAACGCAGTGGCTAATCGCGCCCGTCCACTTATCGTATGCTTTCTGTAATTGCGAAAGGCAAACGAACACGTTAGGTTAGGTTAGAACATATAAGAACTATTCATTTGGACGGGCGCGTAGCCACTGCCTTCCAAAAAAATCGGTTACACGCACCCATTAAATGTAGATTTCTTTGGCCAGCTATTATAAAGCTATTAAATAAATTTGAAAAAAATGTTTTTTTTTTTAAAAATTAAAAATAAATTTAAAGAAAAATGTAGGGGTTAACAAGAGCTTTCCAACGATATATCATGTCAAGTTTGGACCTATGGTTGTTAAGATATGTTTTTTTTATCTTTGAGCTGCCGCCATTTTGAAACAAGATGGCGGATCTGGCTCTTCTGCGATCTCATCTAAGGTATTGGGCTAATACATTTTTGCAAATACATACAATACAATTAGCCGCGAGTAGGCTATTAAAATGTTTCCGTCTCTACCGACCTCTACAATTCGATACCCTAGTTCACAATTATATATATTTTTTTTTTGTGAATGAAATTGTAACTTTATGATTTATGTCCTAACGTCTTTACTACACCACATTCCCCCCGTAATTAGTATGATTGTGAGCTAGGGGATCGATGTGTCAGTTCCTTGATTATTTTTACAACCCAACGATTTAGTTAAGATTCCACAAGGAATAGTTTTTGGGTATATTTCTGAGCTAATAAAATCTCAATAATGTACTAGTACTACTCATAAGGCAGGGTAAGATATGCCTTAATACTACTTACACAATAATGTACATTGGGTAGACGTAATAAAATAATTGTTATTGCTCTTATAGTATAGAAACAATATATTCAATTATCTGGTAACAATCCGGCTGATGATGACGATGAAATTCAATTAATTAAGTTATGAAAGTTTTACAATACCTTTTTGCGCGATTTTCTATTCGCAAAATTATCAATTATATCATTGTATGAAATCTTGTTCATTAGTTCTGACTCTATGCACAAAAGAGCTAAGGCGTTTAGTTTTTCTTGGCTTAAGGTAGATGTTAGATAATTCTTCACCCGTTTTAAGCAAGAAAAGCATCCCCATATGAACAATTTGTCACTGGTGTACATAAGGCCATGCGAACTGCTATATGCAAGTTTAGATAAACGTTTTGCAAATTATGTTTTTTCAGCAACAGGAAGACAAACCTTTCACACAGACATTCCAAACACAGAATCTGGTTTTACCTAAATTCTTTCAAAAGAAAGTCAGTCTCTAAATCATTAGGATACATTTCTTCAGAGAAAAGGGCTTTTTCCGTAAGGGTTGATGATGACAATGCACTCATTTTGGTCATAAAAATTCATTTAATTGGAAAAACATATTACATGTTGAATTGTTTGTGTGGATCTAATGACATTTAAGTATATAAATATGAATGTTAATAATTTCTGTAAGACATAAAAAAATTTGGCCCCAAATTTGCCACCCCTAAAATCGAAAGAAGTGGAAAAAATATACAATTCAAAAATACAAGTGAAACTGCGATGATAGTTTTATTATTTATATCGAGATAACCAAAACCCTATAGGTTTTTGTCAATAAATAGTTACCAAAGTGTCATAATATCATGTCAAACGCGATTTACTGCACTTTAGCATGGAAACAGCGTAAAATTTACTACTTTGTATTAGTTATTCTGACATTTTCGCAATTTTTTAATGACCAAGCAAGATATACCTACTAATCCCAATCGGTCGAAAGAAATCGAAGCCGAATTTTAAAGCGGTCGGGCATAGCTAAGTAGTTTTTTTAATAATTCTTCTTCTTCTTAGGGTGCCTCTCAAACTAGTGAAGGTTGGCAGTCAGCTCTGCATACTTCTTTTTGTCCTTTGCCAGGCGAACAATTCGGCGACACTTGTAATCCCGGTCCATTCTCGAATGTTCCGCAACCAAGATTTCCGTCTACGGCCAGGTCTCCTCTTTCCTGCAACTTTTCCCATCATAATGAGTTGCAAAAGTTGGTACCTGTCGTGTCTAAACACGTGACCCAGGTATGCAACTTTGCGCTGTTTGATGGTCTGCAAAAGATTGCGTTTTTGGCCTACACGTAGTAGAACTTCCTCATTGGTGACTTTCTCAGTTCAAGATATCGACATCTCGAATGCTTCTATACGTTTTATGAGATCTTCCTTAATAGTCGAGGCCTCACACCTACATAGAAGTGTGGACCAGACGTAGCACTGGAGAAGACGTATTCGAAGTGAGATTTTCAGGTTTCGATTGCGAAGAACCTTTTTCATTTTTCCAATGGCGCTGCGTGCAATTTCGATGCGAGTTTTGATTTCTACTTCACAGTCCCAGTTTTGTGTAAATCAGGTGCCAAGGTATTTATATTTATCAACTTGTTCTAGTTTTTGACCCGCCACAGATACGCTAGGTTGGATATTGGGATTGTTAGAAATGACCATAAACTTAGTCTTGGTGACATTCATCCTGAGACCAGCTTTGACACTACACTCGTTTACTCGATCAACAATCTCCTGTAGCTCGGCTTCCGTATATATAGATGCTATGAGAACAGTGTCATCGGCATACCTCAAGTTGTTGATGAGGCGGCAATTTATTTTAATGCGACAGTTCAAGTCCTCCAGAGCTTCCGTCATGATGGCTTCAGAGTAGATGTTAAAAAGAGTCGGCGACATGCATGCCCTGCCGCACTCCCCTCTTAATGTCAATTTCCTTGGATCCTTCCCCTTCAACTCTGACAGTGGCGCGATGATTCCAGTACAGATTTTGTATTATACGGATGTCTTTCTTGTCCAGTCCGATGTCGTTCAGAAGTGCAATAAGACGATTATGTTGCACTCTGTCAAATGCTTTTTCGTAATCTATGGAACATAGAAAGACATTTTGCTGCATATCCTGACATTTTTGCACCAAAACCTGTACTGCGAATAACGCTTCCCTCGTCCCCACTTGTATATATGTATGTATTCTTTATTGCACACCAAATAAAAAGGTTACAAATAGGCGAGTTTAATGCCTCTTGAGCATTCTTCTCAAACTAACCTTAGGGATGTAGGAGTGAGCATATTGGAGTACTACAAAGATGTTTAATTAGATTGAATGTAGCATATATAAGAGTATATAAGAAGAATATATGAAAGAAATAATAGTGATATATAAATAATAATAATAAAAGTCAATGTATGCATGCATGCATATATACCATATACATATACACTTCGTCTTTTTCAATAATAAAACGATTTAATTATCTAGTTGTTTTATTTGCAACAAAGGAAAACTACTGTACCTACTAAGGGAATGAGTATATTTTTTCAAGCCAAGCATGGGGTGATATGTCTGGCAACACTGCCGGGCGAACGCAGAAGGTGAACAAGTATCACAATTCTATTGGTGTTGGCCGACGGCTATACAAATTTGTTTGTATTGGACGAAGATGGAACAGTCTGTTGCTGACACTTCATCATTGCTGCTGTCTTCTTGGAGCATTCCGGAAGCCGTCGTATCGAATTTTATTGGTAAGTACTACGTATGTATATCTATATAACCTAAGTGCAATATTATTTATTTAGAACATCCTTGTTAATGAGGGGGGGAGGGAGGGGGAGTAAGGGGAATTTTAATTTTGTTTGAAAAGTTAATTTTCTATCGAAAATATGAGAGCTAAAGCGAATTCATCGATGTATATTACAAATTATATAACTTTTATGTAAAATAATTTCCAATTGTTGCAGAAAATGGAGTAATCGTAAGAAGAACAGTCGGCTTGCGAATACAATGCAATGATTTAATTTTATTTTTCTCACATTTTCTTTCAGGTGACATTCCAGCACAGATAACAACACTGGGACATCTTCTACCACCTCGAGGAAGACTTTCTAAAAATGTTAAGTTCTCTACAATTGAAGCTATCGAGGGATTAATAGTTAAAGTTTCAGTAAGTTTTTTTTTTAATTATTTTTTTTAGTGACTTCCCGGTGCGACTGGTGATGAGTCACATCGCTGTGCAGTTCGAAGTTTCGAGTTCTTCTGTGCAGTTGTTTTGATGTATATTATGTTATTTTTTTGTACTTTTTTAAATTTGTGTTTAATGTAGTTTGTCTATAATTTTTTTAAACAGTTATTCTATATTTTTCTGAAATTTGGTTCAAATAGCTTATTGTATTGTCACTTATTATTATTTTGTCGAACTTTTTTAAAATTAGTTCCTGGCTCATACTGGCCAGGTCGACGCTGTTTTAAGCTAGACCTTTTGTCTACCATATATGCACCTGTTTTATTAAAATCATAATATTGGTAAATAAAAAAGTTGACAATAAACATTTTTCTTTCATCATTTTTTTTAGAATGTGTACAGTGTATTCAGAATATTATGCGCAGGTCAAACGACAGTCAAACATCTGTTTACTACTTACATATATATACACCGTTTCATGCCTGGAAAAAAAACATTCTGATAATTCTGTTCAACGTAATCTTTACTTTTTTCAGACTGCTGAGGACGTCGAAAATGTGCAGTAGTAAAGGACGGGATGTGCAGTAGTAATTATTATTCATTGTTCATTCTACATTGTCAGTCAAGTAATTTTTTTTATTACCAAAAAAGTTGTAATACCATAACAAACATAACTACACCGGTTATGATTTTCTGGACAATGTCTTCCGCTATTTTAGTTATATTTTGTGGCCTTATATAAGTGTGTGTGTGTGTTTTTTTTTTATTTCCTTGATATTGTATACCTGCGTTAATGTCAAATTAATACACATTATTTTAAAGTAATACATTGTTTATTTTCATATCACACAATCATAATTTTTGCATTAACATAGCAATAATAGCAATACCCACATTAATCTTGAAAATATTGTGAAGTCTTGTGTTAAGTTTCTTTATTTCATTTTAATAGTGGTTACAATTAAATTGTTTATTTATTAACTGAATCCTTATGTGATTTGTGATTTTTGTTTTTATACCCAATTCATTGACATTCGCTAGAAAAGCATCACAGCTAGAATAATTTCATTATATAATTTAATATTATTTTAATAATGCCAGAATGTATTTCTCCTAACCTAATATATTTTAAAATTCATTTCATTTTGCATCTTTCTTAAATCAACGTAAAAATATTGCCATTTGGAGGATTTTCAAAAAACAAAAAAAAACAGAGTAGATTTTTCAATTTACGAATGTAAATGACTGATGACTGGAAATATTTTTTTATTGCATTTGGATCTTAACTTATTAAAAAGTATTTGTTTCACCAACTCGTAAAAAAATATCACTCGTTTTCGATTTGGTGAAACCAACACTTTAAAAAAAATCCAACCGTTATAAAAATTACTTCCGGTCATCAGTCAAATACATTTGTAAATTGCAACATCTACTCTTTGTTCAAGCAAAAGGAATATTCTTCAATTAACAATATTTTAGGGTTGATTTAAGAAAGGTATAAGATGAAATAAATTAAAAAAAGTATTAGGTCAAGAAAAATCTATTCTGACAATAAGAAAATAATATTGTCGCATCAAGATATTTTGGTAGTCTTGGATAAACACTATCATGTTATTGGATTAATAAAATCATTTTCTTAGATAAACACAATATTTTATTGAATAAACAAAACTAATTTCTGGGTTAAACAGATATATTTCTTGGGTAAATACTATAATTTTCTCGGATAAATACTATAAAGCTTTTATATAAATACTATAATTTCCTTGGACTAATGAAATAATTTTCTTGCATAAACACAATAACTTTCTTAAAAAAAAACAATAATTTTCTTGAACAAACACAACAATTTCTTGAATAAATACAATCATTTACTTGGACAAACACAATAAGTATCTTGGAAAAACACAATAATTTTCTTGGTTACTATGTTTCTAAATTTCTAGGATACGCTACCATTTTCTTCGTTTTATAATTTATATTCTTGGATTGAAAAGAGCATTTGTTTTACACGGAGAATGTATGTTCTTCCTATGAGAATTTATGCTTCCTTGCAAGAAGACACGCATTTGTCTCAATTTGACACTATATTTTATTGACACAAGACAAAATAATTGAAACTACAATTTACTCTTTCGAAGAAAATATTGTTTTCCTCCTATGCTCAAACTCGGGTTATCTTGACCAATAGGATATTGCTTTGATCTAAGATACCATTTCTTTCTGTGTAGGAGTTCACATATAGACATAAATACCCGTCAAGAAAATCGGCCGAAGTCAGTCGAGGTCAGACCTCTGTGTTCAATGGACGAAGTTATAGTGGTTTTGCGATATTTACTAAGACGTAATAAAGTAAAGAGAAAACATTGGATACATCCTATTAAATGGGAAAGATTTTCGCTTGGAACATTTCAAACATTAATGGGCGAACTGAGAAGTGACGAAATAAAGTTCTTAAATTACTTTAGAATGTCCACATCCTCTTTTGATGATTGATTGGGACGACTTTCAATAAACATAAAATTACAAGACACAACATTCAGAAAATATATTTGCTCAGAACAAAGATTATCGGGTGTATCAACACGGTCCGGGCGTTTAAACGGCGCTCCGCGACGACAAACCGTCCTTTCGCAAATCCAGGCTTCATATAAAATGGTCAGCCACTGATACTTTCGCCAGTTTTGACGGACCATCATAGTGGGAACTGGCTCTTACACTAAATACTTTTTTTTTTTAATCTTAAATACTTTACATAACAATGTGCCTAATTCGTCCAGCTACCTTTACTGCTTTGACCTTATACATAGATAATTCTAAAGCAATTACATAGAGTATTTACAGAGTATATACATATAGTATTTATAATATATTCCACTAGTATACTATGTTCCACGGTTCCGATCAGAAAACTAAAACACATAATGAATATGACCAAAGTGACCTTATCATGTATTTTATATTCAATGAGATTTTTAAGTCTACCCATGTTCTAAAATTATTCTTTGGTAGTTTTGGTAAAGAAATACCTTTCCTTGTCTTACCATGCCCAGACCAGGCTTACATTTATTTATTTATGCATTTAATGCTTGTACACAAAATGTAGTTAATGTCACTGAAATAAAGAAATGAAGCATTGAATAAAAGCAGTTTAAAGTCGACACAGCTCAAGTAACAAACGGCGCTACGCACATCTAATGGGGCATCTTAGGCTGTATCAAAATAAACAATTAAAGTGTTATAAACTAGAGGTTTTTTCCATACTCATACATACAAGCCCTTCGCACAGCGTATGGAAACTGTGTTCCACAGATTTTTGGAGACCCCTCGATTTTTCATGCAACCATAGCTCGGCTCATTTTCTTCTATTATAAATTTTGAAAATTTTGGCAAAATAACGAGTTTTATTTTTTTTGTTTACGATCGAAACTATGAATATGCCTTGTCCAAAGTCTAATCTCATGTATTTAAAAATAAAACGTACATGCTTCTTTCTCTATTAGAAATACTATAATAGACATAGTTAACCACAACCAAAAAATAAAGAGTCTATAAGTTGTATAATAAACCCAAGGTCGCGTCAAAAAGTGGGGCAAAGGAGCGGCTAGGCAAAACATAGTAGAAATTTGATTTGTGTGCCTGAAGACACAGATTAAACTGCAGTGGGTTTCCTGCCTAACACCCCCTCGCGGTCGCGGGGCGAGCGCCGCGCTCCTCGCTCGGAACAAAGGAGATGTCTTGTCTGTTGTGATGCCAAAAATGTGTGATGCGGGCGATTCCCCGAAGCGCAGTTCGACGTCAGAAAACCGGTCAGCTAATTTTACTCCGGCGCATGTGTGTGTGCGTTTATTTATTTTTTATTTCATTTTATAGAGTTGGCGTTGCTTGGACTCTTGACTTGACCAAGGCAAGGCGGCCAGCCTTCGGGCCGATCGCCCTTGAGCGGGCGTGAATGTCAACAACTCCGATAACAATCCCAATTAAGTGTATTAACGGCTAAATTTAATTTTATGAAGCCACGCATACTTACATGCAGTTCTTGGTAAAGCCTCTATTGCTGCAATGAATACTAACTTGGATACAATTTTGACTCTCGCATCGAATATCTATAGACGAATACCTAAAAAAGATGACGAATGCACATACGCTTATAACAAAGCCATCCAACATTAAATACTTAGGAAAAAGATTTCGGCTTTGAATCAGTCGACGAAGATGATAATGACAAAGGCCCTCGATGCAACTTGGTTCTAGAATCGATCTATCGTATCTGTTATATCGAGGAATCTTTGACTGAAACAGAAACTGCATAAACGGAACGTTTGTCACTGTAATCGTAATGAATGTTTTGTTTTAATTAATTGATCATATTTTTATATTAGACAAGATTATTTACCCTAAATCAAATTAATTCATTTTTGAGCTAGGGTAAGCAAAACAACAATGTAATATCGACTAGTAAGACTTGTTAAAAATAGTGCTAGAATATTTTTCATTACACTGTTTTTGTCTCTCCTGTAAATTTTTTAAAGAATCGTTTGCATCCCCTCCACACTTTCCCAGAAAGTATACCACCCCTCCCCCTTCCCCGGAACAACCCAAAAACCCCTCTCGCCGCGCGCTAATAACACCTCCCCCCCCCCTCCCCCGCCGTTTGTGAATGTGGTCGAATAAAATCACGATTATATATTTTTTGTAGTCCTTTAGTAGTATTTTCGTAGTAGTTTAGTAGTATTTCCGTACTATATTTGTAGTATTTTCCGTGGCATTAAAAAGGTATTTTTCCAATATGAGCAGTTAGCGAAAATTCCTATTAATATTTCGAATTTGAATTTCGATCGCTTGATATATCATTCAATTTCAAAATCAAATTGCAAACGCAGAACCTTCGAATTCGAAAATTCGAACATGCCACGCATTGCAAGCGTCGTCGCTTGGGCCTTACAATTGAAATAATATATGGCGGAGTTTAAACAATATTTGTGTCGCTTGTATATGAGATATTCCAACTAAAATTTCACAATGTCGTTTCGGCCCAACAAGGCATCTATTTATCGAATGTCAAGTTTTTATTATAAGTCCAATATTTCGAGATTAGGTAAAAAGACCGATTTCAACCACTATCTTTTCCAACAAGACTTTTCGAGGCGCCGGTGCTGAGTCAGTATTTTTTAATTAGTATTGTTGTTTATTAAATACTATATAATTTTACTACCTAAGTGAAGTAAATGAGATATTACTAGCAAATTGAAATAAATGAAAATAAAATTTTTGGTAATAATCTTTTTAGTAAAATTTTATGAAACAAATCAATTACCTACCAATTTAACGTCATTAATAGAGTCAAGCTACAGGAAACAAATTGCCTCATTGTCAATTAAAAATTGACCGGTTTCGTTTTTCCCTTGTCAATTTGTATACTTGTTGGCGGATTATGTACATAAATGTCCGCCCCCGTCGTGCGATGGTCGGTTTTAAATATCACCGCACCTGACTGACAGGCAGCCATTCACCCGTCAACATTTGACCGCTCTACCGCCTAAACGTCAAAGGTGAAAAAAAATGGGATCAAGCTTAATGTATCACTTAGATAGAATTTTAATATGGGAGAGTAGGAGAACGGAAAACCGCCGGAACCAATAGATATGGACTAAACATCCTGTGACCCCCCCCCCTCCAAGCCCTCGCCCACTAATGGTTAAAACCTAATAAGCTATAAGGGCAGAAAATATTGCTGAAAGTCTCTAACCTCTCCTCAGGAAGATGACATAGTAAGTTACCTTTTTTGGCCATTTCTCTGTCCTATAAGAAGAAGTTATAAGCATAACTCCTCACGATGACGATGGGAGTGCGGCTAATTTCCTCCTTAGAGACGAAGTTTCGCTGTGGCGTCAAAAGTGGACATGAGAAGATTTAGCATTTTCAGGTATTCCAACAACTGCTTTATATATATTAGCCTGGTGTGATAAGGATGCATTTCCGCTAATACATAATTTTCTTCAGTTCATTGTTTTGCTTGCTGTGACAACTGCACCTGCCGAGAGATCGACCTCATCATTGGGGCGTCTTAAAAGCTACCTTAGATGTCTGGGATACCCCTTCTCGGTCTTGCTGTTATGCACATAAGTATACAGGGATATAGCAATGACGTCGAAAACGTAGCTACTTACTAGATTTGCAAAAAAGTAGCCGAAAAAGACTGGGATTGAAGTTAAAATTGTAGAAGTAAAATACATTTACCCCTATTTTATATGCATTTAAAAAATATAGAATGTCGCTCTTTCTAAACAAAGTGGATAATATACTAGAAGGTGGATATTAAGCTATCCGCACACCAACTACCCCCCCCCCCTTCCCCTTCCCACTAGTACAGGAGTTGATCGAATATTTTTTACACGTATGAAACAAGTAAATATATTAAAAGAATAAAAAAACACGACTGTCGTTACAGAAAGTGAACTATTGTATTTATAATTATTTTTATTACGGTTTTTTATGAAATATTTGTGGTTTATGTATTTATCAATATAGACATGTATTTGACGACGCGTACTCAATCAGACGTTTCATTTAACATTAAACACGATAAATTTATGTTTATTTATTGACATTTGGACATTTGGACATTTAGATAACTACTTACTTTTCCGCCGGAAAAAAAGCACTGGATGTTTACGGAGGTAACACGCGTCAATGGGATAGTAACGGAGCATTCGCAAATTGAATGATATGAAGAAATTGACACGTCAAAAAAGAAATTTATTCCCTAAAAACTATATAATACAAAAGTATTATATAGTTATTATGTATATAATACAAAAATGATAAATACAAAAGTTTACTTTTTGTACCGGCGGTCGTGTTTTTTTATCCCGGATTCGTGTCTAATTTTACCCTACGCTCTTTTCCCCGCTAAAGATGCGAATTATGTCTTCCGGTTTGCTCGGAAGCACGTACAGCGACATTTCACTCGACACCGAGCCGTCATCGAGGCTGCTCCGAAGACGTCCACGGGCGGTGCCGACGCACGGTTTGTGCCTCCCTACTCATCGTCACCTTGACGTCAGCCTGCGCCGCCCGGCTACCCGATATCGTTTACGCAGTCGGATTATACAGTAGGACCTCGCTTATCCGAGGTATAATATATTGTGGACCGAGGATACCTCGGATAATCGAAAACTCGGATAGCACGAACTCTGTCGTAAATCGAGGGAAAAAAGTACGGTTAAGTTTAAAATTAATGAACAGGTAGAAACAATGAAGTAAAATAATACATCTGTTACATATTTAAATGTAGTCAGTTAAAAATGTAATACAATAAATACATACATAATTAATAAAATACAGTACTGCATAGCAAAATTTGGAGCACTCGGGTGACGTCGGGGGTAAAAATATAGCCTGGCCGTGGCATGTTTTTACCCCCTCGGTTAAAAGGGGCTCGGATAACCGTGGCCCTACTGTACTGCTAATTGGCCTTTGCTGAGTTGGCCACGAAGACCCATTCTGTTTCAGGGTCGGTCACACTCACGGGTCAACACCCATCCGATGGCCTCCACGCATGGGGTGCGAGCCTGGGTAGGACACTGGGTCAACCAGTCTCCCCTGGGAACAATCCTCTGGCGCTCCTGGACGGTCTGCGCACCGAGCGGCGCAAGCCAATCGATTGTGCTCTCCGACTAACAATCGGGGGAGTCTGGGAACTGTATTGTTTCCTATAGAGCGGGGGCAGTTGTCTACCTTACGGCGACTGCTCTTATAATGACCATTGGCCATCCGATCCCGGTTCAGAGTCGGGCAAAGGACGCCTTGGTCCGCGACAGATTCGGTGCACTCCGTTTCACCGCTTCGTAAGGGAGAGGACCGCGCAAGCGACCTCGAACTCGGAACCAATCGAGAGACCGGAGAAATCTGGTCACAATTGGAAGTGAGGGCGCGAGTATCTCGAGCCCGCCGGGTTTATTCCTGGCTCACTCGCGGTAAGGCGTTGGACTCTCACGGGTTGTGACGTAGCTGGACGTAGAATGTACTGTCCAAAGTCTTCTACGTTCACTGCAGGGTGACAGAACGACTAATCGTTAAAACGTCCTGTGGTGACGGGCTCGCCCGTTGTAGTTGACACCGCAAGATGTACTGCTAATTAGATGCCGTGGTCCGCGATAGATTCGGTATACGCCGTTTCGCCGCTTCGTAATGGAGAGGACCGCGCAAGCGACCTCGAACTCGTAACCAATCGAGAGACTGGTGTAATCTGGTCGCAATTGAAAGTAAGGGCGTGAGTGTAAGCCCGCTGGGTAACACTCCTGGCTATCTCGCGGTTAAGGCGTTGGTGTCTTACGGGCATGTGGCGGAGCTTGACGGTGGACTGTTTGGTCCAAGTCTTCTGCGCTCACCTCACGGGAGACAGAACCATACATTCCGTTAAAACTTCCTGAGGTGACAGTTTCGTCCGTTGTAGTTGACAGCTCTAGTTGTACTGCTAATTGGTCTACTGTCTGTAATAGCTGATTTACACTCGCGCCTCGCGACTCGTGTCCGTGTCTCGCCTCGCGTCTCGCTTGATCGAAGGAAAATGCGTTTCTGTTTACACTCTCGTGCGGTGCGTGCGAAATAGCACCTATTAGTCCAAGAGCCAGCGATAAAAAAAGTGAAAGAGTTTGGAAAAGCTGTTACTTTCAGATCAGACAATATTTTGGCCATAGAATGCCGGAGTACAATCAGCAGGCTAGGTTTCGGGACACGTGGCGCTGGCGTACTAGGAAAAGTGTTATTTTAATTAATATCCCAAAATGTTTCGGAAAAGCTGAAAATTAATCAGTAGACAGTGGATGCAATAAAGCACTCGAAACAAATGGATAGATTGATTCATAATCGAACGCATGGCGTCAACTTGAGGGGTACTAATTAAAATGACATCTTTCCTAATACGCCAGCACCAGGTGTCCCGAAATCTGACCTGTTGACTGTAACCCGGCATTCTACGGCCAAAATACTGTCTTATCTGAAAGTATCAGCTTTTCTAAAAGTCTTGCGCTTTTTGTCGCTGGCTCCCCGATGTCCTTTGACTTGTGCCCAAAAAACCGCTCCCGACGCGAGCGCCGCGAACGGCGAGACGAGGCGCGAGACGAGACGCGGGTGCCCGTTCACACTCTCGTCTCGCGCTTCGTCCCGCGCCTCGCCTCGCTCCTCGCGCGAGAGTGTAAATCAGCTATAAGAAACACTTTGACTTATACTATACTATACTTCAATTTATTTATTTATTGTGATTGTGATGTAGTGACATGGAGTTTTACAATTATTTAATTAGGTACTCAGCACAACCGCCTTTTGAGCGTACAATATTTAAAAAAAAGATTCAAACAATAAAAAAAGACACTTTGTATATTAAAAGTATAAGTTCAGTTCAAAAAGTTAAATTAGGTAAGTATTAAAAATTATATCACTAATAATATTAAAAATTAATCAATAGCCAAGATTAATTCAGAATAAAATTTTGTTAAGAAATAGTTAACTTAAAAAAAAATAATTTATAAATAGTGAATAATCAAAAGAATTAATAATAAATTGTCATTATAAATTAATAACAAAAAACACGGTAGATGAAAAATAATGAAGATGAGATGTTTTAAATATCAAAATAGTCATTAGATAAAAAATCATTAGATAAACAATTATTAGATATGAAAATCAAAATAGGTATATAAATTGATTGTGATCGCTTTGTACATTTGTGAAAAGCTATTGGAATATGTAAACAAAGTAAAAAATCGATTGTATCCTCCCAACACATTCCCGGTGATCAGAACCCCCGGGGACCCCTTAACCCCAGCTCATCTATTCAATCTTGGCTTGACCGAGAGCAAGGACTACCGAATATGTGGCGAAGAACCTGAAGACAGCATACACATCGTTGGTTGCTGCCCAGGGCTCACCGTTTAAAGACACAGTTTACTGGGACGAGCCTTTCTCGAACCTAGCGATCTGCCCAACTTGAAGGTCAGTGATCTACTTGGACTGGTAAGAAGTACTGGGCTACTAGCTGACTACTGACCCAACCACATAGTGGGTAGTTACAAAAGACCTTACAGATCTAGGTGACATCAAGGGCTGGAAACAAGCCCCCCACTCCATCTACTACTACTACTACTGCATATATGGGTCTTGATATTCTGGTACGAATCTGATGCAAAATATCATGAAATATGTAATTTTTGTATTTGGTCCACAAATCAATGAGTTTCGATGGAAAGCATATTGAGATAATTATCGAAGCAATGTTCGTATTTGATGAGCATTTAACGAAATCACAGCATCTCGAAGGGTGTACTCCCAATGTATGTCATTCTCTAGCTATGGCAAACGTTGATAAGCTTCTTTATATGTGCCACACAATTCACCAGTAGATCTAGAAACTATGTTGGGCCAGGAACTTGGACTAATAGCAAACGCAAATAGAAACATTCGTGATTGCTTGGATGAACTAAAAAAACCGACCTAATACATCAGTGGAAAATACATGTGGGTAACGTGAAGTAGGGTTTCCTTGTTTCCATCGTTGAATTTCTTTTTACAGTTGTTTCCAGGTAAGATATCTGGGCATTTCGGAGTATAGCAGCGTTTGGCCGAAATCTTCATTCTTTCACATTTCAAAATATAGATCAATACCGAAATAAAACAATTGGAATATAAAAAAATAACATTGTTGGACAGATCGCAAAACATCACAAAAGTAGAAAAAAATAAATTTAAGGTAATTTATTTTGGAATGCGTTTTTCCGGATTTTTCTCAAGATCTTCAATATTTTTTGCAATTAAATACATTCGATTGAAATATTTCCATCCCGAGAGTTCGAATCGTGAGTAGTAAAAAAGCACTCTCAGTTTTTCCAGGAAAAACGCAGCGCAGGAAAAAATCACTGAGAGAACAACGGTCTTCCACAATGACAATACGTTTTAGGCTTTCCGTGTAGTTTTCGTATATATTATCAAGCATGGCGTAGCTTCTTTAAGCAACCGTTTCCTTGTTTGGCCATGATTGAAGTTTGTCTAGTCCTTATATAAGGAACCCACACTTGTTTTATTAGTGCATAATCTTTTCTATACGATAATGAACTGCCGGAAACTACTATGTTAGTGGATTGTGTCTGCGGAGAGATAGGATACCAGTTCCAAGGGTCGCTTAAGTTGTTGTTTCTTCCCTGTGGTCGACATCAGGATGCGGAATAGAATTTTCTTGCGGTTTAACTACCACATCACACATATGGTCGGAGGGAATAGTGACTTCAAAGCCAAAATTTTTAATTAGGGCTCGCCGGGGATTCTTGGTGTGTGTGTGTGTGTGTGATGGTGGTCATCAGACAAGAATGTATCCAGAGGGGAGGGGTACAGGGGACGCGTCCTCCCTCCTAATTTTTTGAGTATAAAATGAAGAAGAAAGAGTAAACACAGAATATTAGGGACAATCCGCGACTTACCCCTCCCCCCGAAACTGAAGTCTAGCTTGTCGTCAGACTACAGAACATACTATGACCTTGCTCGTTGTTGTCGTACGCCAGGGAAGATTTGGACTGGCAGCGATGAGTGGCCACATAAGTTGGTATTATTGGTACACTAACCTAGTCAGTAGCAAGGAATGCTTTATGGCATTCGTCTTCGCGGCACCCTGGGCGTCGCGGTTAGGCGAACTGAGAGTTTTGGGCGCTCCCCCTCTGGATGTGAATGCCTCGACGTCTCCGTGAAGTGCATGCCGCTTGCCGTGGTGTGCCACTGCAGCTTTTAAATTTAGTTTGTCCTATCCCTCCCTGGTTGTGTCCGTGCCACCGCACCAGGGTCGCTCTGTCCGCACACTCTTCTTGCTTTCGTTTTGCGAACACTGCGTAATGTATAGTCAATGCACCTGCTAAAGTAACATGTTATTTTATTATGAAGCAGCATTGCTTTCAATAATTTAGGAAAACAAGACTCTATTTTTTACCTTTTGCAGACCTATCTACGCTAAATGTAACCAAAAGGCGTGGCGCCATCCGATGATAGTCGGTGATACTTCACTGGCATCTATATATAAATCTATTTCGTATATTGATCGGATGCACTATAATTAAGGATGCGGCCAGACTCGCCTTAATGGCTCTCCGCGTCTAATAGTTTTATCCAGAAATTCGTCTGCTCTTTTGTCAGACGTTTATTAATCATTTTTATAACTCATCATTAAAACGTGATTTGTGCAGCGGTCGATAACGCCGTCGCCGCATTTTTTTTATTATTTGCATCGGAGAGCTGTTCTACAACCGAGATGGGTTCAATGAAGTTGCACCGAGCGGGTTTACCGAACTCCTCAAGTTCAAAACGAACGTGACGCGACTTGAGTTCATGGACCATCTCTCTGTTCTTTTGCGTAATGGTCTAAGCCTACTATTTTTTTTATACAAATAAAACTTAGCATTCGTGGGGCATACCAAAATGATCAGGAATAGGAAAAACGACAAACATAAAATAGTTAAATAATATAAATATATTTTTTTCAAACTACCCACTATTAAAATCAATGTGTTTTTGGATTCACGTGAACTAACAGCTGAAATAACAATCCGAAGTCAGAGGCTATAAAAAGGTATAAAAAAATATATTGTACCAGATATTGATATTTTTACTGCATGTGGTGTTTTAAAATGTCTTTTGGTGTTTAAATGTATCAATTATTTATTCAAATGTGGTTATGTATTTTAAATTAGTAATATTCAATAAGTAATAAGCAATAATTATAAAGAAGTATGTAACAACGCTTAAGATTACTTATTAGTGGATTGTGTATGCAGCCTTCACCGAATTCCTCATAATTGTAAAAATTAAAGTGATAAAATAACAAGTAAATATATTAAAAAGAGTAGAAAACACGACTGTCGTTAGGATAAAAGGGTTACGGAAAATATCCCGAGACACGCACGCAATCCAATTATATGCCAATCTTAAAACCGAGAAAATTACGAAGTTCTCTTACCATACTGCAAGGGCACATCGCAGCTCGAATAAGTAAGATGCTAAAAAAATCTACATATAAAACGATTTTGAAACCGACCCAAATATACCATAGTTCGATCCCTGAGCCATGCAAACTCTGGGTGTGTAAAAAATCGAATGGTTAGGCTACGCTGAAGAAACAAAACGGCCTATAGCCAATCGACTCATAGAACACATCAAAGCTGTTGAAAACTTTCAGAGAAAAAAACAGCGATCTGAGAACACAGATAGAGAAACTAACCACTGGGTATATTTTTAAATTCCCATTGGGCTATCCAAAGAACCATGCTACTATCCCCGCATGATCCGGGAAGCTATTGAAAGAAGAAGAACCCTGAACTTCAATAAAGACTGCGGTTTCAATTTTTTTTACTACGTGGAACCATCTTCTTAAAATGTTCTCAATGCGCAATAACGTGACATACGATACAGTGAGTGTTGTGAGCACGGTGGATTTTCAAAATTCACGGCCGCTGAACCCGCCGCCCCACAACCCCTATAATCTGCAATGTAATAGCAGCAGTTTGGCGCTTACCCGCAAAGCAACAGATGATAATTGACAGCACTTCAGTCTACCCTGGACTTCGATGATTTCAACATCGCCGAAACGTCTGCTGCTACAAACTTCACGCGGTAAATTAATTTTATCCCCGTTATCTGTTTTTAAAATATCTAGAGGTACTAATAAATGAATGAATTATATTTACATAAGTTGATTTTATTAGGAAAAGCTATTTCTACGTTTATTTTTTTAAGAATCGATGCTACTCGTACATTCATACATTACGTAGGCACTCTGAGGCCTTTCAGAAATTTTACAACTCTTGCACTGAAGCGCAAATTCTTCATCCCGTGGCGTGCTTATGCTTATCGATGTTTTCAGCATATCTTTTAACATTACTTTTTTACATCTCTTCGTATTCATTCGCCGTTTCGTTTCGTTTTCTTCTACATTAGGTAGGTTTTTCTCATCGTCATTTTTTTCAAAATCAGCTACAATCGCCCCTGCGTCACTCTCAACAGAGTAGTTAGATACTACGTCTACTCTGATAACCTGGATCGTTTCAGGACTAGGCGGTCTAGAGAGGGTGATGCTTCTTCGCTTTCCCTTTCTCTTGTAAAGCGCCTTCTCCCTCTCTATGTCTTCATCGCTAATATTATGCTTACTAGAAGAGTCGCTACAGTCGAAACAGTCGTCGTTGTCATTCAAATTCCCAGAATCGCTGATGGAGTTTCTGTCTTCAGACAATTCGTCGTCGAGCCAAGGAGAATAACATTTGCTTACATCTTCCGGTGATATCAGTCTCAAATAATCGTCGAATTGATAGTCTTCGTCGCTTGAAATCCTGCTCAAACTGTCGTCGTAATCGCACTGCTGTAAATCCATGGTGGTTCGCACGAACATCCTGTGAAGATGCCCCTTTTCGTCCTTTGGCAGCGTTTTGTATTTAGAGAAATGCTTGGTCTTCTGCGGCGCCGAACACTGCACATCTGTCGGCAAATCTATGTTCGATACGGAAAGGAACGCTTTGGACGAAGGGCTGTTGCTTCTTTTCTGCATCTCCACCGAAAGCGGCTTGAGAATCCCGCAATTTTCATATTCAGCATCGACAGATATATCTAAGTGGTACCTGGAATTATAAATAACAACACGTTAATTGTTTGATCGCTGGAAGCTTTAATACGACCGTAGATGGTGGCATTCCCCAAGTATGATTTGCTCTCTTCTCATTTTTGT
Source organism: Micropterix aruncella (assembly GCA_944548615.1). NCBI lineage: Eukaryota > Metazoa > Arthropoda > Insecta > Lepidoptera > Micropterigidae > Micropterix > Micropterix aruncella. The sequence goes on from OX155980.1 coordinate 32,730,705, forward strand.
TTATAGCAATGACCTTTCATCGGTTATATAACACCAAACCACAGTATACGGACATAGAACAGTAGACGCAATCTCGGGCGGCAAGGCGATGCGGGGATAGGGTGCGAGGGAAGTGAGCAAAGGTATACGTTTCGGCGAATGCCTTTGGTAGGCGTTACGCACTGGGGAAGGTTGGCAAATTTCTTGAACGTTTGAATACGTTCGTCGGCGGAGCAGCGGCCATATGGCGGCCAAATACGAGCCCGTAGGAATCTTGACGTCGCTTACTCGCCATACATATTAATCAAATATTAACTGGTCGAGAAACGATCCGCGCCGCTTGAGGTGGATGTAAAACGAAACCCAAACGGATTCATCCACCGGCCGGGAGAGGGCGTCCATCGATTTTATTTGTGAAATGAATATTCAGATGATATCTGTCCTTGGCTACTTGCCGTGAAAGTCTTCGGGTGAAACAAGCGATATTTTTTCACACATGAATTTGGCGCCTTACCATTTGGGTAGGTACCACTGGCGGTACGCTTGGCGGTACCTTACCCAGTATCATGCGTGAACTTCTATACGTATTCACGTCTAAACCTTATATATTGTTTCACCCCCCCCCCCCCCCCCTGCCCCTTCTACTGAAACCAAATGTTTTCATTACCTACCACAAAGTCGCGTTCGAAAGGCGATACACACTGAGTTCTTGAAAGTCAAAAAATAAATAATTCTCTATATACACGAAGAAGCAGAGGCAGATCACCGGACAGATGGAATGACCTCATCAAAGAAGTTACAAAAGGGTCAATACAATCTGCGACCCGCAATGCAGAAGACAGGTCGAAGTGGAGGAGCCTCGTAGGCAAACTGTTGTCTAGTGGCCACGATCCTCAGTAATAAAGGAAAGACGGAGAAGAAAAAGAAGATATTTGTTCATATTTACATTTCTGGTGCGTATTTCGTTGCCCACTCATCCAAGTCGAAGGTCGGGTTGGCCATCCGTTTTTGACAGTAGCGACGAGGGCTGCACGAGGCGATGGTATCAGACTGCTGAGATGAGCGACGAGAGTGACACAAGTCCCGCCGGTCGACGAGAGTAACACGAACGCATTTCATGGCTGCCGCTGCTATGACCAAAGACCCTGTAAATTGACTTATGTTACCTTAATGGCTTCCAAAGGCAGAGGTTTTGACTTTATATGACATTTTAAACATAAAATCCACATGTTTGGGACAATAGTGGCCTTAGCTAGTGGTCACAGTTCGAATCTGAAGCGTGCGGTATGACGCTTTTTGACAAATCGTCGAAAGGGCTCCGAAAGACTTACGATTGACAACTTACCACCTACTTACGCATATTAACAAGATTAAATTCATGACATTTAGTGTAGGACGAAAGGACAATGGTACATATCAATGAAAGAATAATCGGACATACACTATTGCTACTGTGTCAAATGCTTGTCCCAGCCATTTGCAGCGAACAGGCTGTATGAAATATCTGGGAATACATATAGACGGCTTTCCTAATTGACATAACAAAGTTGGTATATCAATACAGTGAACTCGAAAACTTATATAAAGCTACGTTCAAAAACATCACATAGAAAATTCCGTCTATGTTAAATATGACATATTACTTGATACTATGCACCCGCCCAGAATTACTTATGGACTTATCCAATAGGGTAACGCTGCGGTAACCATCACTTTATGAAGGCCTAAAATGCTCTACATAGATAGAAGAGAAGAGGCACTACCGTTATATTATTCATGATATACTTGTATTATCCGATATATAATATACTCTCACTTTCGCCTGGGAGATATATCAATATCTCCCGGGCGAAAGTGAGAGTATATTTGGACGTCGTCGGCATAGAGGTGATATTTTGCTTTAATGGAGTTGGTAACTGAGTTAATGAATAAAGAAAAGAGGAGTGGGGATAAAACACTACCTTGGGGGACGCCGGCGACTTGTGGTAGAAAATTAGAGATCTGATCTTTGTTCCTGACGCACTGATATCGATTATACAGAAATGATCTAAACCAGTTTATTACGGGATTCGCAAAGTTACATGATTCTAATCGAGCAAGGAGAATATCATAATCGACAGAATTAAACGCACTTCTGAAGTCTAAAAGGACGAGAATAGTGAGCTGTCGATTATCCATCGCTTGACGAATATCATCGGTAACATGAACTGAGGCAGTAGTCGTGCTATGATCATGGGGTCGAAAACCTGATTGAAATGGGTTTATAAGGTTGTTAAGAGAAACATAAGAGAGCAACTGACTATATGCCAGTCTTTCAATAGTTTTGGCTAGCACTGGGAGAATTGAAATCGGCCTAAAGTTTTCTGGGGAATTTGTTGAAGAGGTTTTTGGTATTGGGACAACAATGGCTTTCTTCCAGACAGCGGATAGTTCGCCACTTTTAAGAGAAAAATTGAAGATGAATGCAACTACTTCCGCTATTTCATTTAAAATAGGAATGATAAGTTGGAGGCTTATGCCATCATGACTACTGAGCAGGCTTTTATATTCTATTCATCGATCTTACGTTCGGATATGAGCTCTTGTTGGCCACTTTCCTCTCAAAGTAGGTTCCGAAGGACGCTCACTTTACGAGTTTCGAATAAACTTTAAGTGAAAACTTTTCCGTTTCATCCCCTTCCTCGGGGATATAGGATTTAGCGGGGCAAGGAATCGAGAAAAGAACGATTTCACGATTATTATTTATGCAGTGTCAAAAGGCATTATGTTGAGATTGAGATTTTAGACTTTTTTTGATTAGACGAAATATAGGCTGGCGTATTTTTCAGTAGGACTTCGGAACCTTTCCACACCTGTATCCTAAGTCTAAACATCTCATAAGTTTGGACTAAATCGCCTAAACTATTAAAGTACTAAATGACGATGCACACGCTTTGCGAGTGGTTTTTGAAATGGAAAAAAGGAGCCTTATAAAAGAAAAAAGGATATGAAATTAAGTATAAATATTCTTACTTTGGTTTAGACGGAAATGTGAAACATTGCGCCCTTCTAAACCACTGGTATTTTATTTTACGAAAGCCTTTATAGTTCAAAACATATGCAGCTCGGGTGAATTGGTTAATAATGTTATTAAGCGTTTAAAAATATGCGAACCAAATGTATGGAGTTTAAAATTCATCAACTTAACATAACATTCGGTGTTCTGTTAGCTATGTCTACTCATTCACTTACGCAGCAATTGATGATGAAAATCCTCATATATTTTTGTACCAACATTACATGCATATTTATTTACATTGCTGCGTTGAAAAGGCATTGATAATATATAATGCTAGGCTGGCTAGTGTAAAGTAGAAATATTATAAAACAATATTTCTAAAATCAATGTTTCAATTACACAAATTCATTCTGGAACAAATGTCATAATAGATGTTATGTTGTAGATTAATTTTATATTTTAGTTATTAAGTTGGGACATATTACTCATGGGGCGTGCTTCTACTTCGGTCAAAAATAATGTCGAAAAATGAACGAATATTATGTATGTTATGTCGAAATACTTGAATTTCATTCGATGGAAACGTTGTGTGAAAGACTTCGCTAATGGCAAGTCTAAAATTTCCTAAGAAATTCTATTGGTGAATCATACACTATTTCAATAATCCGCCTTACCACAAGTTTTCTAAAAGAATTTCCGGCCCTTTTTAATCGCAATTTAAAAACTGAAAGCTTTAATTTAATTCTGGTAATTAGTGCATTATGGCGGCCACTGACTTTATTGACACTGACTATAGATTTTTTTCGTACATACCATTATATTTACAAAAGTAAACAAACAAGATACAGTGAGTATATTTATTTCCTAGAAAAGTTTACGCAGTGTCTCTAGAACTTAGCTCATATATTGATCGAATTTAAGTGGCATGTGACATTGACTAAAACTGCGAATTCATCGCCGCGCCGTTGATATTATTGGGCATACCATATGCATTTAAATCACAATTCTCTTTGACTGTCTATGGCAATCTCAACAAAGATGCGCTCACGTGCAGAGTATTCGAAAATTTTGGCTGATAAAATAAATAGTTTATACCTGGGATCGAGCGTGGGAGACCTAAACGAAACTATTATCGAGCGATCGTCAGCGACAAGGGCTCCACAAATTAAATATACATCAAATTTAAAGATAACCAACGCATCTCAAAATGCATTTCTGTACAGAGCATGTCATAGATATAATACAGACTTTTTAAGTGTGGACACATTACACTCATCAAAAAACTCCTATAAGAATTCAATAAAAAAAATATAGTCTATCTAGATTCTAGATGAACACAAAGCATTTATACATATTATATTTCATAATTTAGTTCATGGACATAATGTTATCTCAAGTATATTCTTTATAATACCTATATATCATACCTAAAATTAAAAATAAATATATTTTTATATATACCTACATAATATTTTAAAAAATCTATTTTGTCTCTTCCTTTCACCTCACTTCCCATCCTGATTCCCCCCATTCTCAAGCGGAAACAATATAAAATTATATTGCGTTCATTTTGTATACTTTATATTCGGAATCACATTATTGGATTTTTGTCACTTTTAAATACGTTTTTATTGCAATGTATGTAGTTCTGTTTGGTTCCAGAATAAAATAAAATAAAAATAATAATAAACTAGTAAATAGTTCGGCACAACTTTGATTAAATATCCCATAAGCAAATTATAGATAAATAATCTATGAATCCTTAACCAAAATAGCATTATTTGTGAAACAATTTTAGTTTGGTTTATCTTAGCGCATACTTTTTTAGATTTTCATTGTAGATTTTCCCTATTGCACTGAAATCATTGTAGATTTTCCGTATTGCACTGTCCATCTGCTTACATTTTATATAACTCAGAATTATGAAAATAGACACAGATATCGAATCTATAGACAGAGATATCGAGTTCTGTGCCTTGTGGAACTCTGGCTAGAATGTTTAATTTACACCCCGAGAAGTCATGGTAAATTCCGGAAGTAATGTCCTCGGGATTAACATCCATTGTGATCCGACACTGCGAAGATAAGAGGTCACATAATGGCAGAAATCTTTCTGCCATGCTCTTCGCTATCTAGCGAAGAGCCAAAAGAGAAGATTTTCGGTAAGCAGGGATTCGAATGTATCCAAGACCTTATTGTAATCTAATACGAGGTCAAATGAACATTTCTTGTTTTAATCGTGTCAAACATGTACGAGAGTATATATGAGTATATTATCTTGTCAAACAGGTAAAAAAATATTTATTTTACCGACAGGCAGTTTTTATGTTTCGTACAAAAATATTTTATAATAGCTTAACATATTTAACAAAATATCTAAATGTTTCGTGCAAAAGCTTGACTCGCGAGATTCCCATGCTCGTTCTAAAATACTGAGTGAGCGGATTTAAATTAACTTTGTTTTCTCCAAGAAATTTATTAACAGCTTGTTTGTTATTGAGTTTCCTTGTCCATAAGCAATAAACTACGAGTCAATTCCCTATATTTAAGTTACTTTATTATAAAAATAAATAAAAACTAAAGGCTATACCTTTCAATTTTCTCATAAATGTCACTATGATACTATGAAAAATTAAGAAAGAAATAGTTTAAATATACGTATAAATGTTTGTAATACCCAGTAACGTTGAAAAATAATTTACCGTATTCATGTTAAACAAATCTGAGATCACTTAAAGGTATTCACAAATAAACTAGATATTTTTATAGCACAAGGAGATATGAAAAAAAATACAGTTTTATTTAAGGGGAAAGGGATAGGAAAGCCATATTATGAGTTTAATAGATGTATTTACGATATTATAATGATATATAATATACATACTTATATTCATACATACATACACTTACACAAATAAAATCATAATATAAGTAATAAGGTAAGATAATAATAAAATGTAAAATGTAATAATAAAATGTATAGGTAATATAAATATGTAGATATAATATACACAAAAATATATTTATAATATACTTTTATAGAAAATAATATACATACATACACCTTCTGGCTTGATTAACACCTCCCCACCCATGAAATACTGCAAAGCATTGTCATCGTTACTATGTGGTAACCATTACAATACCTACAAGCGCCTAACAGACGAAGAAATACCAATCAAGCCCGAACGCTGTTGATCGTGTATTTAATTTCTTCGACCCAAATATTGGAAGATAAATTAAATATACCCAAACTTAAAATTTTTTGGTTGTATGATCTAAGTGCTCTATAAAAGGACATATTTTGACCGTACCTATTTAGTATTGACTCTCGGTAGATAAAATAAATCGCTGTAGATGAAATATTAGCTTGTGAGTATTTTCCTCATTTCAGGTAATTAAATTATTTAGAACAATACCCAGATATTTTATTAATTAAAACTTCGCAGATACGGTCGATATAATTGTATAATTTACGCTGGTATTTATATTTTTTATTGTACGCAATAGCGCATAAAACAGAATAATAATACAGCTTGACCTTTGGAACTTTCATAGATCAATAATAACCTGATAGGGTTTCTCAGATCCAAGAGTTTCTTGTAAAATCTTAAAGCAATCGAATTATTTAGAATAATTTTTTGTATTCCATTTTCGTGGACGTGAAGTAGTTTTATTTTAATCATCAGCTTTGTTTTAGAGTTAACAGTAAAACAATTCAATGCTAACGTTGCAAAAGTAGCATATTCAATATTCACTTTATTACTAACTACTTATTATTTTTAACTACTGTTATTGTTAACTCAATTGTTAACTACTTAAAAATAAACTAACTTTTCAGTTTCACTTTGTTACATACATAATTTAACGAAAATTCTAGAAGTATTTTTATTACCTAACCTATTTTTCTCTTCCTTCTTGCTAAGCAGAATTGATCTTGACAAAATAATACCAAAAAAGACAACATCTAGTTTTCTTTGAGAGTTCATAAATTTCGTTGAAAAAAATATGATAAAACATAATTATGATAAAACATAATAAACAGGTACGGAAAATTTGATGCAGAAAAATATCGATACAGCATATCTAATTGCGGCGTATCTGGACTCTGTGGAATTAGATTTGGCAAAACTGGAAGCGGCAAGTCTGCAAACGTCAAAAATCTGTCAAAATCGCCTTGCGGCAAAGCTGGATGCTCATACGAAGGCTGACCCGTTAACAAACGCGATACTACAAATTGACGGTAGTTGTCATAGGTTAATCAGAATGTAGAAAAACTTACGATTGTTTTGAATAAAATAAATTAATGATAATAAATTTTTAACTTGGGCAGCCCTGCCGACCGGCTGTCTCAGGAACACAATGACGGCTACACCATGTGCGATGCGATTTGCTGACAAAAAATCGTACCTACGCTTCTTCTTACCTTTCCTATTATGCCCTCAAGGTATGCGCTTTGGGGAGAGAAATGCACCTTTGTTTGCCGACAGAGCCGGAGTGCTCGCTCGCTGCTTCAACCGAATGGAAAACGACTTCGCTAAATATGTAAGATATTACACATTCGCAATTTGAACAGCGATTGATATTTATTTAATGTAATTTAATATCTTATGACGTGTTATAGTAAGCTCCTTCATGAGAAATTTACAAAAGTATATGACGAATATTTTAACATGCTTCCAAAACAATTAAAAGACATAGAAATGGTTTATACAATTAAAAGGGAGTAAAAAACATTAACCCCTCAGGCCCCGATTGGCCGATATCGGCCACAACACGATTCAGCGTGACGGCCCCCGTTTTAATTTTATTTTAATTTAATTTGTTTTATTTTATTTTGTTTTATTTTGTTATTATGTTTTATTTTAATTATGGATATAGTGGTTTGGCAGTAATTATTGTTTTGGTGAGACAGTGTCATAATTCAATTTTTTTACTAATTTTTACTAAAAATTTTTGAGACATCAACTTGTCAATCGGCTGAGGGGCCGAGGCCTGAAGGGTTTTAATAACATATTAAGTTTTGTAGGACAAGGATGATTACGAATCAACAATATGATTACCACAAGCATTTCGTAAATATTAAGCTAGGATTGTACTGATTAT
>OX155980.1:32738987-32888838 GCA_944548615.1 Micropterix aruncella
TATATATATATATATATATATATATATATATATATATATATATATATATATATATATATATATATATATATATATATATATATATATATATATATATATATATATATATATATATATATATATATATATATATATATATATATATATATATATATATATATATATATATATATATATATATATATATATATATATAATACATTATACAATCTTTATTATAAACTCCTCTGCCAGAAATTAAGATTGAAGTTTCTTCTTTCATTTCATTGAGCATATGGAGGTTTTTTTATTTTTATTTCGATTTAATGGCTCGTTGATAATAAACTCAGCCAATTGTATCATATTTTAAATGTTGGTAGCATTCGAAATTTGAATTATTTCGTAATGTCACTTTCATTTAGAAAACGGCTTTGCCGAAGTGATCAATAGTTTAATTTTTTAATTTTTTCACTTAATTCGTCTCAATTGAAAGCATTTTGTGTTGCATAAGGATAAGCCCTATTTATGAGATATATGGATGAATAGTGATCGTTAGTCGACTGCAAAAGGACCTTTAAACTTACATTGCACCGTCGAAAGTCGTGCACATCCGTAAGTATATCTCATTCAAACATAAGCATTTCCCAATACAAGCTGGGATTTCCTTCGCTACTTTTTAAGTAGCTTTTACTAATTTTATTTTAAATAAAAACATCATTATATATATATATATATATATATATATATATATATATATATATATATATATATATATATATATATATATATATATATATATATATATATATATATATATATATATATATATATAAAATATTTGATAGTTTTGTGTATATATTCTTTTTAGAATTGATCAATAAGATGATTATAAAGTAAATAATTATAAAAGCCACTTACATCGTGACGAAGGATTCCCGAATCCGATCAAGGGAATCCTTCGTCACGATGTAAGTGGCTTTTATAATTATTTACTTTATAATCATCTTATTGATCATATATATATATATATATATATATATATATATATATATATATATATATATATATATATATATATATATATATATATATATATATATATATATATATATATATATATATATATATATATATATATATATATATATATATATATATATATATATATATATATATATATATATATATATATATATATATATATATATATATATATATATATATATATATATATATATATATATATATATATATATATATATATATATATATATATATATATATATATATATATATATATATATATATATATATATATATATATATATATATATATATATATATATATATATATATATATATATATATATATAGGTATATATATTTATATATATTTTCTTTTTCCTTTTTCTTCTATACATTTTATACAAACAGTATTAAACAAAAAAGTAAACAAAATTGTGAAAAAATATAATAAAAAAAAGTAAACAAAATTATAACAAAAGTATGCAAACGACACGCTGATGAAAACTGCGAATGATGGAATTGGAGGATTGCATTTATTGGATGCACCCGGAGGAACTGGGAAGACTTATTTGGTTTCCTTGATATTGACTTCGATTCGGTCAGAGACATGACATTGCATTGGCGATTGCATCATCTGGGACAGCTGTTACCAGTGACGGCTCGCCCTAAGGAGCGCTGGTGCGGTGCACTCCCACAAAAATTTAAGCAATTAAATCAATAATTACCCTGTACACTTTTTTAAAAATAATCCATCGCTAGGAACAATAATCCGACCGACTAAGTGGAGCGCCAGCGAATACGCTCCTATGAACCAATGTTCAGTACAACAAACAGCACTGAATGTAACGAGTGCGAAAGAGAAAAATCGACAATCTCCTGCACGTGAAACAAAAGATTTTGTATCGAAATTTAGCAGTATTAAGAGCGCCGCTCCAACGGGTGAACAACGCGCATGCGCTCTCGGCTCGCTATCTCGCTCCCACCGGGACGTAGCCAGTGCGGCTACGTTCATACTGTTGCCGAACGTAAACAAAATTAAATGTCAGTCAGTGTCAATAATTGACACTCGCGCGCGAGGCAATATCGAATTTTGGCACTGTTTGACTGTAAATAATTAGAAAAATAGCTTGTTTGCATGTTATTTGGCGGTAACAATGGAACAATACAGTGTGTCGTACATAAAAAACTGTGAAAAGACTTTAGAAGTGCGTCTCGAACTAAAATCAAAGGGGCGACCGCGTCCTGAAATAACGCTAACACAAACGTGTAGTACAAAATCTAAAACTTATACACGTGTTTTCAAACCTGAGCAGTATACCAAAACACCGTGGTTATGTGGGTGTGAAGAAACGAACAAATTGTTTTGTTTTCCATGTCTTGTGTTTGGAGCCGGCGCGGGCGGTGGTGGCGAGACTGTATGGACAGAAACTGGTGTTCAAGATTTAGCGCATCTTTCAATTAAAGTGAAAAAACATTCGCAATCTCGATTTCATATGTTAAATGAAGTGCAATTGGCATCTATCGGGCGACAAGATATTCGAAAGGCGCTCGATTCTGCTTATCGAAAATCTATTCGAGAGTTCAATGAGCGTGTTGATGAAAATCGATATATTTTACGTCGCTTAATAGATTGCGTGGTATTCTGTGGTGCATTCCAAATTGCATTACGGGGACACGATGAATCTACGGAATCTCTGAATCCCGGAATATATAGAGGCTTGGTTGATTTTGTGTCAGAGATCGATTTGGCCATGAAGCAGCACTTATCAAGCAGTTCTGTTTTTAAAGGTACGTCTAAATCAATTCAAAACGATATTTTGGATGCTATTTATGAAGTTTGCAGATGTGAAATACAGATACAAATAAAAAATGCAGATTTTGTTGCAATTCAGGCAGACGAATCAACTGATTGTTCTGCTGGTGTTTATTATAAGGTATATACATGATGGTGAAATTTACGAACGATTTTTGAATTTTTTACAACCTAAGGGTTATACATCAGAAGTAATAGCGGCTGAAATCATGAAAGAGCTTGATTCTTTAAATATTGATAAATAAAAAATAATTGGACAGAGCTACGACGGAGCTGCCGTCATGAGTGGAAGTACAAATGGCGTCCAAAAGATTATTAGAAATATCTACCCATATGCTTATTATGTACATTGTTACGCGCATCAACTCAATTTAATTTTAGAAAAATGTGCATCGATTAACCACACAGTTCGAAGCTTCTTTTGCAATTTGCATGCATTACCATCGTTTTTCACGCGATCGCCGCAAAGATCCGAATTTTTAAAAGAAATCGTCCACAAAAGAATACCTGCCGCTCCACAGACAAGATGGAATTATAATACACGTACAGTAAAAGTTTTATACGATAACTTAGAGCCCCTGAAAGAGTGTATGCAAGCAATAATAGACAGTCGTAACAGTGACCCAAAAACATTTAATCAAGCTCAAATGCTCCTTTCATATTTAAATGAAGACAATTTTTTTATATTGGCTAAACTTTTTCGCGACGCTCATGCCCCACTGTGAAATGCTGTTCAAGTGTTTGCAGTCTCGATCCCTTGACTCAATTAAAATTATGAAAGAAGTCACTAAATTTGAAAAGGTCGTCAATGAATTACGTGATGCTGTTCCACCGCCTTCGCCTAAGAAAAAACGTCGGCCTGATAACGTGAATCATTCAGCTATGAGAAAAGAAGTGTGTGACATATTACGAATGCAGATAAAAGACAGATTTGTTCATACAGACCATTTATTGGCGTCCAAATTGTTTTACACTGACAAATTTTTAGACTACAATAAGAGTTTTCCGGATGATGATTTTAAGAAAGTGGTAAACACGTATGATTTCCTGGAAAAAACTAAACTGAAAAATGAGCTATTAGTCATTTATAGCAGAGAAGATTTTCACAACGCTGACGGCGCCGTTGCTTTACTTCAACATTTTATGGAATTTGCATTAGAATCCGTATTTGCTGAAAGCATGAAACTGCTAAAAATTATTTGTACCATTCCTATGACGTCAGTAGAAAGTGAGCGCTGTTTTTCGACGTTAAATAAAGTCAAAACGTTTTCACGCAATACTATGGCACAAGATCGTCTGAATGCATTGTGTATGATAAGCATAGAAAAACGCTTAATTAATTCCATCTCAGACTTTCACAAGAAAGTGATAGATGTGTTCGCTGGACAAAAAGACCGGCGAATGGATTTTATTTACAAATAAATGTAAGTAATTATATCCTGTTTTTTTTATTGCACACCCATAAAAAATATTCACGAGCCGCCTCTGGCTGTTACATTGCTGAAAGGTGGTCGAACTGGGCATTCGGCACTGACATTGCCACTAAATTTGCAAGCGAATGAAACGCCAACGTGCAACATTTCTAAAAAATCTGCAATGGAGCGAGTGCTTCAAACATGCAGAATTATCATCTGGGATGAATGCACAATGGCCCACAACCGAGCGTTGGAGGCGCTGGACCAACCGATGAGAGACTTGCGCGATAACCAACTATCTTCAAAACTCTTGGCCGATGATTTCCGACAAACTCTTTCTGTGATTCCACGTTCAACAGCAGCCGACGAATTAAATGCATGTTTAAAAGCGTCCGCATTATGGAGACACGTGAAGACGCTGAAATTCTCGACGAACATGCTTGTCCAACTCCAGAATGATAAATCGGCGGAAGTTTTTTCTAGGTAATTGCTGGACATTTGGAATGGAACGGTCGACATCGTCAATTTCACCGAGTCGAAGAAGGAATTGATTGAAAAAGTCTTTTCAACTATCGTTCAAAACTATATGAAACATGGATGGTTGGGTGAACGTGCAATTTTGGCGGCGTAAAATATCGATGTCGACTCACTGAATGACGTACAAATCGGTTGACACAATAACAAATCAAGATGATGTTGTCAACTATCCGACTGAGTTACTGAATTCGTTGGACCTACCAGGAATGCCGCCGCATAATCTCCGACTCAATGTTGGTTCAGTGATCATCATGCGTCGCAATTTTAATCAACCACGATTGTGCAACGGAATTCAGCTGGCTGTGAAGAAATTAATGCCAAACCTTATCGACGCGACGATTCTGAATGGGAAGTACAAGGGAGAAAATGTGTTAATTCCACGAATACCAATGATTACAAGTGACTAGCCATTTGACTTTAAACGACTGCAGTTTCCCGTACGACTTGCATTCACGATGAAGGTCAACAAATCGCAAGGACAATCATTGACTGTTTGTGGAATAAATTTGGAAAATTCATGCTTCACGCACGGCCAATTATACGTCGCAAGTTCATGAGTGGGAAAACCGTCATCTATCTATACATTTGTGCCAAAAAACAAAACAAAAAATATTGTGTGCCATAGAGCACTGCATTAAAATACATTCCAAAACAAATTCACTTTGTTTCAGCCAAAATCTGAAAAAAAAAATTTAAAAAAACAATGGGGAGACCAACAAACTCTTACTGTTTACACACTTTTCTCTTCCATTTCGAATACAACAAGCACAACGAATCCACAAATGGCAATTAATGAAACTGCTCTATTGGCGAGACAAAAAATAAACAATTAGATTGGAATCACGACCGATAATTTGAATTTGTAATAAGATGCTGAGTATGCGCTATTTCCAACGAAAAATTTAAAAAAACAATGCAAATGTCAAACAACTATCAATGAAAATTACCTAAGTTAACGCCATCTGCTGCCAAACGAACAAATTCGTGGCGAGACGAAGTTCGCTGGGTTGCGCTAGTAATAAAATGTAGAGACTTTAAATCATTTGAATTTGATCCGATTCTCTTCACGCTCGCGTTTGCTATTTTCTCGAAACTACAATTTGACGTTACCGCATACCGCAAATACCGCATACGCTATAAAACTGTCGTTTATCTAGATCTCCATAGGACTAGTACATGGCTGAGCTCCGCGATGTCCAGCGAATATCCATTGCTATTTTAGGCGATGGCTAACCGGCGTGTATGATATTTTTTGGTAGCAATAATAACGAGTGGCGGTAGAATTCGCAGTCAATCGTCCGTATAAATATTCCCATACATGAGCGAACAAAGGTTTAGGCTAAAACAGGCAGTAAGGTGCCACATACAAAAATAGAACTATTCGGTTCAGCCGTACGCGGCCAGAGCCATCTACCCATTATTTCATAGGTGATTGAACAACCCTTGTAGATGAAGAGATGCCTTCCCGCGCTTATAACATATAAGTATTTAAAAATACTCTAGTTTTTATTACACTTTTTGAAAAAATCAGCTTATTTTATTAGAAAAATTGTGAATGTTGTGAATAGTTGAATGTACTCTACTGTTTTCTAGATTTTTTTACAGGCTTTAGTTAACGAGGAAAGCGTTTTCATATTCAACTTTCGGATATACAGATATTTTTCCCAGTAAGGAAGGCGTATACATTTAAAACGTTGTGGATGATTTTAAAATGGTTTTAATGTGGAGTAATCTTTTCTGCAGAAAAAAAACTATTTTCTAACATGTTTTTTTAAAGTAAAAAGAAATCTTGTTTAGTTTCCAATAAAGAGTAACCACTTGCAAAGTTTGTCGTCCGGTCGCGAACACCCCCATATTATATTTATTATTATCATTACCTAATCTTTTATTTCGCACTATTTAAATATATATTTTTTACAAATTATTAACTGACTTTAAAGAATATCTAAATATAATTCACATTTTATATTATGACGCTACTTGTAATGTGTAAGTTTACAGGAAGACCATTAATAAAATACACGGGGTTCTTAAGAAATGGGTTAATACAATTACCTAAAGTCAAATGTATTGATTGTTTTATGGGATTTATTTCGCATGCTACAAAAATACATATTGTACAGAAAGTACATACAAAATTTAGAATTCGACTTTCACCGAATCTCCAGTAATATATAAATCAAAAAATGTGATTTTTAAAATGTCTGTGCGTGTGCAAAAGTCTCAGATCCTGTATCTTAGGAACTACACGACCAATTATTAGGACCAAATTTCGTACAAAAATAGTGCTTCCTAACGCTGAGATTTAAAAAGCTTATAAGAGATATTTCCTGTTTCGTTTTAAAATGGCGGCCTTTAAAAAAAATTTAAATCACGAATACGTTAATACTAATCCCAGAAAAGTAAATATACGTCACATAGAAATCTGTAGAAATTGCCTACAACTATTACTTAGGTCACTTTACGAGATCTTAAGAAAGTAATAAATTCAAAATGTTTATATTTTGAAATTTGAATACTTCATAATTCCGTCATTATTAATCCAAGAATGGAAAATAAAAGAGTCTTTGAATCCTGACAATAATACCTCTACTTTTGTTGTAAGTAATTTTATTATTATTTATAGTTGTTTACGAGTTTCATATTTCAATTTATTTAAATTATGGGTAAAAAATACAGAACTTGAAAATCGCGATTATTATAGCCAGTAACTAGAACAGTGACGCATTATTAATAGGCTCAAGAGTAAAAATGAGACATTTGATGGAGTGTTTGTTTGGAAACGTCTGTAAATAATACATATAAATAATAAATATACACCAAGTTATTTCGTAAAGACTTAGAAAATTGTCCAATTGTTTTAGATGATCTCTAACACATGGTATTAATTTGATATTGAAGAAATTTAGTATGTTTCAGGTTACCTTTTGTCATTATCACCAAAGTCATTTTGTAGAAACCTCGACAAAAATCCGAACTATCGCTAACAATCAACAGGCATTTTTTTTCGAATTTAGTGCGAAATTCGCTTGCGGTGATAGTCATATATTTAGGAATTTTCTATTGTTTCAGGATACCTTTTGTTATCAAAATACAGTCATTGAAAAAAACCTTGAAAACAGTCTCATTTTTTTAAATATCGCACATGTTTTTTCACGACCTTGCCATCATTTTTGTATTGCATAATATCGCGAATTGTTATCGATATTAGAGAACTCGCGATATATCGACTATTTGCCAACAATACTTCTGAAACAATATGGCCGATTTATTGACGTTTAGTATGCAAACATTGAATATTTATTGAGAGCGACAATTTCTCTTATTTATTGAGAGCGACAAAATATTATTGCAGATTCGGAGTCCGGTGAAGTTTAAAAATCATCAATTTAGGAGAGGTTCCTATACTGCAGTTATACCAAACCCGACTCCAGATTTAATACTCCCGTTGCTTAACATTTATTGCTATATTCGTCTTCCGAACGTTGAAAATAAACTTCCAAATTTCTACTATTTAGCAACTTCTAAAAAATCTTTAACTGGTTGCGAAAAACTGCCGGAATTTGTAATATCATGCACTAAACAGGCTAAGAATCCTGATTAATGACTAGATTTTTTAAGGGTTAATATTTAAAAATCTTCCTTCCCTTTTATATTCGCTCGAAATACAGCAACGTAATAATAATTAATAGTTGTTGTATTTCAATAACCTAAGCGGCATTGCTTTTTTTGTAACGCAAAATTATTTACCCCTTTCAAATGTTCTATATCCGTATTTCACAACGGAGATTTTCTCGGCTCGCAAAATAAGCTCTCATATTTCTTTGACATTTTATTCGAGCCTGTGCAGATAGGGAGATTGTTATCCCTCTAATATATATTTTCTTTCTGTACAATTCTTTATATCTTCACTTTAAATTCGAGGAATTACATATTATTATTAATTATAACATTTTTATATATTTTCCATAAAACATAATTTAATAGAGGGGCATTTTAGTTCATTTATATTATAAGGATGTTTACGTAGGGCGTTTCAATCGACTGTAACTACATATATGTATGATATCGAGATGTAAGCCCTTGACAGTACACTTGAAAATCATCTGTAGACGTCGCGATAAGGCGGTTCGATAGGGGAGGGGGAAGGAATGATTCGTCGGATATTGGGCCAAGCATCGTCGACGTTGCAAGATGAAGGGGACAAGATACTATTGTGTATGGAGGCTGCGAGAGCGAGAGCGAGGGATGGTCGCCCCGTCCCTTTCGGTGAATCTTGTCGAGTTTTTTTCCAGCACGCAACAAATTCAACAGCTGGTGTTATTCTACTGTGCACAATGCCGCTCTTTCTATGCGCGACCGTGGGAGACGCGAACCGCCAACAGCCGCTAGCTTCTGCACCAAAATCAGCACCATTACAAAAACAATAAAGTAAATGGTCCGATTCAGTCAAACACAGACATGACACGGGTTTTATCATAAATTACACGGTAGCAAATATGAGGACATGGCGAGGTGGGCAAGTGGGGTGGGCGCCATACATATATTAGGTACAGGACGCATTTTTATACTTATCGTCACTCGATGATTTAGCCTATCTACGTAACTAAACCCATGGGGAATTTGTAATGTATTGACTGCACCCTAATAACATTTGGATTTTAAGGTAATAAACATTAATAATTACGTTCATAAGGTTTTAATATAATCAAACATCCTTGAAACATGACAAAAAACAGTTCTTATCAACAGAATGCGACGAATAAATTATAGTATAGCCTGCCAAAAGGCATAGCAATTTGCTCCACAATTCCTTACTACCAAATTTGGGAAAAAGATAGTATCTAAAAACTTTTCAACTATTTAAACTTTTCAACTATTTTGGATATTTTAAAATTAATAAATGGTACCTGGAATCTCGTTTTATTACTAAAACATTATTCCGAAAAATTGTTTGTTGGTGTTATATAGGGTTAGTTTTACATTAATTTGTAGATATTATAAAAATTAAATACACGATAAGCATATAATGTTCATTTACACTAAATTGGTTTACATATATTTTATTGCACTTAAATCAGGCCTCCACTTCGTGGACATACATGATATTAAGTAACAACGTTTTTTTTTCTTAGGCACGTTTATTACTGGCGAGTCTATTGCATCAACTTCAATGATAAATTTGTTAATCAAATGTTGGAACTTCTTAGACAATTTGGTGGCCGAATAAATTTTCGTTTTAATTTGAAGAAAAAAAGTCACTTGTAGGGTTGAAAGTATCCCAGGCCTCTAATATCTCAAAAGGTATGAAAAGAATTGTGCTGGTTAGCATACACCTCCATTTCCTCAGAATAACAAAGAGTATCATATACCGTCTTAAAAGTATCATATACCGTCTTTCTACTCTTTAAAGAATTATATAAAATTAATGATCGGATACGAAATCTAAGGAAATTGAATCGACAAGTGGATCAACGATACAAGGAAACATACAACAAAAGGAATGACCAAAAGATCGAGAATTTAAAAACCTTACGTACGAAGGAATTGAGAAATGTAGACACAAAGCCATTAAATATTATCACAATCCTAGATTCTCACTCTCCTTTTTCTTAGGTAAGATTATTGATCGATTAATTCACCTTTCATAGGTGTTTTTTATTCTATTAATTTTATGGACATTGTATTTTTACCTTCGACTATTTTTATATTTCTTTGTGGTTGTCAACTTCCAGAATCTAGTTTAAAGCTTTCTAGATTATTGTCATACCCTTGTTGGCGCGAGCCATTGAGAGACTAATTTAGCCGTGAATAACAACAGCAAGGTCTTTGTCAAGGTCTTTGTCGTGTACCATCCTTGCCCTAATAACGACTTGTGGCTAATAGTCGGTTTTGACTTCTGTATATTTTTTTCTTATTTTTATTTGAACTAAGTATGTTGCCCACTTCACATAAAACGTGGATCTACGATATCGACTATTGATTTAATTATACAGCCTTTGCTCTACTGATACTGACAACGAGACGACGGGTGCCAGACGAACCAGTTTAATAACATTCCTGATTCCAGTCGCCGTTTTCAATCGACAATTTTATAAATACAATTTCGTATATTTACATCGCGTTTTGCAATAACTTTAATAACAGTTATGGTTAACAAATCATGAACCTTTAAAAATATATTTTTTGTCGAACCCTATCAAAATAAGAATTGCGAAAGGCAATCAACATTTTTGTCGCATTCTGTAATAACTCTAATAATAGTCATGGTTACAAAATCAAAAACCCTATAGAAAATATATTAGTTGTCGAACCTTATCAAAATAAGAACTGTGAAAGGCAATCGATCATTACATCGCATTTTGCAATAACTCAAATAAAGTCATGGTTAAAAAATCAAGGAACCTATACAAAATATATTTGTTGTCGAACCCTATCAAAACAAAAACTGCGAAAGGCAATCGACATTTTTTTCGTATTTTGTAATAACTCTATTTAAGTCATGGTTGAACCTTATCAAAATAAGAACTGTGAAAGGCAATCGATCATTACATCGCATTTTGCAATAACTCAAATAAAGTCATGGTTAAAAAATCAAGGAACCTATACAAAATATATTACTTGTCGAACCCTATCAAAATAAGAACTGCGAAAGGCAATCGATATTTTTTTCTCCTTTTGCAATAGCTCTAATAACAGTTATGGTTGAAAAAACAATAAAATGATAGAAAATATATTGGTTTTCGAACCCTATCAAAATAATAATTGCGAAAAGCAATTGATATTTTTTCGCATTTTGCATTAACTCTAATGGTTAAAAAATTAAGTAACTTCGCAAGAAGAATAAATGATAACATAAGATGCCGAGTGATTTCGCTGGCAAAATGCATGAAGGATGATGAAAAAAAGGACACAATAATGGAAACATCCCCTTCGGGGTTTGTGGTTTTAGTGAGGCATGAGTGACAGGTGCAGTGCGGTGCAGGCAAGCGAACGCAGTTATAACGAAGCGACAACCCAAAGGCAAACAATTCTGTCGGGTAGAATGTCATGTTACAAAGTCACAACTATTTCAAGAGAATCTGAGTGAAAAGTATGTATTGTATTTTTTTATTTATTCCTATTTCACATAATTAATTTACCTTTAATTATTTACTCGTACATGGCAATACAGATTTTAAAGCCCTGTAAATATACTAAAGATTGCGGTTTTGACGGGATTTTATCACTTTTAAAAAAAGAGCCTGTATTGAGGTGATATTTTGTGCGGTGTTGATCTGTTGGGTTCATATAGAAGGCAACTGCAATATTGGGCAATCGTATTAATGTACATAATAATATATAGGATAGTATTATATGTGTATACTGGATGATATTTTACAAAAACTTAGTTCTTCTATTAAGTAGAAGAAATGTATCCGATATAATATTACAGTTATAAAGTTATAGAAATAATAATAAAATGAAACAAAATATCAATGTACCTATTTTATTTAAGAATGTTGGTTAAAACTCAGTCCTCTCTCTATGAAAAAATATCATAATCATTTAATTAGGCAGATTATGCATATAGCATATTCTAAAATGTAACATTTAAAATTAAACTATCCTTATTCTAGTTCCAATAACAGGCTCTATTATTGTGTATATTATTATAATCTCTATTTATATTGTAGCGCTGTACATTTACATAAATATATAAAAAAGAAATTATTCTTCCTATGCAAGAGAGATGTCGTACCCTAGTTTTTCCTATATATAATTTTATTCCTACTTATTGTTATCATTTTCACTACATCTTAGCCTCTTTCTCGTCGTATGAGGCTAAGCGTATGGACATCTCGCAAATCATAGTTGATAAAGAATATGAAGTATTGCAGAATTCTAAAACAATATGAAAAGATGAATGATAAAGTGATTTGAAAAATCGCCATTAACGCAAGCGAAGCTGCCGTCAAACGGCGCTAAAAGAACGAAACGACAAACGTAACCTACTTTGTCATCGCCGGTAACGATGTGTCCCGTGCGTCGCTTTTGCAGCCCCTTCAGCGCGAAAGCGGTGCTGTGCGCCCGTTTGTTCGTTGCTAGCGCAACGGAGCTAGCTACGAGGAGCCGTTCCACCGCGGCGGGCGATCCGACCGCGTCAGCTAACGTGCTAACGTAGAATGCTCGACTCGGCTTCGCGCCATCATCAAACGAGGTTTTCCACGGGGCGTCGCGACGCTGATCCCATTTAGACTTACACCGATTCTTCCTCTTCCCAAAAGTCCTTGTCAAATAATCATACGACATTGTTCAAAAAGTATCCAACCTATGCGACCGGTGACAGATCTACCTAGTGGTTACTTGCGCGAGACTACATTTTTCATATATGTATTTTCTATATTCTGGTCTCTTCTACAGTCTACATGATTTTTTTATATTCTGCTTTATATAGTCAGCTTTGTATTGTTTCCATTTTTAATCTTATATCCATAATATGTTGTTATTGTATTATGCTGTTGTAATATAATAAAATAAATGGTCCCAAGGTTAATTGTGACAGCGTTTTGGAAAATTTCAATTCCCGGATAGACGAAATGATCTATTAGTCGTTAAAACTACTCAGGTGGTGGATGGTAGGCTTCTGCCTCCATCCACCTCGCTGAGCATTAAATAGCACGCGGTGCCTTTTGTCCGCTGTCACCAGGATTGGGTGGCCAACGAGTCATTTTAAAGGTGGATAATATAAAGTCAAAATCTATCCCACTTTTTAAGAAAACTAAGTTTCAGACTTCCCTGGCTATACTCCAGATACAACCCTGCGTTTCCAAAGTGAACTGCCCACGATTCGCCCGAGGGAATTTATTCATTACTAGAATGCTTGCGGATGGGAGCTGAACCATAAGTAGAGCTGGCCTCAAAACAAGCTGCAGGGTAATTTTGTAACTTTGGCGTTCTAAATTGCCTTCGCTTTCATGCTGATTTAGCGAACTATAACCGGTTTTAGTTCGCTAACTCAGCGCGAAAGCGAAGGCAATAGAGAGCCATTAAAATGAGTGGATTACCGGGTGTGAATCGACCACTGTGACGTACCACGGCCAGGACATGGATCTCCCTGAGATAGCACAATGCATCTCTACAGTTGTGACATATCGGTCATTCAAACGAGAATGGGCATTTTGGCCCAACTTTTCCGATATCTGTAAATCATATACCAATGGAAAGATCTATTTACGTAGAACAGTTATTAATAGAACGACTGATCTTAATTATTGGACGTTTCTGAGTTATATACTATTACATATTGCTAATTACCTTAAAATATCCCCTAGACCTCGTAGCAAATCCAGGCATTGTATTGTTGATAACTGTTTAAATGAAAACCGTCGCAGAATACCAAAAAACGATGAGGTACATACGCAGTGTGAGTATTTTATTTATTTTATTTTCTTAAGTATAACTTACAGCCAATAATTTTGTAGAGAACAAAAATAGGAAGCGTAGAGCCATTTACAAGTTACCACTGATAATGACAATAATAATAACGTGAATTTAGAACTGATATTAAGCATAAAGAAGATATTAAACAAGAAGATACTAAATTGTACAATGGAAAACATGTTGACATAAACAAGACTGTAATAAAAGAAGAAAATGCTAAGCCTGGTCATCACAAAATCGCCCTACAACCTGCTTTCTTATAGTATCTATATTCGTGAAAAAGGGGTCAATATGATAGGTATATTAAAATATGATATATTAAAATATGAAAGTATGATATATTAAAATATTCTATTTCTAACCACAAATTATAGGATATATAGATGTAAATTATGGATATGTATACAGATATACAGATTATAATATGTTATATTTTATTATGTTATACTATATTATATATACATATGCTACATTATTTTATATGTTATAACATATGATATTATATTATATTGTAATATGTTATATTATATTATTTATATTATATTTTGCTAAATTATATTACGTATTGTTTTTAAGACGGAAGAAGGACAGCAGGCAAGGCTACAGGCTCAGCAAATAATACCACAGAACTATGTATCCATCACCCCAACACAGGCGTATACCTAGTGGGGTGATGTAATCCTGACAAGTTAATGCCCTTTCGCGATTTTCTTCATATGTATTCTTTTAAAATGTGTTAAAAAATGAACGCAATCTTTCTATGTAACTATAAAAAATAGGATAAATAAATAAATAAATAAATATCAATGTCAGCATTCAGGGTGTTGAAAGTGTCGCATACCCTTATAAAATACTGGGCCTGCATTTGGTTTTAAAACCAAATTGCATATTCCTAAGAATGGTCATGTTTGTCAGCAGTATATAGAAGGGAAATACTGGGATATGCTGCTAGAACTCTGTAATGTGTAATGTGTCTCATGATTTCATTGCCACTCTGTTTACTTACGTATACTATGCTATAATATGCTAAGGTCAGATGTCCGACATGGTGTACTATCTTTTATGGTAATATTGGGTTTTCATATAATTAGCCATATTTAGGAAGATTCCAAACTTCAAAACTCTGAAACGGCTCATAGATGAGGTAATTTATAGTAGTCATAAATATTCTAGATAAATAGATCTTTCCAATGGTAAGTGCGTTATTGTTATTGAAGAGGTGGGGCCCAGCGCCCATACATATTTGCCCGTTGCCCTTTAGAAAATGGGTCATTAGTGACTGTTTTGAAGACCGATTCGGTTATTTTGATTCAATCTGTCAATTCTGTCAGACTAAAAAGCCACTTTTGCTTCGCATATTATGATTGTCTGAATGAATCAATGCTGACCGATTACTTTCTTATCGTACCTACTTAGACACACGTGGCTAGATTCAACTTGAACCTGATTTTACTTCCGAATGATAATTTATATAGAGTTTATAATTTAGTTTAAGTGTAGCATAAAAGAGAGAAATACATGCTTTATTACCATTTGAAAATAAAAGCTTCCAAATATCAAACCACTATTTGTTTTTTCTCGTTTTAACTATTACTACAGATTTTTTCCTGCATTAACTTTTACATTGTTCCTAATAAAGTAACTAAATCAGTCGGTATTTAAGTAATATTTAATTAGTCATTATTAAGGTATCGCTTGCAGGTTTAATTGAATACATTATTAATGCATTCAATCCCTTCCAAAAGCTATAAGAATGATTAGATTAAAATCAAACTGTCCGGAAAGGCCGCTGTTTTTAATCAGTTAATTATTTGAATTATTGAGAATTAATTAAGTTAGAACTTAATAAAGTTAGTGATTTTAATGACCGAATCATTCGTAATTCTTATTAATCTTTCAATACTTAGGTTTCGATCACTGCCGTGATTTGCATGAATTGTAGTCAATATTATTTTATTGATCCAAAATTGGAAATGCAGTTGAAGGGTTGTGAGGATAAAAGATCAAAATAATTTTTTATTTTTTTTGTTTATTTTATTTCAAAAATACACTAACTTAAAATAAGACCTTTTTTCTAAAATGATATTTGGTCTGTAAACCAAATATAGTGGATTTTTAAAGAAATATACATTTTACTTATATGTATACCTAACTCATAAGATTTTTTTTTTACAAAACACAAAACTGGCATTGATTGTTTTTCCCCACAACCCTTCAGCTAGATATATCTTAATAATAAACGTTTAAAACTTAAATAATCAAAAACATTAAGTAAATATTTATAATAATCAATAATATTTCATTGATAAAAGCAAATATTTTTTTGAAAAAAATCAAAGAAATCAGTAGCATACAACTAATGCAATATTTAAACAATAAAAATAATACCAATATTATCCAATTCAGACATAAAAAAGATAAATGCTAAATAATCAAATATGTAAACCGACAATAATTATAATGAACAACTTGCGGTGTCAACTACAACGGGCGAGCCCGTCACCACAGGACGTTTTAACGATTTTTTCGTTCTGTCGCCCTGCAGTGAACGTAGAAGACATTGGACAGAACAATCCAACGTCCAGCTACGTCACAACCCGCAAGAAGCCAACGCCTTTACCGCGAGATAGCCAGTAATGTTACCTGGCGGGCCGACACTCGCGCCCTTGCTTCCAATTGTGACCAGATTTCTCCGGTCTCTCGATTGGTTCCGAGTTCGAGGTCGCTTGCGCGGTCCTCTCCCTTACGAAGCGGTGAAACGGTGTACGCCGAATCTATCGCGGACCAAGGCGTCCTTTGCCCGACTCTGAACCGGGATCGGATGGCCAATGGTCATTTCAAGAGCAGTCGCCGTAAGGTAGGCAACCACCCCCGCTCTATAGGAAACAATACAGTTCCCAGACTCCCCCGACTGTTAGTCGGAGAGCACAGTCGATTGGCTTGCGCCGCTCGGTGCGCAGACCGTCCAGGAGCGCCAGAGGTTTGATTCCCAGGGGAGACTGGTTGACCCAGTGTCCTACCCAGGTTCGCACCCCATGCGTGGAGGCCATCGGATGGGTGTTGACCCGTGAGTGTGACCGACCCTGAACACATGGGTCATCGTGGCCACCTCATCATGGGCCCATTAGCTCCCTAAAATTATAAGGAACATCTTGCGGTGTCGACTACAACGGGCGAGCCCGTCACCACAGGACGTTTTAACGATTAGTCGTTCTATCGCCCTACAGTGAACGTAGAAGACTTTGGACAGTACAATTCTACGTCTAGCTACGTCACAACCCGTGAGAGTCCAACGCCTTACCGCGAGTTAGCCAGGAATAAACCCGGCGGGCTCGAGATACTCGCGCCCTCACTTCCAATTGTGACCAGATTTCTCCGGTCTCTCGATTGGTTCCGAGTTCGAGGTCGCTTACGCGGTCCTCTCCCTTATGAAGCTGTGAAACGTAGTTCACCGAATCTATCGCGGACCAAGGCGTCCTTTGCCCGCCTCTTACCCGGGATCGGATGGCCAATGGTCAATTCAAGAGCAGTCGCCATAAGGTACGCAACCACCCCCGCTCTATAGGAAACAATACAGTTCCCAGACTCCCCCGACTGTTAGTCGGAGAGCACAATCGATTGGCTTGCGCCGCACGGTGTGCAGACCGTCCAGGGGCGCCAGAGGTTTGATTCCCAGGGGAGACTGGTTGACCCAGTGTCCTACCCAGGATTCGCACCCCATGCGGGGAGGCCGTCGGATGGGTGTTGACCCGTGAGTGTGACCGACCCTGAACACATGGGTCATCGTGGCCACCTCATCATGGGCCCGTTAGCCCCCACTTATAATGAACAATCAAACATTATCTTATTATCCCTACGTGTGTCATACCTATGTGTGAGTAAGTTATAATACACAAATCTCCCGCATCCCCCGCGGGCCATTTACCCCCCCCCCCCTATCCACCCCCCGGAAAATCTATAAAAGGGCACATTTTTCAATGGTTGGGGGGGGGGGGTAAGCGGCGCGCGGAGGTTGCGGGAGATTTGTGTATTTTAAGGTTTTCACTCATAGGTATAACACAGAAGCAGTTCAAATTATATATTTTGCTGTGAAAAAATCTAGAATGCATAATACTCTAAAGCTATTGTAAGTATTTTTCGAGATCATCTACCTTAAAAATTCCATGTGTGATAAGCCAGTGGTTAACTCTATATTCGAACATTTTTATAGGAGTTTATTAAAGAGTTTAGGTAAAGTTCAAATACATAAATAACTCTTGATTACAGATTTTTCAAATATTCGTTGCAATAGGTCCAAAGATTGATAAAACGACTGGTGACTGTTTGCACGAGGACTGAATTACCGAGTCATTTCTTGATCAACGATTTGGTCGATCGTCTTTTTTTTTAGACAGGACAAATAAACGAATCAATCGTGACCGACACCGGAACCACCAGGCGGTAGCTACCATCAGCTGCTGCGCTGCGCTCAGGAGAAATAAAGAACAAGAATAAAAGGATAAGGATATTTATAATAATATGGCAATGAATAAGAGAAGGGATAGGAATAGAAATAAGATTAGGAATAAAAAAGTAATCAAAATAGGAATAAGAATAAGAATAGAAATAAGAAGAGGAATACGAAAAAGAAGAAGAATAAGAATAAGCATAAGCATAATGAAATGAATAAGAATAAAGACAGGAATAAGAATAAGAATAGGAATAAGAATAAGACTAAGAATAAGAATAAGAATACGAATACGAATAAAAAAAATAATAAGAGTACCAATAACAAAGGTAAAAAGAATAACACTATAAATAAGAATAGGAATATAAAAATGAATAGGAATAACAAATAAAAAAAGAATATGTATAAGAATAAGAAATAAAGAGGTTCATCCCGGCTTCTACTCAGTTGAACATCAAATTTCTGCTCAGTTTGAGCTGTTGCTTTTATTTCAGATATAGTCGTGCTCGCGCGGACAAAGGATTTGCGTGGCGGTATTGGAAATATAAAAGAATATCGATATAATTACCATGGCGCCGGGCGTCGGGCGTCGGCGGAAAGAATGGAGTAAGTCGTGCTAGGCACTAAAGTCGCTCGACGTTTCGGTTGCGCTCATTCCGGCCATTATGAGAGTCATTCCGGAAACGACGTGTTGTCGACGTGTTGGCTTCGCTGGCTACCGCGATGCCTCGGTCTACCTATGCCTACTGCCACAACAATCGTCCTCCCATTCATCCACCTCCCCCC
This sequence comes from Micropterix aruncella, assembly GCA_944548615.1. Lineage (NCBI taxonomy): Eukaryota > Metazoa > Arthropoda > Insecta > Lepidoptera > Micropterigidae > Micropterix > Micropterix aruncella. The sequence goes on from OX155980.1 coordinate 32,758,414, forward strand.
CCCCCCTCCCCGACAAACAAAAAATACCATGAAAACTCGCTAACTATACTATGCCATTTCGACGCACGTTTCTACGCTTTTCCCATTCATGAACTCACAAAACAAACGGGCCAACACGCGTAAAGTTACAGCAGTAATTGGGCTTTTACTCGCGAAGCTAGCGAACGAGAGAACATCGTCACTAATCCCTGTAATCTGGAGTCATATATCAAATAGGAAAATGCGTAAACTATTTCCACTTAGTCAGCTCCTACGCAAACAAATCGACCCTTGTCTACGAACTCTTTTAATGAGGTTTTCATTCAAGGAAGTGCTACAAACAATAATAATATGTGTGATAGGTATAATATGCCTCATTGTACATCCTATAAGTATCATACATACTTAGTTTAAAAGGCAAATATGTGTATGACAATTTTATTAACTTTATAATGCTTTTTTCACTTCATGACCATTTCTGCAAAATTTATTATTACTTAATGCATTTCGTTTCCTTTTTTTCTGGTTATCCAATTAGGCATTTAGTATTTTGATTATGTTTTAAGCGGCTGTTAAATTATTTTTAAAAATCGATTTCTTTTTTCTTAATTGGGTCTACGTGTAATTCTTTGTTTTTTTGTATTTTTTTCCGTAATCTAGATCAAAAGTTGATTATATTTTAATTAGCTTGGATGATTAATTATCATAATTACATGTTAATTTTATCGCAACTTTTTATATATTTTTATTATTATTTTTATTTGTTGAGTGGGGCTTTTCTAAGGTCTTTATGAGCCTTGTAACACTGCGACCATTGCTGATCTATTGTGCTCGCCACCTACTATAGTTCTGCGCTAAGCCTTGTGTCATTTAAGAACCGCAGCAGGCTTTTGGCGCCAGATTGTTTTACCTCCTCAGGTTGGAGGTAGTGACCACCCAGGTGGGTGTATCTTTTACGCATCAGCGGGCCACACTCGCACATGAGGTGCTGGGGAGTTTCCTCTGCCCCTTGGCAGAACCTGCACATTTTTGTGTCTTTGAGCTTGAGGTTGAACATGTGTTTATTCAGGCCACAATGCCCCGTGAGCGCCCTTACCAGTATGCGTAGATTGTTCCTATTTAGCGATAGGGCCTCACGGGCCGTCTTACGGTCGTAAGGTAAGCGCTTTGGAATGATTCAACCCTGGCGTGTTGTTCCATTGGTTGACGGATTGTTCTAAACATATTGTTTGAGCATTAGGTTTGCAAGGCTTTTTGGTACGCCACAGCAAGGTTCAGGGCCGTATAACGTTCCCTTTGCTCCCGTCCTAGCAAGTTCGTCGGCGTTTTCATTTCCCTCGATTCCTGCATGGCCGGGAACCCATCTTAGAATTACCCTGTTCTTTTCGCCCAGGGAATTCAGTAGTGATATGCAGTTTTGCACTAGCTTTGAATTAATGGTATTCGAGGCTAGTGCCATAAGAGCTGCTTTGCTATCCGAGTGGATATAGATACGGTGGTTGGCGTAGTCCTTTTGGAGGTTGATATCCGCACAGTCAATAATGGCGTAAACCTCCGCTTGGAATATGGAGGCGTATTTTCCCAAGTTTACACTTCTTTCGAAGTTTGGTCTTTTTATAAGTCTTGGAACTTTTTATAAGTAGTAGAACGCCTTTACGACAAATTATGCAAAACATATCTTTGTAATATCTCTAACTGTAACTACCATAATTGTCAAAAAACGATCTCCGTCAATCTGTCTGTCTCTGCTTCTTTCTTGCGATTGGAGTTTAATGTCCATGCTGCTTAGGCCGCAAGGCCAGGTTGTTATGTAGCCGATCTAACTGAAGCTTCAGCTCATTTTCGGAAGCCTCTTCAAAGGGGTGAATTGGATGGAAATATTCCTTGGGGAGCAGTAGTGTGACCAGATTACCCGGGAAATTTGAAAACGTAGTTTTCCACAGAATTGGGTAGATTTTAACCCAATGTCATCTACCTTTAAAATGACTCGATTCCGGTGAAACCCTGCAAAGGAAGCGCTAGGTTGTAATTGCTCACACTAGGTAAAGACTCGCGCAAACGGCCACTAGCTGTGACTGTGTAATATTGAAAAGAGAAGTTTTTTCCAAAACAGGTAAATAGGGAGCGAGGCATCACCACTGGTTTGCCAGTGCCCTCGCTATTTGTGGAAGGCCTCTGCTGTCCCAAACGCTTTATGACATTTTGGGATGTCGGATTCCACTGCCGCAACGACAATCTCAATTGTCAGATAACAATGTCCGTCAGTAGCTCGAAAACTCGAAAACCGGCTAATTTCAATCTAAATTTTGTATTTGCATAGTTGATACTCTCATAGACAATTTTGACAGAAAAATGTTGATGCCGTAATAACCTAGGGACAAAGAAACACTAAAAATTCAAATACTATAGCTGTTACCTAGCATTACAAATTAATTAAAAACGTATTTTTTCGTCTGAATTTGGTGGCATCCGACGCAGACGTTTTCACCGCTGTTGGAAACACCGTTGTCTAGTCCGCCTTAGATAATGCTGAAACTTCGGATCCAGCACTTCTGGCGTTTTGGTTTTCGATCAAAAATTTAAATTTAAGGTTACCCTAAAATACGCTGATTATATTGTTTGTGAATAGCAGACGAGTCAACCAAACACGTGAATCACATGCCCAGCACATATTACTTACCTGATGTGGTTATGTGCATAGCCACATTATATCCACAATATTGGCTTTGATTACCTATATGAATAGTTAAAATAATTATATAAATACATATTTAAGGCCGGCATCGTGTAAGCCCGAGAAACATCAATTCGTCTGTAAGAAATGTCATCTCATATTTGCAGAAATATTACGAATTATTAAAGTTGAATAAGTAAGCCCACGTAGATTTCCATAAAAGTGTATTACTGGAAGCAGCCAGAATCGCAATGGTGTGTATGGCAGTACAACTATGAGCAATATGGACCTGAAGAAGTTATTCTTGCGAGGAGAATACGACAGCAACAGTGTAACTCATGCTATTGTCTTTCAATACACGAATTTCTGGACAACACTTAGGGACTTTGCATTCCTCCTCCAATGCACTAGAAAGATAATGTTGTCAATGTACTAGAGATGCTGAATTTTAATTTATATGCCTTCAGCACATACTTCCACACCCCAGTAACCTCGCTCTTTGGAGCTATTCAGAGGATAGGTCATGCTTCCTTTGTAGCAATACTAATTGAACAGCTAGATATATTTTAGCTGTATGCAAGGCGTCCTTAGATCAAGGACAGCACACCTACCGCTATGACGAAGTCCTTACGAGGCAATTAGCCCCCAAAGGCCTGTGCTAACAAGGGTTTGACAGTACCCTCCAAACCCCCTATACATTTTGTATAGGGGGGTGGCGGGAGGGCTCTAGACAAAAAACTATCCACTCCAAACATTACACAATAATAGAGAAAGCTTCAGATTGGATTCTGTAGTTCGATTCGGTCTCTTAGTAGTACCAATTCCCTAAAATTTTCGGATGTATAGGCCTCCGTCCAACCGTCCTCTTTACTTCCTATCTCGGAGATGGCCTCTACATACTGTAGAATTAACTATTCCACGGGAATAAAATATCCCAAAAGACCACGCGTTTTACTAAATTAATAACATGATCTCGAAAGTACCCGAAATGGTTTTATTGTTCACCTTCACGCGATGAAAGATGGCAGTCGTGATTCGGCAGCCAAACCGCTGTTTCCGCTCTTTAAATATCTTGGTCTCTCTAGAAAAATAATCGAATCTTTCCTGGAAAAAATATGTAATACCACAATTTCCGCATCTCAAATACTATGACTTCGAAGAGGAGATAAATGGGTGGTAAGGTGAACAAACACATAAGGCAAGACAGCTGATTACAATATTATTTTGTAAAACTCTAAAAATCTATGAGAAGCAAGTAGGTTTTAAATTAATTAAAACCATATCAGATGTATAAGTTTTTCATTGAAATTTAGCTGAAGTTCCCTTTTAAGTTCTTTTAATTTAATATTATTTCTCTTATTTTTTGTTGAATTTAATAACATCAAAAATATTGTTACCTTGTTAGGATGGTTCATTAACTTACTGACTTAGAAATTGACACAGGGATATGTTATTTCAAAAATTGTAATGTAAAAATTATCAAGCCAAGTTTTTATCGATATTTACGTTTATATTATTATGTTTATAATATTTTATTTATATTCACGTTTTTATCGAGTTTTCTCTACTCATGTCATATAGAAAATATTTAAATAAAACTTTAATTCCAAGAAAATTTTGACTTTTCTTTATATTCAGGACTAGGGTTTAATGCGGCTTTCTCCCTCCCCTCTCTTTTCATGACATATCTACTGTAAATATTAGCAACTCTTTCATTAGTCTGTGATCGCGCGCCGTTGTGTTTTTGGCTACAGTTGGCGCGAACGCGGCCGTCGCTTTGGCCCGCAAAAAAGAGCGCTTTGTTCTTGTAGCGCGTCAGCACAATGCATTTCTAGGAATCGAAAAGTTTCCTTCGTTCGCTCGCTTTGCACTTGGATGCCAAATAAATGCCCCCCAATGCGCCATACTTTTGCCGTCTTCTTCTCTGACTAAATCGCTTATTCAACTTGTAAATACACGTGCCCTTAGTTCCGTGCCCTCTGCAATAGATTTAAAAAAAAATACAATTTCACACAAATTGACCTGAAAAGAAATTTTAGCTGTAGGAAGGAAGTGTAGCGTTGATATTAATATTTTATTTCCTATAAACTAAAGGTGCCGATAGATGGCAATTATTGATTCAAAATAACAATGAAAATTATACTCGAATAAAAAACAGTGTCATGAAGTTTAGTATAGCATTGGGGTTAAAATAAATCAGTTGTGTCACCCCAGGACTATCCCGACAAGTAGCCAGGAACATATTTCACCTCAATATTCATTTCATAAATAAGGTAGATGAGCAGTTGGCGAAAATTCCTATCTAGTTCAATTTAAAAATCAAATTGCAAACGCAGGTCGCTGTGAGCCTTCGAATTCGAATATCGAACGAGCCACGCATCGCAAGCGTCGCCGCTTTTAAGGGATTACTATTTAATTAATATATGGCGGACTTTAAATATTATTCGTGTCCTTGCATATGAGAGTTTCTAACCAAACAAGGCACCGGTGTACCAAATTTCAAGTCTGTAAGTCCAATATTTCGAGATTAAAGTATGACTAGCGCGCCCTCTGGTAGACCGATTTCAACCACAATTTCAACTATTATCATGACCAAATGATGCCTGCATGCCAATTTTCAGCTCAAACACAGAAATAGAATAGAATAACTGTATTATGCTATAAAAACATTACTTACTGAATATTACACTAGTTTAATCAAAAAATACAATGTATGCACAAATAGCGGACTTATCGCTATCGATATCTTAGAGTCAAACATTTGATAAACTAATTATAATTATCACCGTACAATGCACACAGAAGTAATTAAGTTGAATTTAAAATAAACCAATACAAATATACGTCAATAACCTATGCTAACGTTGCCCAGGGAAAATAAAAAAGAGGACAGGATGAGGTATTTGGTTAGTGGATGTGTGAAAAGAAATGTTTTGAACAACTTATTGAAAGTGAGCAACGAATGTGCATGCCTGGCAGAGTGAGGAAGCTGATTCCATAAACGAGCAGAATGGACCGTAAAAGAGTACGTGTAAACGGAACAGTATTGTAACGGAATGGCGACTGGAAGGCCGTGCCCCCCAAATAATGGAATTTCTCCTTGAGATATGAGGGCCAAGCGGGGTTATTGAGTATTTTGTAGAGTAGCGACAACGTATGCTGATTTCTTCGATCGCGAATATGTAGCCAATGAAATTGCTCACGAAAGCAGCTAACGTGTTCGAACTTTGGCAAGTTAAAAACATACCTGAGAAAGATATTTTGCTAACGCTCCAGCTTATTAAAAATAACCTCACTGGCATCAATATAACAAACATCACCGTAGTCAAGTATTGGCGTTAAGACTGTGAACACAATCATTTTTTAATGCGATATGAAAAAAATCGCTGAAGCCGCCGGAGACTATAAAAACCATGTAAAATGCGACGAATTAATTGGTTTACTGGATCTTGCCAAAAAAGAGGTTGATCTATTAGAATTTCAAGGTTCTTGACAGTTTTGGAATATTTGACAATATTTCCGTATACACAAATTGGCGGTAATGATGAAGTATCTATTTTCGGCTATGTTTTGTTTGCCACCTGTCACAATTGCTTGCGATTTATTTGGATTTATAATGATACCGTGTTTTATAGCCCAAGCAGATATTTGATCTAAATTGGAGTTCATTATAGCGATTGCTGTGCGAAGATCATCTGACCTGGCATGATATTAGATTTGAAGGTCGTCAGCGTAAATATAATATGATTATGTTAGGCCCTTAGCAATAGGGTTGATAAAAATTGGGAAGAGTAACGGCGATTAAAACTCCACCCTGCGGAACGCCGGCCGTAAGCTAAACCAGGTCCGAATTAGCCTAGGCGCGCACTTGCGGCCTGGTCGCGGCGGCCAACGAGATACTAAGGAATGTACTACACTTTGGCCGCGCGGCATAGTGCTCGCGGTTGACGACGATTCCATACATTTCGCAGTATCTCGTTGGCCGCCGCGGCCAGGCCGCAAGTTAAGCAGGCCCGCAAGCAGGCCCCGGTTTAATGTCGGCAGTTTTGACACACTCTTGGCATGCACGTAAGTAGGAGTCAAGCCATGTAATTACTCTTTCAGAGAGTAATTACTCTTTCAGAGAGTAATTACGTTGAGAGTACGCAGCCATTGTGGAATAAGGTCAAAGTCAACTGAGTTAAATGCGCTACTGTAATCAAGCAAAGAGAGAATGGTACATACACAAACACGCACACACAGGCAGACACAGACACAAAGCAGACTACAGTCTGGAAATGTTATATTTATCATCTCGGAGGGGGGGGGGGTGTAAATGTATATATTCGTCTTCATATCGAGATTTTTTTAGCGCGTTAACAATACGTCCTCACAATACCTTCCTCCTCGCCGGTTGGTTAGCCGTTGAAGTTTATTTTTCCACGTTTGTTTTGTTTATTACTCCACGTTTATTATTCCACAAAAATATTATTCCTCTTTTCAGTCCTGGTCTTGGAAGTAAGTAAGTTTGATAACTCATGTCGATAGCTTTAAAACTGGCGGAAATAATCGACGGTAATATACAGGGGGATAGAAGGACAGCGGAGCCTCAACGAAAGATTCCGATTCTACGCTTTGGTACGGAGCCCAATATATCAGATCATAATTTAAGGACACTCATTTTTTGTAGTAAAAAGTATCAATAAAATTAAAAGTGGAAATATAAATAAAAACGTGCGTTAAAAATTAAATGTGCCCTTTATTGGTACACACTAAATTTTACATAAATTTGCCCCACACTTTTATTCCTTTTTAGTACGTTAGAAGCTTGTGCCTTAAAATGTTTTTGTTGTATGTGTTATTCTATCTTTTTTTAATTTTTAGTTCACACAAAGAATAAAAAGAAAAAAATAGCCTATAAAACCCGCTGACTTTGGTATATGCATAGCCGCTTTCATAAATGTTGTGTATACTCGAACAATTATAAAGTATTTTTATCTTTTAACTACAATACATATATAATTTTATGCTGTTTACATAATTGTATTATTATTGGAATTGAACTACAGTGTCCCAGTCTTACTTTGGATAAATGAATCATATCAGAACTGTGATAATCAGAATCTACAGCGTAATTGAAGATTATTTCCCGAAATATCACAATCAGAGTCGTAGTCGGTAAATCAATAATCGTTCAATCTCTAGATGATAACAAAAACGCTCATGTATCTACGGCGCACTGCGCCTGCCAATGATTTGAGCTCTTCTAAATGGCGGTTGTTTTTTCTGCGCGTGCGCCGAAAAAAATAGTGACGCTAACATCCCGTCCGTCCTACTCCCACACTACGAACCACGAACAGAATGGCATAGCGTCTCGCTCCATTTGCACCCCCAGGCACTGAGCAGATTTATTCCCAGTTGAAAAACATAACTACGTATCACACAAACGACTTGATTGGTTTTACTTATGCCGTCCGTGTCGTTTCATCGTTGCCGCTCGATGGACACACACACATACACACACACACACCCTTACACACACACACATATACGCAGGTGAGATTGCAGGGATTTGACCCTTTCCTACATAACCTTCTCTATGATTAGAGAATTCATAGTTACTTAAGGTCGATTACTATATCTTGAACTACAAGGTACCATCCGACACACGAACAACTCAGGTAAATCTTAGCACGGTAGGTTAACAACAACATAAATATATATAGGCAGATTCAGGCATGCTGATTACAGCATTGCTGATAACCGGAACAGTAATGAAAACAAAGTAAGCAAACGAAGAGCAAATTTAGAAAACGTTAGTTGTGTCACTCCAAGACTTTCCCGGCAAGCATAAAACCCCGCACCCAAACCCCTCAAACTCCTCCCCTTCTCCCACCTCGCCAAAATTCATCCCCCCCCTCCCCCCCCCCCCCGACCCACGTGAGTGTGTCGTGTATATGATAGTAAAAGTAGTATTTTTTAGTACTTCCGTGGTATTTTTCTAAAAAATATGTAGTTCACAACGTGATTTCGGTCCAACAAGGCATCTGTGTACCGAATTTCAATTCTCTAACTGCAATATTTCAAGATTGAAGTATGACTAGCGCGGCCTCTGGTGGACTGATTTCAACTACAATATTTTCAACTCTTGCCATGACCACAGTATACCAGACAGTAGCTTCTTTTAGAACAATATTGAAATCAAAGCAAATACGTCACGAGTCATAAGATCTCGGATATCGCCCCCAGATATCCCGCTACTTGGTCCACGCAGATATCCACACGTTCCAAAAGGTCGCCAGCCTTTACCTGCGTGTAATGCTAACCATAGGCGTTCGTCCGGACGTCCCCTTTGCCCACATTCCTCGCACCCTCATCTTGCAATGCCGTGCAGCTCGACAGTAAAGCTACTGGTTGGCATACTGTGCCATGACCGATAGATTCCTGCAAGCCAAACGAAGGAATACACATATAAACAACTTAAGGAATACACATATACACGCAAACACACAGACTCACAGGCATATTTCAGTCTGGAAAGGTATTATTCGTCCCGGGAGTGGTCAATATGTATATATCCGCCTTCATCTCGAAAAAAAAATGTTTCCGTTCACAATCCTTTCCTTCTGCCGGGAAAGTAAAACCTCCTTGGATTTTGTAACGAAATTGTGATTCACATTGGGTGTGTCACATTTTTCACAGAGTGATGATAATTGTAAGAGTTATAGTTGAATTTTGTGGACGCAATATTTATTTTGTGGTGCAAAAATATTTATTGTCGTGAATGTTATGGAAGAAAGTGATTGACTTGTTGTAAATCGTATAAAATATCAAAAAGAATGGCTCGTGTTTAAGGAATAAGAATATGTATAGGAGAATATGCAATGCGCCTCTGACAAAGGCCAACCGATCAAGACGTATGATTTAGGAAATCTTTATACTGAGGAAAATGCTGAAATAAGTTAGAAACCTGCGTTCGGAACGAAAATATGTAAGCTTCTCGAAGAAAAGACGTTCAGATAAAAGATGGTCGTATAAAATTAATTACTGAATTCAGAGTCTTCGGATATATTTAGAGCCACATGAAGATTCTGAGCAGGCAAAGAAGTAGTAGGAAAACCGAGATATGTACACACGAAAGATTCTCTTAATCATGGTATGGGATACTTTGATCAATAGGAAGATGAACAGAAGGAATTAGAGCAAGACAGAGCCAAAATGTGGAAGGCTATGCAGTAAATATTTAAATAAAGGAAACGGATACGGAAACGAAGGAAGAGGAACAGACAAGTTTGCCGCTCTAAACCGATAGGCAGCTTTAGAATTCCACACTACATAGTAGCAGCGAGGATGATTATAACAGAAATCAATTATGGCAGTTCGTTCTGGAGTGAATCTTCAACCGTGAAAAAACGCTAACAGAACAGCGGTAAGTATATAAGCTTGCCCTTGAATTTGTACAATCCTTGATATGGCAACTTTTGGGAGATGTGTTCTATGGGTGATTTTTTATCGTGTCTTTTCAATGAACATAAATTTTAATATATCTTTCCTGTTCTCTGATGACTCTGTACCTCTTTTATTGGCGTCATGTTTAGTCATTTAGTGAGTAGTTTCCAGATTTTCCTGTCTCGGAAAGACAATGATTTAAAATGTATATGTCTATTTTTTGTTACCTGAAGTTTTAATTACCTAAGCTATCTAGAGGGTGAGTTTTTAGTTACCGATATCCTTGAAGGGATTGAATCGGTTCAAGTAAAAATGCAACTTTTGATTTAAAAAATAATAATAAAAATACATAATAAAAAAATGTGAATTTGTATTTTTTTATATAAAATAGTATAAAAAATATTTGAGCACGATGGGTTATCTAGCGGTAGGTAAAATATCGGTAATATTGTTTATTAGCCATATTTTACCCACCGCTAGACGGCGCAAGCGAGCCTAACGCTTCTCAAACTTTTTTAAATAGATACGATTTACAAATTTGACACAAAAAAAAAACAATTATACAATGCACATTTTTTTTAAAATCAAGGTTGCTTTTTGGTCGTACTGATTCACCCCCTTCAAAGATGCCTGTATATACATTTAAGCATAGGTACCATAGTGCGAACGTATTGTAAAGGTCTAGTTAGTTATTGTATTTGGTTAGTTATAGTTATTGTAGTTAGTTATTGTATTTGAATTTCTTTCATAATTAGCTACTTTAATGAGATACTTAGAGTTTATCGAACGGTTTCTCATTTATTTGATGTATACTTTAATCTTTTACTTTGAAATAAGTACAATCAAATTGTTAGGTAAGCAAATTTCGCCAAATACAAGTGGAAAAAATAAGTAATTATGTTCGACTGAAAACACCACTTAATTGAGGCACTCGAGGCACTCTCATAAAAAAAATGTATTAACCTGGCGCAGGCGCCGGGTTAATATTAATACCTAACAGGTTAGGTATTATTTTCCACGAATTATTTTTCTTGTACTCTCCTTTCTTGTATTCTCCTTTACTTCTTCTCCTCAAATAATAAAATTAATTTCAAAGGTTGCTACAGAGCACGGTGGTTCCGCCCATAGGTTATAAATAAAAATATTGACTTAGTCCTATTCCTATTTTAATAATTACATTATATTTTCAAATGACAGGTCTACATTTTAGTATATAAGTATCATAAAATGATGAGTAGCGTAATTTATTACGATCACTAAAACTTGCACTTTCTCCTGCGCGGGCTACTAACTGAAAAGCGCGCGGTAATTAGGTTTTATTAATGTCGTCAATCCCAAAATATTATAGGCTTCAAAGTCCATTGTATAATGAATATCCAAGAACCAGGTACAAGAATTGTTTGTATATTTGTTACGTAACTGTAATATGTTTATTCTTTTTATAAAATGGGTTTTATTATGATAGGGATAACATGTTAAAAGTGGCGAAATTGCTATTTTAAACTAGAGCTTAGTTTTGCGGCCCATAAAAGCCCATAATATTTTATATTTTATACTTTAGCTTATTTCATCCTCTTTTCCAGCATATATATCATTTAGTGCTGAAGTTTGTGAAAGTTTGAAAAAAAAAACAAATTTATTTTATTAAATATGTGAAATTGGCATTGTTACAAGATCGAGTCGGAAAATCAAGCGCCTTGACGTATTCCTCGTTTCGTATTCTGGCGTCAGTCTAAGACGACGACAAATATAACTAAATATTTGAAGACTTGTGAAGTCTTCGAAAGAGTTTTCAATTTTGATCATAACCATCAGCATCTTGATAAAATTATCTGTTGACATAAGGCGATTTAAATAAAATGGATGAAACGTGAGCGAAATGACTCCTTTATATTTACAAAAACATAATGAGTGGCTAGATAAATACGGATGCTTCGGCATTACACCTGCTTTAGTAGCCCTAGTACCACCTGCAAAAAAATATAGTAACTAACTCCATCGACATAACTTGGAGAGTGTCAATGAAGCATTGGCGCGTGATTTCAGTACTGTACAGGATATAATAGAACCTACTTGTATTAGCGTCGATGACGCGCTTTCGATTTTAGTGGAAGCAGAACTAGCCAGAAATAAAAAACTAACACTTTCCGAGCTACATAAAAGACCTAGTAGCAAAAAAAGACACATATCCAAAGCTAGAGACAATGACTTTTACCGAATTATTAGCGGAAGTAAGTCTCCAGGGTCTGCTGAATCATATTTCTTTCCGACTTGTAAAATCATATTAGGAAGTACTTGCGGTGATCCAACAAAATGATCTGTTGTCTTTGTGGCTCTACTCCGAAACAAATGAACGATATCGACGGATCACTAAAAAGAGCAGTAATAAAGGCCGCCACACATGTAACGATATAATTGCACAAGTTTAGACTTGTGCAAGTTTGCATGACGTCCATATGGACCACACACGGCTCAAGTTTGTTTGTACAATTTCATTCAATTTCATTTCTGTGTTGCGACTAGACTGGGCTTGTTGTGCGCAATGGATGACGCTTTGGCAATTGTTGGTTTTATTTTTGCTACAAGAAAAGTTAAAAAACGTCGAAGAAACAGAACTGTATGGTATAAAGACTGGTTAAGGAAAAGAGACCATTATTCCCACATCAATTTATTAAATGAATTGAAATCTGTACCTAAAGACTGGCATAATTGTGTGGCATAATATATCTGGCATAAAGTGGGTTCGTAGACATCATTGGTGCCTGCTCCAGATCGTTTAGACTCTTCTACCTTTTTATTTTCTTTTCGGTAATTCGTACGTAAGCCATTGATTTTTTTAACAACTAAATCACGGTTGGCACTTGGTTCTATTTTTTTAAATTGTTCGATTAATTTACCATAAGCAGCATGTTTTTTAACCCTATTGTGGTAGTCTTTTGCTTTGATTTGCCAAATACATGGCTCACTTCTGTAAATACTTATAAAGTCCTCCAAATTCTCTCGAACTCCAAGTCTCTCAGTCGTCATTTTGGCGCGATACCAACAGCAGGACGTGCGTACAAGGAGGCGGCTAAGATACCACTGGACACTTCGAACGCGGCATGCCACACACTTTCAAGTACACTTGCGCAAGTCTGACAATCGCGCAAGTTCGGATGCGAAATTTGAATATTTTTTAAACTTGTGCAATTCCAGAAATTTGCGCCATAATCTTCCCACACACGTAACGAAATACTTGCTCAAGTCTAAACTTGTGCAATTATATCGTTACGTGTGTGGCGGCCTTAACCGAAGAAATATTGAATTTTGGATTATCACCACTGCATGCGTGGATTTGAATTTTCGAATTTTTCTCCACGTATCCTATCGACTAGACTTCTCAAAATGGAGTACAGGACAAGAAGAAAAGTCGCAGCTTAATGCAAAAACAAAACGTGTACAGGCGGAGTCCAAAAAAAATTGATTTGATAATTGACAAGCCAAAACAGGGTGGAAATTCAAATGATATTAATACGGCTCGAAGATTTTTTGCCATCCCTTCGCGGTCTGCCGAAATAACGGGTATAAACCGAGGTATCATATAGAGATGTGGAATTGTACTAAGAACCATATCCTCTGGCTACGATATAAACATCCCGGCCTTCTAGTAATTTGATTTGCAAACCGCCAAAGAATTTACCAAGAAGTACCCATGGTACAATATACCAGCTTCAGTCCACAAAGTACTAATACATGGCGCACAAATTTTCCGCCATGCAATTTTACCAATTGGATAGTTGACAGAAGAAGCTGCATATGAGAAAAATAAGGACGTCAAATCGTTTAGGCTAAGAAACACGCGAAAAATGTTTAGGCAAGCTACAAACCAATAGGTTATTCTTAAGCTCAGACCCACTAATGAATAATAATTAATCGGCCATTACCGAAAAAAACCAAAATCTAGTTTTAGTGACGTAGTTCTAAGTCTTCTTAGTAACTTTTTTTTATGAATTTTGGATCTGTAAAATTGTGGAACTAATAAATAGGTCTGACATTTAATTTTAAAAATGCATAAATATTTGCTTAAAAAAAATAAGTTATGGACAATAAATCCCGATTTGTGTTTATAGGAGTCTTTATGGTATGTTTCAATTATATACATGTTATAATAAAACGAAAACACCTGTTATTTACATATTTTTGAACGATTCTCCTATACTACCGGAACCACTGTGCGACGGTTTAATGCTTGTATTCGCAATGCAGCCGACGACGTGTAACACACATATTTTTATTATTACTCAAATTATTTATTTTTATTATGTTTCACTATTTTCCATAGGTGTAAAACGAATTTATCTGCGGGTTGCTATACTGCTCCACTTTGGAGGCGCCATCGCAGCGCAGCTCAGGTACAAAACAGGTATAACAATAGAATGGATGCAACTATACCTGCAACTCCAAGCTGATAATTTCGTCATGCCGAATTAGATATTGTTGTTCCTTTCTCCATTCCAATCGATCATCCCTTAATTAAATTACACAACACTAAACCTGCAGCCATATTTTGCGCGGATGTTTTTCACATTTCAAATAACGATTTCTAAAAGTATGCCAGAGCATTATTAGGTAGTAAAATATTGAAACTTTATTGTCGAACTCGGGTTTGTACTTGTTGTATCAGTAGGCATTGAGGAGCAGACTGGAAGTCAATGGTGGCCTTTGGAATGCTCATGAGATTGTTACACCCTAAAGTTAGAAAAGTGCAACATTGTTTTTTTTTAAGGTTATTGTACTTCGAGCAATACAGATACTACCCATTATTATATCGTATGATTGGGTTCAATCCTTTTCACTTCAGTAGAGTGATGCATTATGGTCCAGTCATATTAGGGGTTTTATCTCGCAATGAGAGATAATAAGCTAGAAACTCGTATACCTACACCTTTATTTTGGCGTTCTAAAAGTTGTCTCAAAAGTCTCATAAAATCTCGTGTCTACGTCGTAAGTTATTAAAGGTCAAAGGTCACGAAAATCGTTTTTTTAGCGATTATCTAGGTTGCTATAGCTCCAATGATGTTAACATATATTATTTAAAAAACAGAGCATAAAATTTACGTCAAATTTTGTTCCAAACATTTTTTCATGCGGTGATTCGGTGCGGTGATGCGGTGATTTCATTTTCATATATATTTTTTAACGACCTTGCATTACAGTATGTATGGCTGAGCGCTGTGCGATTTCCGCCCTCTATCTCAAAAAAGGTTGAACGCAAGACAAAATGTCTGCAACAGAATTTGTCGCAAATTTTATAGTCTAAAATTTTTATTGTAGATGTTAACTTCATTGGAGCTATAGAAACCTAACTTTTTACAGTGGAACTGCCGCCCAGAAACGACTGGCTAAAAAGCCAACTGCACTGGGAGGCCGGTAGCCTTAAATGGTTTACTGATGGGTCCAAATCGGTACTGGACGTAAGCTGCGATATATATGGAGAGCGAACAAACTTCGAAAGAAGTGTAAACTTGGGGAAATATGCCTTTATATTCTAAGCGAAGGTATACGCCATTATTTTATGTGCTGATATCAACCTCTAAAAGAACTACGCCAACCATCGTAGCTATATCAACTCGGATAGCAAGGCAGCTATTATGGCACTAGCCTCGAATAGCATTAATTCAAAGCTAGTGCAAAACTATTGCATTCCCTGGGCGAAAAGAACAGGTTAATTCTAAGATTTGTTTCCGGCCATGCAGGAATCGAGGGAAATGAAAAAACCGACGAACTTTCTAAGACGGAGCAAAGGGAACGTTATACTGCCCTGAACCTTGCTGTGGCGTACCAAAAAGCCTTGCAAACCGCTCAAACAAATATGTTTAGAACAATCAGTCAACCACTGGAACAACACGCCAGGGTTGAATCAATTCAAAGCGCTAATTAAGGCTTACGACCCTAAGATGTAAGATCGGATGCCCAACACGGGTTCCGTCCTAATCGTTCCACAACTACCAACCTATCCGTTTTTACAGATTATGTTACTGGTGAGTTGGATAGCACCTCAAGGGGACAAGTGGATGTCGTGTATTTGGATTTCAAGAAGGCCTTTGACAGAGTCGACAACGATGCGTTACTCCGAGAACTGGCTGCTGCTGGATTCTCGAGTAAACTGTTGAAACTTTTCGCAGATTACTTGGGGGGCCGCCAGCAATTCGTTAAATTTGGCAATTTTGAATCCAAACTATACAACACTCAATCGGGGGTTAGCCAAGGATCAAACTTGGGGCCTTTGTTATTCAACTTATTTGTTAATATTCTGAGTAAAGTAGTCACATCTGCACGTTGTCTAATGTTTGCTGATGACCTCAAATTGTTTTTATCAACTGGAAGTGCTGAGGCCTGCGAGCTCTTCCAGCGTGATATTGATGCAGTTTATGCATGGAGCCAAGCTCGTAACCTTCACTTCAATATTAACAAATGTGCAGTGATGACATACACAAGATCCCCTGATCATCTGATGTATGATTACTCCATCGCTGGATGTGTGCTTCCCAGAGTTACTGAAGTCAAGGACTTGGGAGTTTTTTTCGACCCCAAGTTAAACTTCAAGGAACATATTAGACAACTATCTACAACTTCTTTCAAGCTTCTAGGGTTTGTGATACGGCAATCCAAGCACTTCAATAATATTCGGGTTATATTGTACAACTCGATTATTAGAAGTCGCATGGAAACGAATGCAGCTATTTGGAATCCACATGAAGATACTTATACCCTCATGCTGGAAAAGGTACAGAAGTGTTTTTTGAGATTTCTGTACTTCAAGCAGTACGGATATTATCCATTTTTGTATCCGACTGCATTTATCACAGGCATGGTTGGCTATAATTCTCTCTGTCTCAGAAGAGAAATGCTGACTATGTCCTATATTTTCAATCTAATTCGTGGTAAAACTGATAACCCTAGCTTACTAGCCAAGGTGGATCTATTCATACCAAATAATTATCTCCGTGCTCGATCGCACCATCTTTTCGCGGAGCCGTTCTCGCGCACTAACCTTACGAGGTGGAACTTGTTGGCGCGTGCTTTGCGGCGCTTAAATGAAATTCACTCGATGGCACCAGATTTTGATATTTTTACCGCCAACCCTCACTTGTTTAAATTGCAAGCTATTAATTATTTATTCTTACATGATAGCTAGTATTATAAGTGTCATTCTATTTGTATAGTTATGGTAATATCTTTATTAATTTTACTTCTCAATGCCTTGGTTTTACTGTTATGTTGATTAGTAATAAGTGAATAAACACAATAAATAAAAAATAAAAAAAATAAAAGATGGCCCGTGGGGCCTTATCGCTAAACACAATGCCCCACCAGCGCCTGCTCATGGGGCATTGTGGCATTAACAAACATATGTACAACCTCAAGCTCCGAGACACAAAAATGTGCAGGTTCTGCCAAGGGGCAGAGGAAACTCCCCTGCTTCTCATGTGCGAGTGTGGCTCGCTGATGCGTAAAAGATACATCCACTTGGGTGGTCATTACCACCAACCTGAGGAGGTAAAACAATGTGGCGCCAAAAGCCTGTTGCGTTTTTTAAATGACACGAGACTTAGCGCAGAACTATAGTAGGTGGCGAACACAATAGATCAGCAATGGTCGCAGTGTTACAAGGCTCATAAAGACATTAGAAAAGCCCACACAATAAATAATATAAAAACCTAGATAATCGCGAACCTGAGCCTGAATTTTGGTGACCTTTGACCTGTAATAACTTACGACGCAGTCACGATATTTTATGAGACTTTTGAGACAACACTTAGAACTCCAAAATGTAGGTATATGTGTTAGATATTGGTGTAGTGGAAACTCTTCAGATCTTCAAACTTCTTTTATTTCTTGATTATGTACAGAGGTATAGTAAATAACGTCTCGACTTAGGATAATAGAATGAAATAATATGATTAATTGCCGCTGTTTTATACAAGCTTAATCTACATTGTTATCATTGAAACTTTGGTCGTCCATGTTTGTTCGGACATCTACATTAAATAATTGAATAATAATTAATAATAGTTCTAAGACGCAATGCACGTTACTATGCTAATATACACGAGATAAAGTCCAAAAAGGTGTCCTCTTGATATGTAACACCTTTCCCCTTAGAATAAAGATGAAGCATTAGTGCTTGATCTTTGAGTGGTTAGTGCCGTTATTTCTTCGTCTTCATCCTCCGAAATGTGTTCGTGTGTCGGTCGCTCTCTGTCTGGCATCGGTATAGCTTGCTTGTGTCTCCTGTCCGCTGGTATAAGGGTCGAAACAATTATTAAAGATTTGTATGCGTCTGCTTTGGTGTTCTGGTGATCTGTGCCGGTGTCAAATCTTCATAGGGTTGATCTTGCAGTATTTGCATAGTATATATGATAATATAGTTAACCCTATGCCTAGATGAGTCCATAAAAATGTTGACTGGTATCGTGGCGTAAATGATTTTGATTTAGATTCTTCTAGTTCTTTATGGAATTCGTCAATGTGGTGTCTGATTTTGCTTAGT
Source organism: Micropterix aruncella (assembly GCA_944548615.1). NCBI lineage: Eukaryota > Metazoa > Arthropoda > Insecta > Lepidoptera > Micropterigidae > Micropterix > Micropterix aruncella. The sequence continues at coordinate 32,777,028 of OX155980.1, forward strand.
GAATTCCAATGGCAATTCGTTGATCGGAAGGGGGTTAACCGCGGAACATCTATATTCTTCACGTTTTCGAAATCGTCTTCTGTTCTGATGTCGGGGGTGATGATGGGGTATGTCACGTTCTCTTCGCTTGTTCGGAACGCCGAAAGCGTACCGTATCCAGTATGGACTTTACAATCAGGGGGTAAAGTTATTATTCCATCTCCTTAGTATGTACAGCCATTTATTGCTTGTTAGTGGCTGAAAGGTGTTAATCACGGCTAAGAAGGTGCTTGTAGTGTATGTCTTTGGAATTGATACGGAGTTGCTGTACAGTATTTGAATTTCGCATAAAGGCCGTGTCGCAGAATCGTAGACAATTAGGCCATTGCAACCTTCCTTCTTTTTTCGTGCAAAAGTTTTGCAATCCTCCAGTGAGCTTATCGAAATATATTGCTGTCCATTTGGATTCGTGGCTACGTACATATGCTCTGGTATTATGGTGGTAAAATAGGATGAGTTCAGGTGTTGGATAGGTATGGAGTATAGGTGATATAGTGTGAATTTGTCATTTTGGATGAGGGGAATTTCTAACGTATATATCAACTTGCTAGCGTAGACATAAGCGGTCATTGCTGATGATTCTAGTAAAGCATGTATGTTATTGAGAGTGATTGGCACGACTAGTCTTTTACCGGTCCTAAGGTGGTTTGATTTTAGTAGTTCTTGATATAATTTCTTTAATGTTATAACTGAGGGATGTACTGTATTGGATTTCGCAAAAGTATACTGGTAAGGCAGTCATTAATGTCGTTCTCCAGACTGACTACCCATTCAAGGAGCTGCAGTGAGATGGTGGATACTTCTTCATTTATTTTTATATCGAAAATAAGTTTCGATGTGGAGTTCAAATATATGTTTAGTCTGTCGATATTTTCGTGGATATCGTTGTTCACGTAAAGCGTGTATACAAAAGAGGATTGTTTATCTTAACCTAAACAGCAAGTGAGCAATACTATGTGATATTGATTCAATAATAGAGTAACTGATAAGACGTAACGTAGAAATGAGTGGTTATCGTAAACGAGCACATATGACTTACTGACATATTTTAGTTTAATAATGATTTGTTTTGTTTATTGTTACAAGACCTTAAAGGGTTTTAACCGTACAAGGTTTTCCTTTAATTTATAGACTAAATGATATACATAATTATTTGTTCATATTGACGTTTAAAACATTAGATTCGAGAAAAATAATAGAAATTTACTAAAACTTTAGTTTGGTAATGTGAACGGTCGAAGTCGATTAGCATGAACTAGGTTGTTTCTCCCGGACTTCCTAATGATATAATTTTCATTAAAACCTGCTCGAATGATTTCATAAGGCCCTTCCCACTTTGGCTCTAGATTGTTTGGATTAGGGGTGCGTAACATGACTTTGTCGCCTATATGGTACTTTGCGATGTTCTTTATTTTATTGTCATATCTTTCTTTTGCCCTTTCCTTCATGGCTTCAACGTTGCGTGCGGCTGTTTCCCGGGCGATTTTCAGTCTTTCTCCCAGGTCCTTAACATATTCGCAGGCAGTGTATTCGGAGATAGGTTTTAATTGGAAAAAGGGGCGAGGTTTGTAACCAAAAAGTAACTCGTATGGGGTATACCCGGTAGACGCATTAACGGACGTATTGTGACACATTATCGCAAAAGGCACTATCTGGTCCCAGTTTCTCAATCTACGGCTGTGGTACATTCGAATGTGATCGCGCAGTGATGCGTGGAATCTTTCTAAGGCACCATTACTTTGTGGATGGTAGGCAGTATTGAATGTTTGATTTGAATTAAAGAATTTCATTAGTTGTTTTATGGTGTTGTTCAGGAATTCCGCACCTTGATCGGAGTGGAAACGTTTGGGGATCCCGAAATGCTGGCTAAAGTATAGCAGTTGTCTCGCAACTGTTAGCGCTTCCTTATCGGGAATCGGATAAGCTTGTACGTACCTTGTTAGTTCATCTTGCAAGGTGAGGATGTATTTATTATTATTGTCGCTGATTTCAGAGTACGATACGAGGTCCATTGACACTCGCTCGAATGGTTCAGTGGCTTGTGATGTTATAACCATAGGTGCCTGGAAAGTTTTTCGTTGCGTTTTGTTGCGTTGGCATGTCAGGCAGTTTTCGATATAGTTTTTGATATCTTCAGCCATGTTCTTCCAAAAATAGACCTCTCGAATTTTCCTAGTCGTTTCATTTATTCCGCGATGGCCCGCCAATGGTTCGTCGTGATAGGTTTTTAAGATATTGGGCCGTTCCTCCGGGTTTGGATGTACTACCTTATCTTCGCATATTGTTATCATACAGTTGTATGCGTCCGCCAGGTATGCTGTTACATTGGATTGTTCGTTACCTCGCATCAAGCAGGTACGGTCGCTTTTGAGGTCAGGTATATGAAGTGTTTTTATATCGTGTCGTTGCAAACATGATAACAGCGACTTGAAATAGTTTTCTATGTCCCATGGGTCGAAGTAATTTATCCTAGTGCAGGTCATAAATAAGTTTTGTCCCTCTGGAGAGATTAAAATATCAGTGTCGTATATGTTTTTGTGTTTTCTCAAATAGAAGTCTATTTGTATTTGCATATCCGGCGTTTGTTCACGTGCTTTATCTATCACCGCTTTGAATAGTTTATTTTGATTCGAGATTTGGCATGACACAGGAATAAATATATTTTTGTGGGCTGTGTTCATTAGCTGACTTGGAGATAATTTGAAGTTAGGAATATTTATGTCATGGTTGGTTTTTACGGAGAAAGCTTCGTAGTTTATTTGTAGATAATCGTCGGGTCTTTCCCGTGGGGTGTCTTTGCTTCCTCCTGCGGTGTTATAAGTGGATATTTGAGGAGGTCGTGATAAAGCGTCAGCGTTAGTATTATATTTACCGGCTTTGTGTATTACCTCATAGTCAAACTCTTCCAGTTTCAGTCGCCAGCGCACTAATTTACTACCTGGATCTTTCATTGAGAATAGGTAGGTGAGAGGTTTGTGGTCTGTAACTATTTTAAATTTTCTGCCGTACAAATATGGTCGAAAGTGTTTTGCGGACCATACTATAGAGAGTAGCTCGCGTTCAATCACTGAGTAATTAATTTCTGCGTCGTTCAGTGTCCTGGAGGCATATGCTATTGGTAGGTCTTTGCCAATTTCCCCTTGTGATAGTACTGACCCTAGCGCGTATTTAGAAGCGTCCGTAGTCAGGATAAACTCTTTATTAAAATCAGGATATTGAAGAATTGGTGGGTTAGTGAGTAGTTGTTTGCATTCATTGAATGCTGATTGTTGGGGCTCTCCCCATTTGAAAGAAACGTCCTTCTTTAATAAATTCGTTAGGGGTTTCGTGATTTTGCTGAAGTCCTTGAGGAACCTCCGATAATACCCCGTGAGTCCGAGGAAACCCTTGATGTCAGTGCGTGTTTTAGGGGTGGGATACTCCATTACTGCTCTTATTTTTTCTGGGTTTGGCCGCACTCCATCTTCTGATATAACGTGGCCCAGGTATGTCACTTCGTGTCTAAGAAACTCGCATTTGTCTGGCTGGATTTTGAGTTGATATTTTCGGAGTCTGAAAAATACCTCTCGTAGTTTTTGATCATGCTCTTGTAGACTCGCTGCAAATATTACGATATCATCCAAATAGACGAAACATCGCTCGCCTTGGAGCCCTTGCAAGACAGAATCCATGATACGCTGAAAGGAATTTCCGGAGTTACGGAGCCCCATGGGCATCCTCTTCATTTCATATTGACCGAAAGGGGTACTAAACGCCGTTTTTTCTGCGTCCCCGGGATTTAGTTGAATCTGGTGATAGCCTGATGCTAAATCTAGAGTGGTGAAATATTGCGAGTGGCCCAATCTATCCAGGATATCGTTAATATTGGGGATGGGATAAGCGCTATTTAATACGAGCTCGTTTAATTTCCTATAATCTATCACTAATCTCCACTTCTGTTTCCCAGATGCATCAGGTTTTTTGGGTACCACCCAGATTGGGCTGTTCCATGGTGATGAACTGGGTTGTATGATGTCTTGTTCCAACATTTTTTGAATTTGTTGTTCTACTTCCTGTTCGTGAATTTTAGGAAGGCGGTAAATTTTTGCACGTACTGGGTTATTTGTGGTTGTGGGTATGGAGTGTTTTACGTGATTGTTAAATGTCAGTTTATCCCCGTCCAGATAGAATATATCCGAATATTCGGAGATCACTCTGTGTAATGATCTTAATTCTTCCTCGTTCAGATGTCGGTCCCTGATAAGATCTAGTATTTGTTTCTTTCTTTGTGTTGTATTTGTGTCTTGCTGTCTCATGTCTGTGTTTACACTATTTATTTGATAACTGGAGTTCATTTGTTCTACACTGAGCGTGGGTATTGTTATTGTCTGTTCCGTTTCAGTAGTGTTTACACATGTGATAATAAATTTGTTGTTTCGGACTCTCACTATCGCCCTTGGTAGGTGCAGTCCGTTATCTAATGTTTGATTTTCAATTATCGCGTCCCCGTCGCTTAAAGACTCCGTTCGACATAATATCACCGTTTCTGTGCGTGCGTGTAACACGTACTTATCTGTGTCTTTGCCTTTTATTGATTCGTCTTTCAAATAATGTAGTCTATAGGTTTTATCTCGTATTTGTATAATTTTTGGTTGAATGAATATCTGGGCGTTGAACCTTGACATAAAATCGTTACCCAGTATGCCGTCTGCGGCGATATTTAGATTTGGTACGTGAAAATTGAATTTGGGAAAATCATCTAATGCTATTTTAGACTTCCCGTAACTCTGAATAGGAGATTGTGCGCTTGAAATGCCTACTATGGCCACCTGACTGGATGCGTCGAGGAAATTTGAACCAATTTTGTTCCTGTGAATCACGGATATACCTGCCCCAGTGTCTACGAGGAGGGTTAAAGGGTTTCCATCTACCCGGAACGTACAGTATAAGAGGTTATCCGGCGGTACGTCATTTAATGAAGAAATGGCAAAAGTGGGAATTTCTTCTCGTGGTTTGTTTGACCTAAGGTGGTATACTTTGATCTCGATGGATGATTTGGCAAATATTTCGCATAAGATTTCTCGAACTTGTTCCCATTCCAAACGATCTAGACCACAGCCTAACCTGGGGATAGCGATTTTCTTTACGTTGTGACTATGAATTTGTCGATACAATTCCGCCAGTGATGCCTTTAGACTGTCATAGGTTGGTTTATCTGAGCTGTATTTTTTTGTAACGAGATAATAAATGTGCCTGCTGTCTTTTTGGATTGAGGCAACGCCACCGATTTTTACATTCTGATTTAGCAGGTTACTGATAGATCCGAATTTTTCCTTGAAATTCACGGCTATGCCGGCGTTCATTTTGAAATCGCTGGCCACACAGTGGCCTAGCGCGTATTCGGGGTCTGAGTCAAAAATGTCTCCCTCTACTTCGATGAATCGGAATTCTTTTCCTGTCGCCTCCGGTGACTTTTGATTTTTTAGTTCTGATTCGATAATAGACTGGGTAAATTGGGGATGATTGTTCTTTAGAGATTTAGAAATGGAATTAGGCGATTCAGAGCTAGATATAGTAATAGATTTAGTAAGTTGGGGCTGATCGCCCTTTAGAGATTTAGTAGTAGAATTAGGGGATTCAGAGCTAGATTTAGTAGGCTTAGAATGAGATTTGGTAAACGATTTGGTAGATTTAGCATGCGATTTATTCATAGATTTAGAATTTTTAGGACGCGTTTTGGTGCTATACTTAGCATCCGATTTAGTAATTTTGGGGTGATATTGCATAAGGGAATTAGGATCATTCTGACTTTGTGTAGAACTAGTACCGGATATGGACGATAGTTGATTTTCGTCTGTTTGTGTACCAACGTCGCGCCGATTTCTACCATAGATAATCTCATTCGGCGTCGGTGGTTTATTGTTGGCTAAAAGACATGGAAGGGTTGGCGCGCGTTTCTGATGGGAATTTTTTTGTGCGTGAGCGGGTGGCTTTCTCGCTTCGTTTATTATTACTTTTCTAGATTCGGAGTCTCCATCCGCGAAGTTGAGCAATGGTTGAAAGCGGTTTCCGAAGAGATGCTCCTTTCGTCGGCCGCCTTGGAGTTTAAATTATTGACGCGAGCTGGATGTATCGGGGTTTGTTTATTCTGGCCGTAATTGTTTTGTATATGAGTCTGGTCCCTATAGTTATTATATTTGTTATTATTATACGCTCTTTTTCGGCACTCAGATATCATATGCCCGGGGTGTTTACAGTAGCTGCATATTTTTGTTAGATAAGTTGTTGGCGGACGAAAATTGAGTGGTTGAGGAGTGTCTCGAGTTTTCAAAAAAGGTGACCTGGTTGGGGCTTCAATTGCCCTATTTTTGTATAAATTTTGTCTGGCTGCATTCATGTCTCGTATTTTGCCTTCCTGTATTGCGAACTGTCCTGCCTCCGATAGGCTAGAAAACTCCTTGACACGAAGCATGATCCCTATATCTGATTTTAATCCATTTATGAAGACATTTAAAGCTGTTTCTTCCGTCATAGCCCTGCGCCCGCTTATCGTACTATCTGTTATTTCTGTTGTTAGTTTTTCGATTATCTTGCTCCTACATAAATCGACTCTGATAAAATATTCATTTATGGATTCGGTGGAGTTTTGGAACATTGACTGCAGCTCTAGGTTCAAGTGTCCCAGTGTTTTGGTTTGCGAATATTTCTGAATTAGGAAATCCCTCAAATCTTCCCAGCTTGTGTATTGTTTGGCATGTGTGTCAGATGAGCTTGTACCTGTGATTTTATTCAAGGTGTATACTAACAATATTTCTCGTTGGGCCGGGTTTGCTAAACGGAACGCGGAGTCACATGACCTGACAAAACGATATACTTGGCTATTGTTGGATGTGTCAAAGTCTGGTATTAACTGTAATATTATGCTGAGTGTTAGTATTTCCGGTGCGATGTTTGTGGTCTGAGCCGTTTTGGTTTCTTCGATTTTAGTCATTGTAAAAGAAATGTTTAGCAAGCGAAAAGTAATATGGAAGTGCGTGGGAAAATGAGTATTTGAAGATGGGCGTAGAGGAATAGGGATTGGAGTGTTATATTTTGAGGTTCGGGATATTTTTAGGATAGAGCATAGAGTTAGCCACTTACCATATCAACAAGGTGTAGATGATTTTCATGTTGGTTCGGCAGGGAGGTTTCAAAACCCTTCAGGTACCGTGTCCGTCCTTGGCGATGTTTGTCCTGGACAGGCCCGTTTGTCCCCGTCTTACTGCTCCAGCAGAAATCCTACGTCGACTGCGCCAAATGTTAGATATTGGTGTAGTGGAAACTCTTCAGATCTTCAAACTTCTTTTATTTCTTGATTATGTACAGAGGTATAGTAAATAACGTCTCGACTTAGGATAATAGAATGACCTAATATGATAAATTGCCGCTGTTTTATACAAGCTTAATCTACATTGTTATCATTGAAACTTTGGTCGTCCATGTTTGTTCGGACATCTACATTAAATAATTGAATAATAATTAATAATAGTTCTAAGACGCAATGCACGTTACTATTTATTTATTTATTTATTTATTTATTTATTTATAACGTACAAGAACAAAAAAATACAAGGACATGCATACTGTTGTACATGAGGAATAATTAAGAACAAACATTATAATTGCGAAAAACACAGCTCTATGGATATAAATATGCTAGCATATCCGAATGAGGCGAAATCGCACAACCAACTAGACCTAGAAGGTCTGTCTCTGGCTGTGCTGTGTTATACCAACTGTATTTTTGTAACTCGCGAACTGACGAAGGTGATCAATTTTAAATATTTCTAAATCTAACAAATGTGTTGTTTACACAAATTAAAGTAAAATTTAAAGTAGAAAAAAAATAAATATATATGTATGCAATTAAGGGCTAAAAATAAAGTAAACTTTACATTATATACAATAAATTTAAGTGGAAAATAAGTAATAATATATACAAATATATGAATAAACACTACATTTTATTATATAACTATGCTATATTATATATTTTATTATATAACTATGCTAATATACACGAGATAAAGTCCAAAAAGGTGTCCTCTTGATATGTAACATATGGAGTTTCCAGTTTATTATCTCTCATTCAGAGGTAAGCCCTTTTTTTTTTGCCTAAGTGACTGCACTATACATCTTACACATTCTAACAATACCGAATGGATGAGCAGATTGATCATAGAAAAACAGATGATATTGAACTCGGGTAATAACCTCGACGATATTACTCTAAAATTCATTGTTTCATATATACATTATTAGCAAGCTACTTTCATGCCGATCTCTTTCTAATATAATTACGAGCGTAGTCGAGTGACATGTAGTTATACTATTCATTGCTATACACTGCTGCTTGCTTATTAAAATCGCTAAATGATATTTTAAGCGATTAAAATGAAAAAGTCATTCACATTATTGAATCCAATTTTATAGTTGGAAACGTTCGGCGACATTCTTAAAATGGGACTAAATTTTACTGTTAGGGACGTGTTCATGTTCTAGCATAATGAGGTGCGTTTGTGCATGAAAAAGACAACTAGATTCTCTGTGATATGCTGCCGTGCTGCTCAGCTGTCTGTTTTGTCAATGGTGTCCCGTAATACAATTATTGATTATAAGAGATCTTATAAATCTTAGATAGCGTCATGCCGAAATCGAACTGCTGAAAGGGCTGGCAACGTTCGGCCGGGTCTTGTACGCTACTTACAGACTACCTGGCTTTCACAGTAAGTCAGCAGTCCCACTCGGCAGATCAAAGGTATCGCTCAGTCCCTTAGGTTAGATTTTTCAGGTAGTCCAGATTTCTCACACTTCAAGAAGATTTTTTCATCTTTTTGGGATCGGCCAATAAACTTTAATCGAAATCCGGCTTCTATGCATACAAATCAGCTCGTTATGAACGGGCATATATTCTAGTTTGTAATGACGGAGTTACTCCTAGATCTAGTGCTCGACTTATCACAGCCATAAACAGATGTTCTGGCGGTGATATCTGTTCTGGCGGTGTTCATCTACACAATTTCTACTTATACCAGATGGTATAAGTAGAAATTGTGTAGATTTTGTCAGTGCTCATAACATATCAGAAAGTATCATCCTATCCGTTGTCGAAGGAGCAAAAAATAAAAACGATACGTTGTTATGGTATAATATTCTCGTATACGCGTAGGAAAGATTCCACTCTCGAACTCGCGTTTAATCGGGGCGATTTTGAGAAAATTACAAAGGACTGCGCTCATAAATCAAAGTTTCGTAATCTTTCGCCTCGAAACTAACTCAAAACAATATCGCTAGGGTGACCAAGTATTTAATAAAGTTGGAATTAAGGTAATGGATAAAAACATATATTTAATCGTTATTTTCTCGCAGAGGGTAGTGTATAAAACACCTAGCTATGTCCCACACTTGATAGTGACGACATAGCTAGGTGTAACTTTGCCTCCCTAACCTATAAATTATACCTGAATCTGATAATCTACAATAACAATCTGTCGTCGTCTGCCGTCAGTAAAAGATATGTTATTCACTTGGATTCGACTGATTTCACTCCTACCTTTTTAAAAGAAACAGGGGTACCCTTCTAGATATAGCATCGCATAATCAAAATAAATAGTTTATAACAAATTTTCTAACAAAAGTTATACAAAAAGATAGATAAAAACCAAGTTTCATGAAATCGAAGACTACCACTGTTGTTTAACATTATAAATAGGATAAAACGAATTTACCGCGTGAGGTGTGTAGCCCCGGACGTTTCGGCGACGTTGCAACCGCCGGTGTCCAGGGTAGTCTCGTTCTGTCTACCCTGGACAAAGGCGGTTGCAACGTGTCCGAAACGTCGGGTACTACAATCTTCACGCGGTAAATTCGTTTTATCCTATTTACAAAAGTTTCATGTTACTAAAGTGTATTGTTATAGTATTATAAATAATGTTAATAATAGTCTTTATTATATTATAAGAAATATGGATCAAAATTAGCCATAATGACTTTCGCATTCCAATTTTAAAATATCATTTTATAAGTCAATTAGTTGTCGAATCGTCTAACTAAATGATTTTGGAAACAGAATTTTATGACAAAAAATAAGACTTCGTCTTAAAAAAAAATAAACCATAAAATCATTTTGCTGCATAAAACTAGTAAACATAGGTTTCCTAATTGTTTAGGGTTCTTTAACTCTTTGACTCTAATATTAACGAAAGATTTTCCCCCCTAAAAGGGAACTCCCGGTATACACAAGGAGGGAACTCCCGGTGGACCTATTGTTTCCTCTTTCAATTCTCCAACAGAGCGGATATCCACATACCTAGATTCGTTTCTGCAACCGTTTGCTCATCGCTGCCATCGCATATTACGCTGATCACGGATATGTATCACTTTCTGGATATAGTACGAAATATAGATCTGGCTTCTCATGCGAACATTTTACTCGCCGCGGTCGATGTGGTATCACTGTACACGAGCATCCCACATTCGGAGGGCTCGAGTGGCATGAAACACTATTTGGATCTCCGGCCACTACCTCATTCACCTTCCACCGGCTTCCTGGTCGAATTACCTGATTTCGTGTAGAACCGTAATGCCTTTCATTTCAACATGGATTTTTTCTTACAAATTAAAGTGTGGCGATGGGTATAAAATAGCACCCGCCTACGCCAATTTGTACATGGGTCGTCTAAAAGAATCGTTTCTATGTACGCAGCAACTTCAACCGTCTGTATGGCTGCGATACATTGACGATATCTTTCCGCTGTGAACAAACGGAAAGGAGAAGTTAGCTATCTTTCACGAAAGCCTCAATAATTTTTCCTGCCTAAATTTCACGCGAAGTATCTGACCACAGGGTGACGTATCTCGATGTGAACCTAACTCTCACCAACCACCAGCTGTATCTACACTACAGCAGTTGTCACCTCCCCCCCCCCCCCCCACACACAAAGCGCGCGATTCCTCGTTCACTTTCCATACGTGGATATTGCATTTGCAATCAGGATTCCAGTCGGAAGGACACGCTCGAATCAGCTCTGCTGAAAAGGTATTATCCCATCGAACTGCTCACTAAACAAATCATTTTAGCCACAGGCGCTTCCAGCAGGATACCCCCAGAAATTCTTCAACGACGGAATCTCTTGTTGGGTCCCCGTTGTCGCGTATCGGAGACCTCCCAACCTGCGCGATATTTTGTGTCGCACTGCCCCTAGTGCCAGCATAAGCACAACTCCACTACCAGGTTCTTTTCCTCGCAACAATAACCGATGTAAAATGTGCCTTATTATTTTATTCGTTCAGTCTCGCAAAACGATGTTTCGTTCTGTTCAATAGCCCTAATGCTAAAGAAGTCTACACAAATAGCACACAAGCGGACTGCGCTTCGCAAAGCTGCATTTACCACTTACAATGCAGATTTTGTGAGGCATTTTATGTAAGTGAAACTACTAATAAAGTCAATCTTCGCATGGATAATCATCGTCGCTCAACCAAAGGAGGCGTATCAAATCTTCCGATCCCACCCATGCGCGATCGCATGACAAAAGCTTCTATAAGTGCTTTACTGTGAAAGTCATTAGGGATTTTCCGGAAAACACACTATATGGGTGCTAGGAGCATGCCAGGGGTGCGGACTAAACGTCCAACATTGTGTTTCAAAATTAACACATGTCAAAACGATATTAATACATACATATCACGGGGACACACACACACACACACACCCTCACACACACACACACCAACACACACACACACACACCTTCCCACAAATGTAGTTCAAACACTATTAACACATAATATAATAACACACACACATGACATGCTCTACAATGATGTCGAACAACTTTGGCCCTAGCTGTAGCAAGAGGCGACTTCTGGCTAGTGTATCCTCGTCGATACTGAGGTACGGAGGTCCAGCCTGGGTGACTGCGCTGCAAACCAAGCGGAATCGAATGAAACTGAACAGTACGTTCCGGCTCATGGCCATGCGAGTCGTGCGTGCGTACAGGACCATTTCGACAGAGGCGGTTTGTGTCATCGCCGGAATGATTCCTATCGGCATCACCCTGGTGGAGGACAGCGAGTGCTACGAGCGAAAGGGAACCAGAGGAATACGGAAGACCGTAAGAGCGCAGTCGATGGTCAAGTGGCAGCAGGAGTGGAATATGGCGGAGAATGGTAGATGGACGTACCGGTTAATTCCGGTTCTCTCGATCTGGGTGAATAGAAAGCACGGGGAAGTAAATTTCCATCTGACACAGTTCCTGTCTGGGCACGGCTGTTTCAGGAAGTATCTGCATCGGCTTGGGCACGCGGCGTCACCGCTCTGTCCGGAGTGTGGAAACGTGGAGGAGACACCGGAGCATGTGGTTTTTCAATGTCCAGGATTTGAGGCAGTGCGAAGCGAGATGCCGGCCCTGAGCGTGGAAAACGTCGTCGAAGAGATGTGTCGAGACGAAGGCACATGGAATGCTGTCAGTAGGGTCGTCATGCAAATAATGACCGAACTGCAACAGAGGTGGAGAAATGATCAGCGTGCTGGTAAAGTCAACTAGCCCTGAGAGAATTAAAAGTGCATAAGCACAGCCCCCCCCCCCCGAAGTAGTCGCTTCACTGTGGTCCCGGGGGATCCAGGCAAGAGAAGAGTAAGGAGTGTTTTAGTGGTTATGCACGTACTAGTGAGTCCCACACTGTGCCAATACACAAATGCACATACATACAGGCCAGGCTTTTGAAGCTTTTTAAAACCTTACTAAAAAAAAAATATATTAAAAAAAACACACACACCAACACACACACACACACACACCCACACATACACACACACACACACACACACACACACACCACCACACAAAATAAAAAAACAATTAAAAAAAAAAAAAAAAACACCAACACACACACACACACACTCACCTTCCCACAAATGTAGTTCAAACACTATTAACACATAATATAATTAACACACACACATGACATGCACTACAAAACCCATTTTTTTTAATAAATAAAAAAAACATTAAAAATTAAAACTATGTCAAATTAAATTTACATTACCATACCGCCAAATCACCATTCTCCTAGTACCACGGAAGAAAAGCGGGTAGCCGTTGGTGACAGCAGCGAATCCCAGTATTCTTCTCGCCGCTGAGGAAGGAGCCACGGGCTCCGAAGCGTTCGGCTAAGGTACTCACCTTATTTATTTTTTTTACGAGGACTATAGTACTCACCTTTATCATCTTACTAATAACTAAAAACCGTCAAGTCATATAACACCCGATCACACTGTGGCAATACTACCTACGATCAAGGAGCTTTCCTGCCACAATCACGCTACATAACAAATGGTACAGATCATAATAATATGCTGCTGTCTATGGACCACATAAAGATAAAGATATGTATATAAGAAATCGCCTGGAATCAGGTTTTCAACACCAAACGTATTTACCGGCCATTTTTACGGATAATATCGACGGTTTGTTAGGTTTTTCTGTATTTAATACTAAAAATAAGATGTTTTATATGCATTTTTTTTGTAACCCAATGATTACAAGTATTTGTCCTTTCATATAAACACAAAAAAATACTAAATTAAAAACTTCCTGTTTCAATTTCAAATAAATAACTTTGACTTGTTATCATAAAAATGCTCAATTACCTAAACTACATCCCTCTCGTGGCAGTGCTTCACCATAAAAATATGTTTTTATTACTTTACCCTTCTACTATGTATATACCATAGAACATCCTTTCCGGTGTTGAAATTTTGAAGGGAAAAACACGATTCACCCTAATCATCGATATTTCAGCCTTCATATATATGAGGGCTCATATATCTATGACCCTAATATAAATATAGCGCTGTCCCGCCAGTTAGTCATGTATTTGTGGTCACTGCACGTGCAACATTATTTCTGATTGAACCCATTTTTTTATGCCATGCTCTATTTCGGCGGCACTATTATTATATTACAGAATAGTTTTAATTTTCAACGCACACGGAATACATATTCTTGGGTAAATTGTATTTGTTGATGGGACCTCTGCTCACAACACATACATACGTATACGCAATACAGTAAAAATAGAAAATTAATTTAAAAAAATACCAAATGATTTTCTTAGAATGTCATCCATTACCTACATTATTATAGGCCTTGTTAGTAAACTTCTTTCCTAGACGTTTGACCTACCCTCATGCCTTCTATGTAAGCCGTTCTTAAACCATTCTCAGTCTTGTTTACACCACAGTATACCAAATGTGTCTACACTGATGGTCGTACATGCTCCAACTCAGAAAACGGGATTTTTTATGTGTTTTCAATATATATACTGTCATGTCTGGAGATTAGGGAAGTTGGCAAATGGCTGGAATTCCATATTTCCTCAAGAAAATCTAAATCAGCTGCGATGAATGAGATGAAGCATTGTCATGGTACAACTGCCAGTTTTTCGCGGTCCAGAGGTCTCATCTTTTTCGCCGAACTGCATCACAGAGTCGGAGAACATGTTGATAGTCGGCACTTCATCCTTTCGGAGCGTATTCTTGAAGCAAAATTCCACCGATACCAAAGAACACAGTTAGTGTTGATTTTGCTTCACAGAAAAATCTAAATCGGCGGTTTGCAGGCAATGACTGGCACGCTTGAACGGGGAGAGAAAAATCAACTATTCCTCTGAGCATAGCGGCGTTGCCTTAGCGTCATTACTGTGTGCAAGCCAATTCAAGGTCGGATAATTTTAATTTTGTTTCAAATAAGCATAGAGATTCCAGTATAAACAGGTCATTCAACTCAAAGTTGAAAGATTCCCAAAATGCTCAACTTGCGTCTCTCCAACACATCCTTTTGCGCGACTTTCAATTTATTTATTTTTTTAATTGACATTAATTACATAAAAAATAACTCTGAGCCTAATTAATAATATAAGTTTATTATTAATCAATATATAGCCATAATCGCTGTCTGATTTGCTTGCTCGTTTGCGTGATTTGCAATTCTTGCGCAATTCCTAAATTGTAAATCCAAAACATGAATATTTATATATATACTTTCCTTTAGAAAATTTTCGTTTATTGTATCTGTGTTCTTGCTTGCGGACTCGTTAACGCGTAATCATGAATTGGAAATATCGCAAAACGCTTCCATTCCGCACGTTTACCAACGCATATATAGAATCATTCAAGACTTTTACTGAATTAAGTAGTGTCCGTAGCCACGTTTACTTTGGTTCTTCTCGTTGTTACCGTAATAAGGCAGCGTTGGGCGCAGTTCATATTTGGATGGGTGATCATCTAAGTGATCCTACAAATGTCCGCCTAGAAGATGTTGAAGGAGGATTCCACGAAAGGGCACCAGCTTGTGTGAAAAAAAATACAGTTTTTGGACGAATGGGTTTCCTGGTATGCAAATAAATTGAAATATGACGTCATCTAATGACGTCATCTCAATAACTTCTTCTTCTTCTTTTGGTGCCTCTCCAACTAATGAAGGTTGGCATTCATCCCTGCATACTTCTTTTGGATCCATATGAAGCTGAGTACTAAGGATAATAAGGCAGTAGCTCCTGTTGCCTTCTGCACCAGAACTTTCGGAGAGTATTTGGCTCTCCAGGCCAATGAAGCCACTTCCAGATAGTTGCCCTACTGGATGGTAGGTTATACCGCCTAGGCTCGGTCGTTATTACCTCGTTTGCTTTCTAGCAGGGAACACCGCGACGACCCCAGGGTCGCCGCCGCCAGGTATTCTGATGAGAACCACTAGCGCGAGCAGGTGAGTGAGTATGACAATTAATCCGGATAAGATGTTGTTACGTTCTCCCCTTACTTCTTTTGTCCCTTTTCCTCTTCAGTAATATTCTTTGATACGAAACTACGCTTTCCAGGTTATTGATGCGATTCTCCAAATTATCAAAACTTTGCTTTCCATGATAATTAGACAGATACGCAATTGGCCATTGAGGACATTCGGGACGCGTTCTGTGTCAATCGCGAGTGAATCCAAACTGCATAATTGCACGTTATTCACTATATTTAATTATTATAATTATTATTTATTTATGAGAAAATTTAAAATATGCCGTCACTGTGAATTAAAATTAAGACCTTAAATGAATTTCTACGATATAATAATAATTAAATATAAATAAATTCCCTAAATTAATGATCGTAGTTCAGTATTTTGTAGAAGGATATCCATGTTAGGTTTTGCGGTTTGCACCCGCGATGAACAGGCACGAAGCGTCGCATTCTGAAGGCGATAATTTTTCCTCCTCAGTTTCCGTGAGATAAAGCTAACTCGTGTCAGTCACGGAAGCTAAGCCCATTCGCGCTGCAGCAACAACGTACAGTACGTTAAAATTGCTGAAAGTGCCATATCGCCTCCCCATCGGCAAGGCTATCGTTTAACTTCAAGAATGGAAATGAATAGTTTAACTGCGCCTCAACACTCAATTTAGTTTTAAACCTTTCCGTTTTTATTATTTATAACTACAGTTGTATAGATCGATGAGGTTGGAAAGAATGCTATATCGCTATTTTAGGGTCCCGTTGTGCGGACTGACTGATTCGTTTGTTTTGTCTCTGTGTTTTTCCTGACAAAGTGCCATAGCCAGCTTTAAATTTGGTTAAGTTCCTGATGGCTGGACGAACATCTGCGTGAGAATACACAGGCCATACTTGCGCTGTCGTGTAGATCTGAGGTATTCCAAAGTGTAAGCTGAGCAGAAAGAAAAATGTAAAGCGATAATTTGTATTCCAACGAAAGACGTTTTCACGCCAAAGTTTACGGTAGTGTAGTGAAACTACTCACTAAAATAGTATGCATACCTTGTACATGGATATTTTAAATGATTTGACTTTAATTGTTTTAATTTCAGGTATATATTAGACATTGGGCCCGATTGCGCTTTTTTGTGCGAGCGAGATAGGCCCAATACGTTAGAGCGGAATGATTAGCACTTTTCCAACATAAAACTACCAATTAACCTAATTCAGATGCTTTTTGTTCGGCAAGTAGTTTTATACGGGAAAAAATAAGATCGGCCATATTATATCCCGCTCTAACGCACTGCTCTGTCTAGTTCGCATGAAATATTTTCCGATATTAGTGCACGGAGAAACGCAATTGAGCCCATTATGCAGTTATTTTAAAATTGTTTTCTATTTTAGCCACGATTATTATTATCACAGGTTTTGAGTTTATTAAATGTATTGTATATACAGTATTTAATATCATTTAACAGTACTTATTAATATTTTATATCTGATGTAATTTAACTCAAAGAACAATTTTATTTTTATTTAAATTTCTTACAATAATATATAAAAATATGTCACGATTCGGAATGTATTTTTATTTTATGTTACTTAGGTTTAATTAATGAGATATAGCAATAAAATAAAAATATGTACATAAATGGAAACAAAAAAATCGAGTTTCAGAGGGAGGTAAGGCATTCTGCCAGTAAAATATAAACGGTTTACCTTAGGACCAACGAGCGAGTATATTAAGGTAGATAATGTGCTTAGCCTGAATAGTGTCCCGACATTAAGGGTTGTTTTTTCAATAAGTCTAGCAAATGGCTGCTTGAATAGGTGCGCTCTGTACAACTGCAAACCATGGCTGTTGCAATACGGTGGCATCATGGTTAGGTCGCCTGATCTTACATTGTATGGTCCCGAGTTCGATTCCCGGTTGGGTCATTGTTTCCCGTTGCAATAAAATTAACGTAATTACAATTGATAACAAAATAAACACTTATGTACGTTACACGCACACATACATATAAACACATCATATTAGTATTGGTTGGAAGAGATTTTCATATGACAATTAACCCTCCCATTGAGAAATGTCACAATAAAGAATAAAAACAAACGATCAAAAGTTAATATATTTAACCAAACTGACAGTGAGTTACTATAATGTCGATTTCGTAATTAATAATGGGACTTGAAAAATATCCATTTTATGGGGAGAGGCTCTTCAAAACATATTTTCATCGAAGCAGCGGGTTTGCTAAGCTGAAAATATATATGTATAGAAGCTTCGCAAGGAAATAATTGCTGCAAATCCTCGAGCTAACGCAACGCATGTGCGGAATAACTTTCAGAATGGCAGGAAACGGCATTCACGCCTTTGCAGCGCGGAATGCGCATTCGCACATAGCGGGGCGTTGCTAAGCGTAACAAAGCGCAACAAAAGCGCAACTAGGCAGAATTGCGGCAGAGGGAAGTTACCGCGGGTTGCCTTGCCGTTAGATGTTCATTATCGGGTAGTAATTAATTTGTTATGCACAGGTGCTGCATTGCTATTATCTCCTTCTTCTTGTGGTAGCCTATCCGAATCAGAGGAAGAGTTCAAACACAAATTAGGGAAATAGTGTTCTTCTTTTTCGTTATGTTCCTTCTCTACCGGGATAAGTTTCAGCGGTTACACATTTTGCATTCTTCTCACATGCCTCGAACAGCTTATTTGGTACTCTTGCAATATACAATGGGTGGAAAATTGTGGCCCGCGGAGCTAAATCACATGAACAAAAATTATTTTTTTTATTGTACATACAACCGGGAGTTAATAGGCCACTGTTGCAGTTTGGCCACTAAGACCCAGTTGTACAGAGTCGGTCAAACGCACGGGTCAACACCTATCCAGCGGTCTTCACGCAAGCGTGAGAGCTATAGTGTAGGACGCTCGGGTCAACACCCATCCGGCGGCCTCCGCGCAGAAGGGAGAGCCAGGATAGGACGCTGGCCTGCGGGCCAGTCTCCCCTAGCAGTGAACCATCGGACGCTCCTGGACGTTTTGCGCACCGTGCGGCGTCAGCTAATCGATTGTGTATTCCGACTAACAGCCGGGGGAGTCTGGAAACAGTAATGTTTCCTATAGAGCGGTGGTGGTTGTTGACCTTATGGCAACTGCTCTTGAAATGACCATTCGGCCACCCGGATGTCGTGGTCCGCGATAGATTCAGCCGACACCATATCATCGATTCATAAGGGAGAGGATCGCGCAAGCGACCTCGTTCCTGTAACCAGTCAGGAGGCAGGAGGTATCCTGAAGGTTAATTCCAGACTGAGGTATCCTTCCAAACTGGTAGTCAGGGGGCGAGGCTGCCCGCTGGTTACCTTTCCCGGTATCTCGCCGTAAGGCGACAGACTCTGACAAGCAAGTGGGGTAAGTAGACAGTGGTTTGTTTTTCGTCCCGAGTCTTCTGCGCTCACCTCACGGGAGACAGAACGATGTAATATCGTTAAAACTTCCTGAGGTGACGGGTTCGCCCGTTGTAGTTGACAGCTCTCTAGTTGTACATAAAAACCGCCACGTTTTCGAGATTTTTTAAAATAAGCTTACCTAATCAAACTACTACTACGCGAGTGGACGGCATTGGAAAACATATTAAAGATAAATTGAAAACTCGAACATACGAGTTCATATGCTATGCTGTAGCATTGGACGTACAGATTTGACAGATTCCGTCAAAGTGACGATTTTTCGCAGGAGAAATATACGGTGGTCTACAAACCACCTGTGACCATAATTTATCACTTATGTGTGTGAACAGTTTTTAGTCGGTTGAAGCACATCACACAAAAAGGAAAACACTAACTACTGTTGATCATTTGGAAAACTGTTTGCTTGTAGCTATAACCTCAGTTGAAATCGAAAATGATGGACTTAGTTCTGCCATAGTCATACATAGTAATTAAAAAATATTTTATTTTTCTTACACGTAATAAATACATATTTCGGTATTTTTTTTAAATGTATATATTTCTGGTTTGCATAAAATTAACACAAAAAGTAGTTTTGTGGTTCGGCTGGAAATTTTATTTCAAATATTTGGCCTGGCCGCTAAAAAAATTACCACCCTTGCACTATACCAAAGATTTTCAGAAGTGATTTGACATTACTTGACTTATTTGACTGACACTCGGAAATGCATTAATATAGTAGACATGGAAAACATCGACCGAATCGCCCAATCTCACGCTAAATCTAGGGAATGTGAAGTCACATTTATTGGGACTAAAAGCCAGGTGCTCAAAAGTAGAAATCCTATCTCACGGGAAATAGCCATGGACGGTACTCCACTACCGCTAGTCGAAACACGTAAAAACCTCGGTTTGCATGCAGACTCACTGCTAAAATACCAAGAGCACATAAATTGTGAAAATTCGTTCGCGAGCTGAGTAGTGAACGGCTTCACATATTGTCGTTATGCTCGTGAGAGGGTTGCATTAAGGCAGCTCAAAATGTAGACAGGCTAAGTACAGCTAGGCCGTGCCAGCCACGATATCGCCTATTAAAAAGCTTCGCCAAATGGTAGAACGCTTGCCACAAAATTTGCAGTAGGTAATATTGAATTAACGGCTGAAACAAGACGCGCCGCCCACCAACCAAAACCACTTCAACACGAAATAACAAGGGAAATACATGCACGACACGAAGCATCTGACGCACCTTTGTATATTAGAAAATAAGTCAATGTCAACTGATTTGAAGCTAACCATGATTAACATAAAAGGGAACGAAATCCACTAATCGGGGAGTTAGTGATTTTTTTCAGTACTGATTTTCCCAGTCACCAAACGTCGACAGGTCCGAGTATTCAGTGACTAATTCTAAGTAGCGGACATGTATTTTGTAGGAGGGGTTTCCGGCGGGTTGAGCTGGCAAATGCTTTTGAATGTGCTGCACTTTTTTAGCACTAATCATAATAGTTTTCGAGTCAAATTCAACGTTGATTTTTAAAAAAATATCTGGCTGATCTTTAGATATGGCAAACGTGTCGCACCTGAAAATCCGAACAAATTGTGACTCTTTTTCTGCAGATCTGAAAATTTAAAATTATAACGATAGCTTAGAATGGCATCTGTATGATGTGCGATCGCCAAAGCCTTGTCAGAAACGTTTAATGCGCGTCAGAGTGACGCGCATTAAACGAGTCTGACGAGTGTTAATCGAGTGACGGGTATAAAATAGTGGGCACTGCCACAAACTTCACCAGAGTCTGGCGAGTCTTTAATTATTATGAACATCAGCCAGATGTGTTTTTTTTCGAAGAATTATAGGATCAATTTATCATGTACAATAATTTTAGGACTGTGTAAGTGAGAAGATTGACTTGTTATTTTTGTCCAATTTCTAGATCCCACAGACGCATTCCGCGATTTTTTAAAGTAACCCTACCTTTCAAATGATAATCTATTAAAATCTATTATAATGTCATTTTTTTTATAAATTGTAAACGTGTATATAGGGCGACGTACCCGTCAATCACATCGTTTTTTTTTTAGGTTTTGTAATTGTTGAAATATTTCCGCCAGACGAGCTTCGTTCAACTATAAATAAGCCAGATGCCTTTTTAGTGCATTTAATGGTCGACTATAGTGAATGGAAAATATTTATAACTGGGAAAAAAGGTAAAATTTGATTGCCTCCCCCCCCCCTCCCTCCCCTCTCCGCCTATTTAGCCATCGCATAATCCTTGCCAAACTCGGAATATCTTGATTAGCAGTAGTAATAGACCAGATTTAATTACTTTTACAAACTGGGAAAATTAGTCCTAAAAATATTCACTACCTCCCCAACTACATAGTCCTAAGAGATTTAAATACAGGGCGTTTAGTAGAAATTATACGAAGCGGATCGGCTTACGACCGTCTTTTTATTCCTAATCCAAGCACAGGGAGACACTAGAAAAAAACGGATGTGTCCCCCCAAGACTTTCCCGGCAAGTAGCCAGGGACATTTCATCTGAATATTCATTTCATAAATAAAGTCGATAAACAGTTGGTGAGCATTCCTATTAATAAGCGTCGCAATGCAATTACAATTTGATTAACGAACGCGCGTCACCTCATTTAATTTTAAAACGGAATTTCAAACACAGGTCACCGTAAGCCTTCGAATTCGAATTTCCAACGAGAAACGCTTCGCAAATGTCGGCGCTTTTAAGGGCCTTACTCTTTAATTAATATATGACAGACTTTAAATATTAATTGGGTCGCTTATATAGGTTTATAGACTTCTAAAGTAAAACTAAACACTAGCTCAGCTAAATTTGTGTTAAATGTGTTCTTACGCAAATCCGTGGTATTAATTAGTATAATAAGAAAAAAAATGTTGCGAAAAAAAAATATTTTTTCGAGATAAAAATTAGGATTAGATAGATAATTTTTAAAAATAATTATTTTAACTTTAAATATTACTTGGGTCGCTTGTATATGAGATATTACAACCAAAATTAGGAATGTGGTTTTGGTCCAAAGAAATTCACCTATGTACTGAATTTCTCTAAGTCAAATATTTCAAAGTATGACTAGCGCGCCCTCTGGTTAACCGATTTCAACCACAATCTTTTCAACTCTTGCTATGACCTAATAATTCATGCATGCCAAATTTCAGCTCAATCGGAATAATCGTTTGGGCGCTATTGTGGAGGAATACACATACATACAGGTAGACTTCAGTCTGGAAATGGTCTTATCGTCTCGGGGGGGGGGGGGGGGTCAAAATGTATATATCCGTCTTCATCGCGACAAAAATGTTATCGCGTTCAGATGTTGTTTTTCTTTTTAGTATTTTACCACCCGTAGGTTGATAGACTTGTAAAGTAAAAGTAAAACACTTGCTCAGCTAATTTGTGTTAAATGTGTTCTTAAGCAAATCCGTGGTATTAATTAGTATAATGGGAAAAAAATGTTGCGAAAAAAATGTATTTTTTCGAGATAGAAATTAGGATTAGATAGATAAATTTAAAAAATCAATTCTTTTAATAACATTGTTAAAATTGTGTTGCTGCATGATAGTAAATTGCTAACTAAATGGGAGTGACAACTGTGGCGTTTGATGGCCCTAAATCAAAAAGTTCTATCTAAAAATGAAAAAGAAATATCACCCCTTTTTTAAGTTAAAAACATACTTATTTCAAAGAGTTGTATCTTTACAAATCCGAAGCTTTCCGCAGAATTTTTTTAATGTGTCATAAAGGTTATTTATTGTATTTATTATTGTATCCATTAATATTAAGTATTATATTTCACTTACGTATATATTTTAACTATTTTCCTGATGTGAATATTTAGGCATAGGAAAAGACGTTTATTCATGGGTTTTACTACCACACCGGGCCCCTAGCTCTGTCGAGGCAGTATTAAGTACCTTTAGTGATAAATAATTATAGCAAATAAGTATTTTGATACTCTTATGTGTAATCCCAAATAATATAATAATGTATTAGTTGTAAATTTGATTCGTCTCCTAGGGGTCAATCTGTATATAAAAATAAACAAGAAAATAGAAATTATTTTTTTTTCTCTAGTACTTTTTCCTCCAAAATCCTGTTTTTGGATCAGGAGGAAGATTATTAGATTTTTTGTACAGCAGATCATTCTACACAAAAACTGACCGGAAAGTCGTCAATTTCTTTTGGATTTAAGCCTTTGCAACCTAGGAAGGCTCTTTTATGTCCGACTTTCGGATATTCAGTTTTTTTTTCAGTAACAAAGTATAAATAAAAAAAGTGTATGATAATTGTCTCCTTTTTCAAGTAGAATAATCTTCTTTAATAAGATAAAACATACTTAAAATTACAACATAAAACTTGAAATTTCGTACGTTTGTACATTTCGTACATAACGTGTGGAAAAAATGGAAAAAGTTGAATATCTTGAAATTTTTTTTTTTTACAGTTGTTGTTCTTTAGAACTGGTATCGATATGTTTACCGCTGCAAAGAAGACCGAAAGGAGGCAAATAAATAGAAGGATGCAGCTCATTCTATAAATTCTACAGCAATGTGTTTTCTTTTGTATTTCCGTAACACCAAATGGTAAGAATTCACCATAGGTAAGAAGTCAACCCTCTTGAATTAAGCCTTACTTAGATATATTGATATGATTTTTTTTAAATTATTCAACTTTCGATAAGGATTACTTATATCTTTTCGGTTTGATCTCACTAAATTACTTTTTTAAAATCTTTTTTAAATTTCTATCATATTATCGGCGCACATAATTAATTAATTAGATTTTTTCAGATTCTTTAACTTTTATTTTTCGATACCTTGGAAAACCAAACATTCAAGGAAGCGGCTTCTTGGGCTTTTCAAGGAGAAGGCTTCTTGCGCCTAAAAAATATTGTAAATAAAAAATTCTTTTACACAGAAAATATGCATTCCAAAAATCGGAAAGAAGTGCTAACTGACAAATCAAAGACGGTATTTATGATTAATAATAGTCCTTATATCGAAAAAATGAATGGTTTTATTCAGAAAAATATACAAAATTCTCTAATTTACGAAGTAAAAGCGGAATTGACATTTTGATTAAAGCATATTTGTTTTGTGCAAAAATAATTCATTAAGGTCAAGGAATACTAAATTCTTGCAAGTTTAATATTTTTTTGCTAGAAATTGTGAGGAAGTTTTGATCTAATGGAGACTGAAATTAAGTAATATTTCAGATGTTCTTGAGACTTACAGAAACAAAATAAGAAATAGCAAGAATTTCAAATACTTTGACTTCAATTATTTGATAAATCTTCTATACATTGGTCAAACCTTGAGTTCCCATTTCTACATTTGACTTAACCAATATTGTTTTTTCAACGATTTTGACATAATAACTTTACTGCCCATGAAGCTACTCATCATCAGTTCGTTATTTTTTTTTCAGAATTTTCAATGCATATTTCCGGTGTTAACGAAATTTTGTTAATATTGACAGAAATGGCCCTTTAAGTAACTATTTTAGAGGAACCACTTAACAACGGTAAATGGTAATTTATAAGGTAGATATTCCTAAGTGGTTTCGTTCATTGTTTTAATGTATGCGCGCCGGATTTAATATCTTTTGACACCTTTGTAGCTTTGTACTTATATATTTCCTTACTAATGAACTTTTACGAAATACTCGACATTTAGCTTGCTTCATCGAGCATGTAAACATTCGCGGAACTTGGGAATTCGAATAGATATAATTAGGAATTCTAGCATTTTAGTACATAATCCTGGGATTTTGGGCTCAATGCTAAAACATGTTGTTATATCTATGTTATATCTTATATCAATGCTAAAACATGTTGTTGTCGTTAAATTTATTTTACCAGTAGTAATGATGATGTGGGCATTTCTAGACTAGTTGGGTTGCACAGGTAAATCTGTATATTACGCCTTGCCAAAACCACCAATGTGATAAAATGGGTGTTTTGAGATTTTGACGTGATTTTGCTTCAACACAGCCGTAATCAAAATGAAACGGAGAATGTTACACCAAAATCGCCACCGAAGTAACTGCAGTAAAAGTGGTCAAAAAAAGCATTTCGTTTTTTGACCAATGGGTTTTTTTCATTGCTGAACATGCCAAAAAAGCATACCTATATAAAATATTTCCATAGCTGCAGGCCAAAATAACCAATGTGGTACATCGGTTATTTTCGTTAACAATATTTGCATAATGCTGTCTTATAATAGCCAATGCGCCACATTGGTCATTTGACATCAAGTAAAATTTTTAAATAATTTACAATGTCACTTTAGCTTTTTGCCAAAAAACCACTTGCTTTTTTTTCGAAATGTAACAAGTAATAATTGATCATATTGCCGAAGGTTTTTTAATGGACCCTAATAAAATTAATTCATTGCCTATACATTATTTGGTTTACTGTAATTGGAATCTAAACGAAACGCGATTATCTCAGAAGTATATTTTGCACATTGGTTATTTCGGCATGGCACCAACGATTACACACAATGGTAACAGTAATACCATTGCACTGTATCTTATATGTGTTAATGTGGAATCGCCAGTGTTAATGATGGCACTGCTGGACGAAATGTTAGAGTCGTCATCAGTAGTCGAGAAAAGACTCTTTTATAGCAATTTCCTTCAAGAAATAATTTGCTGGGGCTAGAATAATGCAAATATGTTCACCTTGCATATTTGAGTGCATAATATATGCTAGACTGTATATTGCTGATACTCCAGTAAATGCGGGAATACATCCCATTGCACTCGTGGCAAGGGGCCATCCACATATTATGTAATCACGTTTTTGGGATTTTTCGACCCCCCTTCCTTATGTCAACAGAAGTAATCGACGGCCTGACTCCCCCCCCCCCCCCTTCACCCTCCTTCAAGATTACGTAATCAACCGAATTTGCGAAAAACGGGAAGTCTTCCACAATGAGGCATAACGCCGGATCCTTCGTGCACTTTTTGTATTTCTTTTTAAACTTCTCGTCAACCCGCCGTTGTGCCTTCGGTCCCGAGAGGAGTGGAAACGCTTTGACGTATGTACTGAGAAACTCCATGTATAAATCCGCCATAGTTGATACGCCACACGACCACGTCAATCTGTCCGCGATGGAGTTGGAGCATGCAGCGGCGCGCTAGTCTAGAGTTGCAGCCGTGCCGACGCGACGCAGAGCGGCCACCGGCTTGCCAGCGCACGCAGGAACAGGCCCGGCCGCCCGGGCGACTCAACCGCAGACGAGCGCGTGGACTATCTACGCACATCGCGCGAAAGGGTATCTTCGTCGCCGCACTGCGCTATTTCCGTACAGGTATAGACCAAAAAATTGCGATGCGGAAATTGCGATCAGGAAGCATTTATGCGCAACCCGTATGAGGTTGGTTAAAGTATCCAAAAGTTACTTATATTTCAGTATTTTCCTAATCTCCTCTATGTTGAGCGTCAACAGTCATCATTTTTTATTAGTAATCCATTTTAATTGGCATTGAAAAATCTGGAAGTCCGTTTTTTTAAGATGAAAAAGGTATTTTGCGGAAGAAATATAAACCGGCACTTGACGATCAGACTTCTAAGATGCTACGTATTTCTAATTTTATTATATGGGTGGGAAAATTGGACGCTAGCAGACACGCTATTTATTAGAAAGTTGGAATTCTTTGAAATGTGTGGGAAATCGCAGGATACTACGTATAAGCTTAATTGACCTAGTCAGAGACATGTATACAGAAATCTTCGCCGCTATCTAGATATCTTTCGAGAGGAATACCTTATATAGAATTATGTGTATTCATCAATGTGTGCCTTGTATTGTGGAAATGTATGTAATTTGTATGAATGTATGTATGAATGTATGTCCTTGTATTGTGTGAATGATATATGATCTCTATTCTTACACAAAATGTACTATATACAAGGCTGCTACTCGCAGTTAGCTTTCAAACTATACGTTAGATAGTTTTCAGCATGTTATCGCTTATAGATAGTTTCCGTTCTCGTGGTAAACCCCCGTTGAGAAAGTGGCCTTTTAAAGCTGTCGCGTAATTTAGTATATTTCCACGGTCGTTCACGTTGTAAACGTTGACGGCTCTAGAGTTCGCAATAACAGGAAGGGTAGGTTCACCGTACGCGCGTATTCTTAGTCACATACATATGTAGTAAAATCCTAGGTTTTTATAAATATAGGATTTGGAAACAATTTAAAACCACATAAATAAAATACTGATGAATAGTCCACTGGCGTAACAAAAAAAATGGACCCCAGTGCAAAATTGAACAAACGGCCCCTCCCCTTTATTAGTTGAATTCATTATGGCATATAGGATGCAATTACTATATACCTAGATAAATTACATATTCAGATTGTAGCTACAGTATAAATCTGCGTATGTTTTCGAGAGCATTGCGTCGAACGTGTTGCCCACCAAGTCCCCAAGGACTTCAGCAGGACATGCGGGATCACAAAGAAACATGGCTCTGGGAGAGGCTTCGAAACATTTGTTCCTATATTAATACATGTTTTGCACACAGTTTTGCATGTTTACACATTAAAATCAACTATTATAAATAATATTAACAAATAAATTTCATGAATGGTTTTCGTCTTGATTTGCACTCTTTAAAATCATCGATCAGTTTTAAGACATTAATTTTAAGTCTCCTTAGCCTCCTAGCAGAGATGGATGGAACGTCGATCGTAGACAGAAATTCATTCGACAGAATTTTGGGCCCTGTACTACCTTGGGCCCGGGTGCGCCGCACCGGCTGCACCGGCTTAGTTACACGACTCGAATAGTTCGAAAACTCCGTGAAAGCCGTGCCTCCATGCATTTTATTATTATTTGCACGCCCGCTCGAGTTTTTTACCATAAAAGGCCCTACACGCGTCTCAACGTGTCTCTTCAATACTTTAAACATTATATATGTATGTATATAAGCCAAAGGCTTTATTTTAATTTTATACCTATTTAATTTAAAACAATTTTCTTACGTCGAAATTTGGTATAGGTATATTACTTTGTTTCAATACTTAAAGGATTTATTATATATTTGAAATATTTTGTTTTATATAAAACATAATCAAAATTGTAACTTGACCATATTGTACCAAAAAAGAATGTGTAATATAAAGTACTCTTATTGTATTTTGATTTTCTGCGCCCAATGTATTTACACTGAATAAAACGTTTATTTTGATTTTGAATTTAATTTTAGCAAGACTTGTAAAAAAAATTAGTTGTTTTCAATTCGTACACTGTTTTGAAAGCAAGGGTTTTTATTAATTTTATTGTTAGGCTTCCGACCAAAGATACAAATGAAACCCAAATTAATAACGTGAAATGTGACTAGGTCATAAAATTGGCCAGAATGCCCGGGCCTATCCCAGGGCCGTTTCAAAAGCGAAAAGAAAATAATCAAATAGATATTTAAAACGGCCGAATGAAGTCGGTTTTTTTATACAAAAAAAACCTTGCCTAGGAAATTGTCTAGAGGTCGCTTGTCTGCTTATACGAGTGGGTGAATATCACGGCAGTGAACGTAGCGTCCGCACGCGAACATCCCCAACCTAAGGCAAGAACTTGCTCGATCCTGTTAATTATTGCCTATTTTTGAGCCTTATGCAGTATATGTAGGTATTTATATAATGGACGATAATGTCGGCGATGCCAAGAATGGTCATCGTTTATATTTTCCCATGGCAGTTCAAGACAAGATAATGGGTTCGGAAGATAATGTAAGTTCAAGACAAGTATTGTTTGTTAAATTAATATATCTTCTATATAAATATATCAAATTAATATATCAATCTAGATTTATTTTTACTTATCAGGAGAGACTGAATTGAATGGCATCAAAATGAAATCGGACTGTCAGTCGTCGATAAATTACGACGACCCGGTGGCATGGTGGTTAAGTCGCCTAATCTTACATTGCAAGGTCGGGTTTGATGCCCGGCTGGGTCACCGTTTTCCGTTAGGATATAATTAACGGAATTGTATTTTCAACTCTACGGAACAAATGCAATAACAAATTACACACTTACTCATGTTTCACGCCCATATATCGCACACCTAGATAAAGGGTAGCCCAACTCAAAATAATCCAAAATCGAGATATTGCGATAGTTGAATATTGAGATAATCTATCTGCTTCGAAAACTACTTTAAGTCCTAAGACACCTGTGTAAAAATCTCCATCAACAAAATGTAGATGGCGTTGTAACCCCCTACCAACAACAGTAACGCATCACCAATTACGACTTGTCAGCCGTAAGGGAAGAAGCTGTAAATACGCACAAAGACTAGATTATTCCGATTTATTTTTGTATTCGTGATTAACCGCCCTCAACAAGGCGTGAATTATTTTGAGTTGATTTGAGATTCGTGATTGAACCTGTCTTGATTCTCGGTCGAAAGTAAGTAGTTTTTGTTTTACAAATTATAACTAGTTTAGTGTTGGTGAAATTATTTTACAATATTTGAATTGATCGGGTATTGCTGGTTAAAGTTAAATTTGTTTTTATTCTACAACAATTATTTAATTTTTTTAAATATTTAGAGTGGACAATTTTCTATTTTTTTCAAATTGAGTTTTATTCTGAAAAAGTACCACGATATATAATAATTTTTTGATTTGGTATAGTTTTCTAATCTGGACGCCACTATATCTTTCAAATGTTGGCCATAAGCCTCATGCAGTTATTATTTTTCTTCTCTGTTAGCATTTTTGTATGTTGTAGCAAAGGGCAGACGGCAGCGTTGCAGTTTATGATCTCCATGCCGTGGTACAAGTGCGTAAAGGACAAGTATCCTTACTTTTTATAAATCGAAAATTAATTGCCTAAATTTTACGATTAGTGACTTGTATGTAAAAAATGTAACATGCTTCTTTTGGGACAAAATCGAATGTAATCGTGGTGCTGTATAAATTGATCCTGTGTACTGCATATATCTACAAATGATAGTTAAGAAAAACACATCAGGAACGAACATATATATTTTATTGTGGTTAGCTAAAAAATAAATATTTGCTATCTGCCTACGCCTTTGCTGTTGCACCAAGAGAGTCCACTCAATTACTCATACATTAATGCTTCGTAGTCATTCGCAAAACGAAGGCGATAATGTGCACAGCATTATCGAAAAACAAATCAAAAGATACACTAAATCAGGTCCGATATACTGTTCACAACAATACACCACTAAGAACAGCTAAAAAGACTGGGAAACCTTATCATGTGAAATAACTTACACATTAGAAGTTCTATGATCTGAAAGATTTTCAAGAAGAATGGGGAAACAATTTCACTGTTAATGTTGACAGAGAACAAATAAAATGGCACGATATCAAACAACTTTGCGTTGAAAAGCAGCAACCGTTTTTTTATTTTATAAAACTTCTTATGAAAAGACGTTTTTTTTAAGTGTAAGAAATCAAAGGCGAACACGAGCTCACCAATTTTCTTCAAGTTTGAAACAAGCGTATTGGCATTTGATGGCAATAAAAAGCGGGATATAATGGAATTAATTGATACGAAAATTATCTACAGTTACGTCGATTTTTTTACAAAAAAATCAATTATGTCGCCCTAAGACTTTCCCGGTAAGCCCAGCGACGTGTGGTCGAGCATGGTCATGCTGGAAAATTACCTTGTCGTGTCTTTTAGCGTATTCCGGCGTCTTCACAGCATCGCTTAAATTCTTGAGCTGATCTCGATAGCGATCGCCCGTGATGGTTTCTCCCGGTTTCAGCAGCTCGTAATAGATGACACCCTTTTGGTTTCACCAAATGCAAAGCCATTACCTTGGATCCGTGGATGTCTCTTTTCGGCGTGGCTGTTGAGGTCGAAGGAAGTGATTCACCGGGGTACGAGCGATATTGTTTGCTTTTGGGGTTCTCGTAAAAGATCCACTTTTCGTCACCGGTGATTATTCGGTGGAGAAAACCTTTTCTTTTTTGACGGCCAAGGAGCATTTCCCAAGTCATGAAACGTCTTTCGATGTCTTTTGGCTTCAACTCGTGAGGAACCCAACGCCCTTCCTTTTGAATGACTCCCATAGATTTTAAACGTCTCGAAACGGTTGAGGTATGACATCAAGCACTTCACTTATCTTTTCTAGCGTCAGACTCGAGTTTTTGGAGTATGGACTCCAATTCGGCTTCTTTAAATTTTTGTTCCTGGCCTGAGCGCTCTTTGTCTTGCACGTCGAAATCACCACTGTTGAATCGGAGAAACCAAGTCTCAACAGTCGTTTCTGTCGGAGTAAATTCCCCGTAAGCCTCCAGCAGCAATCTATGACATTCTGCGGCAGTTTTCTTAAAATGAAAGCAGAAAAGCATTGTTTCCCGCAAGTGACGTTTTGTCGGCTCAAATTTCCGTTATTGACACTACAAAATTACCGTTGTTGACACTTCAACTATTTAGCTTTTTTGGTAGCTACTCTTAATTTGACTTGAATAACTTCAAAACTACGAAGAAATATACTTAAAAGATACCAAACTTTACCTAAATCGGTTTAGTTTGACCACGCTGTCAACGAACCACTGAACGAACCTTTTTTGTTGCTC
Organism: Micropterix aruncella; assembly: GCA_944548615.1. Classification (NCBI taxonomy): domain Eukaryota; kingdom Metazoa; phylum Arthropoda; class Insecta; order Lepidoptera; family Micropterigidae; genus Micropterix; species Micropterix aruncella. Next base: position 32,808,904 of record OX155980.1, read on the forward strand.
CTGGGACCTCAAAACTTGAAGATCCACTAAAATCATTTTTATTAAAGTAAGTTCTACATAAATAAGATTGGTTTTATTTACAGAAAACTATTTTATCATTATTATTTAACTCATGTTCGTAACAGAAAATTAATAAATCAATATCTACCTCAACATTTCACTCGTCGGACCACACAATATCAGACCAATTCTCCTCTGTCTAATATTGATGCCTTGCAACACAATCTAGCCGATTTGGTCTTTTCAGAGAGCCTTGGCTTTTCCTTGCTTTGTAACCTTTAAGGCCAGCATCTACAACCGTTCTCCTTGCTAACCTGGTACTAAATGGTTGTCCAATGTCCTCAAACAAAGAAGCAGCGAGCTCAAAAGAAGTTTTCCTCCGATTTTTCAAAGACGATCGAATCAATATCTTCTCCTCAAAATCCGCCTTAATCTTTACCCGACCTGTTCTTTTTCTATTGCCATGATACTTTGTTTCCTGAAAGAGTTTAATCATTTAGCCATGGATTCGTAAGCGTTTATACACACTAAGTTCTTTTTCTGTCATTTTGTAGCAAATAAAATAAACTTGAAATAAATAGCACTGATGCATGCGCTTGTCCACTACGAGAAAAGACGGCAAACTGGGGTCTATCGAAATAAACAACGATTTACGTATTTGAGTCGGTCAGGTGTTATTATACAGCTCACTAAAATCGTGCCTGCTATCTAAATTATCCCCGAATAATACCGCCAAACTGTTAAAAAAAGAAGTGTTTCCATGCAAGGGATAATTACCGAAATATATAATATAAAGGTACCTAATACTTTTGGTCATTTACCTACTTCTAAATACTGTATAGTAAAATTTTCTATAATTTAAAAACAAAACCTAAATACTTCTTTTTAGAATTTTAGTTATTGTATGTTATTTTACCCCCCCCCCCCCCCCCCGACTCGGTTAGAGTTGCACCACAAATTCAGATTCTACAGATTCAAATTTTACAGAGTCTACAAATTCTAAATACGGCCTGACTTATAATGGACTAGCTTACGTCAGCCGTTTGGCATTTACATCATTTTGATCTAATTCATATGATCGAAATGCTTTTGATGAAAACTATGTGCCAAAATAGTCTTTATGTTTTTCCTCCAGCTCAAATAGCTCAGATTCCCGATAAACGATTTTTTAGTGGACATGTCAACAAATTTTTTTAGTTTTTTTTGTAACTTTACTTGACTTGACATGTCAATCATTATTAAAAGCTCAAATAAAACGCATTATAGCTTCGAGGACTACATCCGAATCGCGCGTTTCAGGTCGTTTAGCTAAATTTGTAGACTGCACACTAGCAAAAGTTGGGAAATAACGTTTAAATAAGTTTTACGACCCGATTAATCGAACGAGGCGCAGGGTAATGTATGAGAATAGTTTTCCTAGCTCGGGTGGAAATATATCACTCCCAGCGGAAAGGCCGCTTTATTATAGGAAACTTAATTATTAATAACAGTCGAATTATTGCAATGGAGTCGACAAATTTGTACATATTATTACGTAATATCCAGCACTGGAAATTAATGGAATCGTTAACTATTATTTTGAAAATGGTCAATCTATACAGCTATAATAGGCCAAGACCCAATTGCAAGTTTACTTATGCCAGCGATCGATTATCTTATTGCATTTTAAAGCTTTAGTTATATCATATTCCTCGAATTCAAATTAATTTATTGATTTCAAATTATCAGTAGTTACAATACACAAAAGTCATAACCTAACTAGGCTGCCGTACGTTCCAAGGTAGACAATTTAACTTAGTTATAATCATCTTGCGAAATCTATAATTTATATAAATAAAAAAATCGCTTTTAATGCAAAAAAAATATATTATTTACCTAATTCTTATTTTTAGGTTTTCATTAAACAAAATTTAATCACTCTTTAGGGCTCACCCTTGTGTATGTTAGTCAGACGACAGAATGGTCGCTAAACCAAAATAAAAATACCACATTTTGCTGACAATCCGTAGATATAAAAATGTAAGCTTGTTACTGGGATCTTCATTTTCCTATTAGACTGCCAAACTATTAGACTTTTAAAGGGGTAACAATTTGAAGAGCAATATAAAAAACATATTTTCGAAGCGAAAAATATCGCTTTAAATATTGTTGTAACGTTTTTTACGTACATATTATATACAAGTATATAATATGTATGTAAAAAACATTACAAAAATATGTAAAGCGGTACGTATTTTTAGGTTTCTTAGGTTTACAATATTATAATATGACTAGCTGTTGCTCGTGGTTTCGCTTGGCTACAGTTTCGAATCGATTTGGTTATTTAAGTAGTGGCGTTTATTAGCCTTTTTAGACGTTACCTTCAGATATATAGTGCAAAACGTCCCCACTCAGATGCACGCTACCTATCTCGTAGACGTACGCGTCATGTTCCTCGCCACCCGCGCCGACTTCCGCTTAACGCTGACATTACTAGACCAGCAGCCACCGCCGCCCGATAAGTATTTCGAGGTGCTTGCATGCGTTACTAATTTCATGATATCTCTAAAACTATACCACCTAAAAACGTACATTAAATGGCTAATGTTATCTCTATTTAACACATATGATGATGGATAAATTTATTTTGATAAGAATTCTTATTTTATTTCTAATGTCTCCGAAAAACACTGCCTACTTCTTTTTCTTATTTTTTTGAGCCATAAAATCAATTATTGAAGCTTAAATATAAAAGTTAGGTTTGTGAGGCAATTTTTTTTTGTCATATATTGTTTTTACATATATCAAAATATTTCATCAATGCACGCCGATAAATAACTCACCAGCTCATTTTTCTCCGACTTGATTTACAAATATCGTGATTTCGTATTGAAAACCAATATTTATCAAAATAAAATATAGCCTATAGCACTCGTCGATAATGGAGATTCTATCTCGACCATTAGTGTAAGAATTTTTAAAATCGGATGAGTTGTTTCGGAAATTACCCCTTACATACAAACTTACAAACATTACTTCTTTATAATATTAGTACAGATTAAAGTATTGAACTGTTTTTAGTTTTCCTGAAAAATTTAGTCAGAAGCAGATACTTTGTTTATGATAGCAGATGACAGAGCAGATGGCAGACCATAGAGCAGATGACCTGTTAACCTAAAATAATATTTAAAATTCTTATGAAAAACTAAAAAAATGGTTTTGTTTATGTTTAAATTAGAACTGGCTATTTTTTGTACCAAGTAGGTGCAGAAACACTGTGTCTAAAACGTCTATATAAATCCATGTACACAAAGCCTGTAGATAGCCTCAAAAATATATATAATGAAGCAATTAAACTAGGATATTACTTTTTTTTACTATAGATGAGCCGAACGGGGCATTACGCCCAACCTTGAACTCGTACATTAAAAGTTGTTGGTCATTTGAAACGATATGCATCACTATTATAATGCTGTTAAATCTTTCTTTTGTATTCATTAAAATGCATGTTATTATTTATATCTGAATTTGGCCAGTCATTAACCGTTCCCGTTGCGAAATGACTAATTTGAATGAAGTTAAAATTGATCTCAACTGCCGAGAAATCTTTTTATTTTCATGTTGAAAAATCTGGAACTACCCTAAAAATAATCTCAAACAAAGCTAAAAATGTATGTTTCTGTATAAAAACTAAGATGAAAAGACTAAAAGTTGTAATAATTTTACAATTGAAGTACATAACTTATATCTGATCCAATCTAATTTGATATAGGTTAATTAGAAGAAGATATGTACTTAACTTACATAATTAATAAATTATTAGTTTTTAAAAAAACAATAAAAAACACGGTTTTATAAATGAACGTAAAAACCACATCATTAGACCTTGAAACCTAATCTTGGTCAAAGTTCATTCCAAGACTTTTCTAACATGTCCAAACACAGCTATGATACGATGTTCCAGTTCATATCTTCCGACTCCATTATCAGATCAGTTCGACAGTACTATATTATTGTATTGTCATCTGAACTACATACATCTGCCAATTTTCATAACGCTACGATCCTTGGAAAATGGTTAAATTAGTTACCTTAGATTCCATTACATAGTTACATACAGATCGACCTAATAAAAGCGTGTTAAAAATAGATCAAAATCACTTATATTATTTGTGACTATTTAGAATAAATTAAAAATATAAATGGCGCCATAATTTGAGTAACTTTAGTATTATTATTATTTTAATAATTTCATTATTTAAATATGCTAATTATTTAATATACCCCTAAATTTTAAATCTTATTATTATAATAGCGTTTCGCCTCCTGTTCTCATCGTTAGCATTATTATAACAAATATTAAAACCAATAATGTGTATTTAGGAAAATAAATGTTCAAAAAGGTACATACAAAGTCTGCCTAACTAGGCCGAAGCCCTTACCAAGGTAGACTTGACTAAGTTCGTTATAAATGGTGAATTTGTGCGGAGGCTTATGGAAATAATAAATAGAACAAAACAAAAAAAACGATTGCAATAGCTATTATAAATAAGCTATTATAAACATATCTTGCAGAAATATAAATGATCATTATGTGGCGTACGGCTTCTGGTAATCTTACGATATAGTCTGGTCCATATTTCATAGCAGTTCTTACCCCTTGGGTCAGCCAGGCAGCATAATGGGTCTTGATTTTTACTGTTGTTTTTATATTAGAGTGGTTATAAAATATGCCCCAGGGTAGTAGAGCGGCGTCTTATCTTAGTAAAATTTCGTCAGTTTTTTGGTAATCTTGGCAGGTAATAATTTATTTTTAAATTGGGAAAGCTTAATGTTAAATAAAATGTAAATATAATATGTCATGTTTTTTTTAGTCCTGATATCGCATTTCGTCCATAAGTTGGTTTGTTTTTTTAAATTAATATTAAATCGAATAACGTGTGGGAATTATTGGTATCATGAGTAAAGCTAAGTCATTCCGCGAAAATCCATAAAATAAAGAGAACATGGCGTGTCGCGGTTAGTGGTATTTATTATACTAGTGCAATATTACCCAGTGTTGCCCGGGTAGGTTCATGGTGGGTTCATGGCGATCGGTTGATAGGTATATAAGCTGATGTGCTGCAGCGCCCTCTAGTGACGAGCTACAACAAAGTGGATAGCGCGAAAATATTTTCCGTGCTCAAATACCTATGCATAACAATTGTCATGTCGAGCAGTTGAACGGTATAGAAGTAGATGTACTGAAGCGCCACCTACTGTTGAGTTACAACAAAGTGGATACGGCGACAATATTATCCGTGCTCAAATACCTATGTATGTATATCAAATTTCATGGCGATCGATCCAACGGTATAGAAGTTGATGCGCTGCAGCGCCCCCTAGCTGGTGAGTTACAACAAATCAGATATCATAAATACCTTCTCCGTTAAAAAATACAGGTTTGTGCCAACTTTCATGGTGATCGGACAAACGGTGTCAAAGTCTCTTCAGGTCGGACAGACAGACAGATATACCAACATCCATTTTTATACATACTAGTATATACATAGATTACCAGGCATTGTAGTAGCCTATTAGTAGATGAAGTAAAGTGTCTTCGAACTAGCTGTTCATGAGAAGGCGAAGACTTTTTGTCGATGACTGCCCTTTGAAAAACTGCCTGCCTATTTGAAAAATGTTGTCGATGGCCGCCGAAATTGAGACACCTAGACAGCCAATCATGGAAATAGGGCGAAATATTTTCATTTAAAAAAAGCGGGTTATGTTAACACATCAATCAGATCACAACACTTCAAACAGATCATGTCAACCGACGGATAATGTGTCATCAAACAATCTTAAGAAGCGAAATACTTCCTCTTCTTCTAAGAATGCCTATCCTATTTTATTAATGCAACTTTATATACAACAATTAAGCAAATTTATTGTATTTTATTATTACAATTTAAAAAAAAACTTAAAAAAAAGTTTTTTTTACAATCAGAAATTGAAAGAGACATCATATTTAAATAGAATATAGCAAAGCCATTACCACAGTATAATGTGCCATTACTATGACGCTGATAGTTAGAATGTTCTTGTAATGAAATAGCACTGATGTAGGCACACATACATGTCTCTAGACATAGAAACGTAGACTTACATAGACACACAGACTTATCACCGTTAAATTTTAGAATCGCAAATTAAAAGTACTCGTATTTATAGAATTTCGTCGATCCGATTGCCCAACAAAAGATTTTTTGTACTATATTTCAAAATGACTGAGCGTTGTTCATTAAGGACATATTATCTCTTTACCTCGCAATTTGCGAGTGTAGGCATCGATACAACGGGACATCGTTGACACAATATCTAGCTCAACGCGGGCATGTTAACCTGTCATATATTTTTTTTGTATGTACTAATATATTCAACCGGTTGATGTTCAATGTGAAATAATCGATCGGTTAAATTTCGAGTAGAAGCCTACCATAGAGTTTAGCCGATGCACTAAAAAGGCAGAATTATCTAGCTCTAATTGTAGGAAAGCTTTAAAAGAAATGAAGATTGCAAGGCGCCAGGGAGGATAAGAATAATGCCGAAGTTCTAAAACTATGAGGTAGCAGCATGCTATTCAATAAGGCAATTGACACAATAATAATCGCTACAGTTCAGTCCTTTATTACAGTTCTTTCATTTAATTTTTTTTTAAATTGATATATAAGAATAGTTAATCATATTCTGGAAGATTACTCAAATTCATTTATACCCCATATTTTTTAACAAATATTACAGTCCTGACTTAAAATCTGATCTGATCGATACCCTATATACATATTTTAGATTTTTCTATACGGTTTTTTAGGTTTTCGGCAATTTATTATTCCCACGTCATTAGTCATTCCTTTAAGGTAAGTTGTTCCTCGACCTAGTGAAGTGATCGTGTATTCACGCCGGTTTTTTTTAAAATTTTGATATATCAGAACCATAACTACTAACTAATTATATACTATACTATATAAAATATACTACTAACTGATTCAAATAAATATAGCGATGGCTGGGTATTTTTTTTCTGTTCCTAAAAGATCCGCAACGCCACTGACAACTATCAATGTTATTTAGGATTCGTACTCGTTTATGCAGTGAGAACATATGCCACCTAAATCTATGGCACACTGAGGTCAGAATGAAATGGCAAAAAGCAGATAATTCAAAATGAGCAAAGTATATCTAACGACGTATATGTTTCTGGCGTCTATTTGACTGGTGATTTTACCGATTTAACGGAGTAAAAAGCAGTCTATTTCGACACGAGGCCCTCTTGCAACCAGAGTGTATCATCCAGGCAGTCTTTGAGACATTTAGAGAGAGGTGTTTACTCTCGAATCAAGTATTTGTTTGCACAGCTCATTGTTCAACTAGAGCTGTCGACTACAACGGGCGAACCCGTCACCTCAGGAAATTTTAACGAATTGTATCGTTCTGTCTTCCGTGAGGTGAGCGCAGAAGGACAAAACAGTCCACCATCGAGTTCAGTCACATGCCCGTAAGAGACCAACGCCTTACCGCGAGATAGCTAGGTTAGTCACCCAGCGGGCCGACACTCGCGCCCCTACTACCAGTTGCAACCAGATCACTCCGGTCTCCCGAATGGTTACAGGTTCAAGGTGGCTTGCGAGGTCCTCTCCCTTACGTAGCGGTGAAACGGTGTATACCGAATCTATGGCGGACCACGGCGTCCTTTGCCCGACTGTTCACCCGAGATCGGGTAGCCGATTGGTAGTTTCAAGAGCAGTCGCCGTAAGGTGAACAACTGACCCCGCTCTATAGGAGACAGTACTGTTTACAGACTCCCCCGACTGTCAGTCAGAATGCACACTCGATTGGCTGACGCCGCACGGTGCGCAAACCGTCCAGGAGCTCCAGAAGATTGACTCCTAGGAGAAACTGGCTATCAGCCCAGAGTCCTACCCGGGCTCGCACTTCATGTGTGGAGGCCGTCGGATGGGTGTTGACCCGTGAGTTTGACCGACCCTGAACGAATGGGTCTTCGTGGCCAACTCTCAAAAGCTCATTAGCTCATTGTTCAGTGTATTGATTACTCGAACTATATCAGAGTCGTCATAACTGATGCCGGTATCTTCAGCGAATTAAATTACCTTAGAATAACTGGCCGCTGATGGTGGATCGTTTATATAAATTATAAAACGAGTCAGCCCGAGGAGACTCCCCTGTGGTCCTCACATCTAACGTTACAATTAACAGAAAATTGGTCGTATTCGCTTTCTCTTTTGCTTGCTTGGTTGCTTGTTTGTGTCATTTTCAATTCTTGGATAATCAAGAATCACTGTTTGTACTTTAATCTAAGGGCACCCTTAGAGCAAGTGGTTACTTAGTTAGGGTGGATTTTTAACAAAGTATATAAGATTTTTTAAAGAGAGTGATAACAATAAAATATTCATGTCTTTTTATGTGCACTAGTTTACACATAAGCGCAAACTAGTGCACTATAATATATCCTAAACTAAACTGGTGCACGTCCTAATTAAATATATAGGTACAATTTGGTATAAGTCCATCCTAACTAATAACCACTTGTTATAAGGGTGCCCTTAAAATTTAGATTAAAGTACAAACATCCAACTGACGCAATAATCTACCTATATAAATAAAATTAGATGCTGGTACATTTGTTTGTCCGTCTGTCAGAAATTAATATACTCCGAAACCGTTTGACCAATCACCATGGCAGTTGGCACATATATGTATTTTTTCAAGGAAAAGGTTTCTTTAACACATCGGCGCTGCGAAACATCGACTTCTATACCGCTCAACCGATTGCCATGAAAATTGGTGTACATAGACATTTGAGCAAGTTTAATATGTATGCGCTATTCATTTTCATGTAACTTACCACTAGATGGTGCTACAATACATCAACTTGTATACCGATCAACCGATCGCCATGAAAATTGGTAACCATAGACATTTGAGCTCGTTTATCTTTTATGCGCTATTCACTTTGTTGTAACTTACCACTAGATGGTGCAGCGGCAAATCAACTTCTATACCGCTCAACCGATCGCCATGGAAATCGGTATACATAGACATTCGAGCCGGTATAATATTTTCGCGCTATATTGTAACTCGCCATCAGATGGCGCTGCAGGCAACATCTATAACGGTCAACCAATCGCCGTGAAAATTGGTAGACAGGTATTTTGAGGACGAATAATATTTTCGCGCCAGGGATAATACTTTCACGCCATGTTGTTGTAACTTGCCACTAGATGGCGCTGCGGTAGGTTAACTTCTATACCATTAAACCGATCGCCATGAAAATTTTATAAATTCGAAAGTGGAAGGAATGACGATTAACATAGGCTATTTGTGGGGGGGAGAGAAAGAGGAGAGGGAGGGAGAAGGAAACGTATACCCCAGCATCGCCGGGTAACATTCCACTACTATTAATTTTAAAAATATGACAGTTTTTAGCAAGACATTTAAATTTTAAAGCTATATTAATGTTGCATAAACATCACTCCATATATTGTATAAACAAGTGAGTCTGTGATCTGTTTCATCTAAAGGGACGTCAAGTATAACGTGACCCAAATCTGGGGGAAAGGAGGGGTCTTGTAAAACGTTACGATATTTCTACAGGGGCGGGAAGGGGGTTTGAACAACGCGTTACGTAACATGGTTTTATTTTTATTTTTAGAGTTTATTAATAAAGAAAAAGGCTAAAATAGGAGAATGCATGAGAATAACATTGGTGGATGAAGACAAAAATGTATATAAGGACAGGCATACGACATAATTTAATGTAAGGTTAGAAGTAACCGTTTATTAGGACAAATTTGAGCCCATTTTAATATATTTTAAACTTAAGCAAATGTTTATTACATTATGTGAGATTGTTTATTAAATAACAATATGAATAAATAAAATAAACAATATACGCATGTATTGCGAGTTAGAAATCTCTTGGTTTATTTATTATTACTGCAAACGTGACTGAAACAATAACTAAATTAATTTAGCGACTTTCCGGTACTTTACGCAACATAATTGTGACTTTTAGGTAAAAATTGTCTCTTGGTTATTACGTAACATTTAGGGAGGGGGAGGGGGGTACAGAAAAATGTTACGGCGCGTTACATGGGGGGAGGAAGAGGGTCAAAGATCTTCAAAATTTGCGTTACGTAATACTTGAACGCCCCGTAAGCCATTTTGTGATAACTTTCATTGCCGCATATTCTTTATAGGGGGTGAAATCTATGTGTATCCCGGAGTATACTGAGGGACTCAGAAAAGAAATGTGTCTGTGCGAATGTAAAGTTATGGCTAGGCAGCAGTATGTTACCCAGGGCGAGTCCACATGTCAAAGGGCGTTGAGGACTGTCATCGGACTGACCAGGGCCGGCTCGTCCATATAGGCAACCTAAGCGGGCGCTGTCTGGGGCTCAAAATTGTTTTTTTTTTAAATTTGGGGATTCAAAAACATAAAATAAAGAAAACTTTAATACTTCTGCGCCCTTCTAGCTTAGGCAAACGAATTACTAGGCAATGAAAGGCGAAGGTGTGCCATTTGTGTAGCCCTTCGTATTTTGCTTATGTTTAATTTCCGTAGTTCGTGCTCGGCAAAGTTTTTCAAAACTTATGCTAATTAAACCGTATCTACTTAGTTAGATGTACCAGGAGAGACTTGTGGGTCTGGCGAGAATTTATATTGAAAGCACAGTCAGGCTCAAAAGCCCTTATACAAGAATTTGCTAAGCAGAAAGCAACAAAAGTACCATTAGGACTTTGGGAGTATAAATACTGTTAATCAGTATTTCAAAGTGACTTTTGGACCATAGTTAAGAAAACAATAATCCAATATCAAAAGATATCAAGTACTCTATGTGTATTTTTTTGTTGTTGTTATAAAAACAGAAAAACTATCTAATATAAATGTGAGTTTCTGTTTCTTATTGAGAGAACTGTACCTACATAATGCTATTATAAAACCAAGAAACCCATATATACCTAATGTAAAACTGTCTGTTATGAAGCTTTTCTAAAACTAATTTGGATTTCTAATTATTAATCTACTAGCTGAACCGACAGACGTCCTGTGTCCATTAAAAGTATATGTAATAATTTTACGAATTTGTGAAAAGCTATTGAAGTAAAACAAATTAAAAAATCGGTTGCGTCACCCTAAGACTTTCCTGACCATCGGACAACATCCATTCATAATTAATAATTCACAAAAATCATAATTGCGTTTTTCTGGATTTTTCTCAAAATCTTCCAGATTTTTTTTTAAAATAAATACATTTGATATAATTTGATTACATTGGATTTTTAATTGAAATATTTTCATCCCGAGAGCATGGCGATCAAAATTTTATGTATGTGCTGTGGACCGTTGAGTAGTTCCCACGTTGGAATCCAACCCTGGGTGACGCAATCCTTGGTGAAACTTAGAACGGGCTGTCGTAATTGAATACATATACAAAATTTTGTGTCTGTTGACCGTTGAGGAGATCCCTCGTCGTGAGCCAACCCTGGGTGCAGCAGCCATGTCATAATAAAACTTAGAACGAGAATCATAACTGGATGAGTAAACGAATTTTGGGGTCTGTTCTGTTGACTGTTGAGGAGTTCCCTGGCCAGGAGCCAACCCAGGGTGTAGAATCAAGTTTAGCTTACCATAAAAATAAATGAATTCTCATCGGAATTGAACCAACATGTAAATTTTCAATTTCCTATGATAATATTTGAGGAGTTACCACAATTCCTCATAGATTCCATCATCAGAACAGGATTTTGATCAAATGGGGCCAATCGGTAACTATATTCTTTCGAACAAAAAAAGAATTTCCCAAATCGGTTCATAAATAGCAGAGTTCTAAGGTAACACACATTAAAAAAAAGATACATCCGAATTGATAATCTCCTCCCTTTTTTTAAGTCGGTTAAAAAAGAATCAACCTATATTAGGTTGATTCCACCTATATTAGTCGTTCCTAATCAACAAAAAAGATTACGGATATCCAGCTTTCGAATCGTTAGTAAAAAAAGCACTTTCAGTTTTTTCCCAAATTTTCCAATGTTCCAGGTGTTTTTTCCAATTTTCCTTTCCGTTAAGCCCTTGTTTGGACCACTACGAATATAACAAAAAATATATTAGCCAAGTCGGTTCAGCCGTTCAACCTAATATGCGGTTAACAACGAACAGCATTTCATTTTTATTTATATAGATAAGTTGTCAAAACAAAAGACAAAATGCAATGCCATTGTTAGAACTACTTTTGCAACTAACAAAATACATTGAGGTTTGTGGATGTTAAATTATATTGACCTTTATTTTACTTACATATCCCAGTCATTAATCATAGGTTATAAAATTATATTCTTTGTTATAACAATTATTAACAAAAACGTTTTTCCGAAGTTCTATTCCATACCATAGTTTGGATTGCACTTTAATGAGGCGCAGATTTTTGTTTTTGCCTAGGTCGCCGAAAACCCTAGAGCCGGCCCTGGAATTGACTCACTAATGCCTCCGTTGCGTACCAAATCGTATATCTAATAAATGTATAATAAAGAACGGAACGGAAGATCAGAGCTGTAGAGATATGACTTTCTGGTGTTAACATTAATTATTGCTTTTTCTTCCTCTAGGGCGAGATCGACAGCAGTCTTATAGCACATCCAAACACCAGGATGATCTACCAATATATGCGTATACACATACTTTTATTCAGAAACTTTTTATCTATTTTATTTAAAAAAACTTTATCGTTTTTGCTTGCGAACTTGTTTGCGCGTAATCACGAATCGAAAATATCGCAAATGGCTTGCTTTTCGGTCGTTTACCAAAGAGAACAACCCAATTAAGTACGCCCACGTCATTGCGCTCTTGTAAGCTTTAAAAACAGCCCACAATAAAAATACCCTAGTTGCGGGCAGGACAAACATGTCCTTTGCAACCATTCACATACTCGGTAAAATCTGCCTGGCTCATTTAGGAGTTTTGCTTTGACATACACTGCATTAGATTGTCATTATAGTGTGCATCAAAAGTGCATCAGTTGGCGAGGGCGCCGCAACACAGTAGGTATGAAGGCTATCTGGTTCAAAGTACGCCGATATGATGCCGCTGCATTTATTTCGACACGGTTTATTTTTCTCGGTTTCCCCGGCCGCCCGTCGAGTCGTGCCCTCCGCCCCACGCCCGCTCATAGTTAGGAAGCCCAGTGCAATTCAAGAAGCGTCATTGGGCACTGGAATTAAATGATTGTCTCTATGGTTTAACGATCCTGCGGTTTCTCGTGTAGTTTGTTTTTCCTATCCCGGAATTTCAGATTCCGAATGCCCTTGACGGGCAAACGGCACCACGGATCCGCGATATGAAGTTGTCGCGGACTTCAATATGAAGTTGTCAAAAGCTATCGAATTTCTACCTTACTCACAGTATAATAACACCCCGCAAGTTCACTCAATAGCTACAAGGAAATGCGGGAAGAGGGTGTGACAGAAGTGGGGCAAGGGGTAAGTCATGTCGTCGCCTTACGGCGGCGTAGGGCCATAATTACGGCGCTGTGGGCTGTAAACGCTTTTGGCGCATATTGTGTCCGCGTATAGATGTGCAAATTTACGAGTGGACGCCATATGGTATTCTCAGAACAAAATATGGTATTCACCGTAAATGTGGCCGGGATGATGCTTTAAGAAGACGAGTAATCATATTACGGTTTGTGGTAGCCCTTAAGATTTCTGACATCACTTGCTTCGATTTCAGTTTTGATCTAAGAGAAGCTACTGTCTGGTATACTGTGGCTTACTACAGGAGCTTGATTGATTATCAAATTTCGTTTTAAAAAAGTGTGAACTTAAAATTGAATCTTAAATTAACTTCACAATATGATCGAAGTAATAATCCCATATGAAATTTGTCTATTAAACAATACCGATGTCAATGGACTGCTAAAGCTTTTATTCTACTTAATATAAGCATGTAGAAAGCATTGACCATTTACTTAACCCCTCGGAGCCCGCGGAGCGCGAGTCAAACGTCGTAGCAATACATTTATCACCTAGACCCATCAGAAAACTGACATGGGTATTATTGGGTATTCTCTATCTATATTATCCATGTAAGTAGATCAAAATCGCACTCTCATAATTGGTAATCAATCGTTGGTCGTGCAAAGAAATACATACTTAGATATTGAATAAATGCCGTATATGTTTTGCATGAAATACATAAATAGGACTTGTCTTGATTTCGAGTAGAATTTTGAATCCCATTTTGCACCGGATGTCCACGTTTCCAGATACCAAGAATAGAAAAAATATTTTTAGAATCTCAGAAACTGCACGAACATTTAGGACCGAATTAGGTTTAAAATAGTTCATTATAATCTCGAGATTTAATAGCTGGTGAGAGATATGAGCCATTTAGTTTAAAACCGCCATGGTTTACCAGAATTTAAAAAATCATAATTCCGTTAATACTAGTCCTAGAAAATAAATAAACGTGACATAAAATTCTGAGACCAATAAGTACAACTCTTGCTTACGTTACTTTTCGACATCTTCAGCAGATTTTGAGATTAAAACGTAATAATCTAATAAAAATATACTTCATATCTCCGCTATTATTAATAATCATAAAATGTAAAACCAAAGTGTCTTAGAATCGTGAAAATAATGCCTCTTACTTAGTCGTAAGTCACTTCTTAATAACTTTAGTGGGTTAAGAATTGAATATTGAAAATTTAAAATTATAGGAAAAAAAATAAAGGATTTCAAAATTAAACCTAGATATGGCGATTATTATAGCCGATCAAAATTCAGTTAAATAAAAGAGAGAAAAAAACGAACCAAATAAATAATAACACATATTATACATATAGCCAATACCTAGAAAAGCGGAGCATTGTACCACGCCCCACTAAGACGAAATTTGAGATAGTAAATGGTACTATCTATCAAACAGATTTTTGAAGTATACGTGTCTTCAAGTAATATTCCCCATGTTATCATCTTTAATGAATTTAATATATTGAATGACAAAAGATATCTTAATTAATTATCTTTTCAAACACTGTTTCTTGTAGCCACTAAGCGCTAATAAAGGATATATTGTTAAGCTTACAAAAAAGTAATAGATCCGGGTATTTATTTTTGCGGTGGAAACTACAAAACTAACATTCTTGGACTTAACCAGTTTTGTTATGTGGCTCCTCAGGTTTTCTCAGACTGTTTTGTCGTGTTGCCAATGGCAAGCTGTAACTGCAATGGGCTGCCGAGCTAATTGGCCGGCGGCGCGGCGGTGGCCGCGCGCCGCGAAAAAAATTAAAATCCCCGCCCTCCGCGCCCGCGAGAAGTGGGTCAGGGAACCCAGTCCCCTTGCGGCCTCCTTGAGATTTTTTCCAGGCGGAAAACCGGCACGGAGGGCCGAGCAGCCATTGACACCGCGACTGACACACTACGACACGCCGCACCGGACACCGAGCGACTCAGTCACACATGGGATAGGTATACCTACCTAGCCAATTATTAGTATTTATTTGTAGACGTCATTATGCAAATCGATTGAGCACATGCTCTTGCAAAAAAAAAACGAAAAAAGACATGCCCACAAAAATAAGATTTGTGATATGCAACTTGATAAGTTCTGTTTTTGAAGTGAAAAGATCTACATACAATAGCGTCGGTCCCTCCAAAGTTACAGATATGACACCTTTGTTTTCGTTGTCTATACAGGTCGGATATTATAACTTGAGAAGGTTGAATGACTTAGTACGTACGATGAATAAAACTAATTGCGATTTTTTTTTCAAATCGACTGATTCACTTGCAAGTTGCACTTATGGCCCCTTAAATCAATCAGGTTATTTTTTTGTGACTGAAGAACATAAAGTCCGATTTCAAAAAAATATTTCACAATGTTTTTCATATAGTTAATCTGTTTTTCAGATAGCTAATAAAAAGTTGGCAAACTTACGGGAAAAGGATGATTTCTCAGTTGTCAATTTCTACGGCAGCTTCCCAATACATTTCATGCACGAAACCCTCAACCGCTCAGAAGCCAGCCTTCATGCGCCAAAAACTGCGCCGCAACTTTTTGGTCGATTTTTTGAATAAATACTATCAATATCGTCTTTTTATGAATTCCTATTTGTTACCTAGTAATTAATTTTGTTAGTCATGTATATTCTATATTTATATAATATATATGGGGGCCGGCCGAAACGGTTACGCACGGATCTGTCAAACAACGCAAAAATCCTATAGGCACTGTTTGCGTCCGACGGGTTAAACTTATCGGGTTTTCCCAACGACGAATAGAAAATATTTTTTTTGGCAAAAGTTTTTTTTTCTTTTTCTGGTTTTAAGTGATCGTAAGCGAGGAGAAATTTCACTTTAAGGGAACTCTATTTTTAACATTTTAGGTAAACGCAAGACCCTTCGCGCTAGCCTCGTGTTGCAAGGTCGGGCTGGCGCTAACGTAATTTCACGTACTAATAGTGTTGGGCACTCGGCTGGATGATTCTTGAAGCGGTTCTCCTTTTCGAGACATTCCAAATTTTTATTCTGAGTGTTGCATAATAAGACTGATTTTTCTTCTTCTGATGTCATGTCCTCCGAGATTTTCAACGAATATTGAAATAAAATATTTTGTTTTGCAGCCATCCTAAAAATGGTTCTTATAATTTGAAAAATAGTTTGCCTCAATCAAATTACAATTACCGATATGCGATTCTACCATCTAGATATTCGCGATGATACATAAGACAAAGCGTAAAAAGTCGTCAAAATTAGTCGACTTGGATCGCTCGCTACTTAGCTACCGATCTATTAAAATATTTATTACTACTATTTAAACAGGAGAATATACAAACTTTCAGCCTCATAGTAATGGCTGTGCTTTTATTTCACAGACGAAGAAAATCTATCATCACCGCTATCGACATTACGACTAAAATTACTGGAATTTCCAAAAGTACAATGATGAATTTGTTACTACCTAATATTTTAAAACTACTGTGCCAATTTAATGTGTTTTACCATCGAATGCATAGTAAAACAGGATATATTTTATTACGCAAAGTTTGTGAAAACCGATTTTTTTATTAAATACTGAAAATTTGTCGACGGGAGAATGCACAAAAGGCGCTGGTTAAGTCTATCTATATGTTACGTACAATATCCGCTAACTGCGCAATATTGACACTTCCCGGACAATATCAACATTGCCCTCTCCGAATGGGTAATATTCGCTAAATTCGTTAATTAGCGGATTATGCCCAGTTCGAACAAGGCAATGGAATGCCCGCACTGCCCAGAACAAAAAGCAATTTCAGCAACGATGGTGTAACTGCAGAGTTTGACCAGTTTCAAATTTGCAAGTTTCAAAAAATCCATAAGTTAAGTTATTTATTTACTGCAAATTCATAGAAAAAAAACACAACTATTATAACGAGAATAACTACTAGAGCTGTCAACTACAACGGGCGAACCCGTCCGTTCTGAAGACTTAGGACAAAACAGTCCACCGTCAAGCTCCGCCACCTGCCCGTCAGAGGCCAAAGCCTTTCGGCGAGGCACCGGGAAAGGTACCCAGCGGGTAACCTCGCCCCCCGACTACCAGCTTTGGCAGGATATCTCCGTCTGGAATCAACCTTCAGGATACCTCCGTCCTCCCGTCTGGTTACGGGTCCGAAGTCGCTTACGCGATCTCTACCTGTTGTATTACAGTGGTAATTCAGTTAGAATTTATCGCGGACTTGGGCGTCCTTTGCCCGTATGGGATCGAGTGGTCCAAGGTCATATCAAGAGTGGTATGACAACAGGTCAACATCAACCCGCGCCATTTAGGAAACAGTGTATTTCCATCGTCTCCAGACCCCTTCAGCAATTAGTCAGAATGCACAACCGATTGGCTTCGCGAACGGTGCGCAAACCGTCCAGTGGCGCTGGGATGCAATCCCGCCGGGAGAAACCGGTCCACCAGCTCTAAGGCCTGAGACACGCGAGTCTTACCCGGGGTAGCCTTCCATTCGAGGAGGCTCCTGAATAGGAGCTGAATCGTGAGTTGAGCCGATCCGATTATAACGAGAATAGTCGAAGCAAACTTAAAATAAGATAAAATATGTTTTAAAATAGAGGAGATAAATAAACATAAAATATAAATATCAAAAATACTAGCTATTGACCCATGCCTTCGCTTCTATTCCGATCTTATTTTAGTATCGTATATGTGGACATAATCCAAGTAAATTATTTCAAAAGTGCACAATTAGCCCAAATAATTATAGTTTGAAAATCCGTACAGTTATTCCTCAAGATGTTCCGATGAACATGCTTTTCGCAGATATCTCCGAAGGCTTTAGAATTACCTTTTTCACTAATACTAAATGCTTTAGCTAAGCATTTATGATATCTTTTTCACTCCTCAAGCTCCGGGACACGAAAATGTGCAGGTTCTGCCAAGGGGCAGAGGAAACTCCGCTGCACCTCATGTGCGAGTGTAGCCCGCCGACGCGTAAAAGATATATTAGGAGGTAAAACAATCTGGCGCCAAAAGCCTGTTGAGGTCCTTAAATGATACAAGGCTTAGCGCAGAACTATAGTAGGAGGCGAACACAATAGACCAGCAATGGTCGCAGTGTTACAAGGCTCATAAAGACCTTAGGAAATCCCCACACAACAATTAAAAAATATAAAAATAGCTTTATCACTTCTTCTACAAAAATAAACTACATGAAATTTACTATAAATGAGGTTCTATTCCTTTTTATAATAGGATAACACTTTAGGAACGTAGCGATATCCCTCTCTTGTAGTACCGCAGCTCCTCATTTAGTGTGAGCATGTCCTCCTCTTGTCACACAAGGAAATCACTAGGAATCTACACAATACTCTCTTGGCGTTTAATTTGGGGTTAAGGTGTGGTTGGTCCACTGGCTGGTCCTGCATGTCGATGGACTCAGGGTGTAATCAGTAGCTAATAAATCAGTGGTGTAACCAGTGGCTTCTTCCTTTATGGAAGTATCTATAGGGTTTTTTTTAATTATTTTTTTTCCTATACACATATAATCTTATAATCGTTGCAAATTAGGAATTTCGGAGAGGACCGTTTAGATTTTACATTTACTCATTTTTATTTATCAAGCAAAGCAGTGCTTTGATGCTACATATACATTTAAACAGTTATCTTTTTGCAAGGGAAATAAAGTGGAATGGAAGAAGTCCGATTTATGGTTCCAATTAGGATCATCGTTACATTTACATTTGTACAATTATAGTGCAGGGAAAAACAAAGGGTACGGATTAGTTCTGTGTCCGGAATCCGTGTCCAGAATCCTGAATCATATGCGTTTGGGTTACATGATACTGCTCGGCTGCTGGCGCTTCTGTCTTCCTCCAGTTGGCTGGTTAATCTGGAAACCTCATGTGAAAAAAGGGTTAGTGGATGCTTTTTAGTTGGGGCCTTCTTCCATTTAATCTACTCCTTTAAGTTGGCTTCACTGGAGTGGCTTCTTTCCTTCGTGGGCAACGAGTGGAGTGAAACGATTCCTCGGTGGTTGAAAGGGGGGGGGGGGGGGGGATCGGTCCGATCAAACAGGTTTTTGGCCAGTCGTCTAACAAAGTCCTCAATTGTCTCGTCATCAAAGAGGTCCTTACGTAGTGTCGTGTTGCGAACGCACCATGGAGCCGCTGTCCATGAAGCGTTGCATGTCGTCTCTGTACGTCATGCTTAAGGCCTGGTAACACGCGGGCGCTGCATATATGAGTCGCGTCCGCGCGTACATCTTAACGAATGTCACTCGCGTCTTTGTCGGAATCTATTTAGCCGTAAGGACGAGTTAAATAACTATAACAAATTTAAAGGTTTCTGAAATTTAAGACCTTAGGAAAGAAATTTTTTGACGCAATAAATTGCTTGAAATTTAAGACAATTTATCATATAATTAATTGCAACATTTTGATATTTAGACTTACGTTATGGTTATATGACTTATTAATATAAAAGTCATTTTGACATAAATGGAATCCGTCGATATAAAATAGAAACAAAGACAGATAGTTTTTTCTCAACTTGGAGCGCTGAGGATTGCTTCTGGCGGTCTTTTGCTCGCGGACATTATACAGGTCGAAGGTCAAGCCAGCGGCTATAAGCTGTCAATAAAAATGGGTCTACAACCTGGATATTATTTCCGATCAAGCAAGCATGACAATGATTATGGAACTTGATGTGTCAGGAACTTGAGCCTACAAAACCGTTTAGCTATCGACGGTCTAGTCCGAAATTACCCGCAAACTTGAGTATTATTTACAAATGATGTCATTGAATCAGCTGGAATTGCAATTTAAATATAATTCAAAGAAAATTCCAAGGTAGGCTACAAGGACGAAGACACATATCAGCCTTGACTTGCATGAAAATAGTGTGGAAGAGTACAAGATCCTTGCTCCGAACAGCAGACTGCGCAGACTGCCAGGGTCAAATAGCCAAAATGCGACCGAGACAGCACCGGAAGAGATCAAAATCGGTTGTGAAACCCCAAGACTTTCCTGGCAAGTAGCTAAAGACTGATTTAATGTAAATATAAATTTCATAAACAAAATTAACGACCGCCCTCTCTCGGCCGGCGGAAGAACATGGTTTGGTGCCATTGCATCGCCTCAGCCGCGGTGGTTCTTTTTACGTCTGAGGGCAGGTTTGGGCTAAGCGTCAGCGGATGGTGTTAATATTTAATTAAAATATATATCGGAATTTAAATATTATTACTGCTTGTATATACACATTGTAAAACATCTCATATGAGATGTTTTAACAATGTGATTTCGGCCCAACAAGTCCTGTATATTCGAGATTGAAATATGACCAGTGCCCCGTAACCTTTTGACCTCTTCCCAACCAAACGATGCTTGCATGTCAAATTTAAGATCAATCGGATTAAGCGTGTGGGCGCTATCGTGGAGGAATAAATTCACAGCCAGACACACCGACAGACACAGAGACACAGATATACTTGAACTAGAAATAGTCTTAATCGTCTAAGGGAGGCTCAAAATAGATTGTTCCGTCTTCATATAAAAAAAAGAAATGCGCGTTCACAAGAACTTCCCGCCTCCTGAGTGATAATTTTGACTTTCCTGGCCCACCACCCGAGTTGGGCCGGGAAAGTAAAAATGATCACTACCAGAACTTATAAAGTCTGAGAGTAACTCCGTATAAAAGTTTTTTACGTGAGGCTATTTCGGTGTAGGTTTTGTTATCGGGCATGCGGTTAAGGTCACGGTCGACTGCCCGCCATTACGGATTTACCGAGACCACTTACGATTTCCGAATTCCACGGGCGGATCTCGCGCAAGCGCCGCGCCGCAGCCGCGAGCCGGTCCAGTTTCGCTTTCGTTAGACCAGCTTGTCCACCTTTATGTATCTTATGTATCTTTCTTCATACTACTACTCCACATTCATTGCGAGCTCGGAAAAAACGCCTCTGTATAGTCAAGCCGTAACCAACGGACAATTACATCGCCGCAGCGCGCGGACGTAATTTTGGTTTTCCGACCATGACCACTATAAAATAATATTTAACATAGGGGAGACTATTATAAATTAGGTTAAAAAGTATTTACCGGGTGGAGATTGTAATACGCGACGTTTAGGCGATATTGCAAACGCCGATGTCCAGGGTAGGTCCATCAACGAAACGTCGGGTGTTACAAGCTTCACGCGGTTAATTCTTTTTTATTTTATTTATAAAAGTCAAACAAACGCGAGAGGCTTTCAAAAAAGGTGATAATGAGCTACAAACTCTTCGGAACCAAATACAAATAAATACTGGCAGGTACAGCTAATTCATCTGTTATTAGGTTTTAAAGCGTCCGTAGCCCCGTTGACCGCGGTTCTCCTCGTTGTTACCGAAGTTAAGCAGCGGCGGGCGCGGTCAATACTGGGATGGGTGACCGCCTGAGTGTTTGACTGCGTGATGCTACAAATGCCCACCTATAGAAGATGGTGCCAATAGGCAAAGGCCGGTTCCACGACAAGGCATATGCCTTGTGAGAAAAAAAAAAGAAGTGTGGCACTCGAGGACTGCCGCGGTAAAGCTATTGCATAGCATTTTTACCAACTTAATGCAATTATAATTATTTATTTATTTATTTTATTTTATTTTTTTCTGATATCAGATAACTGCGCTCTATCGGAAAACGTTGAAATTATTCCGTATCATTTGCGGCTGCGGAAGCAAATGATTCGGAATAATTTAAACGTCTTCCGATAGAGCGCCACGCACGATTTTTTTTATTCGATAAAGCAAAAAAAACGGATTATTCGAAAAAAATCGTAGATAAAAAGATAGACAATTAAATTATCTTTAAAATGGTGCAGGTTTCATAGTAATACGCCAGATAGTATTTGCGTAGTAGTCGTTTTTGTGTTCGGTTAGACCTAATTTCACAAATTAATTACACTATGTAATATAAACAAAATCTAAAATATTCAAAGCTAAGAATATTAGGAAAATTTTCTTGTTTAACATATATTTATTTCGAATCGTAAGCAGTACTCGTTTAGACGTAATTATCAGTTTAAAATCATTAATTTTCGTTAAGAAATTGCTTCATTCGGTCGCCGCGCTGGCCTCTAGGCCCGCGATAAAAGCTATGCAATAGCTTAAAAACTATATAACTAAGATTACCTGCAGTATTGTTTTCAAAATACTTTCATATTTACTGGTCGACATTTTCAAGTCTCTTTTCCACCATAGTCTGTCGCAAATAATACAAGAATGACCAAATGAATTACTCGTAAAGACTTTATAAAAATCAATATGACTTGTACTGTGTTTATGATAATTTGTGTAAACTGGAATAGTACCATCAAACATAAAATCCATAATTTTTTCACCAATTCGATTTTCTCTATCAATCTCAATTTCATTTTCATGATTGTTATGGTTATCTTCGGTAGGATCTTCATTATAATTTTCACGCAATAGTTGAATATTGGCATCAACATGGGCTTCATTTTGGGTAGCGTCTTGTATTGTCTCCAATAAATCTGATACTTCATAAAAAGGTGTGAAATGTTGTTCACGAAGATGAAGATGAATCCAGTTTTGTGTATCATTCGCTTTAAAATGGCAAAAGATAGTGTCTTGATTCGTTGTAGTTATGTTGTAAAAACAACAATAACAATAATGTTGTAAAAACAATAATACATTTTTGAAAATAAGTACAAACAATCCAAATCTCCGTAATCATTAGTGCTTGATAGAATGTTACATGCTTCTTGCGGATTGTGGCAGGAGTTTAAATAGGGTGAATCGCGTAAATGATTTCTCAAGTCACAAGTCTCAATTTGAAGTTGCAAAACACTTATGAGCGAGTGGAATAGACAATTACCATCGCCAGGAATTCCTGTGTTCCTGTATAGATTCTGCCTTCGGGAGTAATGCATTCATTACGCTGTTTATAAATTTGAAGTGTTGGCTGTGAAATTGATTTTCTTGTAGCGTTACATTTTCTATATTTTCAACAGCTCTACATTGCAAGACATTCTCTTCATTACTGTCCAATTTTTGTCTTCTCCTGTGAAAAAAGAAGTAGAATGTCAAGTTCGAAATTCAAAGCACAATACAAAATTTCGAAATTTTAATTCGAATTCCGATATTATCGAAATTTAATCGAAATTCCGAATTTCAAGTGTCAAAATGTCAAGTTCGAAATTTGAAGTAGAATGAATATTAAGTTCGAAATTTGAAGTAGAATGTCAAGTTCGAAATTCGAAGTACAATGTCAAGTTCAAAATTCGACGTAGAATTTCAAGTTCGAAATTCGAAGCAGAATATCAAGTTCGAAATTCGAAGTAGAATGTCAAGTTCAAAATTCGAAGCACAATTTCAAGTTTGAAATTCGAAGTACAATTGCAAGTTCGAAATTCGAAATAGCATTCCAAGTTCGAAATTAGAAGTAGTAGAAATTAGAAAAGAAAAGAAGGTTTAAAAACTGACAAATTTAAAAAAAGACTGTCTACCTACAGCGTTAGAGTCAGTAAGTGAGTCAGATATGCGCTTAACTATGTTATAAGTAGAATTATTGTGATTACTACTAGATTTTTGGCTAAAAACCACAAAATGATCTTATTGCCACAAATAGGTACAACCTCCTCCAACCAAAGTATAATTTACGTCATACTACGAAAATCACGAATGAAATTTTGTCGCTTTATGAATGAATTTAGCAAATCGACGGTTCAACTTATACTTATGTGTAGGTACTTTTATTTACCCGCAGGTTTCATATAGAAATCGACCCTAAATCGATTTTCAAAATCAATATTCAAGTTTGATCTAACAGTAATCACGTCACTTTATGAAATAAATGACGTATTTTATTTTATAAGTGGTAATTAGTTAACTTGTTGCACGAAGCTTATTCGTCTAGTCACCCCAATGTGACGTCAGGCAAGGAACGTCAGAGCAGAGAAATGGTAATAATATACACGTAATTATACACGTTACTTACTTTAATAATCTATTTTTCTCCAGTATACGGCGTTTATGTTGGAAACATTTTGATTTCCTGGCCATTTTGTTTTTTTATAACGTAATTTATTTCGTCTTCTTTCGGAACACAATGTCAGAATCCTACCGTAACAGTGGCCGCGGTCACGCCGCGGTCATACTGTATTAATTCAATTTATTTCTGATATCAGATAACTGCGCTCTATCGGTAAACGTTGAAATTATTCCGAATCATATGGGGCTGCGGAATCAAATGATTCGGAATAATTCCGATAGAGCGCCGCGCACGAATGTTATTCAATAAAGCAAGAAAACCGGATATTATTCTTTTATTCTTTGACTATTCGAAAAAAAATCGTAGATAAAAAGATAGATAATTAAATTATCTTTAAAATGGTGCAGGTTTCATAATAATACGCCAGATAGTATTTGACTAATAGTCGTTTTTGTGTTCGGTTAGACCTAATTTCACAAAATAATTAAACTATGTAATATAAACAAAATCTAAAATATTCAAAGCTAAGAATATTAGGAAAATGTTCTTGTTTAACATATATTTTTTTCGAATAGTAAGCAGTACTCGTTTAGACGTAATTATCAGGTAAAAATCATTAATTTTCGTTAAGAAATTTCTTCATTCGGTCGCCGCGCTGGGCTAAGGCCCGCGATAAAAGCTATGCAATAGCTTAAAAACTTTTGTTTTTATTAATTACAGTCATTTGTTTGCATCTTTTCGAAACGCGTGGACGAAAACAGAAAAAAACATGGAATTTTGCGTGGTTAATAAATACATTTGCTTATTTTTTTTTGACAGTATTTCAAGACTTACGAAATATATTATAAAAAAATATATACTATAAAATGTACTATACGAAATATACTATAAAATATATTATTATTTTATAGGGGTTGATGCTGCCCCATAGTCTACGGTTGCACGTTGATTTGCTAAGTTTAAGCGTAGAACAACTTCTTTTTAAGATGACTCTCACTCGTGTCCCTACGACGGCAGTCGCTGAAAAAATGGTTAAAAAAAGTGGAACAAATTGTTTTGGCTGATCGTCGTATCATAGGTTGTTTTATAGTTGAAAAAGTAATCACGTCACTTTATGAAATAAATGACGTATTTTATTTTATAAGTGTTAATTAGTTAACTTGTTGCACGAAGCCTATTCGTCTAGTCACCCCAATGTGACGTCAGGCAAGGAACGTCAGAGCAGAGAAATGGTAATAATATACACGTAATTATACACGTTACTTACTTTAATAATCTATTTTTCTCCAGTATACGGCGTTTATGTTGGAAACATTTTGATTTCCTGGCCATTTTGTTTTTCTATAACGTAATTTATTTCGTCTTCTTTCGGAACACAATGTCAGAATCCTACCGTAACAGTGGCCGCGGTCACGCCGCGGTCATACTGTATTAATTCAATTTATTTCTGATATCAGATAACTGCGCTCTATCGGTAAACGTTGAAATTATTCCGAATCATATGGGGCTGCGGAATCAAATGATTCGGAATAATTCCGATAGAGCGCTGCGCACGAATGTTATTCAATAAAGCAAGAAAACCGGATATTATTCTTTTATTCTTTGACTATTCGAAAAAAATCGTAGATAAAAAGATAGATAATTAAATTATCTTTAAAATGGTGCAGGTTTCATAATAATACGCCAGATAGTATTTGACTAATAGTCGTTTTTGTGTTCGGTTAGACCTAATTTCACAAAATAATTAAACTATGTAATATAAACAAAATCTAAAATATTCAAAGCTAAGAATATTAGGAAAATGTTCTTGTTTAACATATCTTTTTTTCGAATAGTAAGCAGTACTCGTTTAGACGTAATTATCAGGTAAAAATCATTAATTTTCGTTAAGAAATTTCTTCATTCGGTCGCCGCGCTGGGCTAAGGCCCGCGATAAAAGCTATGCAATAGCTTAAAAACTTTTGTTTTTATTAATTACAGTCATTTGTTTGCATCTTTTCGAAACGCGTGGACGAAAACAGAAAAAAACATGGAATTTTGCGTGGTTAATAAATACATTTGCTTATTTTTTTTTGACAGTATTTCAAGACTTACGAAATATATTATAAAAAAATATATACTATAAAATATACTATACGAAATATACTATAAAATATATTATTATTTTATAGGGGTTGATGCTGCCCCATAGTCTACGGTTGCACGTTGATTTGCTAAGTTTAAGCGTAGAACAACTTCTTTTTAAGATGACTCTCACTCGTGTCCCTACGACGGCAGTCGCTGAAAAAATGGTTAAAAAAAGTGGAACAAATTGTTTTGGCTGATCGTCGTATCATAGGTTGTTTTATAGTTGAAAAAGCAAAGATTTCGATAGGTAGTACGCATACTATTTTACATGATCGCTTAAATGCTTACAGAAACGCGGGATAAAACTAACAGACTGAAGATTTCGCATTGCTCTTTACATTTGTTACAACAGGATCCTGACCGGTTTTTGGCTCGATTGATAACTATAAACGAAACGTCACTTGCCCATTGCGATCCTGAAACAAAGCAACAATCCATGATCTACAAACGACCAACGATTATCTCCAACTCCTAAGAAATCAATGGCCATACCATCCCGCGGCAAGATCACAGGTCCTCTTTTCTAGACAGTTAAGGATTTGTGATGATTGAATACCTTGGTTATTGAGCTACTATGATTGGGACCTGTATATGCAATTGCAAAACGAAATACGTGAAAAACGAAGAGGCAAATTTTTAAAATTGTTTGGTTTCACCGACATAACGCCCCAGTGCGCAAGTCCAGAGTTGAGATACCTGGCTTTAAAATACTGGAATGTCCCACATACTCATCTAGCATCTAGTGATCTTTTTTCTATCTTTTTTTGATTTTAAAGGAACAACTGAGAGGTCGAAATTTTCAAGATGATTAGTCTCTCTGACTCTGTGTGTGATTTATATTCACATATATGCGGCATTTTAAAAAAATTGCAAATTATTATAAATTATAAGTAATCATCACCATTACAAATAATAATAATTAAATAGTAAGGCCCTTAAAAGCGGCGAGGCTTGCGATGCGTGAATCGTTTGAAATTCGAATTCGAAGGCTCACGGGCACCCGCGTTTGCAATTTGATTTTTAAATTGAATGAGATGACGCGCGTTCGAAATTCAAATTTTCATTGCGTTGCGTTGCGTCGCATATTAACACGAATTTTCGCCAGCTAATCTGGAGCTGTTCAACGACTTTATTTATGACATTAATATTTAGGTGAAATAAGTCCCTGGCTACTTGCTGGGAAAGTCTTGACACAATCGATATTTTCTTCGAGTTAACAAAGTCACCCTTCTGAAAAATTTTAATGCATTGAATTCCACAGATAATTTAAACAACGGCTATTGAAAGGTATCTGCTCAGGAAACGTTTCTACTCTGTTTTCAAATTATGACTAAGTATAAATCATATACACTTTTCTCGTGGTAATCTATTATTTTCTTCTTATTCTGTGATTTTCTGTACGTCTCCATTTTACAATTCTGTATTTGAGTCGTAATCTGTAGATCAATCAATGTAGCAGCTTTCGTATAGGTCCACCTAGCCTTCCATCGCCGTGTAAAAGGGCCGAAAATATATAGCACCCTACCAACAACAAATCCTTTATGTTTTGAAGTGAACAAAATAAAATATACAAAATTTTACTGAAGTCAATAAAGATAAATATAGCTTTTGCGTTATAGCACTTATAGTACTTAAATAAAGAGTAGAGAGAAATGTGTATATTGACTAGCACCATGAATCTTTATCAGTTAAATGCGTATCAGTTAAGACAGTTAAAGTGCGATAATTGGTCCAATTGCATTTCTATTGAGTTCAAATTAAGTCGCTTTAAAAATAAGTAAGATTAGTGCTTGCATTAAAATAATAGCTATCGCGTTTCTGTCAGATTTGACACAAGTAACAAAATCTGCGACTTCGTTCTGTGCCTATGGTAATGTACTAAAAAGCTGGCAACACATGTTTTTTGAAACGGCAAAATCGGCGCTCCGAATCCAAATGGCGCGCGGCTGGCTAGCAGGTTTGTTTGGCATTTCTTTTGATCCCAATGATATATAATGTCGCGGTGTTCTAACCACCTTCTCGTACTAAAAGACAACGTATAATTTACAGGTTATGACGGAAGACAAATTTTGTTCGAAATCGAAAAGTATAATACACTTAAGTATTGTATTCGTTTTCGTTATTAATTCGATCTCCTTTGTAATATCATAACATACGGGAACATTTCAGCAGTAACAGCAAAAACGGAAAATTCGTACTTAAAAACACAAGCGTCACACACTAAGTCGCACCGAAAACGCGCGTTTTAAAATTGTCACCTTCAAGCCGGTTTTTATTCGGACAACTGTCAAATTTTGAGAAACGGAATAGCGTTTCTGCGAGAATGAAATAAATTTAATACAAAATGCATTAAACACGGTAGCACCAAAATCTGACAGATGAATCGCAATACCAATGTGACCTAAAATTTTTATTACGAATTCTGTAATAAATTTAACGCATTTTTTTTTCTTTATTTTAAACCGCCGAAGAAACTCAATTGGACCCAATGTACAGCCTATAATAAACGTACAATAAAAATCTAAACTCTCGGTTCATAATCTAAATCCTTGAATATAGCAAAATTATAGAATCCAAAATATTCTTGAATATAAAAAAATCTTAGTTTAAATATTTCCTTATCAAAAAATATTATTATGGAAATAAATGCAGAAGAATTGGAATTATAAAAAGAGCAAGCACTTTCTGTTTAGTACCTACCTAATAATAGGAAGACCTCTATTATGCGAAGAAAGTGACAGGCGAATGTAGTAGTAGTTTTCCAGAAAATAATCATTTTATTTTTGAAGAAAAAATCGTTATTAAGTTTCATAAGACAGATATACTTGGCTAATAAATAGGTAATTATTTTCCGTATCGAATATATTGAGCATGGTTATAACTAGAAACTCTGTAATTACATATAGTTAGCTATAGTTTGAGGTTGTACCTACTTATAAATTAAAATATGATAAGTTGGTCAAATATTGTATTTGAAAATTGCGATTGCTAAAAATAAAGTTTATATAAAATCAGTATAGAAATTTGTCTGTATCAATTATTGTGATCATGCATTTTCATGAATTTATAGTTTTTCACGGAGAAAAATAAGGAATTAATTTATGAGTAGCTGCTTTCACTTTCGAAAATATTATTAAGAATTTGATGTCTTCCATTTAATACAGACATCTCGACGCAGCTAGCACAGACGCGTATACGTCTTGCCGCAGTGTGGTTTTGTGAGAGCGTAGGAACGTCCCACTCAAAATATCGCTAGTGTCACTGAGCTGGTATTAAAAAATATTATAGTTGTAGTATATCACTCTAGTTGTGAGATTCAGTGCATATAATACCATTTTTATTTTGCCCATCGCAGGTGGAACCACGAGTAGGTATCTGTCTCTAGTATTATATAATAAACGGGATGAGCGTTTTCGTTCATCGCGTGGAACTCGATTTTTACGTACATAGGTACATTAATAGATAAAAAAGTTATACCAGGAAGATTAGTTATTCACAAGGAAGATACCATGAATAATTTATTTGTGTGTTTCATAATAGTGTGTAGTAAAAATAAGTGTCAATCTCTTCCTAACATAATTTCGCGCGATTTTTTTTTAATGAGCTGCGTCCGGATTATTAGTACTGCCAATTGACATTCTCGGCGTTTAAAACGTACGAAATTACTTACTCCAACGACCTAAATCGTCCAGCTGGCCACATTCTGAAGATGAAAATAAACTCTACGTTCTCTTTCCAGCACCTAGTTACCTCTCTGAAGTATGTATTTCTTAAAGCCACCGCAGGTATGCGACTGCTGGCGAGTATATGTTAAATTCTGTCTAGCAGTAGCATGTCTTCAGTGTGACTTATTGAATCTACGACACAAGCAGTAAATTTTAAACTGAAGATTTGAGAGTAAAGAGGTACCACTTTTTTTTCTATAAAAGGCGTAAAAAACACAAAAGGGTATGTCGGGCTCGCCCTATTCACCAACCCTGGGCAGGCCACTAATGCGATTATAGATACAGACATCGGTGATTGGTTGCACTTTGAGCGGCGATTTCAGTACCGAGCGATCGATTTTCCGCACAATTGACTTTAAACAGGAAAGTTTAAAAAAGCTACAAAAAATAATAAAAAATATGTCCTTGATTTATACGAAACTGATGGAAGCTGTGGTAAAACAGCCTATTAGGAGTTTTAAATCTAATATACTTACCTACTAAACAAGACCTCATTGTCGTGAGGGTATTGGATCCCGATTTCAAACTCTGCATGTTATACAGAATGCTATTAGATGCTACTAAGCTACTAAGCTGACCATACGTCAGTTTAGTAGCTTACGTCATTAAGAGGAGGAAGGGAGGTCGGGTAGGGTTCTCGATCTCGCGTCGAAACGCTTAAAGAAGCAGTCATAAGTCCGCAACAGAAATGGTTAAACGGGTGATTTTTGCGTTGTCATGTAAAAGTATTCTAAAATGTCAACTGGCAATAGGGAGTCGCGTGAAAACTCGATGGCCGAAAAAATACGTTAGTTTAACGATACTACCAACCATTTCGATTTCAGTTTGGCGCGTAACCCTAAAAGATCTACTCGTTGCAGTGTTCGCAATGTTGACCGGCGAGGCAAGTAGCCAAGCGGGCGTTGTTGCTGAGCTGCTGCGATAACCGCAGTGCCAGTGGTAGTGGTAGGATCGGATATGGTGGAATTCGGAAATCGCAAGTGAACTTGCCGACCGTGGCCATGAACCGGGTCCTCGACTCGCAGACTCCGAAGAACGCGATTAATCACCGCCATTCTTTTTTTTTTTTACTCATTTTACACCGCATCGAGCAGCGCATTTCAACATTTCGTTTTAACAAGTGCGAGGCGATCGGGGCGATAGAGATATTTTGCCCTCATAATCGAGAGTGGCGACAGTATACCAAACACGTATCTGGGAAACTGCGTACGTAGAAATAATCCATGATATAATATAACACCATTTAAAATACAAAATTCCAATGATTATCCTACATTGCAAATACATATTTTTTAAAGCTATTTTTGGTACCATTGCCTACAATGGAATTGTGAAAAAGCGCTTTGTAAAAAGCGATTTTTACTCCACTGTGGTTAAAGATACCAAAAATAACTTTTAAAATATTATATATCTGCAATGTAGGATAATAAGTAATGCCTGTGGTGCAAAATCTGGAAACTACGATGGACGAGAGATTCTCCAGTCGCAACTCCAGCATTTTTGTGACTGTACTTTACATTTTTGTGTATGGCCGTCAGTTGAGCAGCAGAAGCAGTGCCAAAGAGCGGGCTCGTTTAATTAATCTCGAACTCAGTGGCGTGCCCAGGGTTCGTAAATAGGGCAAGCCCGACATACCTTTTTGTGTTTTTTTACGCTTTTTATAGTAAAAAAGTGGTACCTCTTTACTCTTTAATCTTCAGTTTGAAATTTACTGCTTGGGTCGTACATTCAATAAAGCACACTGAAGGCATGCTACTGCAAGACAGAATTTAACATATACCTACTTATCAGCAGTCGCATACCTCTAGTGGCTTTAAAGGACTCTCTTGCGTCGTTGCGTCTCAAACGAGGTGCTGAGTTATTTTGTAGATTGTTTTCATAAATTTGATCAAATTCATATTGAAATTCAACACGTAACCAAGTCTGAAATTCCTTTATTTTGTTTTTCTTCATTAATTCCTATAACCCACATCGACTTGTGATTTTTGAAGAATGTTGTACAAGCTCTCAGCTTTTTCAAAAATTCGGCGGAAAACAAGGTGAAAAAATTTAAATGGAATGATCGCATCGAGTTTTCAAAATTCTCCGCTGCTAAAACCGTATCCCCGTCCAAGTCCTGCGGGTTGTTACATATGTCAGAAAACAAAATAATAAGAATACATTACTGACCACAAAGGACAATTTCCTCCATATTTTATCAGGCACTAAAAACCACAAATCAATTGAAATTACACAATAAAAAATTAGCCCGACGTCACTCGCACATTTTAATCCAAACTAATTATAATGAAGTCGCGCTTTCTGTTGACACGTTCGCATTCACAGCTCGCATTCAACGTCATGGCTAAGCAAGCCCGGCTTAACTCCCGATACAAAAGTTGTATATAGACATATATTGTTTAGCGTAATTTGCCACAGGTGCGAATGAGAGGAACACTGATTTTGAAAGCCGCATTGAAAGCCCAATATGTGCGAGTGAAACAGCAATCGCGCCCTGTCGATAATTATCGCACCTGTCGATAACAGTTTTTTTCTCGCGTGGAGCGAGCTGTGCGCGTTAGATGGCAGTAGTAGCGCTAGCAAAATAATTTATTTAATTGTTTTTTTTACGAATTGTGTTATTAATTTATTTAATCGTTAATTTGGAAGTATAGGCAAGCCAGGCTTTTCGGCTTATATGAAGAGACCGCCACTGCTCGAACTTCTCGATTTTTGTTCCCAGTTTTTGATACACATACCCATACTACATAGTTTTTGATACTAAATACATTTGATACGGTTACGCAATACCTGTCCGTAAGAACCTCTAATGAATATCAACGGTATAGGCATTTTAATACAAAAAATAAGCACATTTTCAACGTTTTTACGAAGCAACACGCGAACATATTCAGAAATTTGTCAGGAAGAAAATTATACGAATGATTCTGATAAACATATAACATGACTTTATTATAATTTACTTTATTATAATATACTATGACTTATTTAAAAACGCAACTTAAACCGAAATTATCCAAGTTGAAATTGGTCAGTATACAAAAACGGCATTTACATATGTAAGAACTCACATAGGTTACATAGATCTGAACAAAGCCGTCCCCGTTTAGTGTTGTATCAAACAATTAGGGTAGATTATCAGAGTGATGAAAATACCCACCAAATGATATTCTTAAGATTTAAAAAGACCACAGAGAAGAAAAGTGCTTTAAAATGAGTCGTAAATACTTCAATGGTCTTTTTAACGCCCTAGAACCAGTATGACTCACTAAACGTAATAGCGAACTTAAGTGTACCACCTCCAAAAACGGTTGAAAACTGGTTTAGAGTGTGAGAAGTTAATCAGCCAGGTAGTACCTAGTTAATCAGCCAGGCAAATGAGAAGCGAAGATCAAAAATGTGACAGTTCTTGAGCAGTGAATTCAAATGCTTTTCTATACCCCAATAGCAGGTTATTTGTATAAGACAATAATTATAATTGTAATCGAAACATTTTAAAACCATGCAATGGTCAAAATACCTTCGGAAATGCGAGAAACTGGCATACAAGCCCAACACTGTTCATGTATACTTGTATATTGTCTTATTATTAATTTGAAATAAATTATCTAGATATTGGTCGCCGCTAATCTAGGTTGACGCTAATGTATCGACTACATTATTGTACAAAAATAGACATGCTCTAAAGTCCTATGTCTACTTCATTCAATATTACAATTTATAAAGCGTGTTTTAAAAACAAAATACTCACTGATTTCCTCGTGTAACTTTTTCAGCAATGCTACAGCTTTTAACAGCGAGGATATTCTGTCTGGCGGCGTCCTGGCAATATTTCTCGTCTACAACTCGTGACTGCGAGCCATTTAATAATATGCTACAGATAATACGGTCCAAATTGTGACAATACATGTATATTGTCCACTTGGAGATTGAATATATTGCAAGTATGCATCAACAGTAAGCACGATCTCCGCTGCGCAAATTTGTTGAATCCAGCCATGCCCAAAAACAAAAAAAAAACTTTATAGGTACCCCTTGCGATAACGGTCCACCTTAATTTCTAACGATAATTATCTTACTGGCGGCCGACTTTTATAGCATTACGAGGTAGTACTCATGCGGCTACCTATCTCGTACTGGCCACGCGCGACGCTGCGTAACTTTGGTGATCTGACGGGAACCAGTATTTTAACACGACTACCGACGTTACTAATTAACTGGGTACATTTACTGGGATAAATGTGAATATATCCAGGGTTATGACCCAATTCCTTGTGATACAGGACTCTTATAAATATCCTTTGGACCTTTTCCATCTGCAATATATACGAGTTTCCGTCAGGGTTTTATACTATGCATTTTGTCCTAGATTATGGAGTCATAAAATAGGCCTAGAGTAAAAAAAAACGCAGAATTTCTCAAAACAACTCCGAGAAAGATTGGTAATCACTTGAAAATAAAAATTAAATTTCAGTTTGCTGTCGAAATGAACTTGTACGAATAAGCTGTGTCTGTGTCCTACGATCAGGATAAAACTTGGTAAGACCGTTTTCATTTAGAGGGAAATCGTTCAAAGCTCAATTTGTCTTAAAAAACCGAAGAAAATGCCTATTTACTAATGACTCAGCTGTATTAAAAGCACTATAGTTTGAGAATATCTGAATTCGCGATACCACTTCCACGCCATACCAATGAATAACATATTAACGTCATTAATATGAAAATTACATTTCTGCAAGCAAATAATTTAAGTACAAATGGAAGTATTAAAATTCCAAGAATTGTATGCATTTATTGAATAGCATATATTTTGCATACATTTGCCATAATGAAGAAATTTAAACTCCTGTGAATTTGATCAAAATCGATATGATTATTTCATAACGCACTCTAGTATATGCAACACATTGACGCAATCGCCATTATTATTTAAACGTTTAATAAATGAATGAATAAATGTAAAAATAAATCAACTTTTAACTTTTTATTATCGATTCTAACTTTTTATTATCGATAATATTACAAACAAGGTGGAATAGCGTGCTTTCAGAGAGTTTGCTTAATACGTATACTCATTGGTTTACAATATTTAAATCATAACATGGTTTTTTTTTATAAATATAAAGTATAATAAAAACTTAAATTTCTTATAATATAAATTAAAATTTCTTAAGCAACATACAATTCGATAAACTAATTTTAATAAATATCCAAAAATAATTATTATTCATATGTTATTTTAATGTCATTAAAATATGATGAAAGTGATAGTAAAATATATAACTGAAGGTATATAAATAGTGAAAATGAGGGATACAATTTTACCTAATAATTATTATTATGATTCTAATAAAAGAAAAACAAAATCATACGATTTAAACATCAAGAAACAGTAATTACAAACGTATAACAAACATGTATAATAATTACATTAAAAAAATGTTTAGTTGCATCATTCCTAATCAAAATTCCTAATCCTACATTCCTTATCAAAATTAAGATTACATTGGTCATAGTTCGTTAAATTAAACATATTCATCTATTGAATAAAACGGATTTAAAATAGGATAATATAAAATTTTTTTTTGAAAGTCGACCATTATCAATAAAATATAATAATATATTTTATTGACAATGGTCGACTTTCAAAAATAAATTAAATGTTATCCTAATTTAAATCAGATTAACAAACGTCTATATTTCTAACAGTGAACCTAAATAACGAGTAGAGAAATATAAACACAAAGATTATATCGGGAAGGGGGGAGGGGGGGCATGCATTTTGAGATTTAGCTGTGCATTAAAAATACTCATTCTATGTATATAGGTCTCACTGGCCACGACCCTTAGAGGACATCTATTCAACCTTGGAATTACCAAGAGCATGGACTGCCGAATATGTGGCGAAAAACCTGAAGACAGCATACACATCGTTGGTCGCTACCCAGGCCTCGCCGAAAAGACACAGTTTACTGCGACGAGCCTTTCTCGAACCCAGCTATCTGCCCAACTTTAAAGTCAGTGATCTGTATGAACTGGGTACCGGGCTGCAAGCAGACCACTGACTAAACCACAAAGTGGGTAGTTACAAACGATCCTATAGATCCAGTGACATCAATTGCTGGATACAAGCCCCCCACTACGTTTACTACTACTACTACTACTACTACTACTACTACTACTAGGTCTCACTTAAAGTTATATAAACAATACCTTGTAAAAACAATATTTTAAAAAATAATTAAAGCATGTGAAAACTTCCTTCTTGGCTCTAGACTAAAATTGGCTTCATCTAACTGTCATTTATTTTTTAATAATGGTGTCAATTAAAAATTGCTTGTGTGCAATACGATGAATATAACTCATGTAAATTTTCGATGTAATCTACAAGTGTAAGTGTAATTTGACAGCTTAGCAGGCTGTCCTTGCTCTGCTTCAAACTGCAATAAAGCTTCAAACTGCTGCTTAAAACCGCGATGAAGCACCCAAGCAAGTCGGCAATTTATAGCTGGTCTCAGTGGCATAGCTACACAAAATGGACACCAGTGCAAAAATGAATAAAAGGCCTCTAACACTAATTACATTAATTATGGCATATAGGATGTAGTTACTGTGTAAGTACCTAGATACATTACATATTTATATTATAGTTACATTATAAATCGGCGTATTCATTTAGAGGCATTGCCTCGAACATGTTGTGGAACAAGTTCCCGAGAACTTCAGCGGAAATCGCGGGATCACATAGAAACAGTGTTGTGGGAGAATGCCCGAAACATTTTATCCTATGCATACGACGCTTTATACTTAATTTAAGTAATGAACTATATTTCTCCAGCTTTGAGTGATAGTAAGAAATAAAAGATACAGTATTTATTACTTTATTTTGAGTAGAAATACTAAGTGAGGACCGGGTAAGACTAAAAAATATCCACCTAATAGTATTACAAATGTACGAATGTTTTTGCATATCTGCATATTTAAATTAACTAGACCAGCAGAGTTGGATGAAACGTGTATCGTAGACAGTAGTTCCACTTCCGGCCCCTGGGCTATGGTGGGCCCCGGTGGGCCGCACCAGCTGCACCGGCTTAGTTACGCCACTGGCTGGTCTGCAGAATTCAAAAGCGGTCGTGTCAACCTCATTGACGAATTTCGAGTAGCTCAACAACAAAAACATCGATGCTGTGCGCTGTATGATCAAAACAGAGAGACACGTAACCTACCTTGACCTTTTTGCATCCTTAGGCATAGGCATGAAACAAGTATAGTCAATCCTAAACAAAAATTTGGCTGGGAGAAAACTGTGCTCACGGTGGATCCCACGCAATTCGACTAAGGCTCAAAAAACGGAACGCGTCTTTTGGTGCAACGCTATGCTTACCAAACTCAACAAAGGGGCGTTAAATTTGGTGTGTAACTTAGGAATAGGTGGCCATTCATGGATGTACAGCTACGACCCCGAATCAAGCAGTAATTAACCATTTGGGTCTTTCAAGATGAGCCTTACATAGCCATAGTAGCGCGCGTGCAAAGTACCGCTAAGCTTACACACTTTTATTTACCTTGCAATGTTTGTCAGCGTGTATGTCTGTTAGTTTGTTTACGCTCAGTTAACTGTGGTTTAGGTCAAATCTCGCAAGCTGAATTAGAACCACTTCCTCTTATCCTTTGAAGTTGAAATTTTACTTGTTGGTTCAGTTTCGATGACAATGCATTTTTAGGGTGAGGTTTTAAAATGACATGGTTGCAAAAAAAAAACAGATTTTGACTGATTCTACACCCAGGACCGGCTCCCGGCGAGGCTACTCTTCCACGGTCAATAGCACAGACACACAATTTTGTATACGCCTTCAATTATGATAGCCCGTTATAAATTTCACCATGACATGTCTGCTGCACCCAGGGTTGGCTCCCGACGAGAGGACTCCTCAACGGTCAGCAGCCCAGAAACAAAATTTTGTATAAGCAATGTTATGAAAATTGGTTTATTGCGTATGAAAGGGTATTAACGCTCTCAGAGAATATTTTGAAAAAAAAAAAGATTTTCGCCTTTTTATTGATTTCTTTACACGACTGCACAAAAAAGGAGTGTTATGTACTCAGGATTCATTTATATATGTTTTCCGTTTCTTTATTCCGCAATAACTTCTAAATGCTTTAAGCGATTTAGAAGTGTGCGATATTGTTAAAATCGTTATTTCATCCCGAGTGTTATAGGGTACCTAAACTGCCCAAATGTCAAAAATACTCGTCTAAAAAAAATGAAAGGTATGATTGAGTACATTCCAGAAATATTCATCTATCTATATGGAAAACACATAAACCATAAATATTTCATTAAAAAAACCGTAATAAAATAATTAAAAATACAATAGTTCACTTTCTGTAACCACTGTCGTATTTTTTTTTCTTTTTTGTATATTTACTTGTTTACTATTCATTCCGGAAACCTTCAGGGTGACCCTCGAATACTATATTGGTAGTCATTGCTGTATTTGTGTATTTGTATTAAGCGACGGGCTACTATATTACTACTACATACTGCATATACTACTACATACTACATTACTTAGTGTACATACTACTACATAATTCATTAGTGTAATTGTAGTCAGCGACGGGCGTTAAGAACATTTTAAGAAGGTTCCAAGTAGCAGAGTTAGAAATCTTTGTGTATTAAAGTTTGAAGTTCGTTATATTTCTATGGCTCCCCGGATTTTAAAACTGCATATCCAAGTTGTGTTCGCAGATCGCTGCACGTTCCAACGGTGAAGTCGCTATGGATTGCTTTGTTTGTTCAACCGAAGCCAACCCACAGCTGTACTCGATCCTATTTTCCGATCCTTTAAAGATCTCAGAGGGTCATACTAGGGTTCGGTTGGAAGTTAGTCGGTTTGAAGTTTTCATAACGAAATTTATCAGCATCCTACTTATTCGATCCATTACAAATGACGTATGGTAAGAATGCTCCTGATTTGCTTGGTCTCTAGGTTTCTTCCATATTCCTTCGTGTGTGTGTGTGTTTCGTTTTCCTAAGGAAATCAATGAAGTCATCCTTCCGAAAATCCTCAGCATCGTATAGCGTACATGCTCTATTCACGAGCAACGTTTGCAAAGGCTGTCGATGATGGTGTGAGCTGGTATGCAAATTGTTGTCTACATGTATGGGCTTCCGAAACATTGTATGGCCGAGAG
Source organism: Micropterix aruncella (assembly GCA_944548615.1). Classification (NCBI taxonomy): domain Eukaryota; kingdom Metazoa; phylum Arthropoda; class Insecta; order Lepidoptera; family Micropterigidae; genus Micropterix; species Micropterix aruncella. The sequence continues at coordinate 32,848,461 of OX155980.1, forward strand.
AATTGTGTCTTTAACCTCGTGACTTTGAGCACCAGTCTACCCTGGACAACGACGGTGTAACGTCCTCGAAACGTCGGTGCTTTAATCTTCACGCGATAAAATGTATTATTGTCTTATTTTTTATTGGTCGGATGTGGGTTGCGAAGGAGATCAAACGACTGGACATCTTTCCCTGGCGAAGGCAGGTTTCGTTCTGGTGTTCTAGTACTTTCAAGTCGGCTGGGATTACTCCTACCCGTAGTGCCATCACCCGTAGTGCCAAGGTTGATGTGGTTCTATATATTTTTTAAAGGTTTGGTTATGCCAATATTTTGAACAACAAAAAAAATACGTCAATGATTTGGGAAGAGGACTGTCTTTGTACTGAGTAACAATCTGCAAGATTGAAATAACCAAAATGGTTGCTAAATGTTGCCATGGACAAAATTGGGCCAATAATAAAGAAATGTTTCCGTCAACAAATTACATATAAACGAAATAATGTAGACTTTTTTTTAATAGAAACATAGTGGAATTCGAAAAAATAAATAATTACAATTATTATCGAAAATCATTAAATTGAAAGACGCCCCTCCGGAACAGGAATCCCTAGTGGTCAAGGTAACAACCAAAATTTAAAAATTGGTTCTGTCACAGCAAGAATGTCGCAGCAAGTAGCTAAGGGGTGATTTCATCTGAATAATAATTTCATAAATAAAACCGACGGGCGCCCTATCTCGGCCGGCGGATGAACCCGATTGTGTTCCGTTTTACAACTGCCTCAAGCAGCACGGTTCGTTTCTCGGCGAGCCTCGGGCGGCTTCGCGTCAATATTTAATTATTATGTGCAGCGGAATTTAAACAGTCGGAATTGGTGCAGTTTGTGTATGAGATACTTAAACCAAAGTTTAACAACGCAATTTCGGCCCAACAAGGCATCTGCGTACAAAATTTTAAGCTTCTAAGTTCAATATTTCGAGGCTAATATATGGCTAGTGCACCTCTAGTGGACCAATTTCAAGTACAACACTTGCCATGACCAACTGATGTCTGCATACCGAATTTCAGCTCAATCGGATTAAGCGTTTGGGCGCTATCGTACCTACCATAGGAATACATATAGCCACACAAATGAAAGTGCGTTCACAATACTTTCCCTTCTCGTCGGGTAGTAAAATTATAATATAAATAATATTATAAAGGCAAAAAAAAACATCATTCTCACCATTTTCAGTTGGGATAAAACTAACGGAATCGCATGTCGATTCTGTCGATCGAATGCAATAACTAGACACACACGTATACACATGTTACACGCAAACATACATTCATAGCAGGGTTGGTTGTAAGAGATAGTCGTATGATAATTATCCCGCCCATTGTGAAATATCACAATAAAGAGTAGAAACGACACAAACAAATATATTAAATAAATAAAATAGGAATCTACTCACAGATACTGTGCGGAAATACACCTTCTATTTAACTACCATCGAAAGTATACTCCTACCGGTCGGGGAGACGGCATCGTTCCAGTCGAAGGTTAAATAAGTAGATTAGTCACTACGGTAATTAATCCAGTCAAACCAGTAAGGAGTGGATTCAAATGGCAAACGCTCGTCTTTGTCTTCCACAGACGCCATGCACATAAAATCATACGGAATCCGCAGCGTCTGGAGATCATCTCGTCAAATTATGCATGTTTAGCGTTGGTATTATGGCCACCCATTCGGCAGTTATTCACCGTTTGACAGTACTGCGAAACAAGATTTGGTTTCCTTTGATTTGGCGCCGACGTCGCGCCGCTTCATTCACAGGAAATGAAGTTATGTTCATAAAAACCGGCTATGCTCTGTTCGCGTAGGCCGATAACACTTAATTTGTACTTCTCAGTATTCAAAGTCATTCGTGAATTTTAATCATCTTTTTTCGCCTGTTTATACGTCTCGTTTTATATTATTTACGTTCAAAAATATAGTCTTGTTTAAGGACCAGTATACGAAACGCTCTCTCGCCAATTCGGATATTTCGAGTAAACCAACGGCCGCGGCTTAGAAGGGCTCGGCAAGCCGCTGCGGGTAATAGGCGAGACGTTTTGAACTTTATACCTAACCTGTCAGTTTTATTTTAGCAGCGTGCTCAGTTGCCGAGAATACCCACAAAAAATAGTCTATGGATACTAATTTTCAAGAGATCGGTTGACCGGTATAGAAGTTGATGTGCTGCAGGGCTATCTGGTGGCGAGTTACAATAAAGGTAATTTGCTCAAACTATGTATACCAATGTTCATGATGATCGATTAAGCGGTATATAAGGCGATGTGCTGCAGCGCCATCTGGTGGCAAGTTACAATAAAATTGATGGCGCAAAAGTATTATGCGGGCTCAAATGTCTATGTATACCAATTTTCATGGCGATCGGTTTAGCGGTATAGCAGTTAATGTGCTGTAGCGCCATCTAGTAGTAAGTTACAACAAAGAGGATATCATAAAAACATTCTCCATTAAAAAATACATATATGTGCCAACTTTCATTGTGATCGGTCAAACGGTGTCGGAGTCTATTTAGCTCGGACAGACAGACAGATATACCAACATACATTTTTATAAATATATAGATCATGCAAAACAACAGTACCTACTAAAATATCTATATTTATATATTCACTATACGACGTTGTATTATTCATATACCACCGTCCAACTCCTTCCTAATCACTTGTGGTCAATGGTGCGGTGGTCAATGGTGGAGAATCGAGAGTCGTATGTGCACATCAGCCTGTAAGCGACAGAATTTTTCCCGTAGTTCGTCTTGGCGCCAGAGAACTCAAACATGCGTGAATTCCGAACCCATCGCGGTAGAGCCAAAAAGCGTAAATTTTTCGACAAGGTATGGGCTATATAGGGGAGAGAGCAATCATTGGACCAGCGCTTTCATTGGACCACTATAGTATTTCGAAAACTATGACGCTAAAACAAGTCGAGACAAGCCGCTCGCGTCCAAGTCGCCCCCCACCCCCCTAACCTTAGTGACGCTGCGACTTGCAGCGAGAAGAGACGTGTGTGTCAGTGTTCACGACGGTCAAAAACTAAAAATTGGATTCTGATCAATTCGATGAAAGTATCATTCTAGTCATGTCTGTCAGCATACAATGTACTAGTGTAAAGTTTGAAACAAATTTATTGTATTTCTATGTGTAAGAATTAATTTCGAGTTATCTAAGTCCATGATTCTTTTAAATTTATTTTATTACTTAGTGATCCAAAGAAAGCGACGGTGGTTCAATAAAGGCTACAGCTTCAAAATTACTTTTTTCATTTATTAGGAAAATCATTATTCTAAATCGTATGTTACTTAAAATTTCAAAAGTTTAGATCTTAACAGATAGAAACAAAGTAATATTTTGTTTTTTTTTAATAATATATTTCAAGATATGAGGTCGTAAAATTAAGTGGTCCATTCATAGCAACTCTCCCCTACGGTGTTATAGAACAGCGCCATATTATTATTATTAGCTATATTTTTTTTCTCAAAACTTTCAGTAGTTGATTTGAAATGTATCCCTAACCTTACTGTTTTCCATGCGGGAAACAGCGACATATTTTAGGTTTTCTTTATTGCTTTATGCCTAAATTATGAGGTATGTATACGAAAACATAGCTCCTGAGAATCAAAGTCAACCATCATTTTTTGTTAGTTCTATCACAAAATATTCAGTGGTTGTTTTTCAAATTAACTCCGAACTTACCGCTTTTCAAACATTTTTGTGAGAGAGGACTTTCTTTTTAATTGTACAATATTTAAAATGCCTTGCTCAGTTTTTGCTGTTAAGGAAATCACGCCTCTGAGTGCATGTCACGTCTTAATATCCAAATACATTGAAGGTAACAAAATCATCAAGTTAACTACAAGAAACTAAATAAGACTCTTTTTTTATTTTACAGCAAACTTACAGATAGTAAATACATTGACACGATATTTAAAAAGCCTAATTTATACAAAACTATTTTTCAACCTAATATAAAAATTAAAACGCTTGTATGAACTATGTATAAAATAAATAATATAAACACGATAATAATCATTGGGGAAAATGGAATTTAACTGTGACGCGAGTTTAACTCAAGATCCACAAACGAGTAAAAATATAAAACGTTTTTTTCTAAATCAATAAAAATAATGTTTTTGTTTGAAAAATAAATAATGAAAAAAAAAGACGTAAAATGGCCGTGTTACCTTTTGGATGTTTACTACATACATATATGATATGTATATCTTGGGATTGATCATGGGGAAACGCAACTTCCGAACATAAACAAGGCGGAATTAGAAGCAGTTTTGCTTTATTATTATAATGGCTATGTTAAAAATCACCGTATTTTTTTTAAAGATTTGTTTTCCTTATACATGTGAATCATCTACTATAATCTTTGGTAATACTTCGTTAACATACTATATGTATAAAGATATATAAGATAAAAGTATTTGTCATTCAGATATTGATATTTAAAATAATATGGTATAGTATAATATTGTGGTAAAAAATAATTATGGATATAATGTAATATTATAGAGTAGTATGGCGGTTAGTTAAATATTAACAACTAGGAGATAGACCGGATATGATTGTTTCTTTTATTAACTTCAAGAAATAGCGGTCGCGGTTAGTTAGTCGCGGCATAGATACTGTGGTCGCGGTGGCACACGAAATTGTGCGTTTCCTCGACTAGCTAGGCTGTCTAGTCGATTAAATAGAGTCTAATTAAGACATTTTATGTCATAAATAGTCCTGCGTGTTTTTAAATCTACGAGGTTAAAGTGCTCATTTAAGACAAATTTGCTCGACAGCATGAGAGTGAATTTCCTTTGAACTTATAACAATCTCTCGCTACTTCGATGTAAATATTGTAAAGCGTGTTTATATATTAATGACCTATGCCCAAAAGCCCATCTTCAATGACTTCAAAACTAATATTGAGGATTTTCTAACTATCTTAGCAATTTTCTAACTATCTTTTCTAACTCTAAGCTAAGGTAAGTCTGTAGAAATCGAAGGTAAAAGTAGGTGGCATAGTGATTAGGTCGCCTGATCTTACTTTGTAAGGTCCCGGGTTCGATTCCTGGCTGGGTTGCCATTTTCCGTTGGGATAAAATTGACAGAATCGCATTTCATTTCTGTCAATCGAATACGTACATATAAACATTTCATAGTAGGGTTGGTTGAAAGAGATTATCTTATGACAATAAAGCCGCCCATTGTGAAATTTCACAATAAAGAGTATAAACAAACAAACATTTTATATATTTTTCATAAATCTTTACATATACCTATATATATATATATATATATATATATAGATATATATATATATATATATATATATATATATATATATATATATATATATATATATATATATATATATATATATATATATATATATATATATATATATATATATATATATATATATATATATATATATATATATATATATATATATATATATATATATATATATATATATATATATATATATATATATATATATATATATATATATATATATATATATATATATATATATATATATATATATATATATATATATATATATATATATATATATATATAAATTATTTTCAATAATATATAAAATTAGATTCATGAAAAGTTACTTATCTGGGGTCCTGGTGGACCAGAAACATTTAAACGATAGTTAATGTCCTCTTTAAATACTTAGGGCAGCGGCACCTGTTTCCGCAATTGATAACCTATGATGTTCTTAGATATTGCAGCCGAATTACTGTATGCCCTTGGATGTAATACGTATAGGAGGATGGTTTCTGTAACAGAAATGGATGTTAGTAACTTATTTTAGAAGAAATTATATGATTGAGAATATTTCGACACTAGTCGTATTCATCTCTATGACATTTCTGATAGAACAATTTTTTCAAAATTTAAATTTAAAAAAAACTGAACATAGAGAAATGGGTTAATAATATTTTGCAATATCGTTATAAATGCACTATAACCGACCTTGAAAAACATTATTAATAATGATTTTTAAATGAAAAATATTAATAAGCGTTTAATGAATATGTCTGAACAAATATAATTACTGTATTAATTTTGCCTATTCAGACCGGGACCCTTGCAAGCGCCTAAAATATTTATAAAAGCTAACTCCCAAGATTTAACGTCTCTTTCTTTAGCGTTATCGCCAAGGCACTTAATAATTTTTACTTTAAAACAATTATCAAAAGTTAAATTGTGTGCCTTAGCATGCAATGCTATTGGAAGTTGACTTTCATTGCCTACGCTGGCCCTGTGATTATTTAACCTAATGCTAAGAGGTGTAGTTGTTTCCCCAATATAAAATGCATTGCAGGTCTGGCAAAGTAATTGATATACAATATTTTTTGAAATGCAACTAGTATTAAAAGGAACTCTGTAACTGTTGGGAGTGTTAGGACTAGTAAAATAAATGCTTCGATCTAATAAAGGACATGTTTTACAACGTGATCGACCGCAAGGCTGTAGGCCCAAATTTTTGTTAGTACTAAGATAATTTCGATTATTTTTATTAAGTATTGATTTTAAATTAGGAGGTTTTCGAAATGATAAAATTGGTGGTATATCTAATAAACCTTTGGTTGATGGGTCGTTAGCTATAATAGGGAATAAATCTGCTAAAATTGGTCGCAGTTTCTCAGTGCCAGGAAAATAAGTAGTACTTAGAAAGATTTTATTTTGATTTAAATTTGACACCAATTTTGGTTTAGGTGAAAATTTTGTTTCGGAATTTATTATATTTTTATCTAACAAAGAGGCAGGATAATTTCTTTCTATTAGTGATTTTTTAAGATTAGAAAGGTACTTATCTAGATTTTCTTTATTATTAATTAAACGGTGTCCGCGAATGGACATTGAATATGGAATTGACTTTTTGGTATGAAACGGATGACAGCTATCGAAATGTAGGTATTGCTCTTTGTTTGTAGGTTTTATATGAATTGCAGTTTTAATGGTGCCTTCGGATAGAGTTAGATCAACGTCTAAGAATGTAATTTGATTTTCTGATATAGTGTATGTAAAATCTAAGGGTCCGAAATTATGTCACTTTCATTTAGAAAACGGCTTTGCCGAAGTGATCAATAGTTTAATTTTTTATTTTTTCGCTTAATTCGTCTCAATTGAAGGCATTTTGTGTTGCATAAGGATAAGCCCTATTTATGAGATATATGGATGAATAGTGATCGTTAGTCGACTGCAAAAGGACCTTTAAACTTACATTGCACCGTCGAACGTCGTGCACATCCGTAAGTATATCTCATTCAAACATAAGCATTTCCCAATACAAGCTGGGATTTCCTTCGCTACTTTTTAAGTAGCTTTTACTAATTTTATTTTAAATAAAAACATCATCCTATAAACGGATTTCTTTACAAACCTTATCAAATATAACAATATTATACTGTTTTATACAATATTTATTTACAATTTTTTAATAATATACAATTTTATATAGGTTTACCCTATTTTGATAACATTATACAATCTTTATTATAAACTCCTCTGCCAGAAATAAAGATTGAAGTTTCTTCTTTCATTTCATTGAGCATATGGAGGTTTTTTTATTTTTATTTCGATTTAAATGCTCGTTGATAACAAACTCAGCCAAATGTATCATATTTTAAATGTTGATATCATTCGAAATTTGAATTATTTCGTAATGTCACTTTCATTTAGCAAACGGCTTTGCCGAAGTGAGCAATAGTTTAATTTTTTATTTTTTTGCTTAATTCGTCTCAATTGAAGGCATTTTGTGTTGCATTTTGTGTTGCATAAGGATAAGCCCTATTTATGAGATATATGGATGAATAGTGATTGTTAGTCGACTGCAAAAGGACCTTTAAACTTACATTGCACCGTCGAAAGTCGTGCACATCCGTAAATATATCTCATTCAAACATAAGCATTTCCCAATACAAGCTGGGATTTCCTTCGCTACTTTTTAAGTAGCTTTTACTAATTTTATTTTATATATATATATATATATATATATATATATATATATATATATATATATATATATATATATATATATATATATATATATATATATATATATATATATATATATATATATATATATATATATATATATATATATATATATATATATATATAGTTTACGTATAAAGAAGGATTGTAGCTTAATTTTTGAGATAATTGGATGAAGGGTGAGCGTTACTAGTTGTAAAATGGGCCCAACTTAAACCTACTCCTCTTTCCGCAAGTGAGAGGCATTCATCATTCTCGTTAACACCTAAAGCATTCCCGAATCCGATCAAGGGAATCCTTCGTCACGATGTAAGTGGCTTTTATAAATATTTACTTTATAATCATCTTATTAATCAATTCTAAAAAGAATATATACACAAAGCTATCAAATATTTCAATATATATATATATATATATATATATATATATATATATATATATATATATATATATATATATATATATATATATATATATATATATATATATATATATATATATATATATATATATATATATATATATATATATATATATATATATATATATATATATATATATATATATATATATATATATATATATATATATATATATATATATATATATATATATATATATATATATATATATATATATATATATATATATATATATATATATATATATATATATATATATATATATATATATATATATATTTGATAGTTTTGTGTATATATTCTTTTTAGAATTGATCAATAAGATGATTATAAAGTAAATTATTATAAAAGCCACTTACATCGTGACGAAGGATTCCCTTTCTCGTTAACACCTAAAGCATTCCCGAATCCGATCAAGGGAATCCTTCGTCACGATGTAAGTGGCTTTTAAAATTATTTACTTTATAATCATCTTATATATATACCTATATATATATATATATATATATATATATATATATATATATATATATATATATATATATATATATATATATATATATATATATATATATATATATATATATATATATATATATATATATTTATAAATATATATATAAATATATATATATATATATATATATATATATATATATATATATATATATATATATATATATATATATATATATATATATATATATATATATATATATATATATATATATATATATATATATATATATATATATATATATATATATATATATATATATATATATATATATATATATATATATATATATATATATATATATATATATATATATATATATATATATATATATATATATATATATATATATATGTGTGTAATTACTTGTTTTCGTGGACGTATCAGTCCCATCTTTACCATATGGGCCTGTTGGACTCTAGAGAGCCCCTGGTCAGGCTCAAAAAGATCTTAATCAACAACGAGGAACGCGAGGATCTAACTCTAGTGAGAAAAAGAGAAAAACTGGAATCTATCGTGGAAACTGGAGCGGTGTAATTATTACACTAATTAATGCACTATATAGTTGTCAAATTTTGAACTGGCCACTTTGGGATTATGCTCGATCCTCATTAATAGTGACTATCGATACCGACCTTTTCGCGCCTATTAATACCTACGTATGGTATGATTTTAACACTGCAGAAAATTGGACGGTATAATCTTGATCGCTTAGAATTGACAAATTTAACCGAGCGGCGAGTGTATGTAATTATATTTGGAACTCTAACGGCTTTCCTAATATAAAATGTAAGTTGGTAAGTGACCTAGATAGGTGTGAGATTTGCGTAATCAAACTATTACTATTTAGTACGCGATTTGCATAACAAACTATTACTTGTAATCGCTTTGACATTTGGGCCAAACAAAAATTGCATTTCATCGAATTCACCTCGTAAGCGTTCTTTTTTCTTTAATGCTATATGTTGCGTGTAGTCCTTAACCCATTTTGTGTTCTTATTATACTTAAGACTAGTATATTCTTAGATACACAGCTTTAAAAATCAGTTATGATATTATAATGCATGTATTTTGTTTCATTTTATTCGCTCTTAGGACTGGAATTCCAACGACTTAGCTAATGACACAATGAAGGCTCCCCCGATACTCGCCGCTATTTTCTCCTTTTACGTAACCGCAAAATATGAATGATTTCAAGATTTCATTGTTCGAAGCGAAAGAAGAAGGTTTCATTATAGCGTTCGTTTTCATATTTGATGAAACACATAAATTTCCTTTTTTTTCGATTCGGAACAAGACAATTTACTCCAACCATATCAGATGGTTATGCTTAGAACTTTGGCAATAGGTGCGAAAAGGTCCCAGTGTCCAGTAGTGTGACGAATACGCCAGCTTATATTTCGTATATTATACGAGCTTAGCCGCTCGCTTATCACGGCGCCCTGTCGACCGCGAAAACCTGTTGTCTGGCCTTAAAATTAAGGAGTAATCTATTACGGAGTAGTATTAAGGAGTAGTATTTTAAGAATCTGGCCAGTCATTTTCATGATTATGAGGCGACTGAACAAAAAAATTGTCAATAATCAAGAAAGCTTCAGATTGGATTTCGGGGGTCGATTCCATTTTTAAGCAATATCAATACCCTGAAAGTCTCGGATGCACAGCCCCTTATCCAGATATAACTCTTTACTCGTGATATCTCGGTAGATAGGCCTTATTGTAGAATTAACTGTTGTCTATGTCCATGGGAATCAAATATCCTAAAACATCGCGAGTACAAATTAAATAAATGCCATGATCTCGCAAATGCTGTCACCCGGAACGGATTCAATGTCCACATTCACGCGGTGGAAGTTGGTGCTCGTGGCCTGCCAGTCAGATCTCTGTTGCATCTCTTTAAAGATCTTGGTCTCTCCAAGAAAATAATCAATTCCTTCCTAGAAAATATATCAAAAACTTCAATTTCCGCATCTCAAATCCTATGGCTTCGATGGGAGTAAGGTGACGCTCGAATGTGGCAATACAGCTGTCCTAAATTTTCCACAGCCGGTGATTAATCCGGAGTCACCGCTCACTCCCCAGAAGTATAATGATAAGATTATTATAGGCCCGATTCCGGTCGGTGAATTCCGTGGCAGCTCCGTTTGTTTCTCTATCTATAAAATACTTCTGATCACAAATGTTACATATTTTTATCTAATATGTACAAAATTGGTTTCTATTGATAGAAGATGTTTAACTCTTTCGATATGAGGTCAGAAACATGAGTCATTCTAAAATGTCGCTGTTTTAGTGATTTGATCCTATTATGCTCTAGTCATCTTTGACAAATACAGAATTCCGTTATATATAACTCTAAGTAACAAAGGAATATACATAATTTGTAATAAATTATTGAATCAAAAGTAGTTGCATTATTTTTTCGGGTCATTGGGTGATCTAAAAAGGATTCGACACCAAACAATTCAATCCCTTCCCGATAGTTAATTAGTTAATTAAAATCGCTAATGTATTTCTAAGATTTTTGTAATGTTTTCGGAGTAGTTTCGTAGTATTTTCGTACTATAATTGTAATATTTTCGTACTTTATTTGTAGTAATTTGTAATAAAGTTTTATAAATGTGGTAATAAGATGGTATTTTTCCAACATCATGTAGTAGGTACTTTCTTAAATATGGCGGAGTTTAACTTCTATATGAGGTTTCCAACCAAAATACAGCGGAACCTTCGAAAATGAAAATACAAGCTGAAATAGCAATAAATACAGTGCTGCTGCGTAACAAGGCGCGGTGCAATGATCGGTTTCCAATTTTCAGCAATGCTTGGTCTCACTCGAAAAATTCTTTTCCTAATTTTCTCGAGTCATAGTAGAACTTCTGATTGACTGTTTCTCTATTGTCGACCAGGTGTCAGGTTTTAGGTTTTTAAAGTGGAAGGTCGTCCTGATTACAAACTTCCAACTTTAAACCTAAACTTTCGAGAAGACCTGTTCCTCATATGCTTGAACCAATTTATGAAACAAACCCATTTTTCAACAAGTCCATTTCCATGATGCGTGTTATTTATTTTCAACAAGTCCATTTCCATGATGCTAAAAAATACCATAGAAGATAAATGTAAGTAGCAGCTCAACAAGAAAGAAAAAGTAATCTGGCTGATACGCGGTATCAAACATTCTCAAATTTACTCTTGATGAAGCGACATATTATTATATTGAGTCGCGGTTCTAGATATATGCTACATAAAAGAGCGATAATTTATTTGCATTCGATATTCAATATATTTTGTTTTCTACTCTTCCATTTGATTGAATTTTATTTTATTTCTAGGTTCGATTTTCAGTCTTTATTTTCGACCATTAATTTTAAAATTTTAAAAACAAAGTTAGAGGTATAATTCACAGTATTCTATGTAAGACACTTGTTTTCCATTTTAGCATTAATATTAACGGAGTTATGAAGTATTACAATTTCAGGTTATTACCTTTTTTAATTCAAAACCCGCTGAAGAAGGCCATGAGTGATATACGAAAGAGTGATTGGCAATGTCCTCTGCTTGTAAGTATTTTTTTTCTAGGACCACAATAAAGGGATTTATAATGTTTTGTTATAATGATTTATAAAATTTTGATTTGGACGCCATTTTGAAACAGAGTAGCTTATATCTCTCGTCAGGTTTACGAATTACGGTATTAGGATAAACTATTTGATACGTAATTTAGTCCTAATTGGTTGTGTACATAAACACACATATACAGGCAAATCTTTCTAGAAAACACTTTTACTTTCCCGGCAAGGGAAAGTATTGCGAGAACACTTCTGTGTGTCTGCGTGTATGTGTGTATTCCTCCATGATAGCCAAACGCTTCATCAGATTGAGCTGAAATTGGCATGCAGGCATCATTCGGTCATGGCAAGAGTTGAAAAGATTGTGGTTGAAATCGGTCCACCAGAGGGCGTGCTAGTCATACTTCAATCTCGAAATATTGGACTCAGAGACTTGAAATTCGGTACACAGGTGTCTTGGTGGGCCGAAATCACATTGTGAAATTTTGCTTGGAATATCTGATATACCTACAAGCGATACAAATAAATTCGGCATACACATGCATGGGGGATTGAAATATTTAAATTTGCGGCATCGCGCGTTTTGATATCGCGCGACGTACAAAATTTAAATATGTATGCCTTGTGTCGCTCGCTCGTAATTTAAAAGTTTAACGGCGAATCTTATAGCGACGCAATTCGATTTTTAAATTGAATGATATGACGTCTTTGGCTAATTGGTGGGGAATTCTTGGGGTGACAAAATCGATTTTTTTAATTCGTTTAAGAATGTAAGAGATGAAAGAAAAATCATAAAAATCATATTCGACAGTATTGGGAGTTTTACTTTCTAATTAATTTTAATCTTAGTGTTCGTATCATTAATAATAATGTTTTAAAGATTTTTTTCAGACATCTCGATCATCTAATTAAACGACGAATTCCCGCACATCAAAGTGACAGAAACGAGACCGCAATATAAGGCGGGTTTATTATTGCACCATTAGAGAATATCAACAAAATGTACTACAGTTCAGTTTTTTTGTATCGATTGATATCTTATTCATTTTTAAGTACTACCTGTTCTACCTAATTGAATTAAGCTGACGGTTTCTTAAATTGCAATTTAAACATTAATAGGCCGAAACTATCGTCTGCGTGTTATGCGTTTTGTAAGATTAGCCACATTACGGGACAAAACGTAACCCTAAGACGGAAGGAATGGGGGGGGGGGTTGTTACACGTTCAATCTGGAATCAGTTTAGTCCACGACCTTGATCATGACTTGACTGATTATGAACTTATAGAAATTATCAAAATGTATGAAAATCCGTTAGTTCAATCCATCAGACAACGCAATAAACGATCAGTTTCCTGTCAGTCTAACAAACGTCACGGACTGAACTGATGACAGATTGAACGTGTAACAGCCGTTTAACAGTCTTACAGCGCCCCTGTGACGTCATCAACAGTAGTTACGCACAAGCAATCACATGCCCGGCCCAGGCAAGACCAATTGGTGCTCTATCGTCTTACCTTTTACGGCGTTTACGGCATTGCTGTATTTCCAACATCTTCTTGCTTATACTAGCGTATGTTCAAGTAATTACTCTTGAAACTAAGTGGATATCAAAAAAAAGGTTAAATAGAAAAATAAACCAGTCCAGTGCCAGTTTGCCTCGCGCGCCGAGGGTTTCGAACAATTCAAACGAGGTTTTTGCTATGAAACATTTATACCTCGGAATAACTATATATTTCTCTAAATGTAGCTTGAAAGCGGTTGCTAAAAATTTTAGCTCAAAAACAGTTGCGCAATGAATTAATAACTCTGAATTAGAAGTCAATTTAAGAAATATTTTATACGGATATAGACAAGGCTCAACCTACCTGTATTATTTTTTTTTAAATATTTTTGTGCAGTGTTTATGAACTAATTCAAATTTCAAAATACATTGATTTCAATAATAATTAATAATATGCAATCGCAACGATCGTTATCTTGGTATGCTAGCCGATTAGGACTATTAATTATTGTAACTGTAGCAGTTCGATTTCGAAATGGCGTTTGGCGTTTATAATTCCACCACCTTATCATCAGTAATTAGCACGTTTACAAATGAATTAAGTAAGATTTCATCGATTACACGCTGGTGATTCAAAGTATTTCGTTTCTTTGACACAAACGACTCCGATTCTAAAACGGGAAATCGATAAAGAACTTTCTAATTTGTTTTTAGATGAACCCTGCTAAATTGTTGTAACTGATTATTCATCCCATGTGAAATTTGACTAAATACAACTGACTGATTATTCGTCCAATGTGAAATTTGACTAAATATAACCCGTTTAACCCCTCAAGCCGCGAGACTTCGCAAGCGCATGTCTTTGAAAGGCTATGTATAATTATGGAAATTTAGATTATTTATGGCTGCCGACCAAAATATTAATTTCTCGCAAACCGTTGTTGCTTTTTAGAATTGTTGCATATTAGAACTTTAGAATACTAACTTTAGAGTCCGATTGGTCCCAACGAGGGGCGTGCTTTTACGTTTAAGTCCAATCGGTCCCTCTGAGGCTCGAGGGGTTAAGCATTCCTGCATCGTCACTGATCATAAGACTCTCATAAGACAATTGACTCTCATATGAAACAACAACAATACTGCTGTTATTCTCAACTCAAATCTCTTTACCGAAAACAAAATTCTCCTGATCAATACTCCCGTTTCATGAATGTGAATTAATTTGTGATTTGTTAATTAATTCCCGCGGTTCTATTAGGCCACAAAAATTATGTTTATATAATATTTTTCCGGCTTTCGGTTTCGGCCGAAACAAATGCGATTTTAATATTTCTTTTTCTGATTCGGTCTAAACTAATTGAAGTTTTCGGTCTGACCCTAATTGTCAGTTTACATTACAAATATTTATATATTTCGGTTTACATTATGGCTCTATGGCATACGCGTAATATTACATCGTATATACCAGGTTAGGGAGCTAATAGACCCTGTTGCAGTTTGACCACTAAGACCCAGTTGTATAAGGTCGGTCAAATGTACGGGTCAACAACCATTCGGCGGCCTCCACGCAAAAGTGAGAGCCAGGGTAGACGCTGTCCTGCGGGTCAGTCTCCCTTAGAGTCAACCTTCGGGCGCTCCTAGACGCTTTGCGCACCGTGCGGTGTCAGCCAATCGATTGTGCTTTCCCACTAACAGCCGGGGGAGTCTGGAAGCAGTAATGTTTCCTATAGAGCGGGGGTGGCTTTTAACATTATGGCAACTGCTCTTGAAACGACCATTCAGCCACCCGAACCCGGGTGAATAAGCCAGGCAAAGAATGCCGTGGTCCGCGATAGGTTTGGTAGACACCGTACCACCGTTTCATAAGGGAGAGGACCGCGCAAGCGACCTCGATCCAGTAACCAGTCAGGAGGCAGAAGGTATCCTGAAGGTTAATTCCAGACGGCGATATCTTTCCAAACTGGTAGTCAGGGAGCAAGGCTGCCCGCTGGGTACCTTTACCGGTGCCTCGCCGTAAGGCGTTGGCCTCTGACAAGCAGGTGGCACAACTAGACTAGATTGTTTTTCGTCCCAAATCTTCAGCGCTCACCCCAAGAAACACAGAACGATCTGATATCGTTAACACTTCTTGAGGTGACGGGTTCGCCCATTGTAGATGACAGCTCTAGTTGTATGGTACCGGGTTTAATTCCCGGCTGGGTGTCAAATTTTCGTATAAAGAAAATTAACGGAATTTAATTTCAATTCTGTCGGTCGAATGTAAAAACAAGACATACACTTACGCACACATAACTATAACCATTTGATAGTATGGTTGGTTATAAGAGATTGCATTAAGTAAAAGAACCAGCCCATGGTGCAATTTCATAATAAAACGTAGTAATATAACGTGACAGATGGCTCCATGTCTTTGGACTGGATGAGAATGAAGTTTAGGTTGTATATCAGTTTCTAAAAACCAAAGGCATTGAAGAAGATGTTCTTCATCTTTTTACATGACTGCCCTACAAAAGTGAGTGTAATGTGGAAGGTTCATGTAGGCATATTTTCCGTTTCTTTATTTCACCATAACTTTTAAACGCTTTAATTCTTAAGTATAAATAAATAAATTTATTCACTACAGAATTATTGCAAAAAAAAATATTTTTCTCAGCGAAACACGATAAAAATGTTGAACGTTCTATTTCCGTATACAGTGTTATTAAATAGATTTCCTTAATCCGCAGACTATCCTCGGAATACTAAGTCCGCGTATTATCTCTTAATTCAGGTATTAAAGCAATGGTATATATAAACCAGCTTTATACCTAGACTAGTTAGTCCGCGGATTAGAGTGAAAACATTTTTTTTCCACATAGTAACACTGTCATATTCGGTTCGTTATGTTGTCAACTTAGCTAGACTCAGGTCTCAGCTGTCATTCGAACTGCGACCTAACCTCAATTCGTAATACCTCTGTTGCGTCGGCTGCTTGGTTTTAATAAGTAAAATGAAAGAATATTTATGCACTTACTAATTCTTTAATTATTATTAAGGGCAACCATAACCTTGTTGATCAAAAAATAGTTTTTTCGATTGATATAGTTTTGTCCAGCTTCTCCGCCGACTCTTGGGATGCAAAGATGGGTACAGTCGATAACCTAGGTGTGCGCATTAAGCTTGAATCTGAAAGTAAAACGCAATAACATATTACTATAAAGTATTAAAATATATAGAAAGAAACAAATTACAGAGAAACTAACCTCATTACAACTAACTGATTGCCACGGCGACTTGCAGCTCGGGCTTCACGTATCCACCGTTTTGTCGCCTCGTACCTCAGGACGTACCATATTCACATTTTTTACAATACTCACCTTCGAGAAACGATACTTTTTGCGAAATTCCTAATCCGGCAATTTGACATATTATGGGTCGAAGCGCCTTTTGTAAAATTTCGGTTTTCAGAGCCTAAAAACGCGCAAACGTTGACGGTACGAAAATAATTCAGTTCATCCTTTTCCTCACGGAATATCATGAATAACGAACGCAAAATCTGAACAAATCGCTGGTATGTCGCAAAACACGCAACTGTTCACCGCTATTCCTGCACTATTCCACCTCACACCACGGACTAAACTGACAGGAGATAGTCTAGTAGTAATAGCGACGGAATAGTGCTATTCCAGGTTTATTAATGGCACTTTCGTTTATTCCGAGGATTACGCGCGGAATAGGAATTAGTCTGAGTTTATTAATAACACTGATATAGTCGTGTGCAAAAGTTTAAGACCAGTACATAGCCGATTTTCGGTGTTTTACAAATATTGTATAATTTACGTAGATTATTGGATCATCTCACGACTTGATTGCATTAGACGTATTCGACTGCTGTTAATAAACTTTTCCATCTCCTGGAAAAAGGAAAGAAATAGTGGCTCTGCATAAATTTGAACTTTCTAACCGTGAAATAGGTAAGTGGGTACGTGTGAGCAAGACAGTTGTTCATATAGTTGTCAGTATATTTAACATTTCGGGAAAATACACGGTCTGAATAGAAGCGGTTACTCGAGAAAACGAGTCCACCTGTAGATCGTGCGAATGGGAGCTAATGGGACCTTGCAGAGTTGGCCACGAAGACGCATTCTATTCAGGGTTGGTCACAGTCCCGGGTCATCACCCATCCAGCGGCCTCCACGCATGAAGTGCGAGCCCGGGCAGGACTCTGATCTTATGGGTAGTTTCCCCTAGGAGTCAACCTTCTGGCGCTCCTGGACGTTCTGCGCACGGACGTTCTCCTGGACGTTCTGATTCGGTTTACACCGTTTTACTGCTTCCTATCTGGTCGCAATTGGAAGTAAGGGCGTGAGTGAAAGCCCGCTGGGTAACATACCTGGTTATCTCGCTGATATGGCGTTGGCCTCTTACGGGCATGTGGCGGAGCTTAACGGTGGACTGTTATGTCCAAGTCTTCTACGCTAACTTCACGGGAGATAGAACGAAAAATCGTTAAAACTTCCTGAGGTGCAGGGTTCGCCCGTTGTAGTTGACCACTATATTTGTAGATCATGCTATCTGAAGGTTGGTCGTACGATGTCCAACAACCTCCTGAAAGAAGATTTAACATACTCTGACTGCAGATTACAACAAATATAGTTTGGGTACCATTTCAAGATATTTGACCATAGATTTTGCTTTATTACCAGATAAACTTGCGACAGACGTAACCTCGACTAACCCCCACTATGATAAAGAAACAACTGGTTTTTGTTCAAAAACGTTAGAATTGGACAATACAACATTAAAGTACGGTGGTCTTCTGATGAGCCAAGTATCCAGCAATTATCTGCATGTGTTAGAAGTGATCTATGCCCAATGGGTAAAAGATTTGAGGAAATATATACAACTCCAACTTTGAAACTTCCTCCAAGCCAGATTATATAGGGTGCAATATCTGTGTCTGGTACTGCTGCTCTCGTAACTTAGCCTTTTATAACATATCTAAGCTAAATTTCATGCCATCTAAAATCACTCTAAATGGAAGTAGGTATCTTAATTTGCTACATCATAAGTTGGAACTTTAACCCAATCGTGAATCTGTGTTGTATTCTGAAAAATAAAGTCACGGATAGCCAACAACCATCCAGTGCTTCAGCAATTATTGAAGCAATAAAGGATGACTGGTGTACAAACATTTCTCAAGCCTACTGCCAGTCTCTAATGTAGAGCATGCCTAACAGGATTACATCGGCAAATAAAAATTAAGGATCTGTTAAAAAATACTGAACCTTCTCGAATATCCTTGAAAGTCCATTGTGTTATTTTCTAAAATGCTATTATTGCCTACTGAATTCCATTAGGTATCACTTTTTTTTGATGGGTGGGTGGTCTTACACACACGACTGTAATGAAAAATCTTAAATTGTTACTCATAAACTTTCATTCTTTAAACTAGTATTCTTTAAACTCAGTATTCTGGCACCGATATTATTTAAAATCATTCATTAATCAATCCGAAAATAAACTATTCAATAATGTAATCACTGGCCTTTCTGCCTTTTTTTCTACTTTCTGCCCTAACATTTAGAGACCATAAATTTGAGAAATATTAATAATTAAATCTAGGTAAATTTATTCGGATTCATAAATTATATCAGTAAAGGTTTTGTACCTTATTACATGTTATAAATCGGTTGTGTCACCCCAAGACTTTCCTGGGAAGCAGACAATCCCCCCCCCCCCCCACCCAATCAGTTTTTACTTTCCAGGCCCACCAGCCAAAGAGGAGAGAAAGATTTGTGTACGCCCTAAAATTTTTATTCGAGATGAAGACGGTAATATCCATTTTCAGCCCCCATGAGACGATTACGACCATTTCCAGACGGAAGTCTGTCTGTGTATCTGTGTGCGTCTGTGTGTCAACTGTGTGGCTGTGTGCATTCCTCCACGATAGCCCTCAAACGCCTAATCCGATTGAGCTGAAATTCGGCTTGCAGGCATCATTTGGTCATGGCAAGAATTGAAAAAAATAAAACCCAAGGCTAGCCAAGAATCGAACCGCGCCGCCCGAGGCTAGTCGAGAAACGGGCGCAGTTCGTTTCTCGGCTAGCTAGCTAGTTAGCACAAGGCTAGCTAATCAAACGTGACACCCAAGGCTAGCCGAGAAACATAATCCGCCGTCTAAGGCTAGCCAAGAAAGAAGCCGCGCCAGCCGATGCTAGCCGAGGCACGAATCGCGCCAGTCAAGGCTAGCCGAGAAACGTACCGCGCCGCCCAAGGTTAGCTGACAAACGAACTGCGCCGCTTAAGGCTAGCCGAAAAAAAATGCGCTGCCCAAGGCTAGCCGAGAGACGAACCACGCTACCTAAAGCTAGCCAAGAACCGAACTACGTTGCCCAAGGCTAGCCGAAAAACGAACCGCGCCGCCTGCGGCTAGACGAGAAGCGAAATGCGTCGCTTAAGGTTAGCCGAGAAACGAATCTCGCCGCCCGAGGCTAGGCAAGAAAGGAACCGCGTCACCACAGAGACTTTACATTAACACCCCAGCCGTCTTGAAATCTTCAAATTGTTATAATAGAGAGGACGAGTCAGCATCTTGCATCTTAGCCTTACATAATATGTTTTGTCTGCCATTTTGAACTACATTCGCTACGGGAATGAATGGAGCGGTAGAGAAAAATTTTGTCACCCAAAGAGTTTCCCGGCAAGTATCCAAGGAATGCTGAGATCTGAATAATAGTTTCATAAATAAAATCGATGGAATTTCTCTTTTATATGAAATATTCCAATTAAATTTCACAATGTGATTTTGGCCCAATAAGAATTCTGTGTATCAAATGTCAAGTTCCTGGTGACCAATTTAAATCACAATTTTGCAACTCTTGCCATGACCAAATGATGGCTGCAAACCAAATTTAATTTCAATCGAATCGAGCGTTTGGCCTATCGTGGACACACACACACATTAAGACTTTAATCTGAAAATGGTCCTTATCATTTCTGGGGGGCTCACAGTGGATATTTCCATTTTCATCTCGAAAAAAGTCTTTAGCGCGTTCACAATACTATCCCGCCTCCTCGGTTGGTGAACGGAGAAAGTAAAACTGACGTGCTGCCAGGTTTTTTTAAATATTAGCATGTAATAATGACATAATTTCTAAATAATAATAATAATAAATCAAAGTTTACCTACCTAGGAAATATTGCAGAAAAAAACACTTTTTGAGTAAAATGTAGATAAAACGAAACGCTGATAATATTGTTGTAAATGTTTTATTTCGGTAATCTAAAGTTAACTATTTACATTCTTACATCTAAACTTATCTAGCTGACAAATTATAGCTAGGAATTTTTAACCTAGTTTATGGCTTTTGCCGCAAAATTACTATTACCTCGGTAGGTATCCTAAGCAACCCAAATTTTATATGACATAGGGATTTAATTACATCTGAAATCATTGTTTTTAAATTATCTTTAGTGGAATTGTTTATAATAATGTTCAATTCTGACACCTCGCCACGCCGCAAAAATATTACTTTTGAAAATATATTTAAAAAAATGATTCAGTAAATCCGAAATTATTTCATTAGATCAAGTAACCACTGCCCGGTTATAATATTTTCAACTAGCTTGCTATTTTACCATTTAGAGATTATAACCTTGAGGAGATATAAATATAATGAATAAAGTAATTTTACTCTAATGAATGAGTAAAAATAATGGAAATTAAATCAGTAAAAATAAAATCCCTTATTACATGGTTATAAGTAATGGAAATTCGCCAAATAAAATTTAAACACTCAATAAACAATGTAAAAACAATATGAAATAAAAACCTACTTATATTATAATATTAGATATTAAAAATATACTACGTACTAGAGATTGCATTGTTCAATTTTATTTTTAAAAACTGTTTGCGCTCCTTTGCTACTAACTTCTGCCTGCGAATATTCGAACTTTTAATTAGATAATCAAAAATGGTAGGAATTTTAGTATCCCTAGTAAAAAATCCATAATTACAATGAAAAATCTAATATTTCTAAAAAGGAAGATGCTCAGCTATGCCTCGATATGCGGACTGTTGATTTTCGGTATTTCCAAATCCTGAAGTATGCTCTTTCGAATGTCTACTGATGACGGTTGCTTTTCGATTGTTTAATAATTTTCAATTAACATTTTTCAGATTTTTTGTGGCGGTCATGATTACTTTTACGCCGCTCCTGGAGTGCGGCGTAAACCAAGCCATCGTGCATCATGTTGTGGTTTACGGCCTAAAATAATAATATTTATTAAGCTATTGCATAGCTTTTATCGCGGGCCTAGGCCAGCGCGGCGACCGAATGAAGAAATTTCTTAACGAAAATTAATAATTTTAAACTGATAATTACGTCTAAATGAGTACTGCTTACGATTCAAAAAAAATATATGTTAAACAAGAATATTTTCCTAATATTCTTAGCTTTGAATATTTTAGATTTTGTTTATATTACATAGTGTAATTAATTTGTGAAATTAGGTCTAACCGAACACAAAAACGACTACTACGCAAATACTATCTGGCGTATTATTATGAAACCTGCACCATTTTAAAGATAATATAAGTATCTATCTTTTTATCTACGATTTTTTTCGAATAATCCGTTTTTTTTTGCTTTACCGAATAAAAAATTCGTGCGCGGCGCTCTACCGGAAGACGCTTAAATTATTCCGGATCATTTGCTTTCGCAGCCGCAAATGATTCGGAATAATTTCAACGTTCTCCGATAGAGCGCAGTTATCTGATATCAGAAAAAATAAAATAAATAAATAATTATAATTGCATAAGTTGTTAAAAATGCTATGCAATAGCTTTACCGCGGCAGTCCCCGAGTGCCACACGTATTTTTTATTATTCATTTATAGATATACACATTACCGCAGCATTACGAATTATTTGTTCTTGGACCAGTAGCAAATAACAAAACACACTGCAGCATCTTGATCAACACCGCCTAACTAGGCCTAGGCCTGTACTGAGTCAGGCGTACCAGTTTTGTATTTGAATTTTGGTACTTGAATACCTATTTTGTATTTGTTGTTGTTGTGTATTTAAATATGTATTTTGTAGTTCTAGGGAAAAATTATAAATAAAAAGATAAAATTAATTTTCAATTCAAAATCTTTATTAAAACTATAAAGTTACACATATTTCTAAATGTAAAGCCATCCTTACTAGGCCTCGCCCGTATTAAGGCAGGCTTAATATAAACAACATTGTTTTTATCTATAAAATGTCACATAACAAGAGAATGTATTTCCGCGATTAAAGGTGTTCGTAAAAGACGACTAGGAGTTTTAAACACTGTTAAGTGAAAGCGGACTATTGAAAGGCCGCCGTAAGACCGATCCGTGGTGCATTATGCGATGATACCGGTGTTTCAGATAGATTTCAGAGCGCGGCGAATCACCAAAAGCGCGGGCAAAATGGCACACAGTGTTATTTTCTTATAATAAAGAGATAATAGTATTCCATTTTTTATGATGCCTCAAGGTTTATTCTACTAGCAATATCAAAATGTAAATTCTGCGTCTAACGACTTACAGAAATACATCCACTAAACACTGGTTGAAATAGGTTGAATGGTTGAATTAATTTTTGCCGCTCGTATAATATTAAAGTAGAAAAACTCAAAATATCATAATAAACTTATATTAAAATTAGGCAAAAAGAAAATTATATGATTTAGACTAAATGTTGTAGGAAGATTTATTTATGGTATATTTGTTGACGATTGTTGAAGATTTATATTCAAAAAATGTGTATGGGAATGAGTGACGTTCGGAAGGTTTATAAATTCATCAAGAGGATTTCAGACAATGAAATCAGATGTAATTTTTAGATCACTGTGCGGCGCAGCGTTGCCGAGCTTCCGCCCGCCGCCGCGCTAGCCTGGCACACTGGCCTAGAGCAAGGACGCGCGGGGCGGCAACGTCGCACCAGCGAGTCCTGCAATGCCTTGCTCATCCTACTTTGAACTCGGGAGCCCATTGCAGCTACCGCAATCCTTCCATGGATCTCCGAAAAATAAACATTCCACGCTGTTTCAACCTGTTGCGGCAACCAACCAAGTGAAACACACATCAGGACCAAAAACACAAAATCATTTGAATTCAATTGTGGTTTTATATGACGAGTGAACTGCATCACATACATGCACATTTAATTTTGGCGTAACAGAGTAATTCGCATCGGAAGGGGGGGTGAGCTTGTTGCAATTTTGTATGTGAAAATAAACTAGATTGTTTTATTTTATTTTAATAAGATATTAATTAAATGAAGTTGTAGATAACTTTCAACTCAATATTTCAAGTAGAATTATCTTCTCTACTTAAATATTATCTTCTGAATTATCTATTTATTTATCTTATTATCTGAATTATCTTCTGC
This sequence comes from Micropterix aruncella, assembly GCA_944548615.1. NCBI lineage: Eukaryota > Metazoa > Arthropoda > Insecta > Lepidoptera > Micropterigidae > Micropterix > Micropterix aruncella. The sequence goes on from OX155980.1 coordinate 32,872,923, forward strand.
AATAAGAGCTCGGCCATATCCCACGAGGAAGTACATCGGCATGACACCAGGAATAAAACCCAGTATCTCCAACCGTTCGTAGCACGTACTGCCAAGTATCAGGCAAATAGTCGATACTTAGGCCTCAAACTTTTTAATAAATTGCCCGAAAGATTATTAAAGCGATTAAAAACATCGATATTTTCAAGAGATCCATCCGAGTCTATCTGCTTAAAATCAACATGTATGCTCATAACGACTTCTTAAAATATTTTGAAAATACATAGCATCGTATCTACCCATTTAATCTAATACATATTATTTACAGTTAATTGTTTTGTTGTAAACTGTTATCATGTCGTCTTTGTTTTTGTAAATTGGTAAGTTTAAAGTTATATATTTTATATCATCTCTTGTCTAATTTGAGTAAGTTTAAGATTAATTACTGTCATTCCTACACAATTTATATGGTTGTATTGGAAATAAATACTCTATCTTTATCTTTATATTTATCTATTGGAGGGGGGGCTTGTCTGCTGGGAAAGTCTTGGGATGATACAGCCGATTATTTTTCCGATATGTTTTTCCATCTGTGACCAGATGGTAAACTTTCCATCTGTGACCAGATGGTAAATCTGACAAAAAACCTGATTTGTAAGTAGTAATAACACGTACGAACGTAGTAATAAAACGTAGATAGGTATGTATTTTGCCGCAAACCAACTTACGGTATCACCCGTCAGGGCTTTGCCATTAACTCAGTATAATTTAAAAATTATACTGAGTTATTAATATAAAAAAGGTAAAAAAAGTTAAAAACATATAAAAAAGTTAAAACATAAAAAAGTTAAAAACACAAGAACATGCTTAATGAAGTGTCTCAAGACACTAAGTATGACAAAACAGATTAATTTTAACAGTTCTTGATTAGTAATGTTTTGATTGTAATTATTTGTGATGCATATAATAAATTACAAAGAAATAAATAAAACATAATTATTAAAATGAGATTAACTCGTACCTAAATAAACCGAAAAATTCTGTCATTTTCAACGTTCGGCCTGAATCCTGACAGGTGTCTAAAAATCGTGACATTTTAGGAAGAATTCTGAGATGTACATGTTATTATTACGCCTATTAGAGGTTTACTAATGTGAATAGGGCTACGGCACTATCGCTCGTTCTACTCACGAGGCGCACGGCGAGGCGCGGAGTTTGTCTCTCGATCGCCGTTCGTCCGCTCGATGCAGCCTGCAGCTCGATTTCAACGGAGCTTACCGCCGTGTAAACTCACATTTTTTGCTCGCATTTTTGTTCCTAAGCCGGTAATCAGGACGGCGGCATTTTGATATTTACAGCGACTCTTGATGAAATTGGATGCGGCCGATAATATTTATTCGAATCGCCTCGCGGGCGCGGCGCACATTTTAATTCCATGAAGTTAGTTGCTTTGGGGCAGAATATTTATTTTTAAAATTTATACGAATATACAGGATGTTCATTAACTAAAACCCTATATTGATACCCTCTCTTATATGCACAGTTTTCCAGTATGATTTTCATCTAAAATTGGATAAATATTAAAGCTTATTCGATGGTTATTATTGTATATCCACAAAAGTTAGTTTTAAGAAAAATGCATTTGAATATTTGACTCATGGTAAGTCTGGGACATAATGTTTTTTCTGCTTTTTTATTTTATTTATACGACTAGCTGACCCGGCAGTCAATAAATGTCGTGTTAGAGAATAGCTGAACTTAATATTTAATAAAAAAAGTTTCAGCTAGCTATATAATAAATATTAACTTAATAATTTTAAAAAAAAGTTTCATTTTCTTACAACATACTTGTAACTATAGATGTATTAGCTGAACTATTTAGTTTTAATTTCTGAGAACATACTTGTAATTCTAGATGTATTAGCTGAATCTAATATTTATACAAAATAAATATTAAGTTCACTACTTTATTACGATATTAAAACAAAAAGAAATATAAAAGTATAAAAATTAAGTATATCAATCGCGTGACAGCAAGACATGATTGCAATAAACTATTTACATATTGTGCAGCATGGGGTGCACTCGGTTTAATTCTCTTCATTGAAGCATCAGGCGCAAACAATCACCTATTTTTTGTTTTTTTTTTTATCAGGCGCAAGAACAAATAAAGCGGATGATTTGCCGATACGTGAACATGCCATATACAACTGACCATGAAAAAAACACGGATTTACATTTTGTATGAGAAAATGTTTCTCTTTTGTTTTAATTTTTCGACAACAAATCAAAAACCATGAAAATCCGTGTAGCCGTTCTCGAGTTATGTGTTCGAACAAACCCGACTTTGTTTTATACATATAGAAGATTGCATAGTGTATTAAAGTCTAAGATCAATTAACTATAAAAAATAAAATGTCACTACCTTTTAGATTTTGAGGTATTATAAAAAATGAGTGAACATACAATAAAAGTGCATTATGTGTGAAGTAAAATGTGGACACACAAAAATTAAATATTAGCTACAGCAAATTAAAATAATTAAAAATTTATTAGGAGCCAAAATAAAACAATATATTTGATTTTAAAATTAATTTTATTCAAATGACAACTACATTAGTCCTCACTATCGGAACCACTATCAATCGGCACCCTATCTGGTAAGTTTGTTTTTGTAGGCAGAGATTTAATCATAAATTCATAGTCCTTAAGTATAACACCAGAATTTAATAAATGTCATTTTCCTTGTCATTTCCTTGGCAATTTAAATTGTTAATGCTTTGGAGTATTGTTTGGTTAGTGATATTTCACTACAAATGGGCACGAGTCAATATTGAGCTTCTACGTACAGATGTAATGTCTAAAGTGTAGAATTCTTCATCACTTAGATTATATTTGAACTGAATAACAAATGGCTTACTTTGTCAAAACGCAACCATTTTATCTTTAGCCATTTTACAATTTCATTACTAGAAATAAGTTTTGTGTTTTGCATAATGATTTCCGCAAAAGCCTGAAAGTCATACATATCACTAAAAGCCAAAACGTGCAACACATATAACACACTGGCTAATTCCTGGCCAGTTCAATATGTAAAGCCCATCCACAGGTAGAATTTACTGATCTGTGCTTTCTTGCTCTCTCTATAGTTACATGGACAGTCAGCTTCCAAATAGAAGTGGCCGCTTTCCATAATTTTCAAATCATGTGTTTGCAGATGTAGAACTTTGTTGACAGCATACAACATAGCCACAGCTATAAATTGGTTGCAGTTTAGACCTCCGCAAGTATGAGAAAATGTGCTGATATGGGTGACACTCTTAGGCAGTTGTGATATGTATCGCAACAAGCACATTGCGATCTCGAATGATCCTTTTCCGTCGTTAGTTTCATCAAAAATAAAGTAATTCCCATTATTTTTCCAGGTGTCAAAATGGTGAAATTCTAAACCGATAGTTTACGTCGATAATAAAATTGTTTTTGTTACCTACATCCTGAAATTCTCGACGACAAAGATATTTTATGTCCGGACATATAATAATACTGTTTTCAGGTCTTGCAACGAAGTGCGACGGCAAGAGTACAAATATAGTATTTGGTCATACAATGATTGTGCCCCTCAATTTACGTCGAACTCTTTAATGCACAGTCGCAATTATATCCGTTTCAGGATGGTTGGGACAAACCATGTTTGTGCAATTCAAAATATAACATAAGAGGGACATTTTAAATGAAAAAAATACAAAGAACCCAAAAGTGGACATAAAATCTTTGTGCTTTAAACCATCGTTATATACTTATGTAGCTTACCATATTATACTTATTATTGACTATTTCCATTATTAGGCTTCTATTTTGATTATTTATATGTATATTTGACAATATAATATTTAAATTATTGACTATGTTTGTTACTAGCCGTCAATTGGACACGATGAAAATGTAAATGTATCCTATATGTTATGGCATAATAATGAACTTTGAAACTATTTTATATGATCTTTTGCAACATATAACGCACACCGCAAGCAAGAAGTATACTTACATGTAATATGCAATTTTTTTAAAATACATTTTATTAAAAAACTGCTTCAGAAGGATTCCGTACCTTTATTAATAAAGGAGTTCCATTAAAATCACAAAACTGGCTAAAAAAAAATACCGGCAATTCACATTTAAATTTTTTTAATAAACTGTCGTATTTTATAATCTTTTATAAGATGTTTTTTTTAATTTTGAAATTTACTTCATTTGGCCCTCAATAATAAACCAGAGCAAGTAGTATAATTATGTCAAATTGTATGCCGCTGCTTTAAAACTGGCAGAGAGAATCGACAGTCACCTACAGACAGACTCTAATATAGGGCTTCGTTTGAGGTTCTTCTTCTTCTTCTTAATCATCAAATTCTACGAAGAGTTTTCCTAAATAAAGGTACGTGAAGCAAAGGTGGATTTTAAAAAAATAATCACAGCATTTAACAACGCCCCATTTGTCAAAATAACAGAATTTGTCAAAATAACAAAATATTTGTTATTTTGACAAATTCTATATCTATGATAAATTCCATGTATATATATAGCTTAAAAAACGACTTAGATAATAGACGATTATTTTTTCATTATTTATACAGATGGAGTTAGTAAATGTAGATCTGATTGCCAAATATATACATATTCCGACGATACTTCTTTCCCACGCGACAGAATTTAAACAGGAAATCGGATAAGCTTCATTGTGACTTCACTGTGACTGTGACACGGTCATTCATGAGTGGCCACTCTTGACTGCATTCAAGAGTAGTCCCACATACATGGACTTATAATTATTGCAAACTAATAGAAATTAATGAATATAAGATCATCGCAACTCCAAATGCAGAATGCTAGTATAAAAATTAAAATCCGTTCGGATGACTGCACAATTCTCAGCCGGAGAGCAATGCAATCATATAGGGGAAGTCATCGCGGAAAGATATCTTGAACTCACTATTGATAGAGTGGTTAGATCGTACAATCTAAATTTTAAAATTTTGGATATGTTTTATTCATAATCAAATAATGGCTTCAAAGACATTAAATATATATATATATATATATATATATATATATATATATATATATATATATATATATATATATATATATATATATATATATATATATATATATATATATATATATATATATAAATAAATATATTAGATTATAAATGTCACTATGTATATTATTCTTATTTATGTTACCTATATATTTTATTATATTCTTACCTTATTATATATATTATATGATCATTATTTTTTATTTATAATATGATTATTATTTTTATATATATATATATATATATATATATATATATATATATATATATATATATATATATATATATATATATATATATATATATATAAATATATTACATTATAAATGTCATTATGTATATTATTCTTATTTATGTTACCTATACATTTTATTATATTCTTACCTTATTATCTATATTATATGATTATTATTTTTTATTTATTTAATAACCTTTTTTTTTAATACAGCTTTGTATAAAATCCAGACAAGCCTAAGGCTTACCTGCTGGAGATTATGATAGGATGACTTTCAGTTCAACTTTGGTGATCACTTGACTGTATTATAATATATATGCTGCAATTACATTAGTAAGGATTAGTCGGCACAGAAATCCTTATGATAAAGCTTGATATTTACATAAAAAGATGAGACGTACTTAATGCTAATAAAATATGTATGCGTGTATAAATCTTATTCGTATCATTTACTCGTATGTTTCACTTCCACTTATTTTAAAGCTAACTTTTTTTTTTCGTACATTTTTATAAGTTTTTTTTATAAATATTATGTGTATTTAAACAGTTGATTTCCTGTAATTAGTTAAATATATCAATTATATTCATCATGAGGTGTTGCTATCTCTTTCCTCGAAATTTACCGAATTACGTAAATACTGTATTTTCTTCTTGCGCTGTAATAATTTGTCTAATGTAATTCTGTTTTTTTTATTGACCCTAATAGTGAGTAATTTGTTAATACTAAGCATTCAAGCTGTAAGTTTTCTGAATAAGAAAATTAATTAAAATAATTATGACAATTATATTGTGGCAACTAATGAAAAATTAGACTCATGAGAGCCAATTTGTTTCATTTGCCACACATACTACGATATAATCAATCTGATGCTTTAGTTTGCCTTGTTAGTCCATAATTTCATGCGGAGTGACCGGAATGGGAATGCGTATACAAACTTTCTCGACAGAACTCGAGTACACGATAATAAAAACTTATGGTTTTGAAAACTTGAATGAGCTGTCCAAAACAAAGATATATGCCCCTTTAGTTATTGCGAGAATTTACCCGTGCCCACTTTATTTGTATACGAAATAATTATATATTTTTTATACAATAACGGCTTCAAACAATTCGTTCACCACCGAAACAGTATCAAACAGATACACAATGAGAAACTTTTCGTTTCTTCTTTTATCAATCTTTAAGGAAAAAGGAGCTTGCATCTCTAATACCAAGGATTTTTTAAAAAAATCCTCTCATATTTGAGACAACCTTTTCACACACAGACAAGCTTTTTCCACAAAAAATGTTAGAAATAAGACGGGGCTCTAAAGATTAGAATATAAAAAGAAGTATTATAGGTATGTTGATTTTTTTAGTGTTTCAACCGTCATAGGATTATTTCACTTTAACCGTAAATAAAAACAGATAGCCTCTCTTTTTACACGACTGCCCAACAAAAAAGGAGTGTAATGTGTTTAGGGTTCATCTATGTATGTTTTCCGTTTCCTAATTCCACCATAACTCCTAAACGCTAGAACTGATTTAGAAGTATGTGATATTTTTAGAATCGTTATGTCATCTCGAGTATTATAGGATACCTTAACGGTTCAAATATCGCGTTAATAGTTGTCTTAATGTCAATAAATTACAATAAATATATCGTGTTTAGTGTCAAATGAAAGGTCTGATTGAGTACATTCCGAAAATATATATGTAGGTATCTATATGGATAAATACATAAAACATATATATTAATTTAAAAAACTGTAATAAAAACCATTAAAAATACAGTAGTTTACTTTTTGTAACGGCAGTCGTGTTTATTATTCCTTTTAATAAATTTACTCGTTAATAAATGCAGTATTGATCACTACTATTTTTTTTTGTAATCGTTTTAGTTTCATTTAACTATTTTATTTAAATGATTAAGCCCTCTATTTGACATAAGTGTATTTTACTCTTTTTGAGATTGTTGTGACAATTATTACTTATTTACTGGTGTCTACTTTTCGTATAATATTAATCACCGAAACATGTGTACATACTTTATATTTTGGTTATACGATGTATTGGTTTAATGGTTCAGAATGACCCCCCCCCCCTCCTAAGTGTACTGGCTTGTTTAATTTAATAAAATTTTAGTTTTCACACCTTCAACATTATGATAAAGATCGATTAATGTTTCTTTTAGGGGAATTAAAACTCATAGCTTCTAATAGACGAAATTTGTCAAAATATTATTGAAAACTCATGCTGCAGACATAGTAACTAATCGGAAGAGGGCTCTAGCCTTTTCGACTTATTTTTTTTACCACTTTATAAAAACTAATTTACCGCGTGAAGATTGTAACACCCGACGTTTCGGCGATTTTGCAACCGCCGCTGTCTAGGATAGACTCCTATTAACCCTACAACGGCGGTTGCAACATCGCCGAAACGTCAGGTGCTACAATCTTCACGCGGTAAATTCTTTTTATCTTATTCACCAGGCTACATCTTAAAGAGCATTTTTTTGTGTATTAACTGAGGCAAATCACTGTATATTGGCTTGACTCCGATGGCAACAATGTAAGCACTTACATACATACATATAAAATTCCTTAGTTTTGCTGTAATATTTATTCGTATATATTTTTTTATATCAATCTCTAATTTAATTAATTTTACTTTACCTACTGAATTGACGAAATTACATTTAATATTCAGTCTAAGAAACTCTGCAATGCTTGTAAGGTATTGTCGTCGTTCATACCCATGCGTCAACATCCCGACGTAGCGCCAAAAAAGCTATAGAAAATTATTTTTATTGCCACTCGACGATTATTCTGAACGTATCAGTAATAATCTTTTAAATTGGATTGTAATAGTTGACAATTGATCGTGACTATTAGCACTAAACCTATTATAGATGTCCGTACCAAATAAAATCATTTAAAAAAGTTGTTACTATTTTTGGTTAAATTTACTGCCATGAGGGTAAGTGATGTCGAATATCTAAATGGGTTATATCATTTAATACTTACATTACATTTAAATTTTTATACTTACGATATCAGCATTATTCATCAGCACGTGTCCATCCTGCTCGTTCCGACAGTCTCCCATTATTTATACGATATTAAATTAAGTATGTATATATTTTAATATAATATGCAATCAACAATGTATTTAAAAAAACCATAAAACAAGTCGCAAGCAGGGTGAGAATAAAAACCAGCAATTCGATATGTTTTACTTTATTGATTAATTAATTAAACATTCATCTACATCCAAAAATCTTATCGTAAATCATATTTGTCAAATATATAATTCTATAGCCTATTCTAGATTGATGAACATTGTGTAAAATCGTACGCCTGGCATGATTGCGCAATCTATACTTATCGCCATGCTTAATTGTAGAATATATTGGAAGGAAAACATAAATACGAAAGCAGAACTTCCCTCTCGATATTCCATAATTAAATTATGGCGACAAGAAGACGGTTTTATAATCGCTAATTGCAATGGCGCAAAGGGTATTAATTGTGATACGCAAGCGGCAAAACACATGTCATAAAAATAATCGCATTCGCATTGTCATTTATGTAAATGAGCATCGGCATTTTGTCTTAAAGTAGAGGCGCTTACGCACTGTGCCTGTGGTCTGGTCGACTATTTCAGAAGTTGGCGGGTAGAAAACAAATCGAGCGTGAATGTGTGTCCCAGGTATTACAATTAAACCGTGAAATTCCGGTGAGATCGAAAACGCACACAATTATTTGTTTCATACCAGCTAATTTCCAAATTAATGATTACTCACAAACTATGACAACAAGTCGAATAACACAAATCCAAACAACTCTTACAACCTAAGTAGGTAGCAAAAATGTTTCGGACGGGACAAAAATATTTTTCTAACTTTGCCCGTCCTTTCTCAAGTGAACTTACCTATTTTTTAAGTAAATCACCTTACGATTACCCAGAAACCAAGAAATATTGCAGTAGGAAAATGGATTTAGAGTATCCACAATGTTAGCTCTTTGGGGTCTATTATAGACTTGAAATGGTGGCGCTTGTGCAATATTAACAAAGAACTAGGTAAAATCTTTTGTCGACGATATTGAACTGCTAATTCTCTCGGATGCGTCGAGTGTGACCTACTCCATTCTTTGACTTATTTTGCTAAAAAACATAAATAATTAAACGTGAATAAAACTATAACGCTTATGTAGGAACCTATTTTTCCGGGTGAATTGAAACAAAACAGCTTTTGATTTTTAATTTTTGTAATTGATTTTTTTCGTTTTGTTTCTCTTTTCTTTACTATCATTTCCATTTAAACACAGCGTATTTGGTCAAAAAATTAATACATGTTATATAATATTGCTTGACATTCACAATGATAAAAGGAGAAAATATAGCCGTGGCTATTCTACAGCCTGTATAAGTTAACTATCATTTCATTCAATTAGACATTAACACAACCGGGTCTACCATCAACACAACACTCGTAAATACAATAATAATTGATTCATAAAGAAATAAAATTAACCAACCTTATAAACAATCCAACTTAATGAGTATGAAGGTTAAAATAGAAATATAATAAAAATGATAATATTCAATATATTTATTTAAATTTATCGTGGTAACTTAAGGAACCCTAAATGGAGAGAAAAATAATATTCGCAAACCAAATGGGTTTCAAACATAATCACATTTCACTATACTCGTTCGAGGTTTAAACAGCTGACATACAAAAAAACTACATCGATCACGTCGTTTTTATAACAAGAAAATAATTTCATCGCTAAAATAATATTTACAAGAGAGATTTGTAGACCTAAGATAATTGATTTTTCATTGTAATTTACTCAAATTTGGAGATTTTATCTTACATTTTGTTTGCAACTATCGTACTTCATTTAGATGTATAAAAACAATACATTCCCATGATTTTCGAACATAAGGGCTTGTAAATTAAGGAAGAGTTGAATTGGCAAGAATTCGACAAGACGGGCGAAAGGAATCAAATTTGACATGAAAAATAATTCAGACCTTATTAAAGGCTCCGCCGTTTCAGGTACAGTCCGGTCCAAGCGTCTGTTCACGAGAAGATTCCCAGGATGTGTCTGTGAACTGTGAACATAATATGGGGCGCGGGACTAACCGCGCTCACTCAATCTCCATAAAAGAGAAAATTCCTCAATTTACAAGCGCTCGTCCGATGAAATGTGTAATATTAATCTAGTGCTAGGAATTCAATCACGAGAGATTTAATTTATTATTTGTTATTTTACTCGTAACATGAGGTAGATGTGTTATGGAGAGGGTCTTTTCCCTATGCCCCATTGTGTACATTTAGATATTTTAAGTATGTATATAATAATAACAATTTCTATGATTATATTGTACAGGTTGAACGTTAAATCGGTTATAAAAGTGAGCAAAAAATATAAAATTATCTGTAAATTGTATAATTATCATTCATTGTACGAATGCGTAGACTCTATAGTATATTTAATTACGCGCGCTTTCAATGAAGCTGACGAGAGGTAGGCCAGTTGAATTGTACTTAACAATAGTTACATACTTTATATTACAGTCCGCGGATTCGGACCTAAACTACCCTTGTATATTTTATAATGAAGATCTCAGCAGCGCGGAGTGAATCGCTCCAAAATAGTGAACGTCTCACGCGAACTCACCCCGCAGCCGAGCGGCCCGAATCCACAATGAGGTAGATTTATTGCTATTCAGTTTGTTCGACAGATACAAAATAGAAAGTTTCATCTGTAAATTCATTTTGACAATTGCAATGACATTTCAAATATTTTTCCAAATAATCAATTCTGTAACAATTATACATATTATGATGATTTAAAAGACAATATAAAAGAATATACTCACTAAGTTAATATAGATACCAATTTACCTAAAAGTTTATTATTGCATTTCAATTTCATCCGTAAAATTTAATATACCTATACTAAATTGATTTTATCATTAATTTGTACATACGTAGGTATCGCGGTTACATTGCAGAGATTACTTTTTTTTGACTACGCGAAAATCATATTAAAAAGCTATTTTGAAAGTACACCTCCCACGGACTGAGTTTAAACTACCTAAATAAAACGAAGATAATTAAGTTAAACCATTTCGGCAAGTATACAAAATCTGGCACGAGTCCCGAACGATCAAATTCTGATTATAATAACCTAACAAATTAATCTTTACAGTATATAAAATAACGAAACACTGGTCGGGTAATATGAAACATTTTTTGTGTTTGCTACACAGATATGTGCATTCTATATAAAAACAAAACGTCTTTACAGCCTATAACAATTAATTAACCAGAAAGCCAAAATTATGTATTTACAAGAGGCTGTCATTTAAATCAAACTAACATAACGTGTAAACTGAAATATATAGAAATGTGAATATCACATGCAGGTGTGTAGGTGTATACGAGGATACGCGACATTAACCTTTCGATCGGAGTCACCTTGACGAGGTATTCGACCCTCGGATAATCAACAAGTTTCACAAACACCTTATTATAACATAATAAAACGATAGCAAAGCTGGAGTTTTCGGCTTGATCAATTACAGCTTACGCGATCACAGATAAATAAGAATTACCATGATATGCAAAGAGTTTCAGTGCTTCTTTTAGATATGATGGAGAACTCGTCGATGATATGTCTTTTCACTCACTTTGTTCACTTCAGTCACATTGCAGAAATCGCCTGCCTGGCGGTGGTCTTGGTCGGCGGCTTCTTGCGGTGGGTGTCGCAGTGCTTCAGCATGTGGTCTTTCCTGATGAAGCCCTTGCCGCACTTGAAGCAGGAGAAGGGCTTTTCGCCCGAGTGCAGGCACATGTGGCGGCGCAGGTCGGTCTTGTGGTTGAACTGCTTGGGGCAGAGGTGGCACTTAAAAGGCTTGTCGCCGGCGTGCTTCGAGCAGTGTTCCTCGTGCGACGCCTCGTTCGGGAAGCGTTTGCCGCATCGCACGCACTTGAACGGCTTCACGCCCGAGTGGAACGACTTGTTATGCTGCGTCAAATAACACGCCTTGTTGAATAGCTTGTCGCATTCGTAGCACTTGTGGATGTCGCCGTTCTTGTTGAGCTGCTTGTTGTTGGCCGTTAGCGGCGGCCCCGACACCGTCGACGAGATGGACGGCGAGCCGTTGTCGTAATATTCATTCTTCAAGCTCGCCGGGCTATTGGGCGATTGCACTTGCGATTCATAGTTCTCTTTGTTTGAATATTGGGTGTCGTCTATGATTTCCTCTTTGACGAAAATGTCGTCGTCTGTCAGGTTGTATGCCGTGTCGGGGTAGGTGTGCTGAGGATCGGAACCGTCGGCGCTGCCGTCGTCGGGGCTGCTGCACGGCGGCTGCGGCAAGTAGGAGTCGGCGACGACAGTGCTCGGGCAGACTATGTAGAAGCTCTGGGTCGGCGTCGCGTCGCCGGTCGCGTAACCCCCCACGTTATGTATCGGTGAATAGTCGGGCGAGACGATGCCGTAGCGGTGCGTCTGGAACTGCGCGAAGCTAGGCAGCGGCTGCGTCGCCTCGCTCTCGAGCATCGCCCGGTGTTCGGACGCCAATTCACCAATAGTAGCTAGATTGGTTGTAGGCAGGCTGCTGGAAGCCATATCCATAACGTGGGGGGACATCGCGTTTGGGTAGTTCTGTCCCAAAGTCTGCTGAAAATTCTGCCCCAAATAGATAGCCGTGTGGGTGGGGTCCTGCGGGGTAGGTGCCATGTGGTCCGAAGGCCTCGGGCTGTACGGGTTGGCCGACAAGTGGCTGAACGGCGGCAGATTGTGGGCCGTAGGGGGCGGCGTAGCCTGCGGGAGTATTTGCACCGTAGTATTGCTTGTTGAAACAGATAGCAGGCCCCTCAAAGGATGGTTTAAGTGGACGGAGGGACCTGCCTGCCCGTTTGGGGGACTCCCTGACGATGACATTGATAGATTGTTGGAAGATTTCGACTGGCCGTTGTCTATAGAATTCTCTAACCCCGGCGGCGGATTGCCGATGTTGAGAGGATGCGTGCCGACCTGGTGAGGGAGCGGATGGTTCGCCAGTGGATTATTGCCTAGTAGATGAACGTTACCTACGTTGCTCTGCTGGTGGTGTATGAAGGCCGCCTTCACCGAGGGCGAGAGGCCCGCGTGCTGCGAGCCGTAGTTGGACTGCGCCGAGCCGTCGTCGGGGCTGCGCACGTCGTCCGACGGCAGCGGGCTCTGCGTGTTGGAGTCGCTGATGCTGGACTGCTGCCCTCGGCCGCCGACCGGGTCTCTGCTCGGGTGGTGGTGCGTGCTTATCGGCAGCGTGGCCGGGTCCGGGTGACCTGACGATCTCACCGCGTTCTTGTGCAGAGTCGTGTTGTAGTGTCGTTTCAGATGGCCCGAACTGGTGAACCACTTATTGCAAGCCGTGCAGTTGTACGTCTTGGGTCGCCTCGCTTCGTTCGATTTCCAATTGGCGCCCTTGCCGCTCATAGGCGGCACGGCTGTGGTAGTGGGCGCGCTCGTTTGTGTGCTGCTAATTTGCGGCGCGGCCGGCGAGTCATACGGCCTGTAAGGCGGCTGCATCTCTTGACTGGATGTCGGCGCGTTGTTCTGGTAGTCTGCCATGGACTGCAGCTGATGAGGCTGATAGATCTTCTGGTCTTGGTGTATGAAAGCTTTGAGGTGATTCGGATCGGGGTGATTGGATGAGAATATTTTCGAATCTTGCGGAAATAGCTTCGGATCGGGGTACGGTTTCTGCTCGTGAGGAAATATCTTGTGTTCGTGTGAGAAATGCTTTTGATCGGGAAACATTTTATGATCTTGGGTGTAAAGTTTAGGATCGCCGTTGATGTGAGAGTGGGGAGCGTAAAGCTTCTGATCCGACCAGGGCAGCATGGCGGACACCGGGTGGGGGTTGGGGCCGTTATGCTGAAGTTGTTGGTTACCTTGATCGAAAGCGGCGTTGTCGTCGCCTCCTTGGTGGACGACTTTCTGCGAGTCGAGGTCGAGGATGTCGGCAGTTTCCTCTTGCTCTTCTTTGATTTTGACCGGCTCGCCGCCGGAGAAGGCCGGGTAATGTTTCTGGTGGTGGTGGAAGTGGTGGTGGTGGTTGAAGTGCGGGTGGGCGGAGGGCGGCGGCGCGTGCAGCGAGTGGCAGTGCTCGGCCAACTGGGCGGCCGAGTCGCAGACGAAGCCGCACTTGTCGCACTGCTTGGGCGAGGGCGAAGGCGTCGGCTGGCTCGGCGGCTGGCTGTAGACGGGGCTCGTGGAGGAGACGTGCGAGGAGCGCTCGGGCGGGCCACCGCCACCGCCGTACGGGTGGAAACGCGCCGCCGCCGTTTTGTGGCCGGCCGCGTACTCGGGCGCGTAGTGCGACTGCTCCCAGCCCTGGCCGTGGCCGGCGTCGTGCTGGGCGAACGCGGCGTGCGCGAACTGCGCCTGGAACTGCGCGTTCGGCGAGAACCCTGTCTGGTCGGGGTTCTGGTAGGGCGAGGGCACGCTGTGGTAGCTCTGCGGCGTGGCCGGGTGCCCGAATGCAGCCGACGTCTCCGGCGTCGCTCGCTGTTGGAACTCGGGGCTCGGTTTAGTGATCATGCTGTCGCTCGAGTCCGCCGCCGAGGCCACAGCGTTTTCTTTTTTTATCTTCGTATTATTATTGTTCTCCTGCTCATTCTGCGACGCCGTCGTCTGCGAGGCCCACTTGTTCAACAGATTCTCTTTGTGATATTGAAAATGTACCTCGAGCGATTTCACCGATTCGAATATCAATCCGCAATCCTTGCAAAAGTGCTGGCTCGTCGGATAATCTGCTCCGGAAGATTCGTCGTCGGCCATTTAACACTTGCGTCGGGCTGTCAGCGACGCATAGTCTTTCCGATTCACAAATACACTCAAAACTTAAAAGAAACAAAACAAAAGTCTTTCGCGGCGCGGAGATCGTTTGTCACATGTTTTACGTTTATACGACGGCGATAAAAATTATAAATATGTCTCTGGCCCTAGTGTTCGCGGTTAAAAGTCATGTTAGCGGTTGCCTGGCCGACGGCATAGTTTATAGCGAGTTGGTTGCGCGGGCGAAAGCAGCGTGAGAGCCGTAGTCGCACATGACGCGGGCGCGTAACACAACTGAAAGCACGTGCTTCGAATTTCTACCGACCGGCTGATCGCTAGCCGAATGTCACTTTCCGCGCCGCCGAATTGTTCTCCAAAATAAAAACGAAACACTGTCACTTTTAATTAATTGCACCCGAAACGATAACGTCACCGCACTCGAAAATAATACGTGCAAAAGAAAGAAAAACGTTCGCGACGAGGTCGACCGAGGGCCTGACCGTTCCGTGCGGCAACCAGATGACGACTGACGGACGCAGGGGACAGATTTTCTCTAAAGTCGCCGAACTGCTAGGAAAGGATACGGAAGGACGGCGCGCTGCCCTATGCGTGCTCCTTCTCGCTCGCACTTAAGCCGAGCGGCGCTCGGACCGCCGCGGACACCGCTCCCCCTCTTCCCCCCTCCATCAGCGCTTCAGGCCCCTCTCCCCCCCCCCCCGCGGCCGGCCGCCTGAAAACCCCGCTTCAGCCTTCTTTAAAGACACAACACCGATAAC
>OX155980.1:32889038-33093993 GCA_944548615.1 Micropterix aruncella
TATATATATATATATATATATATATATATATATATATATATATATATATATATATATATATATATATATATATATATATATATATATATATATATATATATATATATATATATATATATATATATATATATATATATGTATTTATATATATATATATATATATATATATATATATATATATATATATATATATATATATATATATATATATATATATATATATATATATATATATATATATATATATATATATATATATATATATATATATATATATATATATATATATATATATATATATATATATATGTGTGTGTGTGTGTGTGTGTGTGTGTTTGTGAGTGTATGTTTGTGTTACATTACTATATAATCTGTGAGACAATATACAACGTCCTAATATTACATAATTTCTAAGACTACTTAGGTACATCATAGGCACAAGAATAACAAGATTCTAACTAATGTCAGCGTTTTTGCAGTGGAAGTTATTTGTGCCAGTCAACGGCAATGTTTATATACTATCGATGTGCTAAACAGAAAGAGGCATGGAAAGCAGGATTTAGAGTTATTAGAACTGTTTCTTTTTTCATCCGCGTTCAATTAACTTTCTCTTAGTATAAATGTATTTAAGTATTTTTATTTTATATTATATTTTTTGTATTTTTTTCATGAATATTATTAATTCTACCTTAGTACGGTCAAAGTATACCGAACAGTAGGTTTACTCTCGAGCTGTAAAACATTGCGGGAAGAGGGTGCGAGGAACGTGGGCAGAGGGGTACGTCTCGACGAACGCCATTGGTTAGCGTTACGCGCAGGTTAAACTGACTACTTTTTCGAACGTTTGGGGCCGAGTAGTGGACATCTGGCGACCATATCCGAGCCCGTATGACTCGTGACGTATTCGCTTCGATTTTAATTTTGTCAATTTCAAGAGAAGCTACTGTCTGATATACTGTAGTACGGTTTAAGCCGAGTTGGCCTAGCTAAGCGACACTAGATGTATGTTTAAATTGAATTTTAAAGAAAATCTCATTGAATATTTGTTTTCAGCTTTGCGATAATTAAAAAAATTACGAGGCTCATATTGGTTTCAAAGTCGGCTTTATTCTTAGATTGCAAAAGCTTATCTCTTATAATTCTTTGGATCATAAAAGATACTTTATCTTTTTTAGAATTTACAAGAAGTCTTCTTAGGTAATCAATCCTACAAATAGTTTACAGATAACTGCTTCATTTGTCGCTTATATTCAAACATCCTGTGGTAATTTTATTGGTTAGTAATAGAATATTTTATTGAAATCATAGGACAACATTTAATCGTCGCCAATTAACCTAAATAAACATGTAATGTTAAATAAAAGCTTGTAAAATACATGCACTATGACAGGTTACTGCTTTTAGAATCTAAGAATAAAGCAGAGTTTAAAACCTATGTGAGCCTCGTCTTTTATTATTTATTATCGCAAAACAGAAAATAGTTTGTCAATGAGATTGTCTATATTGGAATGTTATTTTTAATCAGTCAAATATCAAAAAAAAATACATCTCCTATAGCTATGCTATCCTAACTAGGCTTAAAGCATACTAAGGTAGGCTTAATAATAGTCATGTAAAAAATACAAAAAATGTTATATAGTATAGAAACAATTAAATACATTTAGAGTAAGGCATATCTTATTACATGCTGAATGGGAACAGACATTTACAATAACTCCAAATCGTGAACCCCTATCCTTTTTCCGTTTCGCACATCGATAGTATAGAGAAATTGCCGTCGACTGTCACAAATAACTTGTACCTTGAAAACGCACTGCTGCAAAGGCGTGAACAATATTTTTTTACAATATTTTATACAATACAGCATACAATATTTTTTAACAGATCATGGTTTGATTTCGTCAACTCGTTCGTTTATTTTTAATAATAATTTTGCGATACCTCCATGTCGCATTATTATGTCTAACTATGTTTCCAATTTATTGCTGAACAATTTCGAAAAAACAGCAACAGTTTTCAATTTTGACCATTTTTAAGCTATTGCATAGCTTTTATCGCGGGCCTAGGCCAGCGCGGCGACCGAATGAAGAAATTTCTTAACGAAAATTAATTATTTTAAACTGATAATTACGTCTAAACGAGTACTGCTTACGATTCGAAAAAAATATATGTTAAACAAGAACATTTTCCTAATATTCTTAGCTTTGAATATTTTAGATTTTGTTTATATTACATAGTGTAATTAATTTGTGAAATTAGGTCTAACCGAACACAAAAACGACTACTACGCAAATACTATCTGGCGTATTATTATAAAACCTGCACCATTTTAAAGATAATTTAATTATCTATCTTTTTATCTACGATTTTTTTCGAAAAATCCGTTTTTTATGCTTTATCGAATAAAAAAATCGTGCGCGGCGCTCTATCGGAAGACGTTTAAATTATTCCGAATCATTTGCTACCGCACGCAGCCGCAAATGATTCGGAATAATTTCAACGTTTTCCGATAGAGCGCAGTTATCTGATATCAGAAAAAATAAAATAAATTTATAATTTTAATTGCATAAGTTTTTAAAAATGCTATGCAATAGCTTTACCGCGGCAGTCCCCGAGTGCCACACGTATATTTTTTTTTTTCATTTTAATTAGTAAGTGGTGTATAGAGCTAAATTCGAAAGTATGTACTAATCGCCTTTAAAATATGTTTATCCAAATGTTCCTGACTTAAAATAAATTTATTTAAATTGATGAAGTTTTAATTAACCGTTGTGGAAGCGCTGATTGCGGCTGTCCCCCCTCGACCGCCTCTCCCCCCTCCTATAGGCAGGACGAAAGAGACGAAATACAAGGATAACGTTATCCCCAGTCCTGCAGGTAGGCTTCGCGAAACGAACCCCGTGCCCCTGCCGCCCGGCGAGAGCTAGAGCGGGATGGACGTATGGAAGCGTGTATGTATAGTTTTTTCAGTCCAAATTGAAATGGCCGGCGCGCCGTGTCCGGCGGTGCCGCGGCCCGAGCGAGATGGCTATAGACCGCTCGCCCACGCACCGCGGCTCAAGAGAACACTGCGACGGATCAACAGCCTTCCGGCGAAAATATGTATAATAACACTAGCGAAAGAAAACACACACAATGTCATCTGACAATATCTATCGAGTCTTTCAAAATGAAGGCTGTCGATGCGCATTAAGGGGGAGCCTGGTTTAGACAGCCAACAAAAAAACATATTTTTCATGATTCTTTTTTAAACTTTAAGTTGAAATCTATTCATATTACTTTTACCTCTGGAATCGCTAATAGTTGCAAATTGTTGTAAGTTTAAAAAAACTTACTACTTTTCTTTAAAGAAAACTTTAAAACGCGCGTTTCTCAAAACCATATTTTTCTGTTTTGGGCAGGTGATAAAAAAACTACTTGACGGATCAAATTGTTCCGAAAAAAAAATTGAAGACTATCAAATTTCTTCTATGTGAACTAAAAAAAATCAGAAAAAAAATGTTTTTTTACCAGATAAACACAAAAGTTTTGGGGGGAAATCTATTTTATTTGTTTAAATCCTTGAAAAATTATATCTTTTAGTTTTTTTTGGTTCATCTAGAAAATACATAATATGTAAACATTAATATTAATTTACTTTTTTTGTTTCAGGCAAAAATTACGCTCGCTATTACCGGCACAATATTGCCATTTCTGCAGCGGTGGAAACATTTGCAATTCAATATCTCATTAATGGTTTTTTTAGTACTGCAAAATATATTACTATTTTTCAAATTTAAATCAAACTGATATAAAAGATCAGATTTCAACTTTAAGTTTGACAAAGAACATGAAAAACATGTGTTTTTTGGCCCTCAAAACCTGGGTACCCCTTAAGGTTGTTTCAGCTGCACTAAATAATTCTTTAAAAAATGATTATCCTGAGAATATCACAGATCGAAAATTTCAAGTTGAATATTTATAAATCTAAAGCGATGATGTTTTCATTAAATTTTATTCCAAAAATCGACAACTGGAAATCGGTGGTTCATTTTTTTAAATTATTCAGTAGCTCACCAATTAAAATTAATAAATTTTAATATTGCCAGAATTCGGAATTCCTGTATTTATTTTAATAGTTTAACAATAGAATATTCTATTCACATTAAAACTTTCTTTGTATGCGAAATTTTAAGTCAACGTGATTTAGAAGATGGTCGAAATTGAGAGTGGACAGGATGATGCTGATAAACAAGAGTAGTAATCTAAAACCTCGAAAATGAATTGTTCCTTTTTTGTGCATAGCTCCACATTTTGAAGACTCAAACATTTTTAGCAGCGTGTCTCTTGTTCAGCTTTTCTTCCCATAATATAACATTAAAAATACATAGCATCTTTAAAGTCATACATAGCATCTTCGGGTGAAGAAATACATAGCATCATCAGGTGAAACTTGATGTTTCTCCCTTAAAATACCTTTTTCTTTTTAAATAATGCTCTTTTGGATTTTTAAATGGGCATGTTTAAACGCCTTGCTCAAGTCTCAGTTGTCTTTCGAATTGCAACCCAAGTAAATAATGTTATCAGTCTTCTCCAATCTAATATCGTAAGCTGTAACTGTAGGTGTGTTTACATGTATTTTACTTGCTATTAGTGATGTTCAACTTCAGCGCATATTCGTCAGATACTCATGTATCATTGTCAAAGAGGAGCTGGCAATTTCTTGCTTTCTTGTACTAACAATCAAACCTTAAATAATAGCTTATAATATTCCGACATTATATAATCGTAAGCAGGAATTTGCGGTCTGCAAATTAGTCACAAAAGGTCTCCATACTATATCAGACGTTTTCATAGAAACAGACCTTTTTAAAGAAAAAAAAAATAATTGTAAAATTAGGGGACATTTTCTGTGTTTTGGTATTCTTTGATCATTTATTTATGAAATAGTTTACTTTTTTGACAATTTTCAAATTTGTTATTGCTTAGGATAAAGAGAAGTTCGTACACGTATAAATGTGTACTATTGTATGACATGGAATCATGAACCCTGAGCAACAGTAAACAAACTGCAGGCCTAGAACATGTGGCTATATCATAGAATGCTGTGAATATCCTGACGGGATGAAGTCATCAATTAAGGGGTATAATATACGAAAGTTGGATAATTTAAAGCTGGAATATCAAATCGCAAATTTGAGTACCCTGTCAATAAATTACAACTCGCATATACATATTGTGTCTATTTTAACAAAAGAATATCAAGTTCTGAATCAACAACAACATTTCACAACTTGGGCAAAATCCAACTCGATATATACACTTCATTGTACTGATTGACTCACTTGGAAATTATAATGGATTACGCAATTTTCTATTCCCGATTTCGAGTACCGTTAGTCCGGAAATAACATGCGCAATTTAGAATCCACGATATTAACTAATTGCCTAAGACTTTCCGAACTCGATTAATCGCTCTTATTGTTGGTAACTTTCGATAAAGTGTTATTATGTAATCAAACTATACAGAAAGTCCACATGAATATTTTTGATATATTTGTCGGCTCCTTATTTGAATAAAATAATATTCAACATGTACAAACTACATAATTACTAGTAATATTCTTCACCTTGTTAAAATAGTCTATTCGTTCTGAATATCAACAATCATCACGGCTATTTTACATTTATTTACAGATAGTTTAAATATCTCAAATGATTGCGTCAAAAATTATGTTTGTTTGAAAACCTTTAATGCACACACAATAGAGTAGGTACAATGAGGTGGGCCTATTGCCAAGTGGCAATATCTTTCGGCCACACCGCCAGGGTTATTGTGACTAAAGGCACAGTATACCCCAGACAGTAGCTTCTCTTAGAAAAAAAATGAAATCAATACGAATACGACACGAGTCGTAAGGGCTCGCATTTGCTCGCCAGATGTTCCTCTACTTGGCCTACGCAGATGTTCTAATGCTCGAAAATGTCGCCATCCTTTACCTGACCGTAATGCTAAATGTTCGCGTTCATCGAGACAGACCCGGCTGCCCAAATTCCACGCATCCTCTTCCCACGTTGCCTTGTAGCTCGAGAGCAAAGCTACTGTTTGGTATACTGTGCTAAAGGTTTATTTGGGCAAATAGATTTTCAAGTAATAAATGAATACACTTACATAATAGTCATCATAGTATAAAATTTAAAACTGTGATTAGTAAAGAATGTCAACTCGATTTTGAAGGGAGGAATGGAATATAAGGACAAGCAAAGGGACGGGAGGGGACAGAGGTGTACATAAGTTGAGTGAATATCTCATTAGAGATTTTTTAAACCTGCTCAGGTTTTCAAGTTGTGCAAAGATGGTCAAAGACACGGAATTCCAGAGTCGGGCCGCCTGCACTGCGAAAGACCTGGACATGATAGTTGATGAATGCTGAGGTATAGCCAGTAATGTATTTTTTTGAGAGCGCAATGGCCATTATGTCATGTTGCCATGAATCTTTCCCTAGAATCATAGCGCTTCAGCAACATCATCTTTGTATTTAAATTGAGCATGGTACCATGACAGGGAGCACTTCTTCATAAAATCAGGTCTGCTGTCATCTATCTGATATCATAACAGAGTTATTCTTATCGTTCTTCTACGGTGTATACCAACCGTTCGACAGATAGATAGAGCTATTACAATACTATTTTAACGTCATTTGTCATTAAATTGATACACCTTATGAGCTTGGTGTTCCAATGATTGTCATTTCTGCTGATTAAATGATGAGACTAGTGCCACCAGTACTTAAATAGTATTCGATTTGCGATATTGATTTCTTCTATATTAGTATAATGTAACCGTTATTAAGCAGTGCTAAAATTAAAGTTTTGTAAAATCCAAGAAAGTTTCAGTTCGAATTTTCACATTTTTTATTTTGCTTTCTTACGAAGAAATAACATAGTGCGGGCTATAAAAAAATGGACCAAGCTTAGTTGGGGGATATGCTATGATAAAGCTCAATGAGTTGAGAAACATTCCAGAGTGCTATGTAAGATATGATTCCAAAATACTTCAGAAATGATAACCATTAATAAAGCATCCGATCGCCTACAAAAATGATCTTGGTTTTGGTGTAGGCAGGTCACCGACAATATATAACAGATAAGTTCGAGTTGACCCGCACAGCGAATGTTCCTTACCTTTTTGCGACATTTTCACTGAAATTGTCAATAAAAGGAATTTTATCAGTCCGCAATTATTACCTATATTTAAAAGAGTTTATACACTCTTTTTAAACTGTAATAACCAATTTAATACGGTATTTTTTGTTATATTTTTAGCTTTGTATTATAGAAAGGATGGCCTATCAGCATCTCCTTGATGTTTTTTTAAATTTTATGTCCTCCAGCTATTTAAAATTTGTATTAAGTAGATTATAGAATTTAATACTAAGGTACAAGTAGCTTTGCTGTACTATGACAGTCGTATTCGGGATACGCATAAAAGGGAGCTACCGCGGGTATGACTCGAGTGAATGTCTGCATTAATTGCAGTTTCTGCGAGGTGCTGTCTAGCATACATTAAACACTGGTATATGAACGCCGAATACATAGTCATTACCCTTGCCTTACTGACATATTTTTTGCATGAGGTCCTAATCGTTACCTGATACATGCTGCGCAGTGCTCTATTTTGCAAAAGAAAGATTCTTTTATTGGCTGCGGCATTTTACCAAAATAGTAGTCCATAAGTTAAAATATGCAAAGTATACTGATTTGGCTGCCGCAAAACCACATAGACTTCTGATTTTTTTAATTGAGTATATCGAGCTACATTAGTCTATCGATTGAGTATATCGGAGATACACTAGCTAATTGTTGAATGTGCGAATTCCATTGTAATATACTGGCAATTCTTAAACCTAAATAAATTATGTCTTCCGTGATGTCGATTTCAAAATAGTCATGTATTCATTTAAATAGTCAATATTGGCAGGTCTTAAGCGAAAAGGAAATATTTTTGATTTTGTAATGTTTAGACGTAATCAAGAGTTGATCCATCGTATACCTAATTCTATTTATTAATGATTCATCCCGGCAAGTCATTGGTGCACACTAAAAATAAAAATGAACCTAGAATGGAATCTTGAGGTACACCCTTTGTTACCAGAATCGATTGGCTTCTTGTTCCATTTACTTCTGTCGTTTGATGCCTATTTTGTAGGTGTGATTGAATTAGATTTAGCCCTTTGTCTCTGATACCATAGTGGTTTAATTTATCCAGTAGAATATTGTGGGTAACACAGTCAAATGCCTTTGATAGGTCACAAAATAGACCAATAACTGTTTTTGAACGATCCAACCCATTCAATAACTCATGGAGTAGTTTCCATGTAGCATTATCATATTATTTACATACGATAGTCCTCCCCGAAAACCAAACTGTTTACTGTTAATAATGTCGAGAGTGTCGAAAAATTTAGTAATGCAGTTCAATATTAACTTTTCAAAAATTTTGCTAAAGACCGGTAATATGGATATTGGTCTTTAGTTATCTATGTTATCAAGATACCCTTTTTGAACACAGGAATAATATTTGCCAATTTTGATTTGTCCGGAAAGGCGCCTTCTGCTATGCATGAATTAAACAGAGCGCAAAGATAAGACTTTTGTAATCGGCTGGACACATACCACATGGTAGTCGACGACTTGGGCTTAAGTGCTTGTGATACTTTAATAATCTCCTCTCTAGTCATCGAGGACAATGGCAACACTCTGGGGTTCTGGGTCGGAATTTTTCCAAAATTTTAACAGCTGAAGTCAGATCTGTTGACTGATTGGACGATGTGATTTCGCCGATAGCCTCAAAATAATTGTTAAACAATTCGGCAACTTTATTGGGATTGTCGTACTGATATTATTTACATTCAAGGAGACGCTGGAGGCCACCGACATCTGTTGCGAAGTACATACTTAATAACATCCCAAGAAGCCTTCATTTTATTTGTAGAGTTTTTAATAACACCCTCCAAATACATTTGTTTGGCCATCCAAACCACATTTATGTAAATCTTCTTGTAAGTTTTAACATAATTTTTCAACTTGGCATCATTACTATTAATAGTTTTCATGTAGGATTAGCATTCGTTGTTTGGATATTTTAATACCCTTTGTTGCCCAGTCATTGAAATTCTTTTTGGCCATTTGTTTTATCTGCTTTACGGGCATTACATGATTCAGTGAAGCTTTATAGTTATTGAGGAATCTATCAAAGAATAATTAGGGTCAGTAACGTTATTATACTCTAGGGGTGTGTACATTAGGGCTTCTTAGAGATGCTCCAAGGCTTGCATGTATTACCATAATTACTAGTCATTATTAAATCTTTTGGAAACCACCTGCAATGATTATCGGTGTTGCAATATGCGTGAATAGGACTGAATTCTTTCTTTTTTTACTTGTTCGACCTCTCAACCCGTCGCAGAGCTCCGTGTGTTTTGCATCGGCCGGCGCGAGATGCTGGGCATATCGGGGTGGCGGAGAGCCTGGCTATCGCCGTCGTCCTCCCACGCGCTGAAGTGGCCCAACGTGCGAGAGAGTGAGCAATAAGAAACGACGAAATTGGGAAGGAATTGTTTTCGGCCGAAATTGGACAAGCCATAAATTGCAAGCGGGGCTTTTGTTCGTGCTGCAGGTGCGACAGAGAGGCCAACACCCGTCCACCTCCCCTGGTCCGATACACTGGAAATAGTTACGTCTTGCTAGATTAACGTTAGATTAGATTAATCATTAGAACCTTGTGACACCTTGCAAAATAAATTCTAATGAATTCAGGAAAGCTACCGGCGATAATAAATAAAACCACTCAATTTCTAAGAGGTTTTTGCTTCTAAATATTTCCACACAAATTGACTAGAAAAGGAGTAGGTAATTAATACCCTTGATATTAATACAAATGTTTCCGACCGCACGACTTTTGAAGGGGTAACTCTGTATATGAAATTAAACAAGACCAGTTGTTAAACAAAAATAGTTGTAGCCGACTTTCAACTCGGTTTTTCATTTAAAATATTAAAAAAAAATGTTTTTTCATTTTTCAACAAAAAAATGAAAAACACATTTTTTAGAAAAAAAAGTCAATATAAATGTTATTTTTTCGTATATTTTTTTTACCACATACAGAGTTAGTTTTATAAGCTAAGTATGGATATTTATGAGTGTATATACCCTTCTATACGTGTTAAGTAATTTAATTTGGAAAAATATTATAGACCATTTTGCATTTTTTACGTTTAGACGAGTCTCTGTATCAACCTTTTTATTTAAATTCAACTCTATGTGCTAATAGTACCTAATAATATGTGTCTAACTGTGTCTAACTTTTTCTAAAAATACTTTTCGTCGACTCGAAATCAATGTTTCTTTTGAGTAGAGATTTTTTTAATTTTTAAAAAATTAGGATAGTCACAATATTTATTTTAGTTTTCCTTTAATTTTCACCAACTAATAACATATTTATCATATCTTCTTGCAAAATTAATAGTAACCTTAAAAAGGTCAATGTCTCTAAAATCAAAAGTCAAATCAGACAATAAATGCATATAAAACATATGCAGTTCAACGCTCTAAGATAATCTGAAAAGAGCGAGACAAACACATCTACGCCTCTGCTCTTTTTCCTCCAACACGATATAAATCGTATCTTCTGATTTAGTGCGGGCGAATCGCGAAATAGAAGATAATCGTACACGAAATTGCAAAAAAGTAAAGATATGTTATTTATTGAATTTTTAAAAAAAAATAAAAAATCGATATAATGATATATAGAGTGACGCAATGAGGCTGTAAGCTTATATTGTATTTTTAAATAAAATGGTTCACGATTTAACTTTAACATCCAGTTATTTTATAGGACTCAAAATGGCTTCATAATGAATTATGGAAATCCGGAAAACCTGTACGTAAAACTTTTCCTTGCGAAATAATCATTTCTGACGTAATACAGCAAACTATTCAAAATAGAAGATAAGCGGACACGAGATTGCAAAAATGTAAAAATATGTTGTTTAATTGAATAAAAAAAAATCCACCAACGCTCTTTTCGATATAAAGATAGATAAGAGTGACGAAATGAGGCGGTAAGCTTATATTTTATTTTTAAATAAAATGGTTCACGATTTAATTTTAACATCCAGTTATTTTATAGGATTCAAAATGGCTTCATAATGAATTATGGAAATCCGGAAAACCTGCACGCAAAACTTTTCCTTGCGAACTTACCGTTTCTGACGTGATACAGCAAACTATTGTTTTAATGAAAAAAAAAAAACAAGAACGATAATTTTAAAAAATAAAAAACACGACCGCCGGTACAAAAATGAACTTTTGTATTTATAATTATTACAAACAATTTCTTCGCGCAGAAAAGCACGTTTTTGGAGAAAAAAGCTCTTCATTAAAACGATATTCGTCGAAACAAAATTCAATTTACGGATGCTTCGTTACGGCCCCATTGACGCCTGTTACCTCTGTAAGACGAAAGCGCAATCTGCGATAATCATGATGTCCCTAATCTACTCAATTAGACCTTTCATTTGATAATGAACACGATGTATGTATCTTAATTTATTGAAATTTTGATATTTAGGCAATTATTTATCTGACATTTGGACGGTTTAGGTACCCAATGACACCTGGAATGACATGACGATGCTAGCGATACTACACACTTTTAAATCGGTTCAAGAGTGTAGAATCAGCCCTGGTTCATATCTAGCTTAATCAGGGCCTAGCTCACTTAATCGACCTTCTCGTCCTACTCGCGTGGGAGCTAATGGGCCCCGTTGTACTTTAGCCACGAAGACCCATTCGTTCAGGGTCGGTCATACTCACGGGTCAACACCCATCCGGCGGCCTTCACGCACAGGAGACAGAACGATCAATATCGTTAAAACATCTTGAGGTGACGGGTTTGCTCGTTGCTGTCAACTCTCTGGTTGTCCTACGCAAGTAGGATAACTAGAGAGTTGACAGCTTTAGTTGTCCTACTCGCGTAGGACATCGCCGCCATATTCTTTGCATATGGTTAGCAATAAGATGCTGAGAACCTCGCTGTTAACCCGCTGAGCACGTAACATCCATTTGGGGACATGAATGGCGGCCGCCGAAATTCCGAAACGTCCACTACTGGATATAGCGCTCGGCTCTTACGAAAATGTCGTTTAAATTTCGAAATGCGATTGTATATTCTATCGAATGATGCCATAATATAGCCAAATATGCAACACTATGAAATTGCTCGATTGCCGCATGCGATGTTAGAAATATGAATTAATACATCCCTTACAAAATCGATGACCTCATTTCTGACGACAGTCGCGCGAACTGCCCATTCGCGGCGGCGTATAATTCCGCGACGTGTTGTGTTGTGAATTGTTTTGTGTATATAAGTGCAGTGCATACCGGATAAAAGTAAGTAATTTCCATTTTTAAGTAGTTTAGGCCTTAGGATTAAACAATTTACACAGCCCATTTGCTGTTTTTCACGAATTTTCGAAGAAAACACTTTGGCAAAACGTAACGGCTCGCGAAAGATGGCCGTTTTTATTTTGTAATGTTTGTGAAATATCCCGTTATATCGCGAAACATGACGTAATGTCGCTTTAATTTACTAATAAAATAGGTATTGCTTCATTTACATCCTAAGTTATCACATAATTAGGCGTATTTTGAACATTATATGTTGATTTCAAATATGGCTCGCGAAAATGAAACTTGTTTTGATAATTACTATGAGAGAAAAAAGTGTGATTTTCCATAGTTTTTCGATGAAATGTGACTCTTTGGAGTATAGTAATTAGTTATTAGACATATAATAAGTCTATGATAAGACAATATAATTGAAAAAATCTAACGAATTTTATATTATGGGCATTCAAAGTTTATTATTAGGTTCGGAAGTCGGAAACTCTCAAAACTTTAGATTTTTCTATAATATCAGACAAAGCTCAAAGTTCTGGTGTGATTTCTAAGAAGAAGTGATGTAGTAATAAAGTTATTTTGAAAGAATTTCATATAAAAAAATACCATAAGTAGTCACAAATTAAAAATTAAAAAAATTTTTTTTTACGAGAATACATACAATTTTTCTTGGCTGAATAAATAAATATTTTTTCCGTATTTTTGTATGCAAATAAGTAAAAAAAAAATATCGCTTTGGTAAAGCATTTAATAAAGAACATAACTGTATTTACAATTTTTGATATTTACAAAAACTGTATTTACAAAAAAATCGAAATGATTTTATAGGCGAGTTTTTTCAGTTTGCCAATTTTGTAATATTTATTCATTATTATCTTAATTGTTTTACGAGATAAGGTTATAATGTTTTATATGTCAAATTTCAATGCGATCATTTTTCTATTAATCTTTTTTTAATCCGATTAGTGGTTTATAAGTTATGATCGTTTTTCTCAAGGCCGTTGACTCGCGTCGATTTTTTGCGCGAATATGTCGCGCGCAAAAGTGATGTTTTTGGGCGCGGTGAGTTTTTACCTCGCAACGTGAGGGGTTAAAAACATGTAGTTGTTCAAAGACTATAGTTTATGTACACATAGGAATCTCCCAACCGAATTTTACCCTATATATTTATAGAAGTTTTCAAACACTTCAAACGCCGTTTTTAAAAGGTTCATGAATACAAGCATTTTTAATAATTAGATTATTAACTCTTTTAAATAGATAGATAGAAAGAAAGCCTTTATTGTATCACCTTAGCCAGTATACAATGGTCTCATAATATGTACCTTATCCTATTTAATGTGTACGATAGGAATCAATAATTAAAATATAAATAACGATATGTACCTACAACAGGAATGAATAAGTAAAATATAAATAACAATCGCATGATGAAAAAATAATCAAATACGATTATATTAAACTCCTTCAACAACACTGAGATAATTTCACGGTCGCCGAGTTCGTATCATGCACATAACCTTGGCAATGCATTTTTGAATGCGCCAACGTGGTACAGCCTCACCAGCGTATAACAAGCCGTGCTACGCATCGCAAAAAATCAAGCGTTTTCGTAAATATGTACTTATGTAGGTATAATTAATTAAAATAATTAACAGTAGGTCGTCAAATATATTAAACAACCTGACCACTATATTTATTTATATGTACAACCAGTCTTCTAAAAAGGTTATTTTAAAGAGTTTGGCTGTATTCCTCGACGATGGCGCCCAAACGCTTTATCCGATTGTGCTGAAATTTGGTATGCAGGCATCATTTGGTCATGGCAAGAGTTGAAAAGATTGTGGGTTAAATCAGTCCTCCTGCTGGTGCTCTGGTCGGGGGTGCACTAGTCATATGTTAATCTCGAAATATTGGACTTAAAGACTGATATTTTGTACACAGATGACTTGTTGGGCCAAAGGCACATTGTGAAGTTTTGGTTTAAATATCTCATATACAAGCCACACTAATAATATATAAAAACCGCTAAATATTTTAATTTATTATTAACGCAATCTGTTGGCGCTTGGCCGAAACCCGTCCTTAGCCGAGAAACGAACCGCGCGCCTGAGGCGGGCGCTTCGTTTCTCGAGGGCGCTTATCGTTTTGATTTATAAAATTAATATTCAGATTAAATCAATCCTTGGCTACTTGCCGAAAAGTTTTGGGATGACTCAACCATTTTTTATCAGAGACTATTGCGTTACCATTCGCTTGATGGCGCAGCGTACTCAATGCTTTTTATATGTACATAAAAAAAATATTTTCTTTTTATTTTCCTACAATTTTTGACAAAAATTGCTTCTTTACTGGTACTGATTGACACGCTTCAAGGATGCCAGTAAATTAAAAGTCACCATAAGCATGGACTATATTTTAGTTCCATACACCTAAAAAGGATTTTTAAAAAACATTTTCAAAGTAAACTTGAAATGTAAATTTAAATGATCGTTTTTACCTTCTGTCTAAAAAGTTTCGGGAATTAAAAATTTAAAAAGATTCTGTTAATGATTTTTAAAAAAAAATCTTAAGTTGGTAGAACTGTCTTTATTTACTCTATACCTAGAATGCGCGCGAACTGTCAGCCATTTTGATTAGAACAGCAATTCAATTGTACACCTTAGTAGTGCGTCACGATTTTCACAATGAACCAAAGTATTGAACAAAGAGTTTGCCTTAAATTTCTAATGTGCAAATTCCCTAAAAATGTTAGAAAAGGTTTATGGTGAATCAGTTCTATCTAAAACACGGATCTACTATTGGTACAAAGCATTCAAGTAGGGCCGAGAGATCATCGAAGACAACCCTCTTTCCGGGCGACCTTCGACCTCTTCAAAAGACGAAAATATCGAAAAAGTCAAGGAAATTGTGCTCCGTAATCGCCATTCCAGCTTAAGTGAGATAGCACGTGACCTGAACCTGAAGTCTCATGAGTCCATTCGCTCGATTTTGGTAGATAAATTGGGCATGAGACGCATCGCCGCTCGGCTGGTACCAAAGGAGTTGAATTTTCTACAACAACAGTACCGCAAACAAACTTCTTTAGACATGCTGGATCGCGTCGATTCTGATCCCACATTCATACATAGAACGCATTATAACTGGCGATGAGACATGGGTCTATGAATTTGATATGCAAACTTTTCAACAGGCATCAGAGTGGAGGACAAAAAACGAGCCAAAACCGAAAAAACCACGACAAAGTCGTTTAAAAGTCAAAGTGATGCTCATTGTTTTCTTTGATATTCGCGATTTAGTCCATCACGAATTCATTCCAGAAGGACTAACGGTCAATAAGGAATATTATTTGGCCGTTTTGAAGCGTCTACGTGAGAAAATCCGTCAAAAACGGCCTGAATTGTGGATCAACAATTCGTGGATTCTCCACGACGATAATACACCGTCGCATTGAGCAACAATTGTGACCAAATTTAAGGCCTAAAACGCGACAAACACAATTGATCAACCACCGTATTCACCAGATTTGGCCCCGTCAGACTTCTTTCGCTTCCCAAAACTAAAATTGCCTCTTCGTGGTACCCGTTTTGAGTCCATAGAGTCCATTAAAGAAAATTCGTGAAAGGAATTGAAGGCTATACCGCAAAACGCTTACAAAAAGTGTTTTGAGGATTGGAAAAGACGCTGGCGAGTGTGTGTTGCATCAAATGGGGACTACTTTGAAGGTGATAAAATAAACATTGACGATTAAACGAAAATTGTGTGTTTCTTTTAATAATTCCCGTTACTTTTTAGACAGAGTAGTATAAACCTTATTTAAAGTTCGCTTCCTTTATTTAAAGTTCTATCTTGTATTATTCGAAATAATTACCATTTATCAAATATCTGTTGATTTTTGTTACTATTTTTACGTGTATAGTTTTAGACGTTTTATTAAAAAAAAGTCTTGTGACGTTTGTAAGAAACTATATAAAATTCTTCGAGAAAAATGATTAACGGCAGCGACTCGGTACGGTCTAAAACGGGTTCCAAGCTGGGTATTGCGTTTTCTTTATAATTTTTTAAATCTATTTCTTTAGTTTTATCAAATTTCTGTTACTTTAGCGGGTCGCCATTTTCATACACTATTGACGCATGCGCGTGAATCTCACTGCGCCCGGTTTGAAACGTCAAACGAGCCGTATGCAAGGTGCCGAAATGCTTCCGTATGCATAGTAAATTGTCAAGGTGAGACGAGACAACCAGGGGGAAGGGGGGGGGGGTATGTAAACAGAACGGGCGAACCAGTCACTTCAGGGAGTTTTTTAACTTCATTAGGTCATTCTATATCCCATAAATTGAAAATGAAAGGATTAAGTGGACAAAGCACAGTCCACTTTTTTTAACTCTACCGACAAACCCGTAAGATACCAGCTGACTCAAGTCTGCAACGCTACTGCAACGTCGCCGAAACGTCGGGTGCAACGTCGCCGAAACGTTTCTATCCTATTTGTAATGACAAACAACCGCGATAGTCTTAGATATCATATGACTCGAGTCTGTTCTCAGATTTGAAATAGCTTGCGCGGTCTCTACCTGATGTTAGCGGTAAGTTAGATCGAATTTATCGTGACCCGTCGCGCCCTTTTCCCGTCAATATCACATGGGATCGGGTGGCGAACGGATTGTTTCAAAGGTGGCTGACACCAGGTCAACAACAACCCCCGCTGCTTAGGAAACGTACGTTTCCAGACTTCCCTGGTTATTTGCCCGAGTGCTCAGCCGATTGGCCTACGCCAACCGCCCAGTATCGCCCGAGGTATTCACTCAGATTAAAACAACCGATCCCACCTGTCCACAACAGTGTTTACATAGTCATTTCCAGGTTAGTCCCTCTTCAGCAGGTCATCAGGCACAATCTGCATGATACGGTTAGATACCTGTTAAGTAATGAGACAGCCCAGAATATAAAACGAGCAACATACTCTCCTTTTTTTAATATTTTTTTTTCATCTAAACTATAGTTTAGATAACAATCGCGTTAGCTGCTGCTAATTTCTTTCAACAAGGGGCGAGTGAACTAGCGATCTTATGCCAGCGTCGCCTACTGTTCAATTTAAATTCTAATTATACGATCATTTTAACAGATAAAAGGTATGATCGCAAGTACTACCTACTCGGTAATACATCGTATATTATTAGTAACGAACCATTTATTTTCTTAAAAAATCCTGAAATGTATATTAAAATCCTAAATATGTATTAGGCACCTACGTGTACCTCATATATCTTCTAAAAACAAAAACAAAAAGGTCTAATAAGATCACGCACGGTAATTATCTTTTCAACTGTCCACGCTACAAACAAAACCAGGCAAGTGCGAGTTTTACTTGCAGGCTGAGGATTCCGTACATGATTTAGGTGTTTTTGCTATAAGGAATTTCCACAGATATTGACTATTAATGAAGCTTTACCAGTTCATCGACAATGTTATTTTTAAAGATAAAATTAATGATTTTATACCTAAGGTTTACACTGTATTTTAAAGGAAGGTCTCGTTGTTCGTCAGTGTTAATTCTTAAATTAAACATGATTTTACGGTGCGTTCTTTAGAAAGATGGCATGGTGACTAAATTCCTAAGGACCAATTAACATAGCCAGTGGCAAGCCTAAAAAAATGGCCCCAGTGCAAAATTGATCAAAAAGCTTCTCCATCTACTTACTTTCATTCCTTATGGCATGTAATCACTGTATAGCTAGCTACAATAATAACAATAATAAAACGGGTATAAAAAGGTGGAGAATGGGAAGGGAAAGGGAATTTATGTGGAGGATTTTTGAATGTTCTCTGAGTCTGTTTTTAAAACTTGTTATGCTTGGCGCGTTTCTGATATTTTTCGAAAAGCATTCCGAAGACGGGCTCCATGCACGGTGAAAGAGTATGGGAAGAAGTTAGTGCTGTGACTAGGAATGGAGAGTAGCAGGTTATCTTTTGACCTCAGCGGGCGTCCATGATCCGATAGTGCAGTAAATCTGCCGGTAAGATAATTGGGAGCGACGCCATCCAAGATCTTGAAAAGCATACAAAGACCTCTAATGTCTCTTTTCTCCCGGGTCGACAGCCAGTGAAGCTTCTCTCTGTACTCCTTGATGTGGTCAAACTAACAAATCGTAATCTTGCTCTCCTCCGGGAGGATATTTTTCAGCCTATTCAGTGAATGAAATCGGCCGAAGAGTTTGCTTCGCATTTCTCGAATATGGTGCCGCCATGAGAGGTTGTCATCCATATGGACACCGAGGTTTTTAACCTCGAAACTGAAAGGGACCTCATCCGCACTAATGCAGATCTTTTGGACTTCATTTATATTAATCCTCGAGGTAAAATACCTGCTACCGATGATAATCGCCTGCGTTTTGGAAGGATTTAAGAGTAGTCCATGTGCTTTAGACCACTCGTATGTCATCGATAGATCTTCATTTACAGTGGACCATAATTACCCGCTGTCTATGACTATCATTGAATTCAATAACTACATATTTATAGTTAATTACATAGTATGTTGTAGCTGTTAACGAGTGTAGCTGCTTGCTTGCATTTGCCTACTTTTTTATAGTTGTAATATCTTCCTATTGTACTACGTTAGACGTTATTCCGTTAGGTGGTGCGAGTTTTTGTGTTTTATTTGAGGGAGTCGCCGCTTTTACTATCGGCCTTTGAGAAGGCGTTGCCGCATGATTCTGGTGCAAGAAGTATCAAAACTCCATTCCTTATTGAGTCGTATTTATGGAATCAAATCGTTACGAACACAACATTTTGACAGTCTGACATATATGTCAATCTAAAAATTTTATTTTATTTTTGTAAAAAAATCCCAAACCCGCATCCTGTTATTATCCAATAAAAGACACATCATAAATTATCCTATTGTTAGTTGTAAAGTACAGTTTAATAGTTTCATCTCCCTCTTATCTAATCTTCAATACTCATTTCTCTAAATGTAATAATACTCAAGTACCAACTAACTAACTCGGATATCCATAATTCATTAGAAATATTTCAAACAAGCCCTCACAGCCCGATCACATCGATTTTCAATCGATTAATTTAACAAACCACAGATCTCCGAATTATTATTACACAACAATAAATTATTATAATTCTATGTTGAGGCGTGTTCTTTGAAAATATTTAGAAGAAAATATGTAGGACTATATATTTTTACATTCTTTTTAAGCTGTTTTAGGAAGATTTTGAATATATTTAATTTGACGACTTTTATAATATAATCAATAAGTCAAGATTAAAGAAAACAGAATGTCTTTCCTTATAGTCATCTAAGGGCAGTAAGGTATTTTTTTCAAATGCAAGGAAGAACTTGCAAAAATAACTAATTTGGTAAAATAATTAAAATATTCTGTGGCGAAACCCTTTTTTTACTGAAAATATTATGTTTGGACTGAAAATATAATGTTAAAATATAAATGAAAAATAACAGTTTTTGCACAAAAAACAACATTTCTCCATTACCTTCTTAATATTCTCCCAGATTCTTTCCAAAAACATTTATTGAAACAGACCTATAAATGTGTCGATTTGGTTTTTTTTCAAATTTGTATATTACGTCCTGGCTATAGTTATGTTATGTATTTTGCATATTAACGTCTATATAATTCAAATATTTGTCGTTTGGTCAGTGATTGAACCCCAAAACGCACGGCGAACAAAGATTTTTGTAAATTTAGAGAAGTGCTTTAAAGCCGATTTTGTTAATACCCTTTCCAGTTAAATTAATTTCGTCTCAATATTTGAGGTTCACTTGGCGAGGTTGGTTAATAGTGCATTTGGTCTTTCAGTGCTTGAGAACTAGTACGAGGAGGTTACAAAGCTGTTCAAAGTGTATTCAATATTTGCTCTGCAAAAATACACTTATTCATATAAAGTAAATTTATTCTAATCTCATAGTATTACCTACTAACTGCTCTCAGCGTTTTCTCGATAGTAAAAATACTTCTGGAAGTCATCTTCTGGAAGGCTTTTCTTCTGGGCCTTGGCATTATGCATAATAGCTTCTCTTGATTCGAATCGGTCCCTTTCAGCGACATGGGATGAGAAGGCTTGGGAATTAGCGTGGAATCACGTGGACCAATGTCTAGGAGTAGGGAGCTTGATGAACCAGCCAACGAAATTCCAGAAATGCTGGATCCTGTATGAACAAAATACACAATTCGTCGATGAAATTGTCATTTCACCTTGCCTACTAAAATGTGGTTCACTATCCACTGATGTACGGTCATATTTCAACTCAGTGTACTTATCACATCAACTATTCGTGAGATGCTCATTGATGTCATACCGGTCAGCCTGCTAGATCTTGTGAATGATTTCCACTTGGGTATCGCCAAGCTTTTGCTAAAATTTGATACAATTTCTAATAAATTCTTTACATCCTTGACATTCCATCATTCGGACGCTCACTGCACTTTTTCACTCAGCGACTAAGCTTTTAGCAGGCTTGATAATAATAACTCATGTGCATGTCCCCTTACCTATCTTTAAGCACTAAACCACACACTACCCGTGATTTATTTGCTTACGATGAAAAAATAAGATCTGATATTATTTGAACAGACTACGTACATAGAAGATTGATTCGATTCGTTCGTATTTGATTCAATGTTCCAGTGTGGTCGTTGTAATCCAAGAATTCTTAGAGAAAAAGAACAATCGAGGCAACGAATTATTAGGTACTAGATATTTGATGCAGTTTTTTGGTTATCCCTAGTTTCCAAAATATCAACAGTCAATACAATCACATCATATTAAATCATCAGCATACGTGGTGTCTGGTTTCTAATGCAAGAAACTTCGGACGGTAATTATAAATGGAAAAATAATTTGAAAGTCATGTCTAACTTTTTGGATTTACGCCTTCGCTGCTGAGTAAAAAATACTGAACGCCTAATAGTTGAAGATACTAGAGTTGCATCTCCTCTGTTACAATGGCCTAGACCAAACAAGTAAATATGGTATAGCAAAAATAAATAAAAAAACACGACTGTCGATATAGAAAGTAAACTATTGTATTTATAACTATTTTTATTACAGTTAAGCTATTGCATAGCTTTTATCGCGGGCCTAGGCCAGCGCGGCGACCGAATGAAGAAATTTCTTAACGAAAATTAATGAATTTATACTGATAATTACGTCTTAACGAGTACTGCTTACGATTCGAAAAAAATATATGTTAAACAAGAACATTTTCCTAATATTCTTAGATTTGAATATTTTAGATTTTGTAAATATTACATAGTGTAATTAATTTGTGAAATTAGGTCTAACCGAACACAAAAACGACTACTACGCAAATACTATCTGGCGTATTATTATGAAACCTGCACCATTTTAAAGATAATTTAATTATCTATCTTTTTATCTACGATTTTTTCCGAATAATCCGTTTTTTTTCTTTATCGAATAAAAAATTCGTGCGCGGCGCTCTTTCGGAAGACGTTAAAATTATTCCGAATCATTTGCTTCCGCAGCCGCAAATGATGCGGAATATTTCAACGTTTTCCGATAGAGCGCAGTTATCTGATATCAGAAAAAAATAAATAAATAAATAATTATAATTGCATAAGTTGTTAAAAATGCTATGCAATAGCTTTACCGCGGCAGTCCCCGAGTGCCACACGTATTTTTTTTTTAATGAAATATTTGTGGTTTATGTATTTATCCATATAGATATATGCATATTTCTAAAATGTACTCAATCAGACGTTTCATTTGACACCAACCACCATATGTTTATGTTAATTTATTGATATTTGGAGATTCGGATATTTAGGTAACTATTTACTTGATATTTGATCATTTAAGGCAGTTAACTATTTACCTCATATTTGGATAGTTTCTCTATAACAGTCGGGATTACATAACGGTTCTAACAATACTAATTACGTCTAAATAGGTGTGAGCGTTTAGATGTTATTGTGGAATAAAGAAACGGAAGACTACCATAGATGAATCCTGAACACATTACACATTTAAAAGACTTGTAGACTGAAATCGATTATTTGTATAGAATAATTTCCTGCAAACGAAAAATCTCATTTAGGGCCTAGCTGACAACATCATTTATTTGTTAAAAAATACGATTAGAAAACTGGCAAATAATAATTTACAACCAAAACCATACTACCTTTTATGAAACAAAAATTGCTACGATGATACCTTAACATTCAAACTTGAGTTATTCAAACTTGAGGTACTTCGACATACA
This sequence comes from Micropterix aruncella, assembly GCA_944548615.1. NCBI lineage: Eukaryota > Metazoa > Arthropoda > Insecta > Lepidoptera > Micropterigidae > Micropterix > Micropterix aruncella. The sequence goes on from OX155980.1 coordinate 32,911,742, forward strand.
GCAGTAATTTATTACATTCAATTTACCAAAATTTTAACAAAAAGAAAAACCGACTCCAATTTTTTTTATAAGTGCAGTCGCCATGTCATGGTGATATTTAAAACAGGCTATCATAATTAAATGCGTATACTAAATTGTATGTATGTGAATGCATGATTGTAAAAACCCACCTCAGACCACTTTTTCCGAAATACCGTTTATTGCGGATTTGTATTCTCTATGGCAAGACAAACTGTTTGAGTGTAAAAACACACCTCAGTCATGTAAGCATCCCACAGTTATAGAAGCGCGAATATTTCAATGAGTGTAAAAATCCACCTTATCCTGGATGAGGTGTTTTTTTACAACCAAACATGTGGCAACACCTGAAAATATCAGCTGTCAATATTGACGTTTCTAACGTTATTTTGAACGACTGAGGTGACTGTAACGGACCCGGATTACTTGTATTACACAAATTAAATTAAAATTTGCTGCGTACTGGTGAAAACGAGTGCTGAAATGGAGGAAAACCCAGGTGAGTCCTCTTTGGGTGAAACACGCACTAAAAAACGACGTGACAACTCTGCTGATTATTCTCGGAATAAGATCAAACAAGCACGTATTCATGGGCAAACTTATGTGACGGCGAAAAATAAAACTGTACAGGCTAAGACAATAGGACCTCCATGCAAGTGTGCTAAAAAATGCTGGGAAATCATATCCGAAAATGACAAATTAGAAAACCTTGCCAAATTATATAACTTGACGACTAAAAATGAACAAGATATCTATCTCCAGGGGTTAATATCCTGTAAGGACATAAAACGACGCCGAGTGCTGAAGGAAAACCCATTGAGACAGAAAGTGTTTACATACACCGTTCAAATTGGTAATGAGAAGAAAGATGTATGCCATTCGGCTTTTCTTAGCTTGTTTGGTATTACTAAGGACCGTGTTAAGAGGCTTCGTGACTTGTTGGTCTTGGGTAAAATACCGGAAGACAAGAGAGGGAAATCGAAAACGGTCAATGCGATGTCTAGTGATGAAATCACTGCAGTGATCTCTCATATTTCCTGTTTTCCGGCAAAAGAGAGCCACTATTCTTCTGGCATAATAAAGTATCTTCCTGCTGACTTATCAGTAAAAAAATGTTTCGACTTTATAAGGAAAAATACCCAGGAACTAGGATTAAGTACGAATATTATAATAAAATATTCAAGGAGAACTTCGCTCTTCGCTTTGGGCGCCCAGCAGTAGATACGTGCTGCCTCTGCGAGAGTCTAGACTTGAGAATCAATTCGAAAACCCTGAACGACGTAGCTAAAAAGGTAGCTTTGGCCGAAAAGCTAGTACACAAAAAGAGGGCTAAGAAGTTCTATAATAAACTTCAAGAAGCAAGGCAAAGATCTCAAGAAGATGAAACATTTTTGGGAATTTGCTACGATTACATGCAGAATGTGTCACTGCCAATGATTCCAGTGCAAGAAATATTTTATTTGCGGCAACTGAGCATCTCTATCTTCTGCATCCATAATTTGAAAACGGGTAAAAATGTCCTGTTCGTATATCATGAAGGGCAAGCAAAAAAGGGACCAAACGAAGTATGCTCGTTTATTATGACATACATTAAAGAGTACGTTGACAAAAAAGTGGTGGAACTAATGCTCTTTTCTGATAACTGCGCCGGTCAGAATAAAAACAATACATCGGTACGAATGTATATGGCCCTAGTTGACAGTGGGCGTTTCAAAAAAATTCAACAGATCTTTCCGATGCGTGGTCATTCTTTTCTGCCGTGTGATAGAGCATTTGGTATTATAAAAAGAAGCCTTCGTCGTAAAGAAAGGCTGTACAGTGTACAGGAACTTATGGAATTGATCGTATCTTCGAGCAGGCAGAGTGATTTTTTTACAGTTCACTTAGTCAGCGGAGAGGATGTGATAGAATTTAAAAAATGGTGCGTTCAACATTTCAAAAAGACTGCACTATCCCTCGAAACAAAGGATCGGCGAATTCCGAGAACGGAGAAAGTAAGCTTCAGTATCTCAAAGTTCCATCACCTCACTTTCAAAAAGATTGGCAGTGACGTGCCGGTAAAAACGCAGGAATTCATTGATGGACTGACAAAGCATACGTTCTTGTTGAAAATAAGGCCACAGATTACCGTATCGCTACCGAATGAACCTGCATATGGATCAAGGCAGCTCTGCATTAATGCAAAGAAGATGCAGGACCTGAAAAAATGTGTTCAGTTTGTACCTGAAGACGAAAAAATTAAGTTCTGGGACGAAATATTGCAATGGCCAACAGCTGAAAATGTCGAAGATGAAGAATTAGATTAATTCTGTTAGTTTTTTATGAAAATAAATATTGTTTAACATTGGTACAAATTGGACTTTGATTGTAAAAACACACCTTGTACACGATGACTGTAAAAATCCACCTTATCCCAAAACTTAAAAAAATCAAATAAAAATATCTATGAATATATTATGCTAACACTTTTTAACATATCATATATTAAATATTTTTCAACGTAAATAGTAAATAAAGAAAAACATGGACTTAATTTTTTTTTACACCAGACAGTTTTCATTGATTTTCTGAAACTTTTGCATTTGGTCTGAAGTGGGTTTTTACAATCATGCATTCATGTGTTCTTGACCGTTGAGGAGCTCCCATGTTGGCAGACCACCCTGGGTGCAGCAGTCCATGGTGAAACTTAGAACGGGCTGTTGTAATTGAATACATATACAAAATGCTGTGTTTATGCTGTTGACCGTTGAGGAAATCCGTCGTCGGGAGCCAACCCTGGATGCAGCAGCCATGTCATGATAAAACTTAGAACGGGCTATCATAAATTAATGAGTATACAAAATTTGGGGTCTGTGCTGTTAACCGTTGAAGAGTTCCTTCGTCGGCAGCCAACCCAGGGTGTAGAATCAGGTCATGCTTACCACAAAAATAAATGCATTGTCATCGGAATTGAACCAACATGTAAATTTTCAATCTCATATGATAATATTTGAGGAGTTCCCTCAATTCCTCATAGATCCCATCATCAGAACAGGATTTCGATAAAAATGGATTTTGATAAAAGTAAGAAATAGCAGAGTTCTAAGGTAACAAACATTAAAAAAAATACAACTGAATTGATAACCTCCTCCTTTTTTGAATTCGGTTAAAAAGGTCAGCCGATGGATATTGGTAGGCACCTTATTATCGCCTGATGGAATGATTTGATTTAATTTCGCATACAATGGAGACAAATTGTAACTTGCATATTGTTATGTAAATGTTATTATAAATTTACGTTCTTCAAAAATAGCGTTTCTCAAAATATACTAAGCGATTATTCTTCAATACTTAAACGTTATGAAATTGTAAAAGTTTGTAAGTATCCTTAGAAAAGTCCATTAGCAGGTATGCGCGATCAGGCATTGCACTGAGTACACAGCATTACGAAGGCAATATTTCCGAGGTCCTTCGCGGAAAAAGAAAGGAATTACTGGTTTTGTTGAGGCCCGGTAGTAAAGCCATTTTTTTTCAAAGTCGACGCCGAAAATGTTAGACATTTTATCAGCTTCATTCGTCTTTTGTAACAAAAAGTGTACCTTCTGGGGGTATTTGTGCTTGCTTATTGCACCGGACTTGTGCGTAGATATCTACTAAGTCAGCTGGTCTGGGCGGGTTGGAAACATTTCATCCTAAAATAAATATCATATTTATGTGAATGAAAGAATAACTAAATGGTTGATGTAATAATAGCAGATCATCAAAACAATATATCTTTTAACTTTCCGCAAAAAAAATACATCTAATTATTATAATTTTCTTCATGTTTTGAGATCCTATGATTATGAAAATGTAATTTCTTGAAAATGTATGTCTGGCTGTTTGTGATTGTGTGTGTATGTGTGTGTTTGTGTGTATGTGTATGTGACGTAAAAAAATAGTTCATCCAAATACCGAGAGTTAAAAAGCTGATAAGAGGTATCCACAATTTTGTTTTAAAATAGCAGCATTTCCAAAACTAGTAAAAAAACGTAAATCCGTAATCCGTCCTAGAAAGAAATTATATTAATTTATTATGTTATTTATCGTTATAAATGTAGATTATCATATAAACATTTAGTTTTGAGTAAGGCCATAAAAATACATTATATTCAATATTACTTAGATAATAAATGTTGGGAAGACAGCTCTACATAGAAACATCTAGAAAATGAGAAAAAGTAAGTAAGTTTTATATTATACTGCAATTTTAGAATAAATATGTAATATATTATGTATGCGTATTATGTTTATAAGTAGGTAAATATAAAGTTTTATTAAGTGTTTATAAGTATTAGGTATTTCATTTTTGACTAGTTTGCAACTTTCTGACGAAATTTACTTCAAGGCACATGTGCACCTGTGTACCGAATAGTAAGTCCAGTATTTCTAGATTTAAGCATGACCATGACGACCTCTGGTGGACCGATTTCAACCACAATCTTTTCCACTCTTACTACGAGCAAATGATGCCTGCATGCCCAATTAAAGCTCAATCGGATAAGGCGTTTAGGCGCTATCGTGGAGCAATACACACTCACACAGACAGACACCGACTTGTACCTACGGTAAAGTTACAACTATAAGTCGTCTCGAAACTTTTTATTTACTTTTGACTTTTGGGTTAGGTCAGCTCCTAAAACTGTAATGCCGTTTCCACATCTCCAACACTGCAGATAAGATGGGATTGCCTCATTTCATATTGTAAAGGGATTTTAGGTTAATTTTCATGGTAAATCAACAATGTGTTGATCGCAGCGGCTTAACTGAAAATAATGGGCCCCAGTGCGAAATTGAATAAAAGGCCCTGTACTTACTTTTATTCGTTATTTCATATAGGATTCAATTACATTACTATATACCTAGCTGCATTACATATGTATATTGTAGCTACATTATAAAGCAGCGTATTAATTTGAAGGCATTACCTCAAACATGTTGAGAACAAGTTCCCAAGAACTTTAGCGGGACAAATAGGAAGAATGATGCGGGAGTATGTTCGAAATCTTTGTTCCGACGCGACGTTTTACTGCTAATTTAATTACTGAATTATCTTTCTCCGTCTTTGAATGTTAGTGGGAAGTTTAAAATATAATAGCTTTTATTAATTTTTTTTAAGTATAACCAAGTGCGAAATTGGTAGGACTAAAAAATACCCACATAATATTATTACAAATATGCCAATTTTTGCATATTTACATATTTAAATTAATTAATTATTGCGTTATAAAATATGGACAAACATATTTCTATAATGGTGTTCGTCTCGATTTGCACCCTACAAAATCAGCTTTGAGACATCCTTTTATCCGGCTTCCTTAGCTTCCTATCAGAGTTGGATGGAACGTCGGTCGTAGACAGAAGTACCATTTTGGGCCCCGAACTACCGTGGGCCCCGGTGCGCCGGACCGTCTGCACCGGCTTAGTTACGCCAATGGCTGATAGTGCGTTATTTTTGGTTCGAGATCACGTCAAGAGTTGCACCAAAATTCTAGAGAGACAGCTGTCCAAAGTGTCTACAAGAATAGGATGTTTGTTACTCTTATATCTACAATATTTTGTTCCCATTCACTATTTGTCCGAATATCAGTATTTTTGGCCAAATCTTGTAACTCTCTTTTGACCCACTTTTACATATATATATATATATATATATATATATATATATATATATATATATATATATATATATATATATATATATATATATATATATATATATATATATATATATATATATATATATATATATATATATATATATATATATATATATATATATATATATATATATATATATATATATATATATATATATATATATATATATATATATATATATATATATATATATATATATATATATATATATATATATATATATATATATATATATATATATATATATATATATATATTTTGATATTTTAAGGGTGTAAATTTTTTTAAATTATTTTCAATAATATATAAAATTAGATTCATGAAAAGTTACTTATCTGGGGTCCTGGTGGACCAGAAACATTTTACCGATAGTTAATGTCCTCTTTAAATACTTAGGGCAGCAGCACCTGTTTCCGCAATTGATAATTTATGATGTTCTTAGTTATTGCAGCCGAATTACTGTATGCCCTTGGATGTAATAAGTATAGGAGGATGGTTTCTGTAACAGAAATGGATGTTAGTAACTTATTTTAGAAGAAATTATATGATTGAGAATATTTCGACACAAGTCGTATTCATCTCCATGACATTTCTGATAGAACAATTTTTTCAAAATTTAAATTTAAAAAAACTGAACATAGAGAAATGGGTTAATAATATTTTGCAATATCGTTATAATACACTATAACCGACCTTGAAAAACATTATTGATAATGATTTTTAAATGAAAAATATTAATAAGCTTTTAATGAATATGTCTGAACAAATATAATTACTGTATTAATTTTGCCTATTCAGACCGGGACCCTTGCAAGCGCCTAAAATATTTATAAAAGCCAACTCCCAAGATTTAACGTCTCTTTCTTTAGCGTTATCGCCAAGGCACTTAATAATTTTTACTTTAAAACAATTATCAAAAGTTAAATTGTGTGCCTTAGCATGCAATGCTATTGGAAGTTGACTATCATTGCCTACGCTGGCCCTGTGATTATTTAACCTAATGCTAAGAGGTGTAGTTGTTTCCCCAATATAAAATGCATTGCAGGTCTGGCAAAGTAATTGATATACAATATTTTTTGAAATGCAACTACTATTAAAAGGAACTCTGTAACTATTAGGAGTGTTAGGACTAGTAAAATAAATGCTTCGATCTAATAAAGGACATGTTTTACAACGTGATCGACCACAAGGCTGTAGGCCAAAATTTTTGTTATTACTAAGATAATTTCGATTATTTTTATTAAGTATTGATTTTAAATTAGGAGGTTTTCGAAATGATAAAATTGGTGGTATATCTAATAAACCTTTGGTTGATGGGTCGTTAGCTATAATAGGGAATAAATCTGCTAAAATAGGTCGCAGTTTCTCAGTGCCAGGAAAATAAGTAGTACTCAGAAAGATTTTATTTTGATTTAAATTTGAAACCAATTTAGGTTTAGGTGAAAATTTTGTTTCGGAATTTATTATATTTTTATCTAACAAAGAGGCAGGATAATTTCTTTCTATTAGTGATTTTTTAAGATTGGAAAGGTACTTATCTAAATTTTCTTTATTATTAATTAAACGGTGTCCGCGAATTGACATTGAATATGGAATTGACTTTTTGGTATGAAACGGATGACAGCTATCGAAATGTAGGTATTGCTCTTTGTTTGTAGGTTTTATATGAATTGCAGTTTTAATGGTGCCTTCGGATAGAGTTAGATCAACGTCTAAGAATGTAATTTGATTTTCTGATATAGTGTATGTAAAATCTAAGGGTCCGAAATTATTTAAATCTGTAAGGAAGTCAGTGAGTGTGTCATGTCCATGTGGCCAAAACAGTATAATATCATCAATAAACCTATACCACATTAGTGGTTGTAAATTTTGAGTAAGAAGAAAATTATTTTCTAATAACCCCATGAAAAGATTCGCATAAGAAGGGGCCATTCTTGTTCCCATTGCTGTACCTTTAATTTGGAGATAAAATTCATCTTCAAAAGAAAAAGCATTCTTAGTGAGGACGAATTGCCAACTTACAAAGAAAATTTGTAGAAGGAATTTGGGGGCTGGGCCTTTGATTAAGGTAATGGGAAATCGCTTCTAAGCCTAAATCATGGGGAATATTAGTATAAAGAGAGACAGCGTCAATTGTAACAAGTAATAAGTTGTCAGTCTTAGGAATTGTGGTATTTTTTAGAATCTCGATAAAATGGTAACTATCTTTAATGTGTGACTTGAGATTTTTTACAAATGGCTGTAGAAAGTAATCGACAAAAGCTGAAATTCTTTCTGTGGGTGAGTTAAAACTAGCTACTATCGGTCTTCCTGGATTATTAGGTTTATGAATTTTTGGCAATAAGTACAAATTTGGTGTTCTGATAGGGTTAGGAATTAAAGTGTTAACATCTTCATCTGATAATTTTTCAATGGTTTTTTGTTGTTCAATATATTTTTTTATTGTATTAGCAAAATTTTGATTCGGATCACTATATAATTTTTTATAGGAAGTTTCGTCTCTGAGTTGCCTCAAACCTTCAGCTACATAGTCTGTTTTATTAAGGATGACTGTAGTTGAACCTTTATCAGCTGGCAAAATGATGATATTGGTATCTTTGCTTAGGTTGTTAAGAGCTGAAAGTTCATCAGATGTTAAGTTAGGTGTAGGTTTGAGGCTGTTTAAAAATGTTGGTTGTGTAACTTTGTTCATTAAAACTGTAATAAATATTTCTACAGGATGATTTTTTGGAAGAGAGGGTGGCTCTTTATTAGAATATTGTCGAAATTTTGCCAGTGCGTCATGTAATTTACTATTATTACCATTTTTGTCCCTTGAATGCCAAAACTCACGCCATCTCAAATTACGACAAAATTTTGCTATATCATTTCCAAAACTGAAATGGTCAACTTTGGGAGTTGGTGTGAAATTTAGCCCTTTAGATAAAACTGAATATTCATTATGGTTTATAATTTTTGAGGACAAGTTTTTTACGACAAGTCTATCGTTATTTATAGGAACCTGTGCAGCATTAGAATTTGTAACTGATGGTATCAAATTTTCAATAATTGGGATTTCTAAAGGAACTTGTGTAGGTTCGGGATGCATATCTGCATGAGAATAATTGTTTATAAAATGACGATTAGCTGAGAATTTGTTTTGTGATGAATATAAGGGAATGTTTTCGTTATTGTTATAATTTGAAACAGGATTTGAATTATATCTCGTATAATTTTGTTGTGTAGAGTTGTTGATTTTGTGAAAAATTTGTAAATTATGAAACTTATTTTCGTGTTTTAGCCTAATATTGTTTAAATCAATTACAGAACTGCTAACTATTTCACTAGCATATATATAATGCATTGGAGAATACATTTCTATCAAATTAACATAATATATAAGAGACCTTAAATGTTTATCTACCAAAACTTTGTATTCATTGTGTAAAACAAATGTAATCTCCATTGCATAATTAAACCTTAAAGTGTGGAAATTATATTGGATTTCTGGACTTATAGCAGAGAAAGGAAATTTAGGTATTAACCCTTTGGGACATATATGATTATTTAGACATTTTGACAGATATTCTACATGTCCTGTAAATTGTGATGCTTTACGAGAATGATAATTAACCTGATTTAACCAATAATTATATTCGTTCATAGTGATACATGTGATAGCAAAATAAGTAAGTAAAAAGTGTAAAATTGTTTATATTTTGATATTTTAAGGGTGTAAATTTTTTTAAATTATTTTCAATAATATATAAAATTAGATTCATGAAAAGTTACTTATCTGGGGTCCTGGTGGACCAGAAACATTTTACCGATAGTTAATGTCCTCTTTAAATACTTAGGGCAGCAGCACCTGTTTCCGCAATTGATAATTTATGATGTTCTTAGTTATTGCAGCCGAATTACTGTATGCCCTTGGATGTAATAAGTATAGGAGGATGGTTTCTGTAACAGAAATGGATGTTAGTAACTTATTTTAGAAGAAATTATATGATTGAGAATATTTCGACACAAGTCGTATTCATCTCCATGACATTTCTGATAGAACAATTTTTTCAAAATTTAAATTTAAAAAAACTGAACATAGAGAAATGGGTTAATAATATTTTGCAATATCGTTATAATACACTATAACCGACCTTGAAAAACATTATTGATAATGATTTTTAAATGAAAAATATTAATAAGCTTTTAATGAATATGTCTGAACAAATATAATTACTGTATTAATTTTGCCTATTCAGACCGGGACCCTTGCAAGCGCCTAAAATATTTATAAAAGCCAACTCCCAAGATTTAACGTCTCTTTCTTTAGCGTTATCGCCAAGGCACTTAATAATTTTTACTTTAAAACAATTATCAAAAGTTAAATTGTGTGCCTTAGCATGCAATGCTATTGGAAGTTGACTATCATTGCCTACGCTGGCCCTGTGATTATTTAACCTAATGCTAAGAGGTGTAGTTGTTTCCCCAATATAAAATGCATTGCAGGTCTGGCAAAGTAATTGATATACAATATTTTTTGAAATGCAACTACTATTAAAAGGAACTCTGTAACTATTAGGAGTGTTAGGACTAGTAAAATAAATGCTTCGATCTAATAAAGGACATGTTTTACAACGTGATCGACCACAAGGCTGTAGGCCAAAATTTTTGTTATTACTAAGATAATTTCGATTATTTTTATTAAGTATTGATTTTAAATTAGGAGGTTTTCGAAATGATAAAATTGGTGGTATATCTAATAAACCTTTGGTTGATGGGTCGTTAGCTATAATAGGGAATAAATCTGCTAAAATAGGTCGCAGTTTCTCAGTGCCAGGAAAATAAGTAGTACTCAGAAAGATTTTATTTTGATTTAAATTTGAAACCAATTTAGGTTTAGGTGAAAATTTTGTTTCGGAATTTATTATATTTTTATCTAACAAAGAGGCAGGATAATTTCTTTCTATTAGTGATTTTTTAAGATTGGAAAGGTACTTATCTAAATTTTCTTTATTATTAATTAAACGGTGTCCGCGAATTGACATCATCCTCTTTGTTAGATAAAAATATAATAAATTCCGAAACAAAATTTTCACCTAAACCTAAATTGGTTTCAAATTTAAATCAAAATAAAATCTTTCTGAGTACTACTTATTTTCCTGGCACTGAGAAACTGCGACCTATTTTAGCAGATTTATTCCCTATTATAGCTAACGACCCATCAACCAAAGGTTTATTAGATATACCACCAATTTTATCATTTCGAAAACCTCCTAATTTAAAATCAATACTTAATAAAAATAATCGAAATTATCTTAGTAATAACAAAAAATTTTGGCCTACAGCCTTGTGGTCGATCACGTTGTAAAACATGTCCTTTATTAGATCGAAGCATTTATTTTACTAGTCCTAACACTCCTAATAGTTACAGAGTTCCTTTTAATAGTAGTTGCATTTCAAAAAATATTGTATATCAATTACTTTGCCAGACCTGCAATGCATTTTATATTGGGGAAACAACTACACCTCTTAGCATTAGGTTAAATAATCACAGGGCCAGCGTAGGCAATGATAGTCAACTTCCAATAGCATTGCATGCTAAGGCACACAATTTAACTTTTGATAATTGTTTTAAAGTAAAAATTATTAAGTGCCTTGGCGATAACGCTAAAGAAAGAGACGTTAAATCTTGGGAGTTGGCTTTTATAAATATTTTAGGCGCTTGCAAGGGTCCCGGTCTGAATAGGCAAAATTAATACAGTAATTATATTTGTTCAGACATATTCATTAAAAGCTTATTAATATTTTTCATTTAAAAATCATTATCAATAATGTTTTTCAAGGTCGGTTATAGTGTATTATAACGATATTGCAAAATATTATTAACCCATTTCTCTATGTTCAGTTTTTTTAAATTTAAATTTTGAAAAAATTGTTCTATCAGAAATGTCATGGAGATGAATACGACTTGTGTCGAAATATTCTCAATCATATAATTTCTTCTAAAATAAGTTACTAACATCCATTTCTGTTACAGAAACCATCCTCCTATACTTATTACATCCAAGGGCATACAGTAATTCGGCTGCAATAACTAAGAACATCATAAATTATCAATTGCGGAAACAGGTGCTGCTGCCCTAAGTATTTAAAGAGGACATTAACTATCGGTAAAATGTTTCTGGTCCACCAGGACCCCAGATAAGTAACTTTTCATGAATCTAATTTTATATATTATATATATATATATATATATATATATATATATATATATATATATATATATATATATATATATATATATATATATATATATATATATATATATATATATATATATATATATATATATATATATATATCAAATATTATAATTTTGTTATACACAAAATGTGACAATACCGGCATCATTAATTAAATCGATTATTTCTCTAAAACTCACTAAAGGAAAATTTATGAAATTTGCACCAATCGATTCCCAAACATCGATTTTGTTATAGAAATGGAAAAAAATAGGTCGTCTCTTAAGATTTTGAAGTATATAAATTTAAACGCACCGAATTTTCCAGTTTCTTCCGACCGGTGGCACTGTAACTGATATACGTTTACAATGTTTAATCTTTGCGTAAAGATTAAAAATTATAAAATAAAATATGCAGGAAACTTGCAGGAAACATGTTTTTTAAAATATTTATGTTGGTAAATTTGCTCAGCGCTAATTCTTTTTGTATAAAAAATGGTCGAACATTAAAAAGTTTTGTTTATTTTTTAAACAAAACTTATGGAAATTATCAAGGTTATTTATGAAAATTATAAAAATTATTATGAAAGATATTATCAAAGATATTAGGAATTTTTGAACAACATCACGTGATCGCAACAAAGGATCATTTAAAATTTGATGTTCCAAAATCTACGTTATGTTCCCCAAGGCAGTTTTATATTACTCAAAGTGTGTACTTACATAATTTCCTGCTGTAGGATTACCTACTTCCGTGCGTGAGTGGGTTTCGAAGAAGGATTAAATTTGCACTCAGCAGTTTCGAAAAAAATATCGACTTCACAAGCACAAGCTCAAATGCATTTACATTTCTACCTGTTAAAATTTAATAAAAAAAGGTAATTTTAGAGAATATAAAATAAGGCCCACTATCCACTGAGTCGGGGCTGCATATTATTCGGGTATTATATATATTATACGCCAATATTTCCCGCCAAATTCAACTGCTCCTGGTTAGCCAGGCTACCGGTGTAGTATAATAACTTTATTTGTCGTTAATATTTAGAGAATTAATACATAAATTATTAAAAAAAATATTGATACAAATACATAACCCTCCCCTGTTGAAAAAAACCCCATTTGTCAATATAAAAACGAAGGTTGCATGATCTCACTACAAACGCTGCAAATAAGCTGAATCATCAGAAAAACTGATATTAGGAAGTTTCCTCAACGATAAGGTGGACAAAATGATCAATTAATAATATAATAGATAATTCTATAACACACAAACTAGATACTTTATGAAGTAGAATTACACACAAAAGTACACTGAGAAAAATATAACAATGTTATACACGGAAATAAGCATGTTTCAACCAGGATTACGTATATAACTCGGACTGTGATCCATACTTATGAATTAACAAGAGGCGTAATGGTGATGGCGTGACGGTAGTTACCTGGCCGTAACGTTATTTCATTACTTCGCGACCTTGGGATGTCGCTTCTAACATTACAGCATGTAGTAAAATACGTACGGATATAGTCGGATACGTGCATCATGTTGAAACTACAGTATACTGTAATTTCCGTACTAACCGTACTGTAAATATTGATACATATAATCGAGGAATGGAGTTTCAACAAAATTCCTTGTAATTCAACAAAATTACGATTAAAACATCGTTATTCTGTATAAAACCGTAATAACAAAATGGAAATGTAAGAATCAATCCAATATTTTTCTCGATGTATTTAATGAAAGAATAGGGGAAATAACATCAGTTAGGCATCATTTAAAAACCTTTCTTATAGTGTAGCTAGTGTACTAAAAGCCGCTTCCAGATGATTTCATACAATCGCTGAACAGTAAGAGAAACTTCCCTGGAAGCTAGACTTTGTCAATGCGCGTCACCTAAAGATACTTAGGTTTTTTAAATCCCACTATTTTCAACGCACAAGATAGGTGGTAAGATGGCTAGGTAGATTTTCCTTGGCTGACTCATATACAGAAAAAAAACTGGCTTCAGAAATGAAGAGACATGGTTAATAATAAAACGGTGTCAATCGAAAAATGCGTCTTACGATCTATCATAATAAAAGTAGGTACATGATTTATGTGTAAACTGATAACGGTAAATCTTATTTAAGGAAAAAGATACGTTATTTTTGAATCCCTTTCGATTGAAATTACTTCAATGAACTACATTATTCACATTAAATCCCACTAAAGTGGCTAACGTCAAAATTGTGTCATTTGCGCAGCAGGCGCAAATGACACAATTTTGTATCAGATTTTGTAGCAGACAAATATGTAGCAGACACAGAAGAAATTTTGGCTTATTCTGTAAATTATTATTTTATGATAATAGCATTTAATCTCAAACAGCTGCAAGAATCCATTAATTCCTTATGACTAAACCGGATAATTTAGATTTTAATCGTAAATGCTTTGTGTGCAAAAAAAGAACAAGTAAAATTTACACAACTTTTATTCCTAAAATTTCCTAAAAATCCTTTAAAACGTGGAAAATATACTAAATAAAATAAATTTTAAAGATATTCCCAACACTAGTCCTCACTCAGGGTTCACTGAATATTTTCAGGCATTAAGCCAATTAATTAATAATTAAAATAAAGAGATAAGAGGCCAATAACCAAAATTGTATATTTGGCATTTCTCAAAATTTATAAATAAGACATTGTTATAGGCCATTGACATAGTGGCCCTAATCCAATAACGAGGTGATCAACCTTCTAACTACTATAAAATAGGATTCGGACGCTTATAGTGATAGAGTCCCTTCGAGAGACAGCAGCCGCAACTGACTCGTTAGTAAATATGATTTACATATCAAAGATTGGAGTCAAAATAAATACAAAGGTTTCATGCTGAAGAAACTAAAAATCTTAAAGAAGAATATACTAAAATGCTAGAGTATCCAGACCCGCTAATCATGATTCTTGCTAAGTTGGTTACAATAATTATAAAACAAGATTAAGTGGGATTAATATGTAGCTTCTGCTGATTCAAGCACATAGAGAGCCCTTTTAAATTTAAATTGACGATGCTGATAACAAAATCAGGGTTGTAGGGATCGATAACATGCATTAGTTGTGTGTCATCTATAATAAGTAATAAATCACAGTGCGAAAAGCTAGATTTAATATCTGAAGTGTAAAGCACAAACAGGCTAAGACCTAGATGGTTCCTTGTGGAACACCAGTTTTACCAACCCAAAGGAAAGAAACTAAAATAGGGTCGGATGGGTACTTAATAACGAGCTTTTCGTAACGTTTAGAATGAAACTAGAGAACCACTCGCATGATGTCTTATAAAACCCCAAATGAAGAAGTTTGGCTAACAAAAGAGAATGGTATAATCAAAGAACCAATAACCTTGGTATAGGAATTTTCGAAAGATAAGCCCTGTAGCACAATAGCACAACCCCGATTCACATTCTTTATGCAAAAATCCGTTACATGCGAGAAAGTGGTGGAAACACTATTTTGTCTGCAAAAGCCAGACTGAAATTCAGGATTATGTAATAAAAGAAAAAAAAATAAGAATGTACAGCTATTCATAGAATTTGGAGGAACAGGTAAGATTATATTAATAGATATTTCAGGAAATACTCAGGATATTCATGAAATAATACCCAGAAACAACAAACCCACGAAACAATGAACAAACTCAGGAAACAACAATACTCAGGAAATAGTGTTTTTTAGGAATCAGCTGGTGCAATTATTGATAGCAGCAGATATCGTAAATTTCGTTTATGTATAATGTATGGTAAGCATATATAATCGAATTCACTTAAAAACAAAAAAAAACGATTTTGCTGTAATATATCATATTTTTTGAGATTTGTTATTATATAGAACCGAAAACAACAAAAAAAACATATCTATTTGTGTATGTCTGTAGTTTATATGTCTTTCTATCTAGTGGTCGCAAGATATTTCCAGAATGCGTGGTCTGATTTCAGATTTGCTTTCGCCAAAGTTGTTTATTCGTCGACGGTAAAAGTTGAGTCAATTTAGTGTTATGTATAGAAATAATCGTTAAGATCGCACTACCCGTTCTTGAGTTACAAGCGTTGAAAGGCGATCAAAACTTTTAAACGCATTAAAACCGTTTTTACATATTATTTCTGCAATCTTTCATATTTTGGTCGCCAACGGCAAAAAGGAATTGTTTGTCATTCTTTTGAAATAAGACTTCTTTATTGCTCTTATCCATGTTACACAAGATTACAGTAAAAAAATGTCGTTTTGGTAACAATATCCCAGACTATTTAAAAAATTATGCGATTTCATAAAATAGTGTCCCTTTTGCAGGAATCATGAAAGCACCTCCTACCTTTTCATAAGGCGGCCGTATCATAAAGCACTAAAATGAACATTGATTAATAAAGTAAAGTAACATAATTCTTTAATTTTCTACATAAGTTGTTATTTTTAATATGATTGTTATATTTTGAAAAGACAGACGCCTTTTAAATGAATGCCCAAAAAAAGGAGTGTTATGTGTTTAGGATTCGTGTATGTATGTTTTCCGTTTCTTTATTCCACCATAACTTCTAATCGTTTGAACCGATTTAGATGTGTGTGGTAATGTTAGAATCGTTATGTCATCCCGATTGTCAAAGGGTGCCGCTACATTTCTCTCAAATAATGAGAAAGCAGGGTCTTTCGAATTTATTACACAACTGCCCAATAAAGGAGCGTCATGTTTAGGATTCACGTACCTATGTCGGTTTTCCGTTTCTTTATTCCACCATAACCTCTAAGCGCTTGAACCCATTTAGAAGTGTGTGGTATTGTTAGAATCGTTATGTGATCCCGAGTGTCAAAAGGTACATCAAATGTTAAATAAATCATTATCTAAATGTCTAAATGTAATTCATGTGTTTTTTTTTATTTTCAGTTTTCATGATTTTAGACGTTGAAATGAGGCAGCTTATTCATATTTATTATAAATGTATATTTACCATTGATACCATTGATATTGCTATGGAAACTTAAAAGCTTCTATAGCACTCATAATAAATTACGAGCAGTATATAGAGGTATGTTCCGGAGGTGGATATTAGGCCCGATTGCGTTTCTTTGTGAACTAAAACTAAAATTAGTCCAAGCGAACGAGACAGAGCAATAGGTTAGAGCGGTATATGAAACGAACAATAGTCGATAAATACTGGGCCCGATTGCGTTTCTTTGTGAACTAAAACTAAAATTAGTCCAAGCGAACGAGACAGAGCAATACGTTAGAGCGGAATATGAGACGAACGATCGTCGATAAATACTACCTATTGAACTTATACTCGTCCGAATAAATTCGAGCATATTTCGTGCGGTGTAAGATTTGACCTTGGCGCGCAGTTTTAATGCGAAAAAGCGACAACCGGTCATCTCACACTCCGCTCTAGCGTATCGCCCTGTCTCGTTCACACGGACTAATTTACGATTTTAGTTCACGAAGAAACGCAATCGAGCCCACTACCTGCCGCACTTATACTCGTCCGAATAAATTCGAGCATATTTCGTGCGGTCTAAGATTCGACCTTGGCGCGCAGTTTTAATGCAAAAAGGGACAACCGGTTATCTCACATCCCGCTCTAGCGTATTGCCCTGTCTCGTCCCACGGACTAATTTCCTATTTTAGTTCACGAAGAAACGCAATCGAGCCCATTATGTGCATATAAACAAAATTGCTCCCTGTGATAATTAAAATACACTGGAAGCATACATATTCTAAAGTTGAATCGATAAATTACATAAACGCAGTTCGAATAACGTTTCTTGCCAAACCAAATAAATGCCTTCTCTTCCCGTTAACGCTTAACTATGTCATTAAGTACCTACTAATTGCTCTCGGATTGTACTTGTGTAAGAATATCAACGCAATGCCAACTTTTGCAATGCATGATTAGGCATACATCGGTGAAATTTCAGTCGAGCAATAAGTATAAAGGTTTGGATTTCTTTTGTATACTTCGAGAAAAAATAATTCATTTGAATCCCATAGAATATATAAAATTCCCTAAAAGAATGTTGACTAAGTACCTCATATATTTATCTTCCTCTAGTTAATCTAGTATACGATTCTTTATCTGTTTTAATTTTAGAGAGAAACAATCCTATTACAATCTGCATAATATCGCATCAAAGTTTTCAGATTTATTTGTATTCTATAAATATCAATGTACCCATAAGTATCAATAAACCAAGACTGACTAAAACTGCTATTAAAAAGTAGTTACTCCTCAAATGATTGAATCCCATTTCTGTTTTTTTTACAAAGTTTATGTATTATATCTTTTCTCATGTTAATCTACGTGTATTTTGTATTACTGTACAATAACATAATATGTAGGTCTTAATTTTAGTGATCTATGTGTACCTACCTAAAAACCTTCATTGGCCAAGGTTTTTAAATAATGTTTCTGGTGATATAAAATCCGTGCAAAAAACACCAACTTTAAAATGATGCTTATAAACTAGCTTGTAAAAGAGGGACAAGGAATTTAAAAAAATGTTAGAACTGGAAAAAAACTGAATATTTCAATATTTTGAATTTTATATTATATTATATAAGTTTTTTATTTTATAATTTACGTTATATTAAGAGGTAATTTGTTTTATTTTTATTACTATTTATCTAAATATAAGTAAAATGTAGGTTAATTTATTTAAATCTTAGTATTTTTTCTAATTTAATGATTTTATTTTGAAGTATGTTTTTAATATGATTTGAATTTATTCGCTGACATTTTAATTTCATTTTCCTAATTTTAAGTTTGTATTAATTTTTAATATATTATTTGCATTCTTATTCTTTTGTGCATAAATGAAAAAATATTATTTTAATTTTCAATATAATGATAGTAAATTCATCGACTAAAAGATATATGCCATTTCTAAATACGTTGTATTGAGCAACCAGATACAAAATCAAATGTTTATCTGAGAACACGTCTGGGCCTTGCTAGGTGACGTTGGCACTGGACTATCGATGTATTAAATTTCTGTTATTGATTTAATGTTCTGTTATTGTTTTATGCACAGTCCCCCCTTAGCTGAAATTATGTATTCACATATTTTATATGCATTACTACATAAATAAATATATAAATACTTGTAATCTGCGTATTTACATTGATATGTACATTTTTTTTGTTTTCTGTAAATACCTATGCATATATCGGCTTTGCTATACTTTATGTAATGCATTAAATTTTTAAAATCCTGTAGCTTTGTAATGTTTATGGAAGTAAAATTTAAGACTTGAAACTTAAACCTAGTCTAAGAGACTAATCCTAGAATACTTAAACATAACGACAAAAAATTTTGTATGTGATATTAAATATAAATATTAATACGGCATTCTTCTTCAAACGTATATGGACGCTCACAATTACAACCAAATGTTTACTTCAGAAAAGATTTTATTTACTCTTATTACTACTCTACTCCTAATATAGTACAATAATTTATCTACACATATTACTATACTCTTAGTATTATACCTACTCTGTTTTTAAATTCAAATTGCTTGCATACCTGAATGCTATTCAGCACTAATTAGGAATCATTTAGTTTTAACGAAACGAATCAATTAGTTCAACGGAAAGTTTCACTTTTAATTTACTTCAATTTCGGCAATGAATCAATTAACAAGTCATTAAATGCTTTCAGGAATACGACTAGATAATAATGAATAATGAACAAAATTTGAAAATGCTGCATGGACATAGATTGTACGATTCAGCTTTCAAATAAATGTATTAATTCAAATGTCAATGGCATAATGGCAAATAAAAGTCATATTGGCATTACAATATCACTTCAGATCTGCGAAAGTGAATTTAATTTTTAGAATATCATTCTAATGAAAGTTTATGAACTGCTTTATTCCCCTGTCTTGACTCCGCTGCAGGATTTAGGCAGTTACTTTAGGTTCTGTTATAAGTAAGTCTTCTGTTACTTATGCTACTGGAAAGTTATATTACGCTGTACCACTTCGTCTGTGATACTTCGCCATTTCTATTTTAATTCAAAGACAATAAACCACATTTATTTATTTTTATTTATTTAAAGCAATGCACATAATAAGCGACAAGCGTAACAAATTATATTTAATATCTACACTGCACTAAAACCCACAGCAAGTTGTGTCACGCTTATAGTGAAGATCGGTCCCATGTCGCCCAACTAAGTATGAACACTTGTTCTAGGGCAGACATATTAAACAAATACTAGTTTTAAAAGAAAACATAATCAAAAGAAAAAAAAACTAGTTTAAACAAAAAGAAAAAAAGCGAAAATGGAAAAAAACATTGAATTAAATATATGTAAATATGCATAAAAATAAAATATGTAAATATATAATTATAATAAAATAAAACATTGAAGTAAAAAGATAATTAAATACACATATCCTTCAGTTAATAATAAACTATATAGTCATAATTTAAATTATAAATAAAATTTGTAATATTTGTAAGAAAAATAAAAAGTCACAATAAAATTATAATACCATTAATAGTAAAGTTTCTAAAAAAATTAAATAGTCACAAAGAAAAATTAAAATAATAGAAATAGTCACAAAGTGCAGCCAAACAAAGCTAGATAGTTGAGAGTTCTTGGTGTATTCTGTACCTTCCTGGCCCAAGCATCCACGACACCAGTTGTTTCTTAAAAATTGGAATGCTCGGGCTAATCTTTATACCTGCAGGTAGGATGTTATATATCCTAGGACCTAGATAAGTGAAATTTCTTTGGCCAAATGATGTACTTCTTCGGGGAACTGCAACGTAGTCACTAGTGGCACGTCTTGTGTGTTTAGTTTGCTGGGATTTAATTTTTTCCTTAAGAACGATCCGACCTAAAATCATTTTCACATATAACATGCGCACTTCTAAAACATGCATTTCCTTAAATGTGAGATCTGATGCATACGTGAACGGTTTTCTTAATATTATTTTGATCAAACCTTTTTGCGCGACAAGAAGTGGTTGAAGAACCGTTTTCGCACATCCTCCCCAACCAATAATGCCGTAGTATAAAATGGACTCACATAGCGCATAATATGTCAATTTAATAGTACGTCGGTCTAATATGTTGCGGAGATCCCTAAACACGTAGCCAAGTTGTCTAATTTTTGTGGATAAATAATCAATATGCCCAGACCACCGTAGGTTGTTGTCGATTATGATTCCAAGATATTTAATAGAGTTTACCCTTTCTACGTTCAAACATCGGCAGATCAGCTTATTGTCACAGTCATGTATAACCAGATGAAGATTTTCTGGTGCTTGTCCAGCTTTTGTAGCACTAAATGCAACAAATTTGGTCTTGCCGATATTAAGTGTGAGCAAAGCCTCATCTAACCAATCTTTTACCAATTCCATCTCGTGATTTGCCATTTGAAATACTTCATGCCAATTACTGCCTTGAAAAATAATTACTGTGTCGTCAGCATATGTGATAGTTTTATTTGTCACTAGATCGCATAGACTATTAATATAAACTAGAAACAGGATCGGTCCCAGAACACTGCCTTGTGGTACGCCATAATTTAAGTTTCTCAGATTGCTATTAACATTTTCAATGCACACATATTGTTTTCTGTCAGTAATGTAACTTCTGAACCAGGCTAATGTCTTGTTTTTCGCTCCTATATCCTGTAGTCGCTGTATTAGACCGTCATGTGGGACAGTGTCGAACGCCTTTGCTAGATCTAAAAAGACAGCTAAACATTTTTCACCTCTGTCTATACAAGATGACACAGTTTTTGTTAGCTCGGCCAAAGCATCTGATGTACCTAGGTCCTTAAGGAACCCAAATTGGTTTTTAGAGAAAAAATCGTTCGAATTTAAATATTCTATTAGTCTTTTCTTTGTTACTTTTTCAAAAATTTTGGACAGTGTGTTAAGCAAGGAGATCGGTCGGTAGTTTTGAATGTTCGAATGATCACCGCCTTTGTAAATTGGAATTACTTTTGCACATTTCAGGCACTCTGGAAATATCCCTTGTTGGTAGCTAATATTGACTAGGTGACAAATGGGCCCGATTATATAATCAATAGCACTTTTATATATAGAAACACTAATTCCGTCCATGCCCGAGGATGACGAATTTTTTAGTGAAGTTATTATTGTTTTTACTTCTTCTTCAGTCGTTTGCGTCAGTTCGAAGCTAACTCCGTTAGAATCTAACTTAGTGGAGGCTAACTTCGTTTTTTTACCGTGGTCTGAAATTCCCTTGTTGAAGTTAAGTTTATTTTTGGCAAGTTCTAATCCTACCTTAGAAAAGTGACTATTTATGAAATTTGCCATTAGCATTGGATTATCTCTAGAAAAAGTTTCGCCTCCGGCCTTAATTTCCTTAATTGGTGCCTGCTTACCAGAATCCATGGACGTTGCCTCTTTGATTACAGCCCAAGTTTTTTTACAGTCGCCTTTAACTGCCTCTAGTTTATTTTTATAAAATCTTTCTTTAGTTGATTTAATGATTTTATTGCACATATTTCTATATTTGGCATATTTTTCCTTGAGAATTAAATTTTCTGGATTGCGTTTAGTTGCCGAGTGCAGCTTGTCCCTATTGTGCAAGCATCGTAGAAGACCGTCTGAAATCCATGGTTTAATTTTTTGCGATCTGCGACATAATTACATATTTTGGCCAGGGTTGCCAGATGTCCAGTGTTAGACCGGACAGTCCCGTGTTTCGGTTGCTCCTCAGATTTTAGAATTAATAAATAGCGGACGTACTGTTTTTCGGTTTTTGGTTATAGCAAAAAGAGATTATAATACGGACAAATAGATTATAATATATTTTTCTTCCTCGTCGCGTTGTTATTTTTTTAGTTTGACTGGATTTAGCACTTAGGAAAGAGTATTTAACTTATGAATCCAACGAATTATTCACTGTAGATGATCTTAACTTATGAAATAGGGCTGTTACCTAGAGAAATTGTATTCTTTCGACACTAAACTGTTGACTTGACTCAAACTCAAAAGTTTTGCTTGGTTTAATTTAAACACAAAGACTGGACATTATATTAGAAATATAGCACTGTCTGCTATGGCGAAATGATGCATCACCGGATCCAAATTACGAAGAGACAAACAATCTTGCCGCATCCTTCCTTTTAATGGAAGGAAACAGTTTAGAGAAGTGGATAACTTTTTTAAATGCTGCTCGGTGCCTTATCTTCGCATTCTACGCCATGTCCTCGCTGTGTCTGTAATGAATGTAGGTGTGGAGAGAATATTTAACGTGATAGGGTACGTTTGGTCAACGGAATAATTTGGATGTGTGTGAAAAAAGGAAATCTTGGTTTTACTCCCCCCCCCCCCCCCCTCCCCCGTTGTCTATAGAAGCACTGTGTGTTTTACTTTCTCAGCCAATTAACCGACCAAGGAGAAAAGTATTGTGAAAGCGCTAAAAAAATTGAGATGAAGACGGAAATATTCATTTTGAGCCTATTTGAGATGATTAAGAGCATTTCCAGGTTTAATTTTGACTGTTATGTGTCTGCCTTTGATTGTGTCTGGCTCTGTGTGTGTATGTATTCCTCAACGATAGCGCTCAAACTTGGAATGCAGGCATCATTTGGCCATCAGCCAAACAAAAATTTGGCATGCAGGCATAATTTGGCCATAAGTTGAAATGATTGTGATTGAAATCGGTCCACCAAGAGCCCACTAGTCATAAATCATCTTCGAAATATTGGACTTAGAGGCTTGAAATTTGGTATACAGATGCCGTTGGGCCTAAATTTAAATATTGGTTGGAATATCTCATATACAAACTGCACTAATAATATTAAAATTCCTCTATACATATGTTACAAATATAATCGACGAGCCGCCCGAGGCTAGCCGAGAAATGATCCGCGCCTATTGAGGTGGTTGTTAAACGAAACCCAAGCGGGTTCATCCGTCGGCCCAAGAGAGGGCGCTTATCGACATTATTTATAAATCTTTAAGAAATTATTATACACATGAAAGCAATACTTGGCTACTTGCCGGAAAAATCTTGGGGTGATACAACCGATTATTTCCAGACCCATTTGACAACCTTAATTTCGGTCTCAACTTTCGATATCGGAAGAAAAATACGATTGCTCATAGGGAATGTTTAGAGGCTTTCGTTAAACGCTAGATTACATCGACATGATCGAATATCTACCATTTCAGAACATACTAGTACTAGTGATCATACTTCTGCGTGTTACTACTTAAGATTTATAGAAAAATAAAATGGTATACATAGGCAACAATGACATTTATAAAAGAGATAATTTCCCGTAATATATCAAAACTTTCGATGAGGTTTACCCAAAAACAATATCTCACTGTGCTTATTTCGGTTTATTATTGTCAAGCAAATAGTTTACCATCAATATATAACTCGTATTTTGAATTCCGATGAGGATGTGCCAGCCTTAACACCGTACAATTCACAGATCGATCAAAATCAAATATAACAAGAAAACGTTGTACGCTAGGTATACGCTAGGTATACATATGAGCTTCGGACTTCTTTGGACAATGGCATGACTGATCCAAATAATTTTGCTTGATGAGTTTAGCATCAGAAACTTAGTTTACCGTTGGTTATCGCGAGTTGGCTTGGTTTCAACGGATGTCGAACACTGTAGAATAGCTCATAATATGAGCCCAAAAGAAAGTGTATTGGGTCTTCGAAAGTGAGCTTGAGCCTAGACAAGTTACCGGCTACAATTAAGAGTATCGAAGAAAATGGTTGATTGTCTCAAATCAGGACCCTTTGCCACAACTTTCTTATAAGTAGTTACGAGTAGAAGGATTACCATAGAGGTAGTAGAGGTAGGCTGTAGAGGTACCTCCAATGCCTCCCACGCATTAATGTGAGTTATAGAATTGAATAACTTTATTGTGCTATAAAAACATTACTTAATGATTATTAAAATAGTTTTATAAAAAAGATAACAAATGCAATTTATGCACAAATGGCGGACTTATCGCTATAGCGATATCGTAAAATACACACAGAAGTAATAAAGTTAAATTTAAAATAAACTTATACAAATATATGTCAATAACTTATGCTGAGGTTGCCCAGAGAAAGATTAAGGAGAGGACTGGATGAGGTATTTGGTTAGTGGCTTCAACAACTTTTTGAAAGTGTCCAACGAAGGTGCATGCCTGATAGAGTGAGAAAGCTGATTCCATAAACGAGCAGAATGGACCGTAAAAGAGTGCGTGTAAACAGAAGAATGATGTAACGGAATGGCGAGTGTGTTGTCCAGGCTTGAATAAAAGTGAAAGACCGTAGCCTCCCAAGGGGTGGAATTTCTCCTTGAGATAGGAGGGCGAAGTGGGGGTTGTAGAGTAGCGACAACGTATGCAAATTTCTTCGATCGCAAATAGAAAGCTAATGAAGTTGGTCACGAAAGCAGCTGACGTGGTCGAACTTTCGCAAGGAAAAAACACACCCGAGGACGCTCCAGCTTATTCAAAATAACCTCACTGGTATCTATATAACAAACATCACCATAGTCATGTATTGGTGTTAAGACATCGCTCGGAAAGCACTGAAGTTTTTGGAGCAGGAAAATATCGAGTTGATGAACCATCCTCCGTACAGTCCTGACTTGAGTCCCAATGATTATTTTGTAATCAAATTAGGTTTCATCAAACGAGAATCAAATTAGGTTTCGGATCAGTGGTTTCAAGACCCTAAAGAAACTGTCCAAGCTTTCAATACTGCTATTTTAACAGCCTTAATTTCGTATTGAAATTACTCCTAATAACAGTCAAAAGTGTGTGCGAATGCAAAATTACATACGAGTAGATTCTAATGGAGGATAATAGGAAAAGGAAAACAATATTTTTATTTATTTTCTGTATATTGTTGTCATATTCCCGATCATTTCATTGTGATCATTTCAGTGATCAATATGATCAAAAAATTAAAGAAAAGGAAAATTTGTGCTTTATAAAAACTATTTTGTAAAATAATTAAAATATTTAAGGTCTTGTACTATGAAGGCCTAATTGTATTGTAGAAAAACAGCAATTACATGCTGTTTTTTTACACTAGCCACCTTGAACTTAGTTAATATTGGTTTGAGTTGGAATTCCAGTTCCAAAACAAAATTTTGTTTCAAGGTCATATTATTAATTTTCCAATATCAGTTATTATTTTAATCATTGGTAATTTTTTATTGCTTGAATATTAGTCTTTACTCTCTGAAATGAGGTCCTGTTCCGGTGTTACTGCTTACAACTTCTTGCGTTCTTGTACAATAAATAGCGCAAATGTAAATTGTTAAGAACTGCAAACAAATATAGAAAAGTTCTTCGCTTCTACTTGACAGAAAAAAACCGTAAAATTGCAAGAGTTGTAACTGGAGACTCTTCGTCAGCCAACGTACATGGATCTTGCTACAACTGACTTCAGACTTTTGAAATGCAAGACTAGGCAAAATTTCTGTCGACCAGTAAAAATAAATTCCTTGATTTTTCTTAGAATACTTCCGGAAACAAATCTATTGAACCCCGTAGACTATTTAAATTTGCAATCTGCATAATATCACATCGATATTTAGAGATTTACTTGTAATCTGTAAATATACCCATAAATATCATTGTACCAAGACTATCTAAAGCTGATATTAAAATATTTATTCAGCAAACGATTGAACTCCATCTCTGATTTTTTTAATAAGTATCTACAAAATATTATTTACTTTCTAATGATATTGTATTTGTTTTATTATTGCACTATAACGTTCTATGTATATCTTATTTTTTAGTGTTCTATATTTACCTAGACTTGACGATTTAAAATAATGTATTTAAATAAGTTATTATTTGGTAACAGTACCTGGACTTCAGCAAATAATTTTATTTATTCTTATTATACTTACTACTCTACTCTCTAAAACTGTATAATTTATATACTCTTATTTTACTCTCTTGTTATTTTCAGTTTGCTTAAGTAACTGAATACCATTTAGCGCTAATCAGGAATCAATCAGTTTCAGCGAAATTTAACCGCTATTGGGTTTCATTGCTACCGGAAAGTTTCACTTTTAATTAACTTCAAGCTATTTACTTAATGGATCAATTAACAAGTCTTTAAATACTTTCAGGAATACCACTGGATAATTTATTAAACATTTAAAAAAAATTAAATACGAACATTCAGAGTTCTAATATGCAAGTGTATTCAATCAAATATTTATGATTAATGCTAGGCATATTGATATTACAGTATTACGTCATATTTGCAATAGTGAATTTTATTTGTAGAATATCATACAAATGAAAGTTTTTGGGCTGCTTTATCCTTTGTCTTGTCTTCGCTACTGGATTTAGGCATTTATAATACCTAATGTTGTATGATGTATCATGAGGGAAGCCTCCTATTACTTCTGCTACTTTAATGTTATTCTATGCTGTTCCTCTTCATCTGTAACTCTCCGTCATTTCTACTTAATTCAAAAAGAGTAAACCACATAAACACATATTTAGGCCAGGGTTGCCAGATGCACAGTTTTAGACCGCACATTTCGGTTTTCAGGGTGCTCGACCGGTTTCCAAATTAATAAAAACGTACGTACGGTTTTTCGGTTTTTGGTTTGTGCAGAGAGCGTGGCGACAAAAATATGGATTCCAATGCTTTTCTCCCTCATCTTGTTGATCATATATTTTTTTGTCATGGCTGTATTTAGCGTTATGAAAGGCCTAAACTCATGGATCCAAGGAAAGATTCACAGTAGACGCTCTAAACTTACACAAGAGGGTTGTTACTAGGTAGCTAATGGGCCTTGTTACAGTTAGGTCACTAAGACCATTGTGTTTAAGTGTTGGACAAACTCACGGGTCAGCACCCATCCGGCAGCCTCCAAGCAGAAGTGCAAGCCCAGGTAGGACTCTGGCCCGAAGCCAGTTTCCCCTAGGAATCAATCTTCGGACGCTCCTGGACGGTTTGCGAACCGTGCGGTGGCATCCAATCGATTGTGAATTCTGACTGATAGCCCGGGGAGTCTGGAAAAGGCTTTGTTTCCTATAGAGTGACTGTAGTTGTTAACCCTACGGCAAATGTTCTTGAAACGACTAATCGGCTACCCGATACCGGGTAAACAGCCGGGCAAAAGATGCCGTGGTCCGCGATAGATTCGGTGGGCACCGAATCACCGTAACGTAAGGGAAGCGACCTCGAACCTGTAACCAGTCAGGAAAACGGAGTAATCTGGTTGCAACTGCTAGGGCGCCCAGAGGCGATAGTCTGCTCCTATTAAAATGGCAAAACTGCAAAGACAATGCAGGTCAATATTTCGTTTAATAAATTATATTTGTTTCATACAAAAATGTTGCCATACATTTATTTCATAGAAAAACAACTTTATTTGTTAAAACCTAATATCTCGTGAATTTATTAGAACTTATTTATTGCTATTGTTCCTAAGTTATTGTGATGCTTATTTTTTTTATTTGTTTTGCGTTTGAAGTGTCGAATCGTTGATCTAGCATCGATAGTTCTTTATAGCTCCGATATTTTGTCAGATATTTAAATTTTTTGAGTAGTAGAAAAGGAATATACATCAAATACTTTATGGGGTGATAGAATCCATTAAGTTATTATTTCAAATATTTATAGATCAGGTTTATAAAAAGATCAGATCAAGTTTATAAAAAAATAACTCAGTTGACACATTTTGTTGTGAATATTAATATACGCATTCCATTGTGGCTTGTTGAGCGATTTCACTGGAATCTAAATAGTCTATATTGATTTGAATTTCTATAACTGCTGGTGAAATAGTATTTCTCTATAATTGAGGGTTGTATTTTTTGTTTATTTGTTCCAAAAAACAAATCTTCCGTTTATAGAGAATCAAAGCTATTTGAAGGCTACACGCTGAGAATCAAATTGAGAATCAAGTCGTGTAAACCGCAGCGTAGTGAGAGAAAAAACATACGAGTACATCGATATTTTAATTTATAATTCAGTAGATAGGTAACATAATTATGTATGTTATCTATCTGACAAAATGGCGCATCCACTAAAGCAGCGCTTTTCAGGATAGGCAAAATTAGGAAAACGCTATGCTAATAAGGTATTATTAATATTTTATTTAATAAAAAAACTAGGTAATTTAAAAAATTATTTGTACCACTATACGATAAATTGCACTATTTACCTAGAAAGCCTATTTCGAATGAGTAATTTCTATGTTTTAGAAATAGTTACACTTATTTTAGAATTTGACGCATACGCTCTTTTGACGAATTATTTACAATCTGTCATGTATGCTGACAGAAAGCTGAAATTTATTCTGAAAATCTTACTATTCTAGGTACTTATATTATATTTTTACATTGTTTCCAATAAAACATTATAATTTTAATTTCGATGTTTTATTAAACTACAAGCGAATTTTTGTCCTGACCATCAAAGTCCTATGAAAAGTTAGCAGATTCTACTATTTAGGGTTCGAGTTCAAACCTACTATTTCACGCCGAGTGTGGGCCGAATAGATAAAATAACATTTTGAAAAAAATAGAAGGCAATAAAAACAGCGCCTCAGCGTACATCTGCAGCAAATTTCTTTAATTTCCTCAAAAATATATTTTGGAAATAATATCAAATCAACGCCATCTGTAGAAGATTTTACAAACCATTGTTGCATCAAGAGATATTGCCAAATCACTACACGAAAATGAAATAGCGAATGACTTCGTAAAACACTTCTCCGAAGTAAATAACATATCGCCGTGTAACACGATCTTACAAATCGGCAATTTTAATCGATCAGTACTGAACAGTGGTAGCGGATTACCAACTGGGTTGGATATGATGGTTACGGGGCTCGCGAAGAGCGACAGTTCGCCTACAGTCGTATCATCTCGGACGCAATCGGAAGCAATTGCACCGTACTGCGAACCTGCCTCGATAGTGGGTATGGCTCCGGACGAGGTGGCAGCGGCAACACAAACGCCAGTCCAAAATTATATGGCGAAAGCGTGCGACGTATCTCTGTATATTCCGCCTAGTAAACCAGAGGACATCGAGCGAATATTGCGATCTTTTAGTAGCAACAAAGCGCCCGGGAAAGACAACATCAGGATTAGGGATATAAAAAACGTCACCACAGAAATCAGTCCAGTACTAAGTCGTTTAATTAATCTCTGTATAAAGACGGGACAATTTCCAGATGCCTTAAAGACCTCTATAATAAGACCCATATACAAGAAGGGAAACCATCTACATTGTAGTAATTACAGGCCTATATCCATTTTATCCGCTATAGACAAAGTTATCGAAGCGTACATCGGAGATAAAATACAAAAATACTTCCAAAATCACGACATCATCGCGGAAAATCAACACGGCTTTCCAAAAGGCAGAAGCACTACTGGGCTGCTATCTAAATTTGCAAATAGTGTAAACAAAGCTCTAAATGATAAGAAACATGTGATCATGCTTTTAATAGACTTTTCTCGTGCATTTGATACCTTAAAATACAGTCAGTTTCCGAAAGTCTATGAAGAAACCGGAATAAGGGGAAATGTATCGAGACTGCTAACAAACTACCTAAGCAACAGACACATGGTAGTTAAAATTAATAACAAATTTAGTAGCGAGGAGATAGTACGATCAGGCACTGCTCAGGGAAGCATTTGGGGCCCAATACTGTACATCATGTACACAAACGGGATCAGCGAATGTACCTCCGACTGCCAAATGTATACCTACGCCGATGACACCTCTTTATTTGCGTGTGACACGGACATTAATACGGCTTCTCAAAAATTGCAACACGATTTCAATAAGATACAGGAATGGGCCCATAACAATGGGCTGATAATCAATGCCGAAAAAACTAAAGTTATGCATATCAGGTCATCGCAGGCAAGAGAACGAGGAAGTAGCTCTGCAATAAAATTTCACACGCATAACTGTCTACATAATCCACAACCGGACTGTCGGTGTGAGCATATAAAAAAAGTCGATGCTGAAAGGTACCTTGGACTAACGATTGATAAAAAATTCAACTGGGAATTGCACATTAATAACATTTGCAAAAAACTTAGACAAATAATTATAAAAATCTACCACTTAAAATACATTCTCAGATACAATCAGCTGAGAAGTCTGTATTTTGCCCTGGTGGAATCTATTATTGCTTATGGAATCACAACCTACGGCAACACAATTAAAACTTATATATCCCGCATCACATCTCTACAACATCGTATTTTAAAAATAATAGTTCCAAACAAGATTCGAAACAAATTTAGAAACGACCAGATAGGACTTTTCAAGTATTGTGACATATTACCAGCTAATGCATTATTTATTTATAGACTGACAGTTCAATATTTCGAGACTGACGAGTTCCGAAATTATGTCCAACATAAACACAGCACTAGACAGATACAAAATGAACGGCTACTCGTCCCTCCTTTTCGTAACCTTTATGGCAAAAGAAGATTGAATTGGCTAATCCCTCATTTATTCAACAAAATTCCTTTAAATTTAAAAAAAATTAAAAAAATGTACAAAAAAACAAAAAAAAGAATTAAAAATAGTTAGCTTTAAAATAAGTGAAAGTGAAACACAAGTGTGAATGATACGAATAATATTCATGTTTTTATTTTATTAGCATTAAGTAGGTTATTTTTTTAATGTAAATATTATCAAGGTGGCTTTCTGTGCCGACTAATCCTTATCAATATAGCAGATAATGCAGCAGATATATTATTAAATGGTCAAAATGGCCACTAAAGTTGCACTGAAAGTCACCCTATCATAATCTCCAGCAGGTAAGCCTTAGGCTTGGCTGGATTGTATACAAAGCTGTATTTTAAAAAATGGTTAATAAATTTTTTTTAAAAATTAAAAAAAATAAAAAAAAGTTACATTAAGTAAACATTGTTGATTTTGAAATACAGCTTATAATCCCGTCACTACTCCATATTCATAGATTTAATCCACAACATACAAGGTAACTCGCAAAGAACGTGCAATTTAATATGATGATTTTGGATCAACAATCTAACTAAAAAAATGATTATTTGTGATCAGCAATCTAACTAAAAGAGGTATATCACATATTACGCATAAGCCATGTACATACGAAATGTAAGAAATTAAGATAGTTATCAAAGTATGAATAATATCAAAAAAATATAACAAACCTACGACGTAGGAGTGCTATTTATATCAAAAATTGATCAAAAAACACAAAAAATACTTTGGAAATTATGTAAGTCCCTCCAACTCATAAGAGAGATCCCCCGTTAAATTATAATATCAATTGGAGTAACATCCAGCAACGCGGATAAGAACTGAAAAGGCATATTTTTCTCCACGAAACGAAATGGTTAGTTGGTTGGGCTATACCAGAGATGGAAATAAGAGATCCTTCCCCTTTACAAACAGATATTTCTGATTTGGATGTTAGCTCATGATATCGCGAGTTATCTGCGCTTGGCTGCTGGGGAACCCTGCGTCGATGGTTCGCCATAATTAAAAAATATAGTTACAACCCGGTATCCTTAGTTACTCGTCTTTAGCGCTGAATTTTAAAATGTTATATTCAGCCGAGTCATGACGTTTTAATTGCTTGCTACAATTGATAACTAAATAAACCACTTTTTTCAAATGTTATTATTTAAATATTTCCTAATTTTCAGTGATATACATAAATAGAATTTTAAAATGCGTAAAATGAAAATCTACATTTATTTTTTAATACAAGAAACTTTTATAATTATAGGTTATTTATTTTTATAAAAATAAAAGAAATACACAAAAAATACATAATACATATTCGCATCATTATTGATTATAAATAAAAAGATTATGCAGGTAGAATTGAGTAATAAAGGTACTCTGTCAAAGACGATCGTTCTTAGTTTAACAAATGAAAAAAGGTTTTTCTGGTTCAGTG
This sequence comes from Micropterix aruncella, assembly GCA_944548615.1. NCBI lineage: Eukaryota > Metazoa > Arthropoda > Insecta > Lepidoptera > Micropterigidae > Micropterix > Micropterix aruncella. The sequence goes on from OX155980.1 coordinate 32,944,606, forward strand.
TTCAGGTATTCTGTTATTCTGGTTCAGTTCTAAAAAACTTTACAAGGGCGCTGCTTTAATAGAAGTTCTTTATTAAGCCTTCAAATAAACACCGTAATAAATTAGGACATAACATATCTGCTTAAGCCATTCCAAGTTACCCCGACTAAATAGGTAAAGCTTCGTTTAAAAATAGTGCTTTTATGCTTTGAAATAATTGGCAAGTGATAGCTGCATTGCTACCATTTTATGAGGGAGGATAAGTATGATAGAGGTTTGTTTCTATTAAACAAAGCTGTTTTTCAGTTGAGTGTGAAAAAGTAAAAAACTATTTAGGATAGAATGTTTTTGTAGGAATTGAGAAACATATCTTCTTGGTTTAATTAGGAAACAAAACCTGGCGCAGGCGTTCTACAGCTATTGAACTTATTTTGATTTACCGTTTGTAAACAGGGTCCGTATAGGTAGTCGCTATAATCAAGGACCACTTATATGAGAGTATTGATTAGGAACATCCTAATATCTGAATGTAGATATTTCCTGATAGGATAAATTCGCTTTCTATTACCTGATCCGCATTTTAATATTCCCTGATCCGGATTCAGATGCAAAAAATACCATTTCGTTTTGAATTTAATATAAGGGTCAAAGATAAGGGGTTCCTCAAAGTGCAACACTAGTTTTCGAGCAATCACTTTGAGGGGATGGATTGTTAATAGTAATGTCGGTAAGACTTATGGAAATTTTGTCAGATTGTGAGACAGTGACTAGGCATGAAGACTTAGCGGGATTTAGTTTAAGCCCACGCTGTATAAACCAATCAGACAGATTAATTATTTCAAAAATTGCCAAAATAGCGGCAGCGCGAGTGTGTATAAGGAGTGAACACCTGAGTATCATCTACATAAATATGGTTTTCCGAAAGATGGAAATTATCGCCGATATCAAACGTGGAGAGAAAGTGGAGCATGGGTGCAATTATTGCTTCTTAAGGGACGCTTGTGACGATTGGGCGGGCGCTATATATGATATAACTACTATACCATGACCAATCAATTTAACTGATCATTTGAGGAGGTATATAGTATAAATCAATTTTTTTTAAAGTACTTAAATGTATTTTAAAAAGGAAATTCCATTTTAAGTTATTTTTTGTAAGTACCGCTATAAAAGACTAATGTTACTAATGGCTTATAGTTTTTTTTTAAACCAACAAACGATTAAGAAAACCGACTTCCGGGAAAAATATCAGCATTGACTATTTAACCTGAGTATATTAAGGGAGACTTATATTGCATCGGCAAATAATGTGGTATTATAGTGCATATTAGGCTGGGGAGGAGTACACTCACCGCCTTATAGCCAGCGATTAAAGCGAAAAAAATCCATCCTAAAGGTGGTAATTTAAAATACTACGTAGATACATTTCCGACGAGCTTTTCCACGTATTTGAGGTACTGAGCGTGAGGCAGACCAGAGACTTTTAACAATGTGCCGGGACATAACCTGGGGTGTTTTGAATGCTGTAAATATAAGGTAATTAAAAGAGTGAAGATAATTTTGTTGATAGTAATTGGAAAAAGAATAAGGTATCACCTTCAAAGAGTCTGCTAGGCCACCATTATCGGGTTACAGGTTGTTCACGTCAGTGAGGTTTGAGTGAGAATTAGCGTAATTTTCCGTCTCCTAATCCCTTGTCTAATCAAAGAAAATCCCTTTTATAAATTCTTTCGCTCCAATCAAATATTATCGGTACCTATTTAAACATGCCGCGACGCCGCGCCGATCTGAACCGCCCAGCGCTACGGATCGCCCCGTCGGATCGAAGGGTAGGACATATATTTATAAATAGGATAGAAAACGAATTTACCGAGTAAATTTTGTAGCACCCGACGTTTCGGTGACGTTGCAGCCGCCGTTGCAGCCAACGGCGGCTGCAACGTCACCGAAACGTCGGGTGCTATAAATTTCACGCGGTAAATTCGTTTTCTATCCTATTTATAATGTCAAACAACCGCGATAGTCTTCGATTTTATATAGGACATATATTGTTGACTTGGCTGGGCGCGTGGTCGAATCAATTCGCTCCGCAACAAAAGATGAGATTATCGTTTTTTCTCGCCGCAAACCGCCGCATCGCATCACACGAACTTATGTGTTGATTAACCCGCATCGCGATTTGTGCGAAACCTCAGTGAGTAACAGTGAAACGAGAAGCAGAGATGGTGCAGTCCTGCAGCACAGACGGAACCAACAAAACCGTAAGTACCGACATCCTGTCTTTCCACTTTAAATATCCGCTCCTGGGTACTAAGGTACACCAGGTGGTCCTTCAAGCTAGCAAACTAACACGGATCTCACGCAAAATCATAAACCGCCTAGAGTGCTCTTCTGAGTAACAAGACCAGACCTCTAGGTACCCGCATCATCACAGGTATAATTCATTGTTTCCTTTCGACTCCAGTTTCAGAGATCGATTTCGCTTAAACCGTTTAATAACCAATCGAAACTGTCCGCAAAAAATAGCAATGTTTAAATTAGTTGGTGAATTGAAAAGCAAGTCGAAACGATTTACTAATTATTACAGAAAATATTTTGGTGCTACGATTCGCAATAATGCATAAACACCAATCGCACTAAAATAATAAATTTAAGTACCAATGCACTAATTCGTATAATTTGAGGATATATCTATTAAAATCCCTGTATATTATAAACTCTGAACAGCTGTAATAGTGGTTTTTTAATAGATATACTACTGCTGAGTTTCAGCATCTATGAATAACGAGTGATTGGAGGAATTATAATGTGGCGACTCACACCAAATATTTGATAGGACGTAAAAAAATACACTTACAATTATTTATCCACTGTTTCGATGCTTGCATAAAAATTTCTAATAAAATCATTGAATAAAATCAGCAGAGCGGGAAAAATGGAGGTTCTGCATATTAGAAGATCTGCAAAAAGCATTTTATTAATAATATCATAACAATTACTTTTATGCAGTCAATCTAATATCAACAATCTCCAACGATTAACAATCCCCATAACATTCACGAATCATCAAACATAGGAACATTTATAATCATAGGTAGTAGAAGGATATCTTGGCTGAAAATCCTGTACAATAGTTTAACTACTGCACCCAATAAGTAGAGCTGCTGACAGGTTAAAAACAAGAGTGCGAGAAAGGTTGAGTTAATCCTTCCTCACTTATCCACTCTCAAAAGTATTCCTCATGATTTAAGGATTACAATTAAATTTCATTTATAAATGTAGATTTTTTTTAATCGGCGCAGTGCTCCTTCGTGCTGAATTGCTGTTTCGATGAATGTATGCTATAACTATGAATAATAAATGTATGGTAATCTTATCGACTTGATTGAGTGAAACGTGGGTTTTTGCAAGATTTATCCTCTGCCCTCTCTATCTACTCAATATTCTACACTGTTACGGCATAGTTCCTTAGAGGTGGAGATGGAATTCTTAGATGAAAGGTGAGTTTGAACTGTTGTATGCATCAGTTCGCTCCGCTCTACTATAGTGCGATGTCGACGACGAAACGTAAATATTTCAGTGGGAATACCATGTGGAAGCTGTGCACATGCTCTTTGGCTCATATCATGTGCACATGCTCTTTGGCTCATACTCTATATTAGTATATTCTGTAACAATGTAAATTTTCGTAATAATATAAAATAAATAAAAATGGGTCAATAACTTTAATGCACTCGGAGTGAACAATTGAAAAACCAAAGCCTAGGATCGGGTGGAATTGAAGAAGATTCTTTACGAAACCAAGGCTTGAAATGACTTGTAGTTTTAATGATGACGATGAAACAATGGCCAAACTCTGCAATAAAATTTAAGTATTATCTTAATTTTTAAGAAAGATTCATCCGATATAGCGTTATGGTGTGACACACTCAAACAATTGTATTTCTACCGCTTGTGATACTGCCGCGTTGCTGTGTGCACCCACCCAGGTGATTATCGCGATTACAGCCTACTCCGCAGCCACTGTATTATATACCTCGTTTCTGAGCCTTGGATTCTCTCAATAAATTCTATGTATAGAGACGAGAAAAGCAGGCGGTTTGGAGTGGCCCTCGGCGGATGGTAGGGTAAGGCACAGGGCGAGGAGAAAGAGTGAGGCAGGAATAGGGGGAGAATGGGAAAGAATGCTGACGCTAATAAACCGCGTACGCGACCAGAATGCCTTGCGAACGGTCGCGTCGCGAGAAAATTGGGGAACGCATACTATATTTATTCATGTCCGTAATGCGCTGATTTCCGATTTCCTCTTCGCCAATTCGCCTGGAAACTCGCCTTAAATGTGCCCTCTATCTCGCCAATATCGACACGAAAAGCTAAGCTGAGGACGAACTGGAAAGGCGATAGCGACTGGGTAGCGACGAAATGGCGATGCAACGGCGACGGCGACGTCGACGACTACCTTATTATAGGTGTTCACAATGCAGAACTTGAAGTATCAAGAAAATCCGTTTGCACAAGTAAAGCGAAGCGGTTAAAATTATAATATCACAATCAGAAGCATTGCAGACAATCAATTAAAAAAAAATATGGTCTGTCTGGTAAGAAATCCATTATGTAGTATAAAGAATTTTGAGAAAGAATCAATATTATAATTTGCAGAGTAACAGCAGCAGTTTGCCGCCTACCCGCAGAACAACGGATTGGCAGTACTCTAAGCCTACCTTGGACAACGGCGGTTGCAACGTCGCCTAAATATCGGGTGCTACAAACTTCAATCGGTAAATTCCTTTTTACCTAGGTATTTATAAAGTTGATATTACTTTAATTTTTCATTGTGAAAAAAGCATATCGCTAGATTTGACATGTTTTTTCTTAGTATTAATTTATGTGATATTCCCATACGATTCCATGACTATTAAAGTATTTTTCAGATATTTTTTTAGGTCGATACTTTATTTATTATTTGATTTCATGATTATTTACTATTAAAATATATAATTTTTAATTTTTAATATTTTTTTGCTATATTATTATATTAAATATCATTATTTATTTACTAATTAAATTTTAAAAATGTTTTTAATTATAGTATCTTATTTTACTTATTTTAAAATTCAAATTTTACTTATTTTAAATAGTTTATTTTCGTTATCATATCAATTAAGTTAAAATGTTAAAATTATATGACGCAACCAAGAGGGGAACATAAGGCTAGTGAATAAGCTGAAATGAAATGAATTTAAATTAAATCTATTATGAGTGTAAAACTTCCCTTTCAAATATGCCCTTGAGCTTGTGCAGCAGAAACAAACAAATCTGTGTATATATTTGAAGAAAAAAACACTTTTTTAATTTTGTCACTTCGCGTCTCTATCGCTTTCTACTGATAGATCATTCGTGTGGGTTATTCAAGGCCCGTGATTTCTTTCGCAGGATAATGACCTTTAGAGGGACATCTTATAAACCGGTTCTTTTTTCCGGCTTCTTCAGATAAATCATCGTGGGGAAAGTATCCGCTAAGGCGCACGTAGATACTGATACTTTCAATGGAGATTTCTAACCTGTACATGAATGCACATGGCGTCTTTATCGGCGTAGTGCTGCTGTGCTGCGATACCAGAGTAGGCGGTCCGCTAATCCAGCAGCGCTGGCACCGTCTTCCGGAATTCTGGCAGCTTGGCGTGCAGCTTGACAAACTCAAGAATATGCTCGTGCAGCGATGTATATCAACCCGACTACATGTACAGTGCGTTCGGGACGGTCGAGCATTTTTTTCAATTAGTGATTATGTATTTATTTACACTAGAAGACTTTGTGTAAATAATCGCTTCTGTTTAGAAGGGATTATTTGACACAAAAAACTAAGTGGAAGAATCGCATACTATGTACTTCTTTGATTTGGACCTTAATTAATGAGTAAAAATTATGAATATACTAAAGACTAGAAGACACACCAGAAGACTTTGTGTAAATAATCGCTTCTGTTTAGAAGGGATTATTTGACACAAAAAACTAAGTGGAAAAATCGCATACTATGTACTTCTTTGATTTGGACCTTAATTAATGAGTAAAAATTATGAATATACTAAAGACTAGAAGACACACCAGAAGACTTTGTGTAAATAATCGCTTCTGTTTAGAAGGGATTATTTGACACAAAAAACTAAGTGGAAAAATCGCATACTATGTCTTTGATTTGGACCTTAATTAATGAGTAAAAATTATGAATATACTAAAGATGAACTAAAATAATTTTCCATTTTGACCAGCGCCTAATCATATGATTTTGATTTCATTTTTTCTTACCTAGTATACTCTTATGTATAAGTAAAACCCCCTAATTAAAAAAATATTAGGTTTTCTTGTTGTGTTACATGTACAGAAACAATTGAAAAATGCTTAAACTGTGTGTGTGTGTAAGTGTGTGTAAGGGTGTGTGTGAGGGTGTGTGAGGGTGTGTATGTGTGAATGCACTCATATAAGCGTATGTGTACCTATGTACATGTTTAAATGTAGGTATATTTATATCATATTTTAAATTGTATTATATTTATATACTACAATATATATATTTTAAAAGATCTATTAAAGCGTCTTTTTTAGTTGTTTTAAACATATATTTTTTAGTTTTTAGTCTTTTTAGTTTTTTGTTAATAAAATATCATTTATAAAGAAAGACAATATTTACTGTTATTATATGGCCGGTTATATGTCTAACCTGTAAAATCAGTATTTTTTTCTTTTTATACTTATGCTACTGGTCAGGACATTAAGTCAAAATTATAAAATTATTGCATTGTCATCTATCCTTAATATATGTGCAAAATTTCAAACTATTCAGACGGCAGGAAGTTAGTGAAAGTTAACTGGAAAGATTCCGTAAACTGATAGATACATATTTAGATAAGTACATATACATGTCAAGCTAATAAGAGCGTTATAATAAACAAGTTATCCTCCCCGCCTTGCACGGGAAGTTTGCAAGGTGAGTTTTAAAATTATTGATTGGGATTAGGTTAAAGTGACCCAACAAAATATAGGTCGGATTCGTGGCCAAAACTTCGCACTCCTTCTCTAATTGAGGAATACGAACATATATATTAGTTAACTTCTTTAGTGAGATATGTTTGTCTTGACATCAGAAATATTCCAATAATTTCATCAATATCTCAGTCTAAAAAAATCTACTTTTTTTTTCTGTATACTAATTGGCAGTACTACCCCGGATGTCTACGAAGAGCACCAGCTCCGCGCCGGCACTAAGCGGTATGTCATTGGTGTAGATACCGTAGAGCCCGGCGGTAGGCAGTTTCCTGCGGGACTCCTGCCGCGATAGGGCGAATTATGGACTGCTCGCCCTTCATCGCGACGAAGAGTCTTCTTCCGGAGATAATAGAAGCTACTTAGTCTCGAAGCAGGCGCTGTGTCGTGGTCTGGCTCGCCAGTTTGAAGTGTAGGCCCTCGTTGCGGGATAATCGAGTAGCCTGAGCGTCGAGTAGTCACGTCAGCACGCATCGGTCGAAAACTTTCGCGAGGGTGGGCAGCAGCGAAATCAGGCTATAGTTTGCCATTCGCCGCAGGTCCTTCCGAGATTTCGGCAGTATAGTCTTCTTTGCCATCTTCCACTTCTCCGGAAAATAACCGAAGTTGGAAAATTAACATTTCGGATGCAGGAGTTAAGCAATCCTGCGAGGACCAGAAGCAGACGACGAGGTAGTTGTCGTAGAGCGTCGCTACCGACGTTATCGGGGCAGGGTGCCTTCTTCAGCTTGAGGCACTGAATTGGACGGTGGAACTCAGCTGGATTTATCAGTGGAATCTCTTTGCCGTCCTCCTCCGTTGTGGTTTCCTCCTACGCAGCGTCCTCGAGTGGTCAACGACCGCCCTTGAGTGGTCTGGGTCTTCGAGCATGTGGCGGATGAAGGTCTACCCCAGATGTTCCGCGAAGAGGATTGATTTGCCCTCGGCGAGTAGCGAAGGTTTCTGGTCGAATCCTGCGCTGGCCGCGATGGTTCAGCCGTACATAGCAGGTGACGATTCAGGCTATAGATATATGTTATATCGTCGCCTATCGAGTTTAGGAATTGCTTCCACGGCTCGGCCGCGTGCGTCTACAGCTCGTCTTGCATTTGCTTCGTTTATGACATGGCGGCTAGCGTTTTCTTCGTCTAAGCGACTCTTACCCTCCAGACACATTGTATCTGCCCAGAAGCGGTGCCTGTCATTGTGGGAGTCGGGGACGGGCCGATTTCGCCTCTATCGTCGACGAGCTGGCTTCCAGCGCGGTCATGATCATCTCTTGCAGATTGGATAACCAGTTCTCGGCGACTGACGACTGGTTGTATGACTGATGACCGCTTCCTCCATCAGTAGGCTATACTTTACTCAGTCAATGAGAAAGCGCGCGTTTTCCCTATGCAATTTTGTATTTCTCTATACCTTGTGATCCATTGAGCACACAATTTTGGAACCTGCACCAATCAAATCTGTGGCATCGGTTTCCTGATAGGAATTAAGAAACAAAGAATAAGTGACCGCATTACACTTTCGAAAATATTTCTGTTTTGATTCGTTCTGTTAAATTTTGTATGATATCTTGAAAAGTCGACGGCGAATATTAATTTATTATAGACTAAGATAGGCGGAAATAATTAAGCTACACATAGCAAGAAATCCGATCAAAATCCATTCGACATTACATGACGGATTAAAGCTTATTCACTCATTTTTAGACCATAGATATGAAATCGCGGAAATAAATGGAGCACGAAGTAAACCTATTATTTTTCTATTTTGGGTTATTTTTGTTTCCATTTTTTACTAATCGAGATGAATGTCATAAAAAATATGAAAAAACGCTCTTTACAGATGATTTATCTCTAATCTTTAGTGAAAAGGTGAGGAGGCATTAGTAAACTATGCTATAAACATGTTTTGATTGTATGACTATGTTTTGATAATTAGACTTTTCATTAATTCGGATTTTCTTAATAACTATATTTAAGTTCATTCTGACAATTTTTCTTTTTACATGTTATTGGCTATTTCTAAAATTGAAACATTTATCTAGCTGCCCATTATTGTTTAACAACTTAGCATCTCTCTATGTAATGATTATGTGCTATTACTGACATACCACCGATTATCATTATAGAGCATTTCATAATTAGGTTAGGTGTGTATTTGTCTGAATTTAGTTTGTCTGAATTTATTTTTTTGTTAGAAGTCAGATACTAATTTACATAGAGTACCTATGTAATTATGTGATTCGGGTAAAAATGCAAATATTAACAATATTACTATATTACTACGAAATACAGCTACTAGTTTATATAATTTTGACACTGCCAAGAGCGGTAAATCCGACAATATGCATGATAAAATGAAATAAAATTAAATAATGTAAAGGATAGGAAATACAAGGAGGTCAAGTATATTATGGAACAAGAACTCCGACGAACTTTAATTCACATTTAAATAGACATCCTTAACTTCAAGTTCATTTGGTCTTTATGTATTTGCCCTCTAAATAATAACCAAACGGAGCGATATTAACTAACACTTGGTCTTTTTGTAAACATAGCCTTATCCCATAAAAGACTGAATGTTGCTTAGTTTCCTTTAACTTCCAAGATTTCATATCTAGTATAGTGATAATAGGAGAACCGATTGAAATGTTTGCCCTGGGATTCCGAAGTGGTGATACGATACGGCAACGCGACACGACATTGAATAAGATATCGCCCTCGATCCGACAATTTGACTGATTCTGTTTCAGAAACGTCAGATAATATCAGACTTCGATTCTTCCCTCGTGATTCCCACCCAGATATCGTATTCTGATTGTCCAGAGTCGGCCGCTTAGCAGTGAGTGGCGTATGCTCAATTCAGATCAGGCTCCGAGCGTGCTTAGTGATTTGAGCTAAGGGTAATTCGGATCGCGTTCTTTATTTATTCAATCAAATATCCTTATTTCTCGGTGCTATATTAAAATTTCGTATTGGGTGGGAATAGCCAATAATTATTGATAAATGGGGATTTATACTGCCATTTCCCAGCCATCCCCAGGGCAACGACATGAAAACGACACCTCGTGTGCCGTCGTCTTTCCTAATCTTATTTCTGACGATTGAAGGACTGTCAAATCATTTCCAGAATCGCAAATATCGTCGAATGACGACAACCGTGGATGTATAGAACCCGGGGGTTGGATGCCAGTATCAAAAACATCTGTGATAGATAATATTTTTTCATGATTCTTAGTTAGTTGACGGTCGCTGGCAAGCAGCAGAGTATGATTGCAGGCCGAGTAGAGGCGTTGGCGGTGAGGGCCTAACGGGCGCTCCTCGCATGCCACCAGTAATTAAGGAGCGGCGGAGGCTGACGCGATGGCGTCCGGACGCCCGCGCCGGCCTGTGGCCTCCCTGACCCCCGCGCCGCCATTTTATTGTTATTACTGTATTAGAATACCTCACATGCTTGGGACACGTTACATCTCTCATCCCCCAGGAGGGAGTAGGCGGCACCTCCTACACCCTTACTCCCCCCTCAACTCTCCCCTCCTGCTCCCGGCTTAACGATACGCACGGCGCAAAAGCGCCACTTAAATTAATGTCAGCTCGAGATTAGCTAAGAGCACTTTCAATTTATCATTCCGATATTGAAATTGCATTAATTTTGAAACAGCCTTCCGCAAGGAAATGATGCCGCCCGCGCCGCTCAGCCCGAGCAAGGTAAATCGATCCGTTTGTAGGTTGAGAGCTGGCGACCGTGAAGTCTCAACTGGGAGAAATTTTCCTTCGATTGCGGAAAATTTCAACAACATTAGAGGCGCGGCGAGCGCTGGACGACGATAACAGGGTTGCTGTGGCCGAAAGGGTTTTCAACATCGCAAAACGGGCGCGGAAAATCTGGGAGCGAAAATTATATTCTATCGCGTTGCTATCGTCCCCATCGTCTGTCGCCGCGCTGTATCTTGTTTGCCAGACCATGGTCTTATCTGTACTAAGTATTATTTTTTCCTACTTTTTTTGACATTAAAATGCTTCATTGAATAAAATATAAAAGAATCACTTGCTACCATCGGCAGGAAGCTCCACATTTTCGACGGTGTCGATCGCCGCGCCGCTAACGCCGTTTAGCAAAACTACTACGCCTACAATAACATTTATTACAGCTAAAGCCGTGGTTTTAGCTGTGCTGTATTGCAGTTGTCGACAATGTTTGTTTCGTGATTATACTTTTAAATTTGATAAGGTTTGAAAACAATCCGTTCATAGGGTGATGATTCGAAGTAAAATAAAATTAGTAAAAGCTACTTGAATAGCAGCGAAGGAAATCCTAGCTTGGATTGGGAAATGCTTAGGTTTTAATGAGATAAACTTAGGGATGTGCACGACTTTCGACTGTGCATGCATATATATATATATATATATATATATATATATATATATATATATATATATATATATATATATATATATATATATATATATATATATATATATATATATATATATATATATATATATATATATATGCATGCATATATATATATATATATATATATATATATATATATATATATATATATATATATATATATATATATATATATATATATATATATATATATATATATATATATATATATATATATATATATATATATATATATATATATATATATATATATATATATATATATATATATATATATATATATATATATATATATATATATATATATATATATATATATATATATATATATATATATATATATATATATATATATATATATATATATATATATATATATATATATATATATATATATTAAATTAATGATTACGTCTAACTGATAATTACGTCTAAACGAGTACTGCTTACGATTCGAAAAAAATATATGTTAAACAAGAACATTTTCCTAATATTCTTAGCTTTGAATATTTTAGATTTTTTTTATATTACATAGTGTAATTAATTTGTGAAATTAGGTCTAACCGAACACAAAAACGACTACTACGCAAATACTATCTGGCGTATTATAATGAAACCTGCACCATTTTGAAGATAATTTAATTATCTATCTTTTTATCTACGATTTTTTTGAATAATCCGGTTTTTTTGCTTTATCGAATAAAAAATTCGTGCGCAGCGCTCTATCGGAAGACGTTTAAATAATTCCGAATCATTTGCTACCGCAGCCGCAGATGATTCGGAATAATTTCAACGTTTTCCGATAGAGTGCAGTTATCTGATATCAGAAAAAATAAAATAAATAAATAATTATAATTGCATAAGTTGTTAAAAATGCTATGCAATAGTTTTACCGCGGCAGTCCCCGAGTACCACACGTATTTTTTTTTCTATGTTTGCAGTCATAACGAAGGTATGTAGCGAGTATGGAATTTCTATTATTAAAACTTGCATCACTGTACTGGCATGGTCTCAAAGCGGCTATTCAGCCTCCAAAATTTTGATAAACGTTTATGCCTATAGCGTGAGGGGGTAAACCGTCTGTCCTCACGATTTAGAAGAGATGGAGCAGACACCTCTCCATTTTAATTTCTTCCAAACTACATTTTCATTTTTCATCCCTGATAAAAATTGAAGTGGTCCTGTCGAGCCAGCTGCAAAGGGTGCAAAATAAGACGGCCTTATTTTGTTTTGTTTTCTAGAAAAACTGTGAAAAATTCGTACAACAGTGTCAGTTTTCTTTATGCTTGCAGTCATAAAAAGGTTATGTAGCGAATATTGAATTTGTATGATTAAAATTAGCATCACTGTACTTGCATGTTCTCAAAGCGGCAATATAGCCTAAAAAATTTCGATAAACATTCATGCCTTAAGTATGAGGGGTTGAACCGTCAATCCTCGCGATATAGAAGATATGGCCCAGATATATTTGCTAGTGCGATGGACCACTTCAAATTTGGTTTTTTGAGATTTTGGTAGTTGTTTGAGTTTTGTGTATTTGTTGATGTTTAATTTTCGAATTGTCAGAAATGCGTTTAACATAAGTGAGTTTATAAGTGGCTTTTAGAGGAAAATGGACTAAAGTTGTTCTAACCAATGCTGTTAAGACTTCTGAAGACGGACTGGGAATGAATAAAGCCGCAAAAACATTTGGAACATAAAATCACGTTTAAGCGGGAGTTAAAGAATAAAAAAATATCCAAAGTATTATTTATTTTTGCTAGATCCATCTCATCTTAGTAGGTGGTATAACTCACCCATAAGTTTGGGAGAGATGGACCGAGGCTACCTTTTCTTTTGAATCTAAAATTTTACCTTTAAGAAACTGTCGTTTTGCTATATATATTTTATAAATGGTTAGAGTAGTAATAGAATATTCACGTAATACCATAAGCGTGTGTTTTACTCATTCACAAAAAAAATTGGGCCCCAAAAAAAAGTGGTCCATCTCTCCTCAACTTACCATACTTGGTAAGTAATATGGATGTTCGTTTAGTGTAACATAAACAAATTACACCTTTTTAGTGACCTCATCCGCACTAAGATATATCTTTCGAATAAAAATCATCAATCTAGAATAAGTGTTTTACTTTTAACAAATATGTATAAAATCAATTAAATTTGAAATTTTCCAGGATTAATCTTGGAATTAGACTCGATTTTGATATCGTGCGTTTAGGGTATAGTATATGTAGGCGTGGGGTATATATATATATATATATATATAATATATATATATATATATATATATATATATATATATATATATATATATATATATATATATATATATATATATATATATATATATATATATATATATATATATATATATATATATATATATATATATATATATATATATATATATATATATATATATATATATATATATATATATATATATATATATATATATATATATATATATATATATATATATATGTATATATATATATATATATATATATATATATATAGAAATATTTGATAGTTTTGTGTATATATTCTTTTTAGAATTGATCAATAAGATGATTATAAAGTAAATAATTATAAAAGCCACTTACATCGTGACGAAGGATTCCCTTGATCGGATTCGGGAATGCTTTAGGTGTTAACGAGAATGATGAATGCCTCTCACTTGCGGAAAGAGGAGTAGGTTTAAGTTGGGCCCATTTTACAACTAGTAACGCTCACCCTTCATCCAATTATCTCAAAAATTAAGCTACAATCCTTCTTTATACGTAAACTCACTCAATTTCCTATTATTTCAAGGGAAATAACAAGACAAGACGAGCTACTTGACAGATGGAAGAATTTTAAATTCTGAGTGAGAGGCATTCATCATTCTCGTTAACACCTAAAGCATTCCCGAATCCGATCAAGGGAATCCTTCGTCACGATGTAAGTGGCTTTTATAATTATTTACTTTATAATCATCTTATTGATCAATTCTAAAAAGAATATATACACAAAACTATCAAATATTTCAAAATATTGAATTTTTACATATTTTATGTTTCGTTCATTGTAAATAATCCATTTAGGTTAAAGGTAATCTTTCCAACTAATAGGAAAGAGCTGACTGCTTCCTTTCATTGATATGAGGGCATGTCACGCTTTTAGTTTTAAGTTTTCAGCTGAATATTGATCGCAGCTTCTTTATATCGCACCTTTAGAAAATAAAAAAAACGAAATTCGACATTTTAAATTCTTCCATCTGTCAAGTAGCTCGTCTTGTCTTGTTATTTCCCTTGAAATAATAGGAAATTGAGTGAGTTTACGTATAAAGAAGGATTGTAGCTTAATTTTTGAGATAATTGGATGAAGGGTGAGCGTTACTAGTTGTAAAATAGGCCCAACTTAAACCTACTCCTCTTTCCGCAAGTGAGAGGCATTCATCATTCTCGTTAACACCTAAAGCATTCCCGAATCCGATCAAGGGAATCCTTCGTCACGATGTAAGTGGCTTTTATAATTATTTACTTTATAATCATCTTATTGATCAATTCTAAAAAGAATATATACACAAAACTATCAAATATTTCAAAATATTGAATTTTTACATATTTTATGTTTCGTTCATTGTAAATAATCCATTTAGGTTAAAGGTAATCTTTCCAACTAATAGGAAAGAGCTGACTGCTTCCTTTCATTGATATGAGGGCATGTCACGCTTTTAGTTTTAAGTTTTCAGCTGAATATTGATCGCAGCTTCTTTATATCGCACCTTTAGAAAATAAAAAAACGAAATTCGAAATTTTAAATTCTTCCATCTGTCAAGTAGCTCGTCTTGTCTTGTTATTTCCCTTGAAATAATAGGAAATTGAGTGAGTTTACGTATAAACAAGGATTGTAGCTTAATTTTTGAGATAATTGGATGAAGGGTGAGCGTTACTAGTTGTAAAATGGGCCCAACTTAAACCTACTCCTCTTTCCGCAAGTGAGAGGCAATCATCATTCTCGTTAACACCTAAAGCATTCCCAAATCCGATCAAGGGAATCCTTCGTCACGATGTAAGTGGCTTTTATAATTATTTACTTTATAATCATCTTATTGATCAATTCTAAAAAGAATATATACACAAAACTATCAAATATTTCAAAATATTGAATTTTTACATATTTTATGTTTCGTTCATTGTAAATAATCCATTTAGGTTAAAGGTAATCTTTCCAACTAATAGGAAAGAGCTGACTGCTTCCTTTCATTGATATGAGGGCATGTCACGCTTTTAGTTTTAAGTTTTCAGCTGAATATTGATCGCAGCTTCTTTATATCGCACCTTTAGAAAATAAAAAAATGAAATTCGAAATTTTAAATTCTTCCATCTGTCAAGTAGCTCGTCTTGTCTTGTTATTTCCCTTGAAATAATAGGAAATTGAGTGAGTTTACGTATAAAGAAGGATTGTAGCTTAATTTTTGAGATAATTGGATGAAGGGTGAGCGTTACTAGTTGTAAAATGGGCCCAACTTAAACCTACTCCTCTTTCCGCAAGTGAGAGGCATTCATCATTCTCGTTAACACCTAAAGCATTCCCGAATCCGATCAAGGGAATCCTTCGTCACGATGTAAGTGGCTTTTATAATTATTTACTTTATAATCATCTTATTGATCAATTCTAAAAAGTATATATATATATATATATATATATATATATATATATATATATATATATATATATATATATATATATATATATATATATATATATATATATATATATATATATATATATATATATATATATATATATATATATATATATATATATATATATATATATATATATATATATATATATATATATATATATATATATATATATATATATATATATATATATATATATATATATATATATATGTATATATATATATATATATATATATATATATATATATATATATATATATATATATATATATATATATATATATATATATATATATATATATATATTTATATATATGTACATAACCACCTACCTATGATTGTGCACGCAGATATATGCTGTAACATAAAATGAGGTGTTTCGCTGTAAGGCCTTTGCGTACAGGCGAGCGTGTAGGTAAGGTGTCTTATGTACGCGCGGCAAGCACGGGCGGATTGAAATAGGCTTCGGGGTACTTTGGTACTACACACGCATACAACGCAACGTCCACTCGGCCACTAGCAAACCAGTTTCCTTACTCACGCACAATGGAGCGGCCAACCGGTAATAAGGAAATTTATAACTGTAATCATTAAACTGATCTTGAGAGTCATAAATACGAAGCACCCCTATATAGCTTTGTCAAATTATTTGACAAATTTAAAACGTTGGATATCAGACTTCTATTCTACAAACAAATAATATTACATTTCCACAAAAAGCATAGAAAATTATTTGCCCAGTCAGCAAAAACGAATCCCAGGTTCAGCTGACAAATATAATTTCGCCTCGCCCGTGTCAAATCTGCCTTGGTACAAAGATGTGCCTTGGCACATATTCCATAGCGAAAAGAATATAAAAAACTGGCTTGTGGAACTAGGTCGAAGAGAAAATGAGTATGTGTCGTTACTAGTTGTGATGTAATTAGTGGTATTATATTAAGTTTATTAATATTCTGGGTTTAATATTTTTACGCTTAATATTTTGAAAATTTATAAAACTTTATATTTATTACCTTTCGTTTAACAACGAGTTAGTTGCTGTACATTAGTCATTAATACTTAATATATCGTATACAGCTATTTCGTTATTTATTAAGCTTGTTACGGGAAAATAGAAAGTTTAACCTAGTTTCAAACAAAACATTGAATTACTTGTTAGTTATATGATGTTCAAAATTTATATTATTTTATTAATGTCTCGGTGATTCAAAAATTTATTGAATATTTTTTTGGCTTACTTATATATTGAATAGCTAGAATACGTATTAATCATTATTTTTTAAATACAAAAATGCTACATATAATATTCAAAACTAAAGTAAAAATCTAAACGAAAAAGTCTTATCTTCATTGAATATGTCGATACGATTGTCGTTGTGAAGCTCATTATACGCGGGATGCATATGCGGGATGACTTTGTGACATTCTGTATTGCTGCATTGCTAACGACAGTCGAAAGAGGTCAGGGTTTGTGAGTTGATGTTTTAGGCCACACCTGACAGTAATTATTCTCAAAATTGTATTTTGGACAGATTCAAATCTATCTGAATATGTCACGAATAAGCGTTCCATATTAACGAACCAAACTTTAAATGGGAGAATACCAACAACCTATAGAGCAGCATTAAACTCTGAGGACTTTTGATTCATTTATCAATTGTTTAAAATCGTAACATACAATATTTCTCTATACCTACAATATTTTCTATGTGTGTTTTGAGATGTGAGATCAGAATCAGATATATTTAATAAATCGAGAACATTGCCCACATTGCCTAACGATTTCTTATTTATACTGTAGTTTAATTTAATTGTTTGTTTGTTTGTTTGAAAAACTTTATTGCACACACAATAGAGTACAATGAGGTAGGCCTATTGCCAAGTGGCAAATCTTCACGGTTATTGTGACTAAAGATTTATGTGGGTAAATTGATTTACAAGTCATAAATGAGTACACTTACATAATAGTCATCATAGTAAGGACTGCCAACTCGATATCGAAGGGGTAAATGGAATAAAAAGACAAGCAAAGGAGACAGAAGGGGAGGGGAGTATTCATAAGTTGAGTAAATTTTTGTTTAGAGATTTTTTAAACCCGCTCAGGTTTTCAAGTTGTCTTATGAGCAAAGACACGGAATTCCAGAGTCGGACCGCCTGCACTGCGAAAGACCTGGACATGAAAGTTGATGAATGCTGAGGTATAGCCAGTAATAGATTTTCCTGAGAGCGCAATGGAAGGCCATGGGATGAAAGCGGAGAGAAGAGATTTTACAAATAAATAGGCCTGTTCGACTGCAGTAAACGTACAAGTAGGGCGAGTATGTAGAAATCCAGACATTGCCTAATGGGAAGCCACTCAATTTGCCTGCGAAAGGTTGATACATGATCAAACTTCTTGAGGGAATAAATAAAAGGGAATACACGCGTTTTAAATCCTTTCTAGCTTAACGAGTAGTTCTTCATTCGCGTCTGTGTTACGTTTCCTAGTATATATGGCAGGGTAAGATTTATCCATATTTAAGGCCATATTGTCTTCAAATCAGCATGCAGAAAGAAATTCAATGTTTTTTTGGATTTTAGAGCAATCGTTTATATCATTAATTTTTGTTAAAATATTGAAATCATCGGCTTATAATATTTATTTTTTAAATTTTTTGGTCATGAATATTTAAAACAAAATAAGACCAATATTAGATTATTATAAGTCCAGATATTACCTCGATTGGTGATAACTGAAACCCCTTAATATCCAGCATCTGTCTACCATTCACGATGTAGGACTTGACCACAGAAACCAGTATTTATGATAGCCGATCTCTCCAAGCCTTCGAACGAGGATGGAATGATTTGATAACTTATCGAACGCATTTTGAAAAGTTGTCTATATGACGTCGACCTGTTTTCGATGGTTAAATGCATTACTTAAGTAGTCGATATAGCGCAGAAGATTAGTATCAGCCGATCTTTTTGGATCAAATTTATTTTGCTGAAGGAAAAAGTCGTGCTTGAAATGATAAAAAATGTGTTTTTAAGAAATAGACTTCTATATCTGACCAAACAAGGTCAGTAAACTAATTGGACTATAGTTATTTACACATAAATTATCGACTGTTTTATATTGGGATGATGTTAAAAAGCCTCCAAATTTTGGAGAAAACACCAGCAGTGGGTGACTATGTGTAAAAATTTGTAAAGAAATAGTGAGTTCGTTTGAAATTTTTTGAATGAAATAAGAAGGAATACAGTCGGGCCCATTACCTTTTCTGATATATGTACATATACGAGTAAGTTCTTTATAGTGGAGAAAACTTCACGTATAATCTGGCACATTCTAATTGTGCCAAGGCAGTAGTAGTATACTCAATATTAGCAGTTGAACTATTTTCAGAAGATGAGGCGTTGTATATTTAAATTGGCGAGCAAATAAGTTACAACGTATATCTGCACCATTCGATGCAGTTTTGGAGTGTATATGCATAATATTGGGAAATAGGTCGTTTTACTTGTTTTTACTCTTCACAAAAGGCCAAAACTTGATTTGCATACTGGACATACTTAAATTGCGTGGAAGAATTATTGTCTGAAAATTTAGAATATTTATAACAGCGTTTTACTAGTTTTTGCCCTCGATCGAAACGATGGGAATGTATCCCTGTCATGAGGGTTGCCTCTTACTAATCTCACTAATTCGATATAATACTTCCTTGACCTACTCTAAGAATGCTTGTTATCTGCTCGGTTTCTGAGTTTCATCTGTAATGGATCGTGTGTGTATATGTAAGACATGTCGTAATATTATCCGTATCCATCTTTCCTATGGAATGTTAAATCTTCTGCATGTCTCAGTTCGTGTGCACTGAGCGTGGATAGTAGAAATGATGGTGTAAGCTGTCATGTAAATATCTGTCCATATATGTGGGCTTCCAGTGTACTTTATATCCGAGAGTATTATCACTCACCATCATGCTTAAAATTAACGCGGTGAAATCCGTCTTTATTTATTTTATAACATGAAGCAAACGCGATAGTCTCGACTGCATAAACAATCTATTATTAATAATAATAATTCTGTTAGTTAAAGCTGTTATAAGCGTCGGAACGAAACTTTCATCCGGTTGCCACCGACTCTATATGGACTGTCCACCTGCGCTGGCTCACTGACATTCAGGTAGCCGGATAGCCACGGAGGCCTTTGCCCATGACATAGGTTACCATTTTATAAGCGTTTGCCGTAACAGCGACGTTTTGATTCTTCTGTCGGTAAACCTTTAAAATGACAAAATAAAATAAGTTTGTAAAACGCAGGCGACGTGTGGCAACCTCAGGGCAGCCTCTGGACCAGCGGACCCTCGCCGCCCGCTTCGTATGGGGGTCGGTTGTAAGGGCGGTTGGGCGGTGGAGCGGGCGGCGCACGGCCGCCCTGTTCGCCGGGGGCGAACTGCCGCCCGCCCGCCGCCTCCGCCCTCCTTTAAAAGCCACTGGCGAGCGCGAGCCAAGAGAAAGTGACGTGCGTGTAGATTTTACACAAGAATGTACGCGGGACCGTATAGGCTGCTCGCTACGCAAAGTCGTAGCGTTGCCATCCTATACAAACTAACCGTAGGGAGTTTCATTCTGCTACGATTTAAAAAAACAATCACGTAAACGAAGGGATGATATTAAAAGGCACACAAAATGGTCCCAACAATAAATGTTTAATATGCAATATGCATTATCGTCAATATTTATTATAAAAGAGTACACGAAATCTTTACAAAACGTCAAATAATGCGAGGCTATTTGTATTTGATTTCAAATTTTATTAAAGTTTGGCATCATCGGTACAGATACGCAATTTTTATGTTTACTAAATAGCCGCATATAAATGTGACTTTTTAAAAAAAATGAGAATAAAATAAATAAATATTAATTTTTCACTAAAAATTTTGATTTTTTACATTTCTTAAAAGAAATTAGTAGAAAGTTTTCGTTGAATCAATTTTAAAATTTTCCGTAGGGCAATAAAGTTCTACAAGGGAAAAGTTGTTAGGTGTAAGAGTACAATTATTGTCGTTGAAATCTTCAAGTAAAATTCCCAGAGTAGCATCATTGATTTAAAATCAATGGTAGTATTTAGCTGCAACGAAAAATATTAGTACTTCCTCATCTCATATAATTTAATAATAATAAAATATATTAATATATTATTATAACTAAAATACTAAAACTACTGTTTGGTCATTAATTTTGTGAATGTGTATAAAGCAAAATGTCATTAAATATGTAGTTGTATGGTATTGCTATTTATATGGTATAATCATAGCTATTTCTATGCAAAGTATTTCATCAAAAAAAATATTAGTTTTTAACGTTAAATAATACAAGAACCTATTTTTAACAAGAACATAGGTAAATTAAGAAGAATAAAAAGCACGACTGCCGTTACAGAAAGTAAACTATTGTATTTATAATTACTTTGTTTAATGAAATATTTGTGGTTTATGTTTTTATACACATAGATACATGTGTATTTCCGGAATGTAGTACAATTTATTGATATTTGGGTATGTAGACAGCTACTAACATGATATTTGGACAGTCAAGGTACCTTATGACACTTGGGATGACATAACTATTCTAACAATATCACACACTTCTGAATCGGTTCAAGCGGTAAGAAGTTAAGGTAGAATAAAAAAAACGGAAAACATACATCGATGAACCCTGACACATTACACTACTTTTTTGTCAGGCAGTCGTGTAATAAAACATGTAGGTAACTCACTAGAGAATTTCTGAATTACATCTACAAATGAAACATTACGGTTTTTACAACTTCTTGTAATCGTTTTCTATTTACAAAATTAGCCGACGATATCATTATTTACCACATGAAATTGTATATACATAACATTATGTAATATATTATATTATTCTGTATTTTACTATATTAAACTGTATTTTATATTCTACTGTATTGTACTATATTTTTTTGCAATAGAAATTGCCAGACGAAAATTACCTCACAAAATAAGTCAACCAATAATAATAAATAATAATAATAATAAAAAACTCTTTATTTCAAAATAAAAAAGGCGAGCTTATTGCCTTGCGGCAATGTCTATCAGCTAACCTATAGCTTAAGTTTATAATATAATTTGTTACGTTGGCTACTACTCAAAAGAATACTAAAAATTTAAGTGATTAGAAAAAAAAAGAAACAGACAGAAAACGAAAACGAAAAAGATATAAATAAAAAGATGGTTAGTTTATGGTTTTAGGGACATATGCTCCTTGAGCCTGGCCTTGAACGGGCCAAAAATAAAGCGGCCAAAAATAAAGCGGATAAAAACATTCTGTAGCCTTTCTACCTAGGTGGCCAGCTCTTCTGTCAGATCGACGAAGGCTGTGTCGCCATAGTGAAGGAGTGGAAGAAATAAAGATTGACAGATTGTCTCTTTACTTTTCTCCGGGAGAAAATTTTGGAGCTTCTTCAGCGAATGACATCTGTTAAAGATCTTTCCTCTCATCTCCCTAATATGGTGCTGCCAGGACAGATTCTGGTCAAAATGGACACCAAGGTTCTTCCCCTGCATGCTATAAGGAATCTCCTCTGTCTCAATACATACTTTGGATACGGAGTGCATGTCAATAACTTCCTTTCATATTCCCAGTAGTATAATTGCATACTGCAAAGTATGCAGTATGCAATTATACAGTTCTCGAGTGGGCAAAGTTTTGTCCCTGAATTCTACCAAAATTTTGTTCGACATTGTAACCTCATCAATAAATGTAAAAGTCCTCCGTGCGAATCCGGAGAGGCAACATTGTTTTTAAATAAACAAGCGCTTCGAAATTTGCGTGCTGGCAATACTGATATGTGTGTAGGTAGGACATCAGCGCGGTGGCAACTGGCGCGTCTGAAATTTCAGGAGGATCCAGTGGCGACCTCGCAGTAAATTTCAAGGGATCTCTCAGTGCAAACATCGCGGGACTCGGCGTATTTATTCAACACTCTTGGACACGTTACGGCCGCACATTCGTTACAATGCCATGGCATTCGGAGCGAGAAGCCCTTACGCAAATAACGAAGCGTGTCCTCTTCCAAAACCCACCCACGCCAACCCACCGGAGTACAAAGGATGCTTCTCTTCGAGACACAAGTCAGATGTGTTGTTGAGTATCAGCTATTTCGAGTAATGTAATGAAAGCTGGGCACCGGCCTGGAAATCAAACAAACATCCCTAAAGCCAGCGCCGAAAAAGTTACGCCATTTCATGACAAACAAATTCAATATTTATTTTATCTTCCTGCTTATCGCCAAACAAAAGGAATGCCAGTCTGCCTACTGGGAGCGAAGGGGATCTGTAAGATTTCTTGGAGGAACGAGTATTTGATTAAAACCTAATCGGGATTTATAACAGTTAATGTAAAATTTCATTATCTCTAGAGCTATGCAATAAACTGTTAATCTTTTCATCTAACTTATCGAAGTTACATTCATCTTTAGTAAACTATATATATAAATATAAATGTATATATATATATATATATATATATATATATATATATATATATATATATATATATATATATATATATATATATATATATATATATATATATATATATATATATATATATATATATATATATATATATATATATATATATATATATATATATATATATATATATATATATATATATATATATATATATATATATATATATATATATATATAAAATGATGTTTTTATTTAAAATAAAATTAGTAAAAGCTACTTAAAAAGTAGCGAAGGAAATCCCAGCTTGTATTGGGAAATGCTTATGTTTGAATGAGATATACTTACGGATGTGCACGACTTTCGACGGTGCAATGTAAGTTTAAAGGTCCTTTTGCAGTCGACTAACGATCACTATTCATCCATATATCTCATAAATAGGGCTTATCCTTATGCAACACAAAATGCCTTCAATTGAGACGAATTAAGCGAAAAAATAAAAAATTAAACTATTGATCACTTCGGCAAAGCCGTTTTCTAAATGAAAGTGACATTACGAAATAATTCAAATTTCGAATGCTACCAACATTTAAAATATGATACAATTGGCTGAGTTTGTTATCAACGAGCCATTAAATCGAAATAAAACTAAAAAAACCTCCTATATATATATATATATATATATATATATATATATATATATATATATATATATATATATATATATATATATATATATATATATATATATGTATACGTATATATATATATATATATATATATATATATATATATATATATATATATATATATATATATATATATATATATATATATATATGTATATATATATATATATATATATATATATATATATATATATATATATATATATATATATATATATATATATATATATATATATATATATATATATATATATATATATATATATATATATATATATATATATATATATATATATATATATATATATATATATATATATATATATATAAATATATTTTTATATATATATATATATATATATATATATATATATATATATATATATATATATATATATATATATATATATATATATATATATATATATATATATATATATATGTATATATATATATATATATATATATATATATATATATATATATATATATATATATATATATATATATATATATATATATATATATATATATATATATATATATATATATATACATATATACATATATACATTTATACATATATATATATATATATATATATATATATATATATATATATATATATATATATATATATATATATATATATATATATATATATATATATATATATATATATATATATATATATATATATATATATATATATATATATATATATATATATACATATATACATATATACATTTATACATATATATATATATATATATATACATATATATATATATATATATATATATATATATATATATATATATATATATATATATATATATATATATATATATATATATATATATATATATATATATATATATATACATACAGGGTGTTCGGCAGACGGTTGTACATACGATTATGACGGACAAGTGAGGCCCTCACCTACATGCTTGGCCCCAAAAATTTAACCTAGGCCTCACGATTTTTTTAAAATTACTTTTTTGTAATATGGCGAAATTTTTCATTTCCATGGCTTTAAACTCCATTAACGTCATTTAAAACTGATTAAACAGTCAACATTTTTTTAATCGTATCTAAATTACTAGCAGAATAATAAAAAAAAAATTTGGTTCAGACAACCACCATTAAAAAAAATAGCCCTTTTTTTTTTCAGCAATTTACGTCAGTTTTGGTGAAATGATCAATACCTCCTGTTATTTTGAAATAAAATACGTAAATTGCATACCAATAGAAAGGGCATAACCTAGAGATGTTTTGATTAAATTTGAAGCGCTCTACCTCTTTTTTTTTTTTTAATGCAATGAGAAATTGACATTTAAGATTATTTTTAAAGTGTTTTTGTACTTTAGGGCTAATTTTTTTTTATGGTGATTATCTGAGCCAAATTTTTTTTCATTATTAATCTGCTAATGTAGAAACGAATAAAAAAAAATGTTGACTATTTTATCAGTTTTAAATGAAGTTAATGGAGTTTAAAGCCATGTAAATGAAAAATTTCGCCATATTACAAAAAAAAAATCATTAAAAAAAAATTGTGAGGCCTAGGTTAAATTTTTGGGGCCTAGCATGTAGGTGAAGGCCTCACTTGTCCGTCATAATCGTATGTACAACCGTCTGCCGAACACCCTGTATATATAACAGCATAATCTTTTTGCACGACAGCACCATTTTATTGCTCCTACGCCGTTGGACTCCTACAAATTGATGGTTCTAAATCGTTTGCAGATGTTTGATATCTTGTGTGTTTGTTCGGAATCCCGATTGTTTATTACTTACATTATTACAAAGAAAAATTGTAAATAAAACTGATATTTTACAGACAGTAAATGTCTGCATCTTTTGGTAATGGTAGCGACCTTCCCAACCTTCCAGTTAAACGATATTTGAATGAGCATTAAAAATTACCTACCTGGAATAAATTATTCATTTCGTTAAAGCTTTCTTTTAAAAATGCAAATTAAAGATTAATTCATGCATTTTTTTAAATTAGAATTTCTACAATCAGCCATCATAGATCTGATTTTTAAGATGACATGATTCGGAAATTGTTCCCGCATTCATTTTATTGTTACGTGAGCGGCATATTACATTATTGTTATATGTTCACAAAAGTGGAAGAAGAATTCTTAAAGCATTTTTAGGACTTCCTTTTTTGGAAGCTGACAACACCATTTCTTGAAGCATTGTTCAGTAGCGATGTCCAATGACCTTAACGCTTGCAACTGCAGCATTTTGGAAGAAATACAGTAGTAAATACGGAGTAAATAATAATGATACTATTTCCGTACGCTTTTCCATAATATGGTGCTCCATAACGTATGTCTCTCAATTTTATGTCTCGCCAATCTTATGATTAAAACAAAAAAAAAATAGAAATATTCACAAATAAAAAAATAAAAAAAATAAGGGATTTTTGCCCACATCGTTAATTATCAAAAATGTCTAGAAATCGTCGGTATATACATCTAGCTACGCATAAACCCTAATGTGTTGACTTTAAGTTTCACTACATTCTTAATTTAATAGCGTGACAACGAACAACGTGAAGGTAATGAATGATCTGAGTGCGCAGCAAATTTTTACTTTAAAATTTAAAAAATGTCGCTGAAAAATAGTTTTAATATCAGTAAAATATTTTTTAACCCATAAACTACTTGCGTGTCGTAAAGAAAAACATTGTAGTATAGATGTGAGGAGAAAGGCGAAGTGATTGTATCTATGCTCCCTGTCTTGCACGAAGAAATGAGAGAGATATAAAAGGAACTAACAAACAGCTTCCAACAGTTCACATTTCGTTCTTTCTCATGGTGCGAATTTTTATGCTATGGTGTATCCTGATCGTGATATCATAGCCATCGAACGCCTGGTAAAGTGTATGTAATCTAACTGAAATTACTCCTATCAAGTTGCGCAGATATTTATATTCAAAATTATCCTGTGCATCGCCATCCCACCATTATATCGCCATCCGACCAATGAATTTTATATGGAGCTAAAGTCTTTAATTGTATGCCACTTTTTCTAAAAACTTCCCTCTTAAAGCTATATTTGGACAATTATTCAAATTTCGGAATACTTCAGAACCGAAGACCAACGAGACAAGTTTTAGAAAATAGTTTAGTAATGCCCAGGATGAAAACATCATTAGAACAAAGACCTTACTCTTTCATAACGCCGACATTTTGTAATCTGATTGATATAAAAATAAATATGAATTTGACATTTTAGTTTACTAGCCTTGTCATGGTTATACCTATATGGCCTAAGTCGCATCAAATGGGGATAGTAGGCTTCTTTTTTTTCTTGTCTGGGATGTGCCTGAGATGCGAAATCCAAGTTTTCGTCCTTGACAGCCCTACGGAACACTTTTCAATATCTCAAAATCTGCAAAATGTTGCTTTTTTTTCGTTTTTTTTCCATTTTGACCACAAAAAAGCTCGTTTTGACAGAAATTGCTGCATGTTTTTTAAATAACATTTAATTTTCTATAATTTACGACCAGAATGGGCTTGGTACCTTTAATAGTTTCTGAGATACAGCTTTTTAAAAAATGGCAAATTCTCCAAACATAAAACAAATATGCTAATTTTCATGTTACAACTGCCTTTTTAGTATATTCGTCATATACAATTGCCTTTTTATCTTCAATTACCTGCCTAACATGACTCAGTGAAGGAAACATTTATTAAATTTAACATTTTAAAGGTGGTGGGGGAGGATGGGGAAAGGTGGGATGGGTTGAGGGAAGTCACTGGTCACAACCAAACAACTAGAGTTGACTTTAAGCTGTGTTTCTTTGGTTGAGTGCATTCTCTCTCCTAGTAGACCTGTCGGCTTCTCCCTACGTCCCCCCTTCACTCCAACCTTTTCCCTACTCTACACGCAGTTGCATTATTATATTATCTTTGCTCAGTCGATAGCCAAAACCCGAATGGTAAACATGCGGTTGATTCATTCGTTTGTAGCGATATAATTTTGAACTTGCCTGGTATAGCCACCAGGACAACTGACCTGCGAGCGAGACATTGCAATATCAAGCAAGAAGGATGGTTACAAGCATACCCAAGCAAAGCATTAGAATCGGCGATATCGTGCGGTTTTATTATAAAACCACGCGTAAGAAATACCGACTGAAGTCCAGTCCTTATCAACAAGATTTTTTTTACCCAATGATAAAAACAAATTAAGATTCATCCAACTACTCAGGGCCAAATTTGAAGCGAGAAACATTGAGGTTTTTCAGGCCGAAGAAGATGCTGACACGCTAATCTTTCTGATACTACAGGTATCAGAAAGGACTCATTTTCAAATCGTGGCTATTGCAGGAGAGGACATAGACTTGTTGGGCAAAAAGGCTCCAAATACGTTCAGAAGTGTGAAAGAGGCAAAATAGCAGATGTTTTCTACTCAACCACCTCTACATCTACAGAAAGCCAGCTCATCACTTTCACTCATGCCTTCAGCGGCTGCGATCCCACCTCGTGCTTCTTCGGCCACGGAAAACTCAAGTTGCTTAAAATACTACAAAAGCATGTAGACCTCAAAGCGAAAACTGCAGATTTTTTAAACTTAGCTGCGACACCTGCCCAAGTAGCTGATGCCGGGGAGAAAATCGTAATTCAACTGTATGGTGGAGAATGGTCCAGACAAACCATCGACGACCTGCGCTACACCCTGTTCACAAAAGCTGCAGTCAAGGGCAGTTTCAACCTGGCCAGTTCCTCCCACGCATGATGCAGTAAAGTTACATTCGTTTCGCACATACTTACTACCAGTGCAGCAGTGGCTGGGCTACAAAAAGAATCCGCTCAAATGGGGATGGCTCGCTACAGCCCGAGGCCTTTCACCAAAGATGATGTCGAGGGAAGCAGCCCCCCAAACCTGCTGAACATGATTTTCTGTAGTTGCAATAAGGGATGCAAAAATAGGAAAGTAGGTTTAACATGTTCCGTTGTCTGGGGGACCTGTAATGGCCAGTCCTGCTAAAACCTACCGGAAATGAAGATAGACGTGGACGACAACACCCTCGACTTAGACGACATCAACGAAGACAAGATGGATAGGCTCCTCGACGATACAGACAGCCAAAATAGCGGATATATTGAAGAAATCAAGGAATAATATCAGGTATAGTTACATTCGTATTATTGTTGAATGTTACCATTAAATATATATATATATATATATATATATATATATATATATATATATATATATATATATATATGTTTTGCAGAAGGAACCTCACTCATGTAATATATATATATATATATATATATATATATATATATATATATATATATATATATATATATATATATATATATATATATATATATATATATATATATATATATATATATTTCAATATTTAAATTTTAATTTCATTTCAGGCGATTGAGGGCGATAAAGAAAATGGTTTGACAGATTTCACTCAAAAAAGAGAAAACAACAATAACTAAAATTTCTTTTAGACTTTTCATAACTACGGGTATGTGTTAAATATATTTTGTATTTCAATTTTGGTCGATTGATTGTGAACACTGATTTCCCTCCACCCATCCCATCTCTACCCCTCCTCACCCACCTCCTTTAAAATGTTAAAATAAATAAATGTTTACTTCACTGACTTATATTAGTTAGGTCATTGAAGGTATAAAGACAATTGTAAATAATGAACCATGAAAATTAGCATAAAATTTTAAAGTTTCGAGACTTTCTTATAACTTTACTAGCTGTTGCCCGCGGCTTCGCTCGCGGTAAATTTGGAGTAAGATCCCTTTTTTCCAATCAAGTGGGAAGTTTTTGCCTGTAATATACAATAAGGTATCCTACGTCCTTCTCTGTACGCCTATCAATATGTACTTCTTAATGATTAACTGAGTAGTTAATGCGTGAAGATTTAACGATCGATGTGCTTGCGCTACGCATGTTATGGAGACAAATAGTGAATTTATAATGAGGTTCTAGCGCCTTCTCGCGTCCGGTAACTGTCGCGCGCGACTCAGAGTCTATTTTGATTTTTAGGGCTATTTACCCCTTCTCGCCCCCTACGTGGTAAATTTTTGAAAAATTTGTTTCATCGTCCTTATTTGTTTAATATCATTAATCCCCTTTTTCGCCCATTAGGGATTGTATTTCAAAAAAATTGTAGGAAAACCCACGAACGACGTATTATCTTTTTTTTAATGAAAGTAATCCTACAAAGTTTCGAAATAAAAAGCACATCTAATATTGTTTATTCATACAAAATTTGGAACCCTGTTTCACCCCTTTAGGGGTTGAATTTTGAAAAAATATGAAACACGTGTTTGCTTACCTATTTATTAGAGTAATCTTACAAAGTTTCGAATTAGAAAGTCCATCTATTATTGTTTATCAATACAAAATTTGATACCCCGTTTTACCCCTTTAGGGGTTGAATTTTGAAAAACATTAAATATGTATTTGCATATTTATTTATTAGAGTAATCTTTCAAAGTTTCGAATTAAATATCGTTTCCCCATGCAAATTTTAAAACCCCTATTTCCCTTTAGGGGTTGAATTCTGAAAAAACATGAATGACGTATTTGCTTATTTATTGGTTAGAGTAATTCTACAAAGTTTCGAAATAAAAAGCATGTCTAATATTGTTTATTCATACAAACTTCGGAAACACGTTTTACTCTTTTAGGGGTTGAATTTTGAAAAAACCTGAAACACCTATTTGCTTATTTGTTTATTAGAGTAAGCCTACAAAGCTTCGAATGAAAAAGTCCATCTTAAATCGTTTATCCATACAAACTTTAAAACCCCGTTTTGCCCTATTAGGGCTGGAATTTTGAAAAACCATAAAACACCTATTTGTTTATTTGTTTATTGGAGTAATCTCAAAAAGTTTCGTATTAAAAGTACGTCTATATCGTTTTTCCATACAAACTTTGAAACCTCTTTTCACCCCTAAGGTGTTGGATTTCGAAAAATCCGCCTCCACCATTAGTGAGCGCCTACGTCCTAAAAGGAATCTCTGTGCAAAATTTCAGCTTTCTCGGTCTAAGAGTTAGGGCTGGGCGTTGATGAGTCATTCAGTGAATAAGTGAATCGGAACTTCCCTTTTTGTACACAGAAAGAAACGATTTCTCAAATTGAGACTCGCGAAAGTTTTAAGTTTATAGTGTTATTTTAAGTAGATATTTTCTTAGAGGAAGTCAGTATTTTTGAATCGACAAACGTGAGTTTTTTGTATTAATGTAATATTAGTTTCAAAAATTTCGTTATTTTAAGTATATATTTTCTTAGACTAAGTCAATATACTCGAACCAACACATGCGATACGTTTGCATGAATGCAAGATTGGTTTTAATATTTTTTCTAAAACCAAGAATATATTCTCAAGTAAATTCTTTATATTACTTAATTTAATAACATATTTTTATCAAAATAAATATCATTGCAAGTCTTCGTTTGACAAATGTGTTTTTTTTATTAAATACATTTTGAGTGTTCTTCCTAGAATAACCAAATTAATTGATTTGAAAGCACATAGATTCTTAAGTCAATTCCTTACGTCACTTAATTTAATAACGTATTTTAATCGAAATAAATATCGCTGCAAGTCTTCCATAGACAAATGTATTTTTTTTTATTAAAGACATTTCGAGTGTTCATCCTAGAATCACCAACTGAATTGATTTGAAAGCACATTGATTCTTAAGTCAATTCCTTATGTCACTTAATTTAATAACGTATTATTATCGAAATAAATATCATTACAAATCTTTGTTAGACAAAGGAATGTGTTTTTTTATTAAAGACGTTACGAGTATTCTTCCTAGAATCACCAACTGAATTGATTTGAAAGCAAATATATTCTTAAGTCAATTCCTTGCGTCTTTAAATTTAATACCGTATTTTTATCGAAATAAATATCACTGCCAATTTTCCTTGTAAAAATGTGTTTTCTTTATTAAAGACATTTCGAGTGTTTATCCTAGAATCACCAACTGAATTGATTTGAAAGCACATATATTCTAAAGTCAATTTGTTACGTCACTTAATTTACTAAAATATTTTTATCGAAATAGATACCGCTATAAGTTTTCGGTAGACAAGTTTGTTTTCTTTTTAAACACTTTTCGAGTGTTCATCGTATAAATACTAACTGAATTGATTTGAAAGCACGTATATAATTAAGTCAATTCGTAATGCCATATAATGTAATAACGTATTTTTATCGGAATGAATATAACTGCAAGTCTTTTAAGGACAATGTGTTTTTTTAAACATATTTCAAGTGTTAATCCTAAAAATACAAATGTAATTGTATTTCATTTATTTACAAAAATTATATTTGGACTAGGACTGAACTAAATAAACCAAGCATCGTAGTATTTAATATGACTGACCGTGGTATATATTTATAAAATAAAGTACATTTTTTTAAATCTGTTTTTATTTTAAATTGAAATTGATTTACGTATTTATCCTTTATTTGAATGTATACTTTGGACCCAGAAACACTAAGACTTCTAAATTTTAAATAAAATTAATAGTTTAATTATGCATTGCCAAAAATAAAGAACTCTTGATATAAGAAAACAGTTTTATTTTAGTCTTGCCCCAAGACACGTACATACGCTGCGAAATTTGACCCCAGAATCCAGTCTTGAGTCAAGACTAAAAGAATAAAACTCAAGACTTGTAAATTAGCAAATTTTAGGTCAAGAATTTTATTTTTTTTAGTCTTGACTCAAGACTCGTACACGTAATAGTCTTTGGTCAAGACTCACAAACGTACGAGTCTTGAGTTATGACTCGCAATTCAGATTTTCTTGGCATGCGTGATGCGTCATTTGAATGTCCATTACACAAGGTTCATAGCTTCGTAACTATACGTAATATTTGGGTAATAAATACACTTTATTTTTCACTATGTCTGTAATTGTGTATTGCCGGCCTTAGTGAGCTGCGAATGACTGTATGCGTTTGCGAATAAATACCCTGAAAACAAGCGACGGGGAATCCCCTATGCCGTTCGATTTCCGAGCGCATATGGTTTAATTGATGTCAGGGTTGCCAACTTTGTCGTAGGAATTTTTAAAAATTACAATATTGTCCATTGTCTTCAATGGAGGCTGGGGCCTTTATACCCCCGGGGCCACGGGCTGCAGACCAAAAAGTTCTTATATAGATCCGCCCCTGCTTCTACTGAGCAAGTAGAGCTAGCATGATCCTTGCCAGATTGCAAACATCTAGGTTTCCGTTATACACAAAATTTAAAGGACGCGTTATGCCATGCATACCAAGAAAATCAAAATTGCCAGTCTTGACTCAAGGACTCGTATGGTTACAGGTCTTGACCCAAGATTCGTATGTTTGCGAGTCTTGACCCGAGAATTTTGTTTTTTTGTTAGTCTTGTAGGTACCAATGCTAGTTTTGTCAGTGTTACCAGATCAGTTATACAAAATCCCTCCAGATCATTCCAAAAACGCAGTGGCTAATCGCGCCCGTCCACTTATCGTATGCTTTCTGTAATTGCGAAAGGCAAACGAACATGTTAGGTTAGGTTAGAACATATAAGAACTATTCATTTGGACGGGCGCGTAGCCACTGCCTTCCAAAAAAATCGGTGACACGCACCCATTAAATGTAGATTTCTTTGGCCACCTATTATAAAGCTATTAAATAAATTTGAAAAAAATGTTTTTTTTTTAATAATTAAAAATAAATTTAAAGAAAAATGTAGGGGTTAACAAGAGCTTTCCAACGATATATCATGTCAAGTTTGGACCTATGGTTGTTAAGATATGTTTTTTTTTATCTTTGAGCTGCCGCCATTTTCAAACAAGATGGCGGATCTGGCTCTTCTGCGATCTCATCTAAGGTATTGGGCTAATACATTTTTGCAAATACATACAATACAATTAGCCGCGAGTAGGCTATTAAAATGTTTCCGTCTCTACCGACCTCTACAATTCGATACCCTAGTTCACAATTATATATATATTTTTTTGTGAATGAAATTGTAACTTTATGATTTATGTCCTAACGTCTTTACTACACCACATTCCCCCCGTAATTAGTATGATTGTGAGCTAGGGGATCGATGTATCAGTTCCTTGATTATTTTTACAACCCAACGATTTAGTTAAGATTCCACAAGGAATAGTTTTTGGGTATATTTCTGAGCTAATAAAATCTCAATAATGTACTAGTACTACTAATAAGGCAGTGTAAGATATGCCTTAATACTACTTACACAATAATGTACATTCGGTAGACGTAATAAAATAATTGTTATTGCTCTTATAGTATAAAAACAATATATTCAATTATCTGGTAACAATCCGGCTGATGATGACGATGAAATTCAATTAATTAAGTTATGAAAGTTTTACAATACCTTTTTGCGCGATTTTCTATTCGCAAAATTATCAATTATATCATTGTATGAAATCTTGTTCATTAGTTCTGACTCTATGCACAAAAGAGCTAAGGCGTTTAGTTTTTCTTGGCTTAAGGTAGATGTTAGATAATTCTTCACCCGTTTTAAGCAAGAAAAGCATCCCCATCTGAACAATTTGTCACTGGTGTACATAAGGCCATGCGAACTGCTATATGCAAGTTTAGATAAACGTTTTGCAAATTATGTTTTTTCAGGAACAGGAAGACAAACCTTTCACACAGACATTCCAAACACAGAATCTGGTTTTACCTAAATCTTTCAAAAGAAAGTCAGTCTCTAAATCATTAGGATACATTTCTTCAGAGAAAAGGGCTTTTTCCGTAAGGGTTGATGATGACAATGCACTCATTTTGGTCATAAAAATTCATTTAATTGGAAAAACATATTACATGTTGAATTGTTTGTGTGGATCTAATGACATTTAAGTATATAAATATGAATGTTATTAATTTCTGTAAGACATAAAAAAAATTGGCCCCAAATTTGCCACCCCTAAAATCGAAAGAAGTGGAAAAAATATACAATTCAAAAATACAAGTGAAACTGCGATGATAGTTTTATTATTTATATCGAGATAACCAAAACCCTATAGGTTTTTGTCAATAAATAGTTACCAAAGTGTCATAATAGCATGTCAAACGCGATTTACTGCACTTTAGCATGGAAACAGCGTAAAATTTACTACTTTGTATTAGTTATTCTGACATTTTCGCAATTTTTTAATGACCAAGCAAGATATACCTACTAATCCCAATCGGTCGAAAGAAATCGAAGCCGAATTTTAAAGCGGTCGGGCATAGCTAAGTAGTTTTTTTATAATTCTTCTTCTTCTTAGGGTGCCTCTCAAACTAGTGAAGGTTGGCAGTCAGCTCTGCATACTTCTTTTTGTCCTTTGCCAGGCGAACAATTCGGCGACACTTGTAATCCCGGTCCATTCTCGAATGTTCCGCAACCAAGATTTCCGTCTACGGCCAGGTCTCCTCTTTCCTGCAACTTTTCCCATCATAATGAGTTGCAGGAGTTGGTACCTGTCGTGTCTAAACACGTGACCCAGGTATGCAACTTTGCGCTGTTTGATGGTCTGCAAAAGATTGCGTTTTTGGCCTACACGTAGTAGAACTTCCTCATTGGTGACTTTCTCAGTTCAAGATATCGACATCTCGAATGCTTCTATACGTTTTCTGAGATCTTCCTTAATAGTCGAGGCCTCACACCTACATAGAAGTGTGGACCAGACGTAGCACTGGAGAAGACGTGTTCGAAGTGAGATTTTCAGGTTTCGATTGCGAAGAACCTTTTTCATTTTTCCAATGGCGCTGCGTGCAATTTCGATGCGAGTTTTGATTTCTACTTCACAGTCCCAGTTTTGTGTAAATCAGGTGCCAAGGTATTTATATTTATCAACTTGTTCTAATTTTTGACCCGCCACAGATACGCTAGGTTGGATATTGGGATTGTTAGAAATGACCATAAACTTAGTCTTGGTGACATTCATCCTGAGACCAGCTTTGACACTACACTCTTTTACTCGATCAACAATCTCCTGTAGCTCGGCTTCCGTATATATAGATGCTATGAGAACAGTGTCATCGGCATACCTCAAGTTATTGATGAGGCGGCAATTTATTTTAATGCGACAGTTCAAGTCCTCCAGAGCTTCCGTCATGATGGCTTCAGAGTAGATGTTAAAAAGAGTCGGCGACATGCATGCCCTGCCGCACTCCCCTCTTAATGTCAATTTCCTTGGATCCTTCCCCTTCAACTCTGACAGTGGCGCGCTGATTCCAGTACAGATTTTGTATTATACGGATGTCTTTCTTGTCCAGTCCGATGTCGTTCAGAAGTGCAATAAGACGATTATGTTGCACTCTGTCAAATGCTTTTTCGTAATCTATGGAACATAGAAAGACATTTTGCTGCATATCCTGACATGTTTGCACCAAAACCTGTACTGCGAATAACGCTTCCCTCGTCCCCACTTGTATATATGTATGTATTCTTTATTGCACACCAAATAAAAAGGTTACAAATAGGCGAGTTTAATGCCTCTTGAGCATTCTTCTCAAACTAACCTTAGGGATGTAGGAGTGAGCATATTGGAGTACTACAAAGATATTTAATTAGATTGAATGTAGCATATATAAGAGTATATAAGAAGAATATATAAAAGAAATAATAGTGATATATAAATAATAATAATAAAAGTCAATGTATGCATGCATGCATATATACCATATACATATACACTTCGTCTTTTTCAATAATAAAACGATTTAATTATCTAGTTGTTTTATTTGCAACAAAGGAAAACTACTGTACCTACTAAGGGAATGAGTATATTTTTTCAAGCCAAGCATGGGGTGATATGTCTGGCAACACTGCCGGGCGAACGCAGAAGGTGAACAAGTATCACAATTCTATTGGTGTTGGCCGACGGCTATACAAATTTGTTTGTATTGGACGAAGATGGAACAGTCTGTTGCTGACACTTCATCATTGCTGCAGTGATTGCTGCTGTCTTCTTGGAGCATTCCGGAAGCCGTCGTATCGAATTTTATTGGTAAGTACTACGTATGTATATCTATATAACCTAAGTGCAATATTATTTATTTAGAACACCCTTGTTAATGAGGGGGGGGGGAGGGGGAGTAAGGGGAATTTTAATTTTGTTTGAAAAGTTAATTTTCTATCGAAAATATGAGAGCTAAAGTGAATTCATCGATGTATATGACAAATTATATAACTTTTATGTAAAATAATTTCCAATTGTTGCAGAAAATGGAGTAATCGTAAGAAGAACAGTCGGCTTGCGAATACAATGCAATGATTTAATTTTATATTTCTCACATTTTCTTTCAGGTGACATTCCAGCACAGATAACAACACTGGGACATCTTCTACCACCTCGAGGAAGACTTTCTAAAAATGTTAAGTTCTCTACAATTGAAGCTATCGAGGGATTAATAGTTAAAGTTTCAGTAAGTTTTTTTTTGAATTATTTTTTTTTAGTGACTTCCCGGTGCGACTGGTGATGAGTCACATCGCTGTGCAGTTCGAAGTTTCGAGTTCTTCTGTGCAGTTGTTTTGATGTATATTATGTTATTTTTTTGTACTTTTTTTAAATTTGTGTTTAATGTAGTTTGTCTATAATTTTTTTAAACAGTTATTCTATATTTTTCTGAAATCTGGTTCAAATAGCTTATTGTATTGTCACTTATTATTATTTTGTCGAACTTTTTTAAAATTAGCTCCTGGCTGATACTGGCCAGGTCGACGCTGTTTTTAGCTAGACCTTTTGTCTACCATATATGCACCTGTTTTATTAAAATCATAATATTGGTAAATAAAAAAATTGACAATAAACATTTTTCTTTCATCATTTTTTTTAGAATGTGTACAGTGTATTCAGAATATTATGCGCAGGTCAAAGGACAGTCAAACATCTGTTTACTACTTATATATACACCGTTTCATGCCTGGAAAAAAAACATTCTGATAGTTCTGTTCAACGTAATCTTTACTTTTTTCAGACTGCTGAGGACGTCGAAAATGTGCAGTAGTAAAGGACGGGATGTGCAGTAGTAATTATTATTCATTGTTCATTCTACATTGTCAGTCAAGTAATTTTTTTTATTACCAAAAAAGTTGTAATACCATAACAAACATAACTACACCGGTTATGATTTTCTGGACAATGTCTTCCGCTATTTTAGTTATATTTTGTGGCCTTATATAAGTGTGTGTGTGTGTTTTTTTTTAATTTCCTTGATATTGTATACCTGCGTTAATGTCAAATTAATACACATTATTTTAAAGTAATACATTGTTTATTTTTATATCACACAATCATAATTTTTGCATTAACATAGCAATAATAATACCCACATTATTCTTGAAAATATTGTGAAGTCTTGTGTTAAGTTTCTTTATTTCATTTTAATAGTGGTTACAATTAAATTGTTTATTTATTAACTGAATCCTTATGTGATTTGTGATTTTTGTTTTTATACCCAATTCATTGACATTCGCTAGAAAAGCATCACAGCTAGAATAATTTTATTATATAATTTAATATTATTTTAATAATGCCAGAATGTATTTCTCCTAACCTAATATATTTTAGTATTCATTTCATTTTGCATCTTTCTTAAATCAACGTAAAAATATTGCCATTTGGAGGATTTTCAAAAAACAAAAAAAAACAGAGTAGATTTTTCAATTTACGAATGTAAATGACTGATGACTGGAAATATTTTTTTATTGCATTTGGATCTTAACTTATTAAAAAGTATTTGTTTCACCAACTCGTAAAAAGATATCACTCGTTTTCGATTTGGTGAAACCAACACTTTAAAAAAAATCCAATCGTTATAAAAATTACTTCCGGTCATCAGTCAAATACATTTGTAAATTGCAACATCTACTCTTTGTTCAAGCAAAAGGAATATTCTTCAATTAACAATATTTTAGTGTTGATTTAAGAAAGGTATAAGATGAAATAAATTAAAAAAAGTATTAGGTCAAGAAAAATCTATTCTGACAATAAGAAAATAATATTGTCGCATCAAGATATTTTGGTAGTCTTGGATAAACACTATCATGTTATTGGATTAATAAAATCATTTTCTTAGATAAACACAATATTTTATTGAATAAACAAAACTAATTTCTGGGTTAAACAGATATATTTCTTGGGTAAATACTATAATTTTCTCGGATAAATACTATAAAGCTTTTATATAAATACTATAATTTCCTTGGACTAATGAAATAATTTTCTTGCATAAACACAATAACTTTCTTAAAAAAAAACAATAATTTTCTTGAACAAACACAACAATTTCTTGAATAAATACAATCATTTACTTGGACAAACACAATAAGTATCTTGGAAAAACACAATAATTTTCTTGGTTACTATGTTTCTAAATTTCTAGGATACGCTACCATTTTCTTCGTTTTATAATTTATATTCTTGGATTGAAAAGAGCATTTGTTTTACACGGAGAATGTATGTTCTTCCTATGAGAATTTATGCTTAATTGCAAGAAGACACGCATTTGTCTCAATTTGACACTATATTTTATTGACACAAGACAAAATAATTGAAACTACAATTTACTCTTTCGAAGAAAATATTGTTTTCCTCCTATGCTCAAACTCGGGTTATCTTGACCAATAGGATATTGCTTTGATCTAAGATACCATTTCTTTCTGTGTATATGAGATTTTTGTCTTCATTTTAGTTTTAAGTCGATTATATTTGTTACACTTTATTTAACGAAATTTTATGTTCTATTTAATGGTAATTTTATAATGGAATGGCGGTTAGATTTTTTTAAATTACCAAATTTAAAGCAAATTAGTTTTATGACCATTTTCTACACAATACCACTATTGAAAATCATCACTGATTTTGCAGAAAATTAACTGTGTATTATTATAACTGGTAATAATTATATTTTTAATTATTGTGAATTAGGATAGATTAAAAAATAAAGTAGAAGAGCTTAATCTGTTACGCGATAATAATCTCTAATAACCACTTACTTTAATAATCTTAAAATTATGTAATTCTGACTTCATCTTGGGAGTAATGAGGTGGCAAAGTTAATAAGTTATATTATTAAATATTCTATATATTAAGTTATATTTTTAAAACTTCTTTAAATTATTATTTTCATGCCACATACATATCAAATAATAAAAATTATTTTATTTATTTATTTGTCTTGCAAATTTCGTCGTGTAATAATAATTCTAATTCTATTAATTCGTCGTCTCATAATGATTGTAATTCTATGATCAACATATTTCAAAATTTTCAATATATAGTTCAATATATAGTTAATTTTGTTTTAATTACCTGTTTTATTCTTTATTAATTTTTTCCGTTTTATTTCCATTCCAATTTATTTTCACAAACGAATCGTCGCCATACTTGCAGTCTATCTTAGTACCGGCTATAGCCTCTTTAGTCAGATTCAACGAAAACAATTCAAATGTATTTTTTGAATGAATAAATTATTATTATTATTACTAATTACTTGAGTGAATATATATTGTGCTGCAGATCACATCTTGATTTTCAGTAGATAAGCCTTGGGTTTGGCTGGATTTTGCTTAAATTTATAATTTTCTTTCTTGGAATAAAAATAAAAAATAATAAAAACACGCACCAGTGACAATCAAAAATGTCAAACGTAGGCAACCATGACCGCGATTCACACATCCCTGTCCAAGAAGATTATACTGCGGCCTTTCAAGTTCGCAGCTATGATTTACCTAGGAAAAATGGGCTGGCGTTTTTCGCGGTCTTTCAAGCCGTTGTCACCTGAATATCAGTTAGAATACTGATATTTTGGTATAGGCCGTACTGAATGAAACAGACGGGATATTACTACTTGAAACATCTTTCACCGATTAGACGATCTGCTACATACCGTTATATCCTGACAAGGCTGACAAGACTGAAATACACTCGACAAAAAGACTTTTGCAAACCGATCCATTGCATATAGTTTCCCTAAGCGCCGTGTGTTATTCTTCTAGTACGGTTCATATATATTCAGTCTATAATATCGAATGCCGCTTCTAGCCGGTAATGAGAAGAAGTCTGTTAATTCCTAAGACGGATTTAAGGCTCAGTGACAGGCCAAAGGCACTTCCCGTGAGGGAAGGAATATAATCATTTTTTTTAATGATTCGGCTATAAATTGTATATGAATTAGTAGCTAAAACACAAGGTACGACCTAAAAAAAAATACTTCGAGATATGTTTTATGAAATATTTTTTTTAACAACATTACCATTTTAGCACATAGATGATTTCTTCCCGTAGTCACTATTTATGCTGATAATTTTTGTTAATTTTACAAAAACACTAATAAATTTTGAAAGATTTCTGACCTTTTTAAAAAATTCATCACTTTGTTGACTTATAAATTGAAACTGAGATATGTTACAATTAAAATCGGAATCTAAAAATCATTATACGTAGTTCTTTTGCCTTGTTTTTATGAATATTTATCTCCGTATTTCACATAAGATATAGTAGATTATTAAATAAAACTTTAGTCACGTGATAACGTAAAGCTTTCTTAGACTATTCGTATATATTTTTTGGTTGAAACATAAAATATACCTTTTATTATGATTTCGCAATGGGATGGGTTCTTATTGCTATTTTTAGTTGACTTCTCAAGTGGTGCCAGATTATCGACCGCCTTGGAATTATATATTATGGTCTACATCATTACTATGACTAATAATCTGGCCAGACTGCCAAAACACAGGGCACCAGGACAACGACCAGTAAAATCAAAAACAAATGTAATGCAATTTAATTATATTTTATTCGAATGAAAATTTTCGAAACTGCCTAAGAGAAGTGGACCGAGTCAAAGCATATGCCCTGGTGTCTCAAAAATCTTTTAACTTTCGAAAATCATGCTTCGTAAGCGAGGCCAACGGGAATGGCTCAGAAGGGATGTTAATCATTATGCAGATTAGTATTTAGGAATTTACTTGCCATATCATCTTTCCACGGTACGCAACGTGCGTTTTGTCCGCGCGAGTGCTGCCGTTACAATGATTCTGCTACGTAAGCGCATCGGAAATGTTTTAACCATTACAATTTAATCATCATCAGCGGTCTTTCTATGGTCCACTCCTGGATATAGACTTCGTCCAATGTCTTCAACTCTTTCCGACCTTCAGCCCTCTTCATTCAGTCTCGTCCTCCATATCATTTGATATCATTAACCCAGCGTAGAGGTAAACGGCCTCGTGGTCTCATTTTCCGCGTTGCCCCTTATTTGAGCGTTCTCTTGGTCAACCGAATATAATTCATTCTAGCAATGTGTCCAGCCTATCTCCATTTGCATTGTTTTACTCGGACGCCATTCTTGCGTTTTCATTCGCGCAGGCTGATTCAGAGCATGATTCGTTCCATTGAACTTTGCGTAACTCTAATTTACCTACTGTTGAGTAAGAGTGGGAGCTAATGGGCCCTTGCTGAGTTGGCCACGAAGACCAATTTGTTCAGGGTTGGTCACACTCACGGGTCAACACCCATCCGGCGGCCTCCACGCATGAAGTGCGAACCCGGGTAGGACTCTGGCCTTGGGGCTAGTTTCCCCTATGAGTCAATTTTCTGGCGCTCCTGGACGGTCGCGCACCGTGCGGCGTAAGCCAATCGATTGTGCATTCTGACTAACAGTCAGGGGAGCCTGGAAGCAGTACTGTTTCCTATAGAGCGGGGGTGGTTTCTGACCTTACGGCGACTGCTCTTAAAACGACCATCGGCTACCCTATCCCGGGCAAAGGACGCCGTGGTCCGTGATAGATTCGGTTTACACCGTTTCACCGCATCGTAAGGGACATCAAAATTTAATAGCGCCGCAGGTTTTTTTTGCAAATTTAGCTGCGGCTTCGCTTTTTCGGAAAAAGCACCGTAGGGTGCTTTTTCGGAAAAAGCACCGTAGGTGTATTTCAAAGCGCCGGAGTTATATTTTTAAAAAATATTATTTGAACAAAAAATGGAGGTTTTCCCCACTATAGTTGGGATTCGCGGGGTTTCTTCGGATCCCCCATCCGCGGGGACTTTATTATGCTTTTTCCGTAATTTGTAATGATTTTTGTGAATAATAGTTTAGTTATTTTGTTACTAAGCGTTTGAGAAAAACACAGTAAGATAGCCGGAATAAGATATCCGAACCGAAGAAGAACATTCTCGCTTTGAAAGCTTGCAGAACGGTTTCACAAATTCTCTACATCCATGTTTCAGGCTGCAGCCAACAAAGTTCTAAAAGTCAATCTACACTTAATTTTCAATAGTGGCACTGGAAGGGGAAGAAAACACTTTAGATACACTGCATTTATTTATAAATAATTTGAATAGATATGTACTGGAATGTGGCGACAAAAATGGTCGCTGGCTTCAGGTCTATAAGAAAGTTGTCTATTCGGAATGACCCGAAGGCACCCCATCTGTTTATCCCGCATATAATTGGAGGAGCGATTGAAGGACGAATACAATGAGCTGAGAGCGAATAGAAATCCGAATCGGCGCGGCGCGCGCGGCGCGGGGCGACGTCCGGGCGAAACGCTGTTAGAGCTTATAAGGAATTCAATATTCAAATAACTTGGACCTCTTTGCTTAACAATCTATATTCGCAGAGGCCGCTGTGCGTAGCTGCGTATGCGCGTACACATGTGTCCGCACGCTCACCCCATTGACCCCCGGCCGACGCACGACGCCCCCCCAGCCATCACCCCCACACCCATCGGCCACCCGCCGACCCCAGCCTCTTCCGCCCCCTCGCTCCCTTCAAAACCCCCGTCTTCTCTTTGAATCTCCACCCGGTTCCTTCCCCAATTCCACCCTTCTGGCCATCGTACACCCCTCAAAATATATTTCAGCTTCGCCGCTGCAATTTCCAATATTACATCTTAATATATATAAATTACGTGTCACGTTGTTTGTCCGCGATGGACTCCTAAACTACTTAACCGATTTGAATCAAATTTGCACACAATGTGCAGTTTGATCCAACTTGAAAGATAGGATAGCTTACGTCATAATTTATAGTCGCGATATTATTTTATTGCAATGTCTATTTTTTGACATTCGCAATTAT
Organism: Micropterix aruncella; assembly: GCA_944548615.1. Lineage (NCBI taxonomy): Eukaryota > Metazoa > Arthropoda > Insecta > Lepidoptera > Micropterigidae > Micropterix > Micropterix aruncella. Next base: position 32,989,011 of record OX155980.1, read on the forward strand.
CTGTTAGTTCCAAACGATTTTAACAGATGGCGTTATCTATTGAGTAATCCATAGATGGCGCTGCTATGTTAAACCTACAAACGTCATAGTCGGCCAAGCGTTATTCTAAATTCAAAATATTGTGAAGGTAAAATAATTCCTGCTTTTTAATTATTTGTGCTTCATTGTTCAAAACCCTTTAATTAAAATATATACATGTAAGTATTATCACATAGTTATAAAAGTGGAATAACTGCAGTATAGGAACCTCTCTCCAATTTTTTTCATTTTAATGCTAAATCTGGAAGAAAATTGTGTCGGTCGCTATAAATAAGCGAGATATAGGCATTCAAAGTTTAAATTTTAAAAACAGGCCAAAATAATATAATATAAAAATGGATGTTGGTATATCTGTATGCCCGTCTGTCCGAGTTTAATAGACTCCGAAACCGTTTGACCGATCACCATGAAAGTTGGCATATATATGTATTTTTTCATGGTTAAGGTTTTTATATATATCCGCTTTGTTGCAACTTTCAACTAGACGGCGCTGCAGCACACCAACTTCTATACTGCTCAACCGATCGCCATGAAAATTGGTATACATTGGTATTTGAGAAAAGATATAACACGGGCAACGCCGGGTAATACTACTCGTATTATATACATTACAAAATGTTAACGTACGTAGTGAAATCACGTGAATCACAATCAGCTTCACATAAACAGAAATTATTTTTTATTATCGGTTTCCCTGCCTAGGAAGTTGCTGTCCATGAACATGGTAATCCTCGCTTGGGTAATGGGACACAACAATATGCAAGCAAATAAGGATGCAGACGACCTTGCTAGGGAAAAGGGCCCATAACCGGCTATAGTCACATCAGACTGCCTTCTAAAACTTTTCACCAAAAATTGGCCGGAAAAAGAATATGAAATCTACTGTGGGTACGCGCCCGTAATGAGGCAATTGAAAGCCTTCATAAAGCCGCACTTCGCAAATATATCTGAAGGATTGCTCAAACTGGGCAATCACTTAATAAGGACAGTGTCAGGACAAATGACAGGATGTAATGATAGGACATTATAAATGTCTTCAAAGACATTATATTTTGTTTTTTTTTCCTAGTACTGTGAAATTTGTTTCCTTAATTTAGAATCCACAATATTTGGTCTATAAGGCCAGGCGCGTACTTAGGTGCGGTGCGTTGCGGTACGTTTTTTACGCCGATCAGAAAAATACATCGTTTTTTTGTAGTTCGCGCACTACGGTGGAAATTTTGGACCTATTGGTCATTCGTTTTCTATGCAAGTCTCTGCCGTCGATCTGCGGAATAATGTCCGCAGTGCTCGGGGTTCTATTTAACTCCGTGGTATAAAAACACCCGTCGGGCAACGCACCGCAGCCAATCTGCAGCAATCCACAGAATTTAAATCTAGACCGATTTCTTTTTCGTAGTGAGCGCTTTTATGTGATTCTATAGTTCCCAGATTTTTCCGAGAATAAAACGCACGGAATTTCACCCCAGTGCGCGGTTAGCCTAATAGCGGGGTTGATGGCATACAAAGGAGTTTAATAAAGATATAATAAATATCGTGGTCGTTTGGGACTAATGTGAGCCGACTGGATCACTTTGGTATAAATTGTCTAGAACTTCGACGAACAGTGGTTTCGTTTCCCTCCTTCGTACTGGATTGAGAGTTTACACTCAAGTCTATTATGAAATATTTACATGAATATATTATTACTTAGAAAATTGAATAAAATGTGTAATATCACTTAAATTTCATTACTTTTCGATTTAATTTTAAGAAATTGTTTATTAGATGAAGCGAATGGAAAACAAATATAATAATAAAAGCAACTCGTACGACCGTCATAAGAGGTAGAAACCTTGGTTTTCATAGATTTAATACTACGATTACAAGTAAGCCTTGGACTTAGGGACACGAATATTCAATTCAATTCAATTCTTTATGAAGAAATCACACAGTATTACAGTATAATATTTTTTAAATGTATGCAGATTTACAACAAATAAAACCGGTTACGGATTTCATTAAAATTACATATATTACGTTTTTTTTTTAAACTACTTTATAAAACTAATGTACCTTCAATTTTAGAACTATATAAGAGTCTATATGCAGGGTGTGTGTGTATGTGTTTGTGGGAGTGTGTTGAGCGTGTAAGTGTCGAGTGTGATCATGTATGATATTAGTAGTGGCGTATATAAAATATAATAATAATAATAATCAATAAAAATAGCTAAAAACGAATAGTCAGCTTATTATATCGGTTAGGGTTTGATTTACGGAGTATTTGTAATGAATTATGGAATTATTAAACATATATATCCTAATATCTAAAAATTTCTTGCAACCACACAAAATACAAAATACTACAACACAAAATAAAAAAGAAACAAGAACGATCACCTCTTGTGATTTTAAAATAGTTAGTAAATATTAGTGAAAGGATTACTTTGTCAAAAACTCATATTATATATTTAGCAAATTTCGATTTCTTCGTTGATACTGATAATTTAAAAATATAGTTTTTTGTGTGGAGTACTTTTTTTAAACATAATGATTAAAATTTCTCATGAAGTACTAATTTATTAGTGTGGAGGTTTTCGTTGAAATTTGAAAGCATGTAACTCCTGTGTAAACGAACTTATAGCTTAAAGTAGAGAAATTGAAGTTTAACACAAATCAGCTCCTTCATTTAAAATTAGCGAATATCATGCGTTTTCTTGCACTGAAATCGACAAAAAATCTTATCTTCATGGCTAAACAAATATAATAGTAGTAATCTCAATTCTTGTGCTAGGTTAGACCAGACTTAGTACAAATTTGCTAAACATCCTTCTAACATGAATATGAGATAAAAATGTTTAGACGGATTTTATTTGAATTGTATAGCCACCGACGTTTCAGCGACGTTGCAATCGTCTACCTTGGGCAATGGGTAACTTCAAGCAGTAAATTATTTTTATCTAGTATACAACGTCAAACAAGCGCGATAATCTTTATTTAATAAGAATAAAAGAGTTTCAAAAATTACCGTGCTTAGTCACGTAAACAAACAACAAAAACGATTGTATGCGAGAAGAAACAAAAATGGACGGATAAAATGTTACATCAAGACAACTTGACAATTAAAAGTGATTTGCTACAGTAGTTATATCGTTATGTTAGGTCTCTTATATAATAATAATAATAATTCTCAAATATATTATTATATTGATTATTCATAATAAAATATATAATTATTATTTTTATATTTTATTATTATAATTATATATAACTAGCTGTTGCCCGCGGCTTCGTACCCGTTAAATTTGGGGTAAGATAAATCCCTTCTTCCCAATCAAGTGGTAAGTTTTTGCGTGTAATATATAAAGTTATCGAACGTCCTTCTCTGTACTCCTGTCAATATGTGCCTTATGATGATCGACTAAGTAGTTAAGGCGTGAAGATGTGATGATCGCGGTGACGTAAATTAAATTATTGTAATGGTTAAAGTCAAGTCAAAGTAAATTATTGTAATGGTTAAAAGTGTATAGTGTACAAGGATGTACCACTGTGCCAGACTTGTAATAATCCTATGTTATATTTATTTACCTGGACACGATTCAGGTAAACATAAAACAAACTAATAAGAAATGTTTTTGCCTCTTAAAAATCTGTTTATTGGTTTTAGTTATCTTAAAGAATAGTAAGAGACTGTTTTTATGTAGAGATAAAATAGTGATAGTAACTATGCGATTTCTCCTCTAGTAGGTAAAATATGCGGTTTTTCGCTCATATATATAAACGACAATTAATCTGGCATTCAGAATACGAAGACCTAGTGTGGACAACCCTGGGACTGAGAATAAAATATATCCTAGGTGCCAAAATTATATCACTGATATTTATCATGACATATATCGATGATATTTATCACATTATACACTGGCATTTATCACATATTAATTATTTAGGTTATTTCGCAATTCTGGATATTCATAAGCCGTTTACTATGAATATTTTACGTGATTCCCTAATGTTATTGCAAATTCTGCTTGTAAATCCTCCAATTTATTAAAATGTTACTCTTATTTCTCTGTATTTTAGGGCTTTCTTGCGCGGTATTGTACAGTTTTCAAGTTATATAAAATGATTCGGGCTCAGTGACTTCCACTTTGGCGCGCTGTACCTTTTTGGGAACGTCTATTTCCCATCTAGTTTACATCCAAGTCTAAAATTACTAGCGTCGTGTACGAAGGCGGCCGCGTCTGCCCAGGCGCCTACCTCTCTATCTATCTGTATGGGTAGATAGGTGTGTAGGTAGAGGCTAAGAGGAGAGTGGGCCACGGCCTACAATGGTGTCCCTGTACTTTGGCACGCATGTATACCTATGTACCCGCACCGAGTACCTACTCGCCAACGACTCACTACTGTACACCCCGCATTATATAGTGAAATAGCCTCCTAACCACCACCACCACTCGATGAATATATATAAATATATATACACGTACTATGTAGGTAAAAGTACATACATTATCTAATGCGAGTATTCAATAATGGCTGGTTACATGGGATAATTGGTGGTATATACACGTTCTATGACACTTTGAAAGTCTGGTGTAAATATGTAAACATAGAGGATTATAAGGATATACATCCATATTATAAGGTCGATAATAATAAGCTGTAATAAATCCGTAAATACTATTGTCCGTAAAACTCGAAAAATATATACATTCAAATAGTATAAGTAAAATGATATTTGGGGGCAATTTCAACTAGATTCTCAAACAACGCAATTCTCTAAGTAGGGAAATTTCCATTAAAGAGTCTGCACCCACATCACATCGTATAATATAATCAAAATATTATTTCTAAATACAATTATTTTATTACAACTCTGACATGAATGCTAGCCAATATTTTCACGTGATTGACGTTTTATCTCATAATCTTCTATATTTTATACAAAATATGTCGAGAAGTAACGATAAAACCACTTCAAATAGAATCATTTCAAATTCCATTTTTTTACTATCACAAACAGCAGAGTCAATTTATAGATTAATAAGTTTATCAATCAGCTAAACTATTTTGAAAACTTTCAAAGCTAATCAGTTTTTCAGTAAAATTCCACATTTTTTTTTTTGAGCAAAAATTAGGAACTCCTGAAATACCTAGTCGTCGACAGATTTTTCATTTTATATCGCAGATAAAGATTTCTCGATACACAGAACAAGTTGAAGTTTAAATATATGTCTAGATAGCAGTAGTGAGACCTTCAGCAGTTGGCTACCTTTCAATATAGTATGTAAATCTGAATCACTTGTAAGAATGCTAAGTACCCTTTGCCTGTTACTGAAGCTTAACAAATAGTTTTTCATTTAACATATACAAATGAGCATGAAAAATCTCCAAAATTTTACCGAGATGTTTCCGCAAAGATAGTGAAAATATTTAACCATGGTAATATCCATAAAAATTCTATCTGGCAACTTAATTGTACGCAATTTATATGGGTCATGAAAGTACGTTTATTTCTTGATTACTTAAGGGAATGTATTCTCTCAGAGTCGAACAGCCTCACCCCGTATGCTTTGGGTACGGAAACCTAAAATAATAGCCACCTGACGATAATTATGGCGATGGACTATTATGAATTAGAGAAATGGTCGTTTGTTGTCAGACAATATGTACTGTATATAAAATACTACCCTTCTCTTTAATTAATTTTCTGGCTCTTGAAATGCTTGGATCCACTGCGACAAATAATTAGCTGTAGATAATACAATTAAACTATTATAATGAAAATCGATATCATTATTAGTCGGTTAGTGTATTTTTTTCTCTGACAGATATTTCATTATATTTCTAAATGTGCGAAAATAAACGTTATCAAGTTCTTCTTCAAGTTTATAACCACATAAAATATCATACAAAGACAACAAGCTCAAAGATTCTGATATTGACAAATTTTACAGCAAGAGATGCATCTCGTTAAATGACTTCATGCTCCACGATACCACAACCAGACAGTAACTTCTCTTAGAACCAAATTGATATCAAAGCGAATACGTCACGAGTCGTAAGGGCTCGGATATGGTTGCCAGATGTCCTGCTACTCAGCCTACGCAGATATCCCAACGCTCGAAAACGTCGCCATCCTTTACCTGCTAGTAATGTTAACCGTTCGCGGTCGTCGGGACGTACCTCTCTGCCCACATTCCTCGCACCCTCTTCCCGCATTGCTCTGTGGCTCGAGAGTAAAGCTACTGGTTGGTATACTGTGATACTGCGATGTTCCATGTCTACGTCACGAGTCGTAAGGGCTCGGATATGGTCGCCAGATGTCCTGCTACTCGGCTTATGTAGATATCCGAACGCTCAAAAACGTCGCCAGCCTTTACTTGCTCGTAATGTTAACCGTTCGCGGTCGTCGGGACATTCCTCGCACCCTCTTCCCGCATTGCACTGTAGCTCGAGAGTAAAGCTACTGGTTGGTATACTGTGACGATACGATACGTGACAACGCAATCGTAGAATATTGTCGATCTTCCTACGAATGACATACGATGTTCCTACGAATATCGACAATAGAGGGCGCTGTTGTATGTAGGAAACCTAATTTCTTGATTTTATTGATCTTAATAAATTAAAAGAGAAAGCTAGTTAGAAATGTACATACATTATCATCTTTATTGGCATAATAAAATAAACCTCGCCATTTGGTTAACTGTAAGAGATAGACGTAATTGATATAATAAGTCCTGCAAATGTTATATTTAAATTTAAGATGTTCAATTCATTCAATCATCAAAGTTTTGCAAAGTAGACGAAAAGTATTGCAAAGTATCACAGCATACAATTGACACTTCATCTCTATATTCTCATGACTTCAGCATTCAAAATAACGGTCTTATTACGCGCACGACCACTACAGTATCAATATGACCAAAATTGAATTTATGCGGTGGATTCTAGATGCTGCAATTTACAAAGTAAGAAATTTAGGGATCATTATTGAGATGTGCGCGTTAGTTATGTGTCGGTCATTCAAATTTAGAGAATAAGTCAGTAGTGACTGATATAAAATAAAATTTGGTCATTTTGATTCGATCGGTCAAATCAGTAAGCTTAATAAAAATCTTGCTTTATGGGATGATTTTCCGAACGAAAAAACGCCGACCGATCTTTCAGTCACTTTCGTGTCGTACCTACCCAGTGATACTTGTTCTGTATCTCATATAATCAAATGTTATATCTGAATCATAATTCATGTTATGTATAACTTATGTATAGTGTAGTTTAAGTATAGTATATAAGGGAAGGAACAGGTAATGCATGCCTATGAAAATAAATGTTTACCAGCTCCCAACCCCAGCAGTATTGTTTTTTCTTGTTTCAGATTTTTCTACTGATTTTAACTCCAATAATTTTTACAATGTTCCTAATTAAACAACCTAAATCAGTCGGTATTTCAATAATATTGAATAGTCTAACGTGTCGTTTCCGAGTTCATTTGAATGAATAATAAATGCATTTAATTGCTTCTAGACACAAACAATAATAGATAGGAACCTTTTTCAATCAGCGACTGCATTCGCTAATTTGCAGTGAGAATATTGAAGTGGATTGCATGAATTCGTATAAATCGGTTGAAAGACTGAAAACTCCACCGGCTGGGGCGACTGCGCTATGGACGTTATATGCAGTCAGTGACCGTTTGCAAACTGCCCGAATCATATCTTAATCAACGATTCGGTAAAACTTGTTTTTTAGACTGGTTCAAAATGACCGGATCAATCGCGACTGACACATATGCACGTGTGTGATAATTAACGTACATCAAGTTTGGAGTAAAGATAGATTTCTACGTAATGTTGCACCAAATTTTGACCTAGGATGGGGAGGTTTTTTTTATTAGAGCTATAAATATTACATTTATTGAGTTTGTGATAATTTTTTAGAATTAGTAAGTACTTTGTAACAAGATTATGTAAGGCATATCAAAAGAACTAAATCGTGTCGTTACCACTCGACCTTAAGACATTACGACAATTCATTATTGATAATAACCTAGGACGGGGGGCGTAATTTTGATTAATATATTTACTTTAGCGCCATTAGGAGGTAAACGATTGTGAAGGTGACAAAAAGTTTTTTTGAGATGAATATATATATTTGCTCTCCACCCCCTCCCCCACCTCCTTTCCTCCGAGACGACTAAGCCAATTTCCAGGCTTACATAAGTCAGTCTGACTGTCTGTGTGTATGTGTGTCTGTCTGTCTGTCCGTCTATGTGTATTTTTCCACGATAGCGCCCAAACGCTTAATCAGATTGAGGTGATATTTAAAAAATGCTGGAATCATTCGGTCATGTCAAGAGTTAAAAAGATTGTGGTTAAAATCGAGCTACCAGAGGGCGCGCTACATACTTTAATCTCGAAGTATTGCACTTAGAAACTTGAAATTCATTACACAGATAACTTGCTGGTCTGAAATCGCGCTGTGAAATATCTCTTAAAATATATTTGTTTCATTAAATATCTCATACATACGTTCGGAATAAATAATATTTTGAATCCGCCATATTAAGGAAAATACTACATATTTTTTGGAAAAAATACCTTTTTAATACCGTCGAAAATACTACAAATTTACTACGAATTGGCGCGCGGGGGGAGGTTGGGTTGGCGCGTTGTGGTTGGGGGGCTCGTCTACTTGCCGGGAAAGGCACAACCGTTTTAAAAACGACGGATGACACAAACGACTTTTGAAAAAAAGTTGATATACGTCGTCTATAGTATTTTTCATATGCAATGCCTCTTGATCAGTGCATAGTTCCTTACGACGGGAGTGCACAACTTGTATATACAAGAAAGATGATGAAAATTCGTGACCGTGACTAGGGCATCCCTATTTTAAGTCCCTCTACCGGAGCATAGGGAGCGCTAGTAACACCCAGCGCGGCGCCCCACAGTGGCACTATTTTTTTCATCGATTGTCTGTTGTTTATTTTTCATGCACAATGTTTTATAACAATTTATTCCAGCCCATTCGTGTGTATGTGTAAAAGTATGTGTGGGAGGATCTGTAAATGTGTCTTGATTCGATCGGCAATTTCGAATGAAGTCTCAATTAAATCTCAACGAACGATGGTGTCACGACTGGAAATCGACTCGCGATTTTGTAATCTTCTTCTTCTTGCATTCATTTTGTAATATTCCTCTTCTTGCTTCATTCACTTTAAAATCAAAGCATGGTACCTACTTACAATATAGGTGGGGTAAAAAAGCGTATTTACTAAAAGTAATGCTTATATCTTTACTTCTGTCTAAAATATAAAATTGTTTATCATATTTAACGAACTATGCACATATGTAGATCTAATTACAAACTGTCGTCACTATTACTAGGGATTATACTATTAGGCCAGGGATTTCATCAATAATTGACCAATTTTTCAATAGATTTAAGGATTCGTTGGGCTGAAATCCACTTGACTGATGTCTGTTTGTTTTTGTATTACTTATCAATGGATCCGAAAAAATAAGTAATATGTGCACCATATCCTCCATGCTTCATGTGTTACTTATTATTAATACAAAATACTTATGTAATAATACAAAATATTTACTTCCTAATATTTATTTACTATATTACTTTTACTTATGGTGTCCAGAGACGTCCGTCACTCTCTGCTCAACTACCGCTATTCTATCCTCAACAACCAGGAGAAGCGCATCATCCGCACAACCACTAATGGTACAGACCTCCGGAAGGCTGAGACCCAGAAATAGGACAATCCATAGGGAGGTCCTAGATCTGATCATTGAGGTCATGCCGTAGTGAATTCTATAATACTATCTTTGTGTCTCCGAAACTCCTTGGTCCCAGTCAACGGCACCTGATCGGAATTGCCAGGCCATATAGAGAGTGGGAGGAATATGCTTCTTACTGATGATGATCTGAAGAAAACGCCTCGTCGCTGACGACGTGGTCTCGACATCGTGAGCCACTCTAGTAGTACAAAGTGTGGTCTATGTTGCGGCTTCCGCCCGGACACAGAAAGTCTGCGGCTGTCCAGCAGTAATTGATGATAGCAGATCAAAGGCTGCTATCAGGTCTTCGACAGCAGTGGCCGTGCCTTGACTGTCTTTGGCTATATCTTCATGCCAGAATGTAAATAGGGCATTAAACATTTGTAGCGTCAGTAGCCGCGTTGACACCGGTTCTCATCGTTGATATCAAAGTTAAGCAGCGTCGGGCGCGGTCAATACAGGGATGGGTGACCGCCTGAGTGTTTGACTGCGTGATGCTATAAATGCCCACCTAGAAAATGTTGTCGATACGCAAGAAGGCGGGTTCCACAAAACGGAATCAGCCTGTGGGTAAAAAAAAACCTGCCTGCAACCACAATAAGTCGTCCGCATAGTGCAGCTCAGTCCCTGGCGATACCAGCAACTTGGGAGCTAATATCGCGGTCAGAAGAAAGTATAGTAATATTACAACGGGCGAACTCACCTCAGGAACTTTTAACGATATGTGATCGTTCTGTCTCCCGTGTGGTAAGCGTAGAAGATATCCGCATAGAATTAACCATCAGGATACCTCCTTCCTTCAGACTGATTACGGGACCGAAGTCGCTTACGCGGTTGTATTTCAGCGGTAACTCAATAAGGTAAGGTAACTCAACACTTGTTATGTGTCTAAATAAAATAAAATATAAAGATGTCTTTGATGGCTGCTATGTGTAACGATAAAAGTGTATTTATTTGTAGAGGCGCCAGCTACACATGCGAGAAATAGATGATAGACCACATAAACAAATGCAAAGGGCCTCCCTCCGCCTGGGAAGTTACCTTTGTGCGTGGGAGTGGAGCGACGCCAAGGATACCACGGTAGCTCAGTCGTGCTCAGGGGTGGTTAAAATCCTGTATTGACGTCGTCCTAAAGTCGAGAGCATTCAAATTGAATGGACGGTCAAGTACCCTAGTTATGTTTTATTATAAAATGAATTTCGATATATCTTGTGAGAGGACTAAAAGAAGAAGAAGAAGCGATATCAAGTTTAGTGCGCTGCGGCGACGAGATCGAATATTATGATTTACTCACCGCGCCCTCTATCGGTGTACCGACGAGGTACTGCGCCGGCGCGCGTCGATCGCGCCCGCTTGGAGCGCTCGGCCCCGGTCCCGGTCCGCGCTCTTACATAAATCAATGGCTAAATCGTCTAATGAATTTATTGGAAATAATAGCTAGATAATGATATTTAAAAAACGAGAAAATACTATTTGAATCTAGGTACGCTCTAAACCAGCAGATGCTGCTATAATTAAATAATGTACTGCGGTTCTTTTCTCCGCTAAATGATAAAATTAAAATGTATAATTTAAAAAGTTTCTTTTATAAAATTATTCTTTATTTATTCCTTGCCCTGAAACATTACCCTGTCCAGTGCTAGTCGGGTACCTACGAGACTGTTGCTCGCTCTGACCCGGCGGTATTTTTAGGTACCGTCTCGATTTCTTTAATTCGCTAAATAATGATTAATTAACCAAAATGAAAGGTTTATTTGGCAGAGTAACATATTTTATTTTAATTATAATAAATGAAAGCTAGGCCATAGCATATGGCGAATCCGAGTAATTGGAATTGACAAAATTCTAAAATTAAATTCGTGGAAAATTGAACGTTACAGCCTTTCAATTTTCAGGGCTTAATTCGGCGAAGTGGGATTTTGGACAGGTACTTTGGGTTCTGGAATAGAGAAGGAAGACACTGCTACCCGCGGGAGTTATTGGAGGGTTGCTTCTAGATTTTTTAGCGCCTGCTCCCCGGATGCGATTTTAAATTTTAAATTATATTTTCGAAATCGACCTTTAGATGATAGTAGAAAAATTAGTTGAGGCGAGGAGACGGAAGGCGATGCTCAGACACCGGGAATTATGACTGACCCGACGTACTACCTACTTCTATTTTGACGCACTCAAATTACTAAATTTTGATTTTACTCGACTCTAATTATTCACCAACGAAGATATGGCAACGGTAATTTACGGGGGATTTGGCTTTAAAACAATCTTTTAATTTAAATTTATTATTTTTAAAATCTGACTTTATGAGGGGAAGCTAATGGTTACAGATAGAAGACTTGCCTGTATAAGGTATGGAATCCGCTGAGGTCCTGCCCGGATGTTGAACTGAGTTTAGTTATAGATTTTAGATATTCACAGAATTTAAGTTCTAGACTGTGTTGGCTGGTGTGCAAATGAATAATTAAATGGGCGGTAGTCGGCCCGCTCCGCCAACGGCGGAGCGGCCGGTCTCTTCTCGACCGTCTTGCTCGGTCGTTGCCAGCCAAAAAAAAAAGAAGAAAGATCTCTTTTCTAAGTAAAAATATTCTACCTTACTGATTAAAATTGATTAGGGATGTGCGCGACTTGTCGTCTACATACGGTAAGACGTATCCGCTCGGTGTATCGCGTCTATGGCGCGATGGATAAAGTTAACTGATTAATTATTAAAATGATTTAGGTTAAAGTTTGTATACTATAAAAACTAGGCCCTAACATTGCCGGATAGAGACCTAGTCACCGACCCCGGTGACCTACATAAGCAATCAATGTTAAAGATATAATGCTACGAGTGTTGCACACTAACCCCTACTTGCTACGATGCGTAGCCGCTAATACAATAAATATTGGTAACAGTAAGAAAAATAAGAATAAGTACGTAATGGTAATGAAGAAATTTGCCCTGTTTGCAAGGGTTGATACAAATCAAGATATTTTAAAAAAAATATAAAAAAAAAATAAATAACACCTAAACGAGAGAAGATGATTTTTGACAAAGTATTTTTTGATCCCAAAAAGTGCATAAGAGTTTCTTTGACTGCAGTATATGACGCTTATTCATATCAGGATTGGAGTTAAGAAAGTCAGGAACTGAAAATAGGGAAAGAATTCAGCCGTGAAAGATGTCGCCTGTCCGTAACAGGGTTAGCATGATTGACGGGTTGATCTTCTCCTGGGGCGTAGCGCGTGGCGTATCGTCTGGTTGCTGCGTCGCTCTCTCGGTGGGGTCGCTGCTTGGAGATCGACGTATGCGCGTCGTAGGGCCTTGGGTAAGACCACAGCGTGTCTCGTGGTGGTCGATTGATGAGCCGTACCTTGGAATTGCGGAAAAAATAGGCGAGCATTAGTAGGTTGCCTAGTTTTCTGATGTTGTGCCGTGGTGATTTTAATCGAGGCAAACTCGAAGAACATGACAAGTGGGCTGCTGCTTGGCAAATTGCGTCACTTTGCTTGTTTAAAAAAAGTCCGGTGGAAAATTTTTGCAGAGCTTCTACTTGGGACAAAATCGTGGTGCTACACTAGCTGTTTCAAGTCTGTGTGCACGGAAGAAATTCAGATTTTTACACGTCGCTTGTTTGAAAAGTCCGGTGCGTTGTGGCTAGCGGGTGTAATAAGGAAGGTGATTTTCGTGCCTAAATGCCCTGTCCATTTCAGAGAACACTACTTCACTTCACTGGGTACACACTACGCTGATGCTAAAATGGCACTTAAAGCGTCCTTATTTGCATGTTGATGGTAATAGTATATGTGGAGGTTACTTGCGGTCTGGTTTGTGTGGCTTCGCATCCTGGTCCACCTGGTTTAGTGATAATGTTCCTATTGATAGGGAACGCTCCTGCGGTCCTCGCCTAACGGATGTCGTCTATCGTGAATGCCGTCCTGGTTGTCATATAGAGATAGGAAAATGTATCTTTACCTCTAGACTGGAGTAGGTATCCTGGCTTCGGATGTCCATACTGGTTGGCTGGCAGAATTATGGTCCGTGGATTTATGGGCTGGTTTATTCGGTCAGCATTGCCTTCATTATGGTGTTTTGCAGCTTGGCTCGATGTTTGAGGTTTGCTTCCCGCCTTGCCGAATGTCACTGGACACGTCTGGTTAGTTAAGTCCAATTTTCCAAATATTGTCTGGAACGTGAAAAGTCATGCGGCATCATCTCGTTCAATTATCTAGCTCAGTTTTTTTACTGGAATACTAGGATAGGTGGTGAGAGAAGGAGAGGCTCTAATATATGTAACCATGTGTGTGTTATCATATCTTCGCTTTACAATTCAGTTCGAAACTTTGTTTTTATTCTTTAAGAAAATAAATGTATTTTCCGACTTCTTAAATTTCCTATGTGATTGGGGTCAAAAACTGGTGCTTATGTCCTGTCTGTATGCTACATTTTAAGCGGGATAAGAAAGATTGGTACATAACAAAAAAAACTTAAATTATTATAAATTACAAGTATTGTGAGACGCGTAGGTACACAATGTGGTATATTATTAATCCAACAAGGCATTTTAAAATCTATTCAACATATGATATTATTTTTTTAAATTAGGAATATGCAGCTAAACTGTGCTGCCTAACGTGTATACTTACATATTATAATGTAGTAATAAAACAAAAAACAAGAAAATTATTATAAACAGTGGCAGTGCTCATATTGTGCAGCCTTATACATGAAATTCCATGATTGAAAAACAAACAAAAAGAAACAAATAAATTAGAAATGTTGCTACTTTTTGTAGCTACTTTCTTTGAAAAAATTAGAAGAAATAAAGGGGAAGGAAAACAAACTAAACTCTTTTTTTATCTCGGTCTACAAGCATCCATTCCGGCGGGTTATATATTTGATTATATTCAGGCTTTATTAAATGAACGGGTATAACTGATTAATCCAATGGGAAACAGAAAAATTAATTGTTTATTAAAATGGTGAAAGGGGTGTAATAGGTATAGGAGAGCAGGTGCTAAATGTTTCCGGATAATTTATATAAACAAAAGAAATATGAAGGGTTCCGGATTTAAAAAAAATTATAATATATTTTAATTTTAAGTTTTGAAATTATGAAATGCATTTGCAAGAATGGTATTTCGGGTAGCGGTGTTTCCTATTGATTTTGTGCCCTGTTAATTACTGATTGTTTTGATATAGTGTTTTAATATTTGTTTATTTTTTGTATTTATGGTGTGTTTTATAGTGAAATCGGCCTTAACTAACGAAAGCAAGACTACCAACAAATGTCTGCTAATACGTTTATTAAAAAAATAATAATAATATATTTTGCATCAATGTGCAGTGTGTAGAAGCGTTCGAGCTTATTTTATCGAATAATTGTTTATGTAATGTGGAAAGGAGCAATAAAGATTTTAGGCCGGTTCTTTAACTTTGTATTGACCATTTTGACGACTTATCTGAAATATACAGAAGCGAATTACGTAATTTTAATTTGCGTAAAATTCTGGTCGTATTGGTATTCAGGTTTATAATTTTAATAAAATATTGTATATTTGTGTTTTTTTTTTTTTTTTTTTTTAAAATTGAGCGTGTGTGTTTATTGTTGTTTGTGGACGGGGAAGAACGGCAGTGTGGTTTTCTTTACACGAATAACCGGTTCTAGATGTTTATAGACCTCGCGGTCTTTCACTCGTGATGGTATGAAGATAAATTTTAGAGTTCCTCTATGCGTTGTTCCGCAGGCAACTCCCTAACTTCTAGGATTTTTGAGGTCCTTAGTATGTGATGTTTCTATTGCATATAAATTTTGTGAGATGTAATTTTGTAGTCGTAGTGATAAATAATAATATTCAGTATGTTAACATAAATTTTATTCTTTCGCGAGCCTTGCACTCTCCTTACTTACATCGCTTTCAAGCTCTTCCTGTCATACTTTCCTTCCATTCCAAAATTGTCTGTTTCGTACCTATCTTACTATTTGTGACTGTGTGAAAATGCTTTCATGATATGTTTATGATAATATTTTACAATATTTATATCCAATTAAGATCAATATTTTGATATTTTGATGAGTATTTATGGACAAACTAAACTGGGCTGATTATTTATTAAAAAATAACGTTGCGGGAAATCAATGGGGGTTTTTTATCTTACAATGAAGAAATTATGGTATGGAAAATTCCATATCTTGGCAAAAAGCCAAGACCGAACAAAGAGCTTTCTGTAGCTTATGACTAATCTACAACGGTTTTTGAAGGGGTTCCTAGTCGCTACTTAGTACTAACGATCTACTTGCCGCGTGATTGTATGTCAAAAAAAATTATAAAATAATTGATAGAAAAATATAGAAGTATTTTTACAACAGAGCTGAGCATGTAGATTTTAATTCGACGATGACAGTTGATGCATTGAATACCCGGAACATAATAGTTCCTTGCGCTTTTTCACCTTAATGGTAGGATGAACACTAAACCCAGTAAATATATAATAAAAAAAATCCAGAGCTTGTCCGGCGGTGTTTCTCTCGCAAGCGAACGGTTAAGCACCGAACCGTTTTAAAATCGCATATTTGCGTATAAATATAATTAAGGTAGAGAAATATCTTTGTTCTTTGATTTTTGCCGCAACGGCCCATGCAAAGGGAAATGTATTTATTTGTGTTTAAATTGTGTGTAAAAATGCGCTCGATTTTATCTCTATATTATGATTTATCATACCTACTGCCGTGTATGTTGGTCGGTCGGATCTATTTATAAATAATCGCTTAACGCAGGTGTCGTGTAAGTGTGTTTGATTGCATTGACTCGAAATATTGTTTGTTTTTAAATTTGGGAATGAAAATACATTAATGATATTTATTATATTTTTAAGAATTTGGGGCTAAATTTGCCCACATGGTGAGGTACCGAATCCGGCGGCCTTCTTGCCGGATGAGAGTACCTTTCAAAAAAAAAATTTATATTTTATAAATTTTTTTTTTCTATAAACTATTTGTACTTGTGTTAGATTTTTTGTTCTGTAGGTACTTTAGACCGTGTGTTCTGTTGTGTAATGTGTTTTGTGTGTGTGAATTTAGCTTATCTGTTGCGCTTTGTTTTGGATTTTGTATCTTGATAAAGTGCGTTAGGTTGTATACAATTAATTGTTTAATTTGTTTGTCTTATATCAAAGGGAATTATAATTTTGAAACTTTGTTTTTCCTGTTGAATAGCTTATTTTATGCCTTATAGACGCAATAGTTAATACCTTTTTGTGTACCTTGTGCGATTTATATCCGGACTCCGCAGTTTCACGATGGAAACCGTGATGACTCGTTCGACTTTACTTCGGCGACGCCACGCTAGACCATATGTTGTTATAGGGTATTAGTTACTCGCAATGTCTTTAATATGAAAAAGACCCCGCGGTTTTCCGTTCTCGTCGGCTAACTCGTAGGCGACTGGGGATTTTTTTGCAATGACTTTGCACTTTATATACCTAGGGCTGAGTTTGCTACAAAAGAAATCTGCTTTTCTTGACAATGTATGGTTTTTGGCCCAGACCCAATCTCCTGTTTTAAATTCGACGTGTTTTCTTCTAAGGTTGTATCTCGAAGAACTATTTCTGAATGACTCTAACATTCTTTCCTGCACTATGTCATAGGCGTCCGCTAATGACTCTAATCCCTTTGCGAATTCGTGTGGGGTATCGAGTATTATTTTGGCGTTTTTGTCTGGCACGTAGCTTAACATTTTGTGATAACGTCCATCAACTATAGGTTCCCGCCCAAACATTAGGTAAGCTGGGGAGAAGCCTGTCGCTAAGTTTATGTGGCTATTAAGTGCGTTTTGGATTAATAAGAGGTATTTATCCCATTTCCTCTGGTCTTTGCCTGATAAAATCGACAGCGATGTCTCAATTGTCTGATTATATCTTTCGACCATATTTGACTGCGGGGCGTAGACACAGCCGAAAAACAGTCTGGGGATTTTATATTTATCTGCTAACGCCTTAAAGGCCTTAGATCGGAAGTAAGTTGCGTTATCTAGTGTTATGACCGCTGGGGTGCCGAATGCTAGGAATATGGTATTCTCGAGGTGTTTCGTTATGTTCGCGGAGGTGGCTTTTCTCAGGGGAAATAACCAACAGTACTTAGTAAATACATCTACCACGGACAATATATATGTGAATCCCGACAGTGATCTCGTAATAGGCCCTATTAGGTCGATACTTATAGTGTGCATTGGAGTTTTTACGGATTTTGGAGTGGCCATGAATCCCTGGGCTGGTCCCGTTCTTATCTTGTAGGCTTTGCATGTGTCGCATCTTTTCACGTAGGCTTTTACCTCCTTCTGCATGCCGGGCCAATAGAAATACGATTGTAATTTTTTTAATGTTTTAAATATGCCGAAGTGGACCGCGAATTCTCCTTCGTGGATATCTTTTATCGCTGTTAGCCTGTCTGCGAATTTTGGCACGATTTTCCACGGGTTCAGGAGTTTTTCGCCTCTCTTTGGGGCGTGATATCTGTATAATTTTTCGTTCTCAATTTTGTACTCCGGGTATGCGTAGGGGTCGTTTTGTACCGTGTTGTATATGCGAGTGTACCAATCTTCTCGGCGGAAATCTGCTGATAAGGCCATACAAGGTATTCTAGAAAGCGCGTCTGCGACGATGTTCAGGCTTCCTTTCCGATGTATGATTTCCATGTCGAACTGGGATAATAGAGTACTCCAGCGTGCCAATCTTCCTGAAGGGCCCTCCAGTTTCGTAAGCCATTTCAGGCTACTATGGTCCGTTATTACCTTGAAACGGGTGCCTTCTACGTACGTCCTGTAGTGTAAAACTGCTCTCAAGACGGCGAGTAATTCTCTTTCGGTAGTCGAGTAATGGGTTTCCGCTGGGGTAAGACTCTGTGAAAAGTAGGATATGGGGAGGTCCATTTTCTCCTCCTCAGAGTACTGAGTCAGCGCCGCTCCTATCGCGGTGTCGCTAGCGTCGCAGCTTATTGTAAATTCTTTACTGAAGTCTGGACACTTCAAGATCGGAGTAGTTGTCAGCGCGTGTTTCAATGCTATGAAGGATTTTTCCGCCTCCTCTGTCCATACAAAGTTTGATTTTACACCTTTTTTGCCCCCCGTTAATTTGCAGAGTGGAGCGGCGATTTTTGAGTAGTCTTTTACGAATCTACGATAGTATCCGCTCAATCCGAGGAAACTTCTTACGTGCTTTACGCGGTCTGGCCTTGGGAAATTCGTTATGCAAGCTACTTTCCCTTGGTCCGTTCTCAATCCTTGCCTGTCCACAACGTAGCCGAGGTACAGTAATTCGGGCCTGCAGAACTCACATTTTTTAAGGTTGATTGTCAATCCCGCTTCTTTTAGGCTCTCCCTCACACGTAATAAGGTGTCGATGTGTTCGTCATAGGTTGTTGAGGCGATGATGAGGTCGTCTGCATACACGAATACCTTGTTTCCGTATTCGGGGCCGAATATTTGGTCCATGAGGGTGCTTAGGTCTGACGACGCGTTACAGAGTCCGAAGGGCATTCGCAAAAAGGCGAACATACCTTTTCCAGGTATTGCAAATGCGGTCTTGTATATGGAGGCTTCTTCCATCGGGATCTGCCAGAATGCCTTCGATAAGTCAATTGAAGTTAAATAACGAGCATTTCCTAGATTGTCGAGGATTCTCTGCGAGGACACCATGGGGTATCGGTTTTTTGTAGTCACTTCATTTAATTTTCTGGAGTCAAGGCAGACTCTCGGGCTGCCATCCTTTTTGGTCACTACGAGGATTGGATTGCACCATGGAGATTTTATGGGAGTAATCACTCCTAATCTTAGCATGTCGTCAATTTCGTCTTTAATCAGCTTGTCTTTCGCTGGCGATAATTGGTATGGCTTCTGACGAATTGGATCGCCCGTGGTTACGATCTTATGCTCCAATAAGTGCGTCTTTCCGAGACCTTTTTTCTCGAAGGAGATGTCCTCATATAATTTTTTAACGTGCTGTAGTCGTCGTAATTGCTGCGGAGTAAGGTCGTCTACATTCCTGATTTGCTGGCTCGCGGTGTGGTTTAGCTGTGCCAATTGTATGTCGTGGTTCGTGTCGATTGAAATTTTTACGTCGAACTGTTTGATGAAGTCGATCCCCAGGATTACGTCTTTTTTTATTGTGGGGCAGATTAGGAAATTAATTTTCTCGCTTTTTCCTTTGTATTGGACTGGCAATGTCATGTATCCAAGTATATCCTGTTGTGTTCCGTCCGCTGTTGATATGCGGCTCTCTGCGTTTTTTATAGTTTTTCCGAGCTGTATGTAGCGTTCGTGCATTTTCCTGCCTAAAATGCAGACTGCGCAACCGGTGTCCACGAGTGCATTGTACGTTTTTCCTAATATGATTATTTTTGCATGTGGGCGAGTATCGTAGAATTTTGGTTCTGGTGACAGTGTGAAGTTTTCCACGGCTATAGCCCTGTCTATTGCCTGTATCCGTGGCTTCTCCCGTTTTTTGGTTGGGATTGGTGGTATCCTGGCGGTACTCCGTTACATCTTGCGCAAGAACTGGTATATGTGTCCTGTAATTTGCAGTTGAAACACATTGGTTTTGGATATTTCCGGCACTCCTTGTAATCGTGCCCTCGTGTTTCGCACTTCCTACAGTATTTTTGCTGGGAAAATTGTGTTTGTTGAGGTTTTCGGTAATCTTGCGGGCGTTGTTCGTACGGTGTCGAGTTTCCGTATCCGGGTCTTCTGACGAATGGCGGTGGTTTATCATGGCGCGGATGAAATTTGTTGTTTTGTGAAAAGGCTGCTATTTCCTCTTCATCGTGACTGTCGGTGTACGTGGGCTGCTCTTCCATGGCGGCTATTGTGGTCCTGTTCTGGATGCTGCTCGCTACCGTTGGGGTCGGGGCTAGCGCGTACTGCTCGAAGTTTTTCGCTAAATCCAGCAAAGTTCCAATATCGTCCAGTCTTGAAGTTCCCAGGAGTGTGTGGTACAGCGGTAGAACGTTTAATTTCACTATTTCCAGTAGGGTGTCGTCCCGTAATCTTGGTGATAATCTCCTGTTCATAGTATCGATCCGTGTAACGTAGTCGTGCATGGTTTCCCCAGTGAGTTGTTTGGTAATCCTCATCTGATTTTCCAAGCGTGTTTGGTAATTAAGCTGTTCGTATTTATTTATTAACGCTTCTCTTAGGGTTTTCCACGTTTTTACGTATTTTCTGATGCTTCGGAACCAAAGTAAAGGTGGACCTTCCATCAGGTCGGTGAATCCTTGGATAAGTTCTCTTTCTGTGACCCCCCTTGCTTGTACTTTATCCTCTATTTTGTCGATAAATTCCAAGATTGGAGTAGATCCGTCGTATCTTAAATTCCACTTGTAGATGCTTGGGGACGTTCTATGTTTTCCCGCGGCCGAAGATTGAAAAATATCTGAAGTTGTCGCCGTATCTTGCGTTTCCCTGCATATTTTCCTCGTATATGCCTCTTCTTCGCTTTCATTGTCCGAATATTCGATGATCCTTGAGCTGGTGGTCGGTTTCCTGTGCGGAATCGAGTCTTCGATGCCTGACTTGCTTCCTGCCTTAGGTTTTTCCGATGTCTGTTTTTCCGTCTGCTCTGGAATTTGGTGAGTGGTATTTTCCTCGATGAGCCTGCTTGGTGATTGCTGACGAGCTCTTGCAGCGGCCCTTGTTTTCTTGGGTGCCATGATGCTCACTCCGAAATCGTAAAGGTTGTGGAAGTTTACGCCTTGATTTTATTACTATTATTTTTTTTAGAGATTGTAGAACAAGTGAAAATGTTGACCCTAGTGTGTTGATGTAGATTAGTGTGTACCTGATGTAATGTTGTATGAATTTATTAAGTTAAAGACCCATATGCAATAAGGCAATTGGGAAAGGAGATGAGAAAAAAGAAAATTGATGAAGTTAAATGAAGACTAAAAAAAAAAATAAAAAATGAAAAAAAAAAGAATAAAATTAAAAAAAAATTGTAACACCCTGTAGGGTTGTGAATGTTTGCTAAGTATTTATTATAAGTGTGAATAGAAGTACTAATTGCTGATATCTTTCTGCATAAATATCTTAAGGTTCGTTTGTTGTAACAGTATAACTAGATATGTGTCCAACGTGTCGTCGAAGAAGCAAAATCCCCACGTAATCCTTTGCTGATTCCGAAGTCAAATCCCCAAGACACCTTGGTTATTACTTACGCTTATGGCTGAAAGGCTATTGTACATGTAGTATATTATTTAAAAAAATTAAAATGTAAAGCACTTTATAAAGCATGAAAGAAAATATTGTGTTAGTTTTGTAACAACCTGTAAAATAAATTGGCAGTAGGTACGCTGTGTATAGAAAACAATGAAAGAAAAAAAATAAAAATAGTAAAAAGAAAGATTTTTGGGCTGGTTGGGTGGGAAATTTTATGGTGTCCTATATGTCGGACGATATATGATAGAAAAAAAATAAAATATAAAACTGTATATAATGTGATGACAACGGTCAATTAAAAAACTGAATCTTGAAAAAAAATCTATATAAGTTAAGAAGAAAAATATTTAACGGCCCCAGTTGGGCCCAAATTTGTTATTATTTTCATATGAATTTGTAAAAAAAATGATATAAAAGATGGTATGGGCGGGTCGCGGTGGGAAAATACTGTAGTTTATTTTTAAAAAAAATTGCCCCGCGGTGGACGCCAGATTTGTTATGAAACGAAGGAATTTTGATATAAGGTGGGAGAGGACTAAAAGAAGAAGAAGAAGCGATATCAAGTTTAGTGCGCTGCGGCGACGAGATCGAATATTATGATTTACTCACCGCGCCCTCTATCGGTGTACCGACGAGGTACTGCGCCGGCGCGCGTCGATCGCGCCCGCTTGGAGCGCTCGGCCCCGGTCCCGGTCCGCGCTCTTACATAAATCAATGGCTAAATCGTCTAATGAATTTATTGGAAATAATAGCTAGATAATGATATTTAAAAAACGAGAAAATACTATTTGAATCTAGGTACGCTCTAAACCAGCAGATGCTGCTATAATTAAATAATGTACTGCGGTTCTTTTCTCCGCTAAATGATAAAATTAAAATGTATAATTTAAAAAGTTTCTTTTATAAAATTATTCTTTATTTATTCCTTGCCCTGAAACATTACCCTGTCCAGTGCTAGTCGGGTACCTACGAGACTGTTGCTCGCTCTGACCCGGCGGTATTTTTAGGTACCGTCTCGATTTCTTTAATTCGCTAAATAATGATTAATTAACCAAAATGAAAGGTTTATTTGGCAGAGTAACATATTTTATTTTAATTATAATAAATGAAAGCTAGGCCATAGCATATGGCGAATCCGAGTAATTGGAATTGACAAAATTCTAAAATTAAATTCGTGGAAAATTGAACGTTACAGCCTTTCAATTTTCAGGGCTTAATTCGGCGAAGTGGGATTTTGGACAGGTACTTTGGGTTCTGGAATAGAGAAGGAAGACACTGCTACCCGCGGGAGTTATTGGAGGGTTGCTTCTAGATTTTTTAGCGCCTGCTCCCCGGATGCGATTTTAAATTTTAAATTATATTTTCGAAATCGACCTTTAGATGATAGTAGAAAAATTAGTTGAGGCGAGGAGACGGAAGGCGATGCTCAGACACCGGGAATTATGACTGACCCGACGTACTACCTACTTCTATTTTGACGCACTCAAATTACTAAATTTTGATTTTACTTGACTCTAATTATTCACCAACGAAGATATGGCAACGGTAATTTACGGGGGATTTGGCTTTAAAACAATCTTTTAATTTAAATTTATTATTTTTAAAATCTGACTTTATGAGGGGAAGCTAATGGTTACAGATAGAAGACTTGCCTGTATAAGGTATGGAATCCGCTGAGGTCCTGCCCGGATGTTGAACTGAGTTTAGTTATAGATTTTAGATATTCACAGAATTTAAGTTCTAGACTGTGTTGGCTGGTGTGCAAATGAATAATTAAATGGGCGGTAGTCGGCCCGCTCCGCCAACGGCGGAGCGGCCGGTCTCTTCTCGACCGTCTTGCTCGGTCGTTGCCAGCCAAAAAAAAAAGAAGAAAGATCTCTTTTCTAAGTAAAAATATTCTACCTTACTGATTAAAATTGATTAGGGATGTGCGCGACTTGTCGTCTACATACGGTAAGACGTATCCGCTCGGTGTATCGCGTCTATGGCGCGATGGATAAAGTTAACTGATTAATTATTAAAATGATTTAGGTTAAAGTTTGTATACTATAAAAACTAGGCCCTAACAGAATTTATCGCAGACCTGGTCGTCCTATCCCCATCATACCGCTCAAGATCGGGTGGCCGACAGGTCGTTACAAGAATGTCACGACAACAGGCCGACATCCACCCATGATGCTTAGAAGACAGTATTTTATTTTTTATTTATTTATTAAAGGTGAAGCACAAAATATAATTTACTGCAGCATTACAAAAAGAAATGTGTTTGGACCAGTAGCGAAAAATAGAGCACACTGCAGTATCTTGGTCACTGCGTCAACACCGCCTAACTAGGCCTAGGCCTGTACTAAGGCAGGTGTACCAGGAAATATTTTACCTGTGCACACAAAAAAAGTAAAAAATTAACAACAAAACTTAAAAATTAAACATGTTAAAAAAATAAATTAAAATATCATCAAGAAGTATTTGAAATTATAATCATAAAATTATCGAGTAAATAAATAAAAATCGAAATCATAA
Organism: Micropterix aruncella; assembly: GCA_944548615.1. NCBI lineage: Eukaryota > Metazoa > Arthropoda > Insecta > Lepidoptera > Micropterigidae > Micropterix > Micropterix aruncella. Next base: position 33,013,532 of record OX155980.1, read on the forward strand.
TAATAGTAAATAGATAGATAGATACCTACTCAGTAAAATAAAAAAATAAAAATAAAATAAGAATAAAAATAAAAATCATACTAGATAGTCAAATAATTTGTGACTTTTTTCACGGCCTTCATTTATTAGCCACATATGGCTCTGTTTCTTAAAGGAATCTTTAGACTGAATTGTTTTAATTCCATCTTCTAAAAGGTTATATGTCCTGGGGCCCAAACAAAAAAGTATATTTCCATAGTCTTCAGACTCCTTCAGTAATTAGTCAGAGTGCACAATCGATTGGCGTCGCCAAACGGTGCGCGTACCGCATAGTAGCGCGGGGAGGCAATCTTCCGGGGAAAACCAATCCACCAGTCGAGAGGCCTGAGACGCGAGAGACTTGCCAGGAGAAGGCTACTGCATAGGAGTTGAATCATGAGTTGGACCGATCCGAGAAAATAATAGATCTTATGGCCCAAGCTGCAAGAAACCTATCGCTACCGTTCGCGGCGAGATTCGGGGCAATGATGCACAGATGATGTGCTCGTCAGAGAACTGATCGTGTAACAGATCAATCTGCGCAATCCCCGCCATCGGTCGCTCCCTTTCTCAAACGCGTCACTCCGCCCCTCATTTTCCACGGCCTGTCCCGCAGCGTATACTGTTCTTGAAAAAATCCTATGTTTCCTCCCAGTTCTTCCAGAAATCTCCTGAATTCTGTCATGGGCAACTCAGATATATTGCAGGTATTGCTACGCGCATAGAACAGTATAATGCCATGTTCAAGAACATAAAATGCCCAGCATATTGAGGAGTTAGGTGATGTAGGACTTTGTCCCTCCACCTAAATCTGCAGTCTTTATCACTCATTCTACAGCCCATTTGTAAACGGGATACCTAAGCTACCAAGTGGCATGTCCGATCTCTCGTCTCATTTTGGAAAACGTGAATGCACCACGTGCTCTTTGCCAGTACACCCCTTGTCGTCCCGACAAAGTGCGAGACTTTACAAGACGCCCAGTCTAAAACTGCGAGCCCCTGGATAATGAATACTGCGATCAATAAGAGTGATCAATCTCTGGTCTCGGGTTGCAGACGGGTCTATCTTGGTGATGATGCACTAGTGTGTTATGTCGTTGCGGCGTTGCGCCGCGGGCGTTACGTTGCGATGGCGTGGCGTTGCTACATTCGCGGCGCGGGCGCCGCTAGCTCAGGACGGTGAAAATCGCTCACCCCTCGAGCTAGCCGATCTTACGGAGAGCCGTGTTCGATTCGAACGCACAAGGGTGGCCAAGAGGCAAGCCGTGGGGGCACGGTGGACCCGGGCTACCCACCGCTCCCACCCGCGCCGCAGGCCGGTGGACACGAACGCGGTGGTGGTTAAGGCCCCCCATTGCTCTCCCTCCCAGCCTTGGACCGCCGCCCTACGGCGTGGTTCCTGCGCCCCCCTCCCTTAACTCCCCCCACGCTAAGGGGCAGCGGTGTAGTGGACTTTTCGCATGGCTTGACATGTATTTTCCATTCCAAAAGAAGAAACGGACTTTGGCAGTCGAAACGTTTTTGCTACGCTGAGCAACATAAACACCAATCGCAACTAGCCAAGCATCTAGCACTGGAAGATCGGCGTTTCATTTCGGACACGATATTCCTGCATGACATAATTCATACTTGACAGTCCGTACCTGGTTGAAAACACACAACTGCGAGTTCATGTGAGAACCACTCTCCACCCTTCTATTTCATGTACCCCATGTAAACAACAATTACACCAAAAAATACACATTGTTCAAGATTCCTAAAATATTCAACTATATATTTACCAAAACGTCATATTCCTATTTCGTCATAAAGTAGTCAAACAGTTAAAAACATGAAAGGCGCAAAACTTGACAACCTGATAATCTTTAAACTTCTCCCCTTATGCATAATATATTAAGTATTTCATGTAAATATGCAATATAATATAAAACTAACCTACATTTATTTCCTCACATCGAGCACAGAGCAAGTAAGATATCGTGGTTAAAAAACTTGCATCGATGGCTTGTTTTATTAGATCACCACATAGGTATTCAAACAAGCTATTAGGTTATAAATATTAGATACATGGTCCTCGAAGAAGAAGAAGAAGAAGTCACTTTATGTTTCTTTAAAAATTCCCAGTTAGAACGCTGACTTCTTTTTGTACTCATGTAAAGCTTTTCAGGAGCATGGATTTGAAAATATATACGAAATACGAAGACGATAATATAATACATGTATATAAAACATGTATACCGGCGCGGATCAACAGGGGTCAATAGGGGCAGTTGTTTCTCCCTTCCTCTTAGGGAATTTCTCGATCTCCGGGTACGAAGAACTTCCTTATCTGTTTTTCAAAACAGTAACACGAAAAAAAATAGTAAATGTATGAAATTAAAATAAAAAGGTTTTTTGTGCTACAATCTTTATGAGCTTTATAAGGTAGTCAGTCGATTGTGAGAGATTTTGTCGGTGGGTGGGGCAGTTACAAAGTCTAGCGGCAAGTACGTTGGCCCGGTATATTTTCTATGCCTGTATTTAGGTCTATCCCACCTCCTCATTCTACATATTTGATACGGTCCGGCCATTGATTGAGCCATTGCCACAACAAATAGGCAAATTCTTATCTTATGATAAAAAATACATTTCATGTTAAAGTACACAACCGTTAAAAAATTGCGCATATTCCCATTGGCATCCTATTAAATAAAGCATTTTCTTGCCAAATGAAGGTTGAAAGCAAAGGCGGGTTCCCGCTGTCTCCTAGCCCCCTGTTTATCCCTCTTTGAAGACAAAATATTAAGGTAGCCCAATAAAAAGTAGACGATCTGGTCACCGACTAAACAAAATGGCCTCCCTTAAGCGAAGTTTTGGATCCGCGCCTGATGGCATAGTATCATTTCTAAGGTTATTATTTATTTAAGAATTTAAGAATTAATTACTATAAAACATTGATTTGCTTAAAAAAAATAACAGGAAACGGATGGTAAAACCTTAACCTTTTGCTTATTTGTTTCTGTCACCCAACTGGGACTAAACCGTTCTAGGATGGACAGGACTCTAATATTACAATCAAGTTTGCTTGATTGCTTTATTGTTTAAAATGTACAAGTTTTAGTAAAAAGCTAATAACACTAAATTTCCCTAAGATGTGATCTTCAAAATAAATAATATAATAATATTAAAAAATATGCAAAGGTAATATAATAAATAAACGCAATTCCATTATATAATCGGCAATAAACATAATATAAAATTTGATTAAATAATAAAAATAAAGTTATATGTGAGAAAAGAAACAAACAGTCATTAATAAAATATGTTAAGTAATATAAGATTTAATATAAAAATACCTTGTCAAAAAAGAACAATTCATTGTCAAAATAATATATGAATCCAATTAGTGATCCCATAGATAGGCAGAAGAATATCATCTAGTAGCTCTGGAGGTGTTATTTCTTGCAAGCAGTTTTTGTTGCAGCTGAAACAAATAAAAGGAGTTTGAACAACTTGTCTAATTTCGTTACTGAACAATTTCACTGCCTGTGATTTGTAAAAAATATATATCTTACCAGGTTCGGTCAATGGTGTCTGGATCATTCCTTGCAGCGACCAGTCGGCCTTCCCAGTTAATATGTTTGTCTCCACGAACTTTGGCATTTTTCACAACTTTCCTCTTATACTCGACATCGTTGCGCACTCCTTTCTTTTGTTTTGGCACTGATTCATCGCTCATTGTGGCAAATATCGACAAAGATTTAATGAAAAACACGCAGCGAAATGCTCACTTGTGGGAATGAAGGATATACGTCAAATTACACGTCAAAGTGACAGTTATGATAACTGACGTGGTTGCCATATACTTCTTTGCAGAAAGGGCACATATGGGCACCGATGTGCCCTTTCTGCGATAAACTATAATTTGATGCCTTAAACAAACATGGTTAGAGCAGTTCGAGATGTGCCGTTTTTACTCAGACATACAAAGATTAAAATCCAATCAAAAAGTGGAAATCACAAAAAGGTGCTGATGTGCCCTTTCTGCAATTAGTGATTCATATAACAACAAAGTCAAATAATTTTTGGTAGTTAGTTCAAGGTTAAAATATACTCAACATACATGTTTAGAAATATGTTAATATTTGTGCACCTAAGTTTTATTATATCTATTATTTTAACTATTTGATGTATGGTTAGTCTATCATGATTTGATAACCATTTCTTTAATTTATTTTTGAATTCCCTAAATGTCAAATTCATTTTAATTTCCATATTGACCAGATTGTAAAATCTCGGCGCAATGAAAGAGTAATGTATTTGTCCAAATGATGTTTTCATTCTGGGTATTATTAAGCTATTTTCTAAAACTTGTCTCGTTGGTCGCCGGTTCTGAATTATTCCTAAATTTGAGTTATTGTCCAAAAATAGCCTAAAGAGGGAAGTTTTCAGAAAAAGTTGCCTACAATCAAGAACTTTATCTTCCTTATAAAATTTATTATTGGAATGGCGATTTTGGTCTACGTAAAATAATTTTTAATATAAATTTCTGCGCAACTTGCAATGGCTCTAGCAGGGTTTTACCACATCCGCCTCATCCAATTATGCCGTAAGTAGTAAGCAATTCACATAAAGCATAATAAACAGTTTTTAGTGTTTTGGAATCCGGAATATTCCTCAGTTCTTTGAAAACATATCCAAGGATTCGCACCTTCGTAGCCACGTTATGTATATGAGAGTCCCAACGAAGAAAGCAATCTAGAGTGATGCCTAGATATTTCCCTTTGTAGAGGCTGACAGATACAAGACTCTACGCTGACAGTTACAACTATTTTACTTATCTTTGAAGTGTTAATTTTTTTCTTAGCCTACTCTTTCTAGATTGTCATGTATCAAAGTTGCACCAAAGATGTAATACAGAGAAAATGTAGTAATTTCGTTAACTTCATTATTGAAATCATTAGCCAGCTATTTTTATTTATTTATTTATTTAAAGAAAAAAGCATTTTATTGAAATGCAATACATTATTACGTCATCACTAGAGGCTCCATTGTAAACAGTAGCAAAAAAGAGAGTACCACAGCCCAGTATATCTTCAGATCAACGCCGTTTAACTAGGCCTACTAGGCCCGTACTAAGGCAAGCTTACCAAGTAAACAAAAGCTTGTGCATACTTCAAACTACATAATTTTAAAAATAAAATTAGGTGTCTAATATTATTAAAAAACAACTAATGATAATAAATAAGGTAGGTACAAATTAATCATTAATCTAAATACTAGGTCATTGATATGTCAATGCGTCGTCAGTTTAAGTCAGTGTGAATAATATTTTTAAAATACCCATCATAAAATACATACTAAAATAAATAGTAAAGGGATTTCAATACCACGTGATTTTTTTTTTATAATTAGGAATAGAAAAATAACATTGCAATAAATAATCAAATTAAAATAATTATGGATGGAAAAACAGCATTGCAATAAATGCCATTATATTATTATATTTATACCGAAATGCATGGACCGTCAAAGGACGATCGCCTCCACACGTTTAAATACCTCTCGCTCATAATTCTTGATTAAAAATACATAATGAACGCAGGACGGAAAGCATTTTTGTAATGTATTTTTGAGGGTTGTCGGTATACACGTTTTTACTTTTAGCTGCTAGCTAAAAGGTTTAATTAAGCGAGAATGAAATAGTGAATTAAAATCGGTATATAAATGCTCCCCAAAACGTAAAATAGGTATGTTTTCTATATGCTACCTGGCCATATTATTAGGCGAACTGTGCATTTCGGTACTGATCTACATTTTTCTGATTTACACTTATGATAATTTACACTTTCCTGTAGCTTTCTCTGTTAACTGATTTCTCTGTAACCTGTTCTGTCAAATCCCCATTTGTTGCAGTATCGGAAAGACTTCAAAGGAAAGGTGGGCTTTGAGGGTGTAGTTTAAAATGCCCGAGAATAGGAAGAAGAAACCACCGGAAGCATAAATGTTTTTAAATAACGTACAAACTCAATCTGATGAACTCGTTCATCATGAAGAAAGCCCAACAAAAGTGGACTTAAGGCGCCCATGTGGAACAACCAAAAATAATAGAGGAAGAGGCAGTGACAAATAAACTTACAGATCAGACAGTATTTTGGGCATAGAATGCTGGGAGTCAGCAGGACAGACTCCGGAACACCTGGCGCTGGCGTATATGAAAGGTGTAATTTTAATTAGTATCCCTAAAGTGTTTTGGAAAAGCTCAAAATTTATCAGTAGACAGTAGATGCAATACAATACTGGAATAAAATGGCCAGACTGCCTAACAATATAATGCGTGGCGTCAGCATTATTCCATACATGTCACAAAAATGAAGTCCATTGTATTGCGAGGCACATTAGACCGATGCGTAATAGTTACCGACAACTATGTACAGGCGTATTTGCAGTGATAGCATCATGACATTTTATTCTCACATAGGTAAGCAAGAATAATGATAAGAAAATTCTTTTCTAATTTCGTTATCGTGTCTATGTAAGTCTCCTTCGCAGCTTTTGCCTCTTTACGGAGCGTTAGATAAAATGACAAATTGCTATAGCTTTATAAATAAGATAAAAACGAATTTGCCGCGTGAAGTTTGTAACACCAGACGCTTCGGCGATGTTGCAATCGCCGTTGTCCAGGGTAGACTAAAGTGCTGCCAATCATCATCTGCGGGTAGGCAGAGTTTAGTCTACCCTGAACAACGACTGTTGCAACATCGCCAAAACGTCGGGTCTTACAAACATCACGTAATAAATTCCTTTTTTTTTATTGACAAAGTCAAACGAGCGCGATAGTCTTCGATTTCATGCCATAGCTTTGCCGATTTTAAGACATCGATTAAGATTTCTAAAGGAAGAGTTCCCAAAATACATGTATGTGCATGCTCGAAGGTAATCTAAGGATGTAACTGTTATAAAAAAATGCTTTAATATCGATATCGACTACAAATTTTTATTTTATAAAAATGTTATTGCTCTCAAATACTATTACACGAAATAGATGACATGTCATATAAAAAAACACATAATAGGTAACTCTCAATTAAATCTTTATCAGTGCCAATTTTACATTGATATTCGTCCACTACAAATTTATAACCATACAATGCGATAACTATGTCGCTTTAGGCATCGCCCTATTGTGCAACGGGGATGGTGCGTGCGTCTGTGTGTATCGTTGCAACGAGTGACGCAGACGGATACCTAGGATGGTTGGTTATTCAAAAGAACCGCTCGTTGTTAACGGATTATGAGAAATGCAGAATCATTTTATTATTCTCAAGAATAAGATACCGATGAATATTTTTAGGCTGTATATATACGAGTATAGTACGAAAACGTTTATTTTCCCAATAATAACCTATAAAAAGGTTATTATTTTTATATAATATATCGATTACTGGTTCTCCTGATGGATATTTTTTGGTATAGGCGATAGCTGGTTAGCCTGATGAAATTTAATCGGTTCTCGGATTAATGGCTCGACTTTGTTATCCTCAAAAGCTATAAGATGACATTTCTCTGCAATGCTGGTTATAAGCCGTTATAAGCCTGGTTGCCGATTATAAGCAATGCTGGTTATAAGCCGTTATAAGCTGGTTATAAGCCACTCCCAATTTTCCCTACTCTGCTGGTCCTTTGTCTTCACAGGCAATGACGCAATATCTTACCTTATAACTTTAGTAATATTATATACAGGTGGAGCATTGAAAAGTTAATTTTTAATTGAAAAATATCTATTGGAATTTGAGGTAAGAGGGAAGGGGGGGGGGGGGGAGAGGGAGAGGATAATCTGGTTTTCAAGCGCAGATCTTACACTTTTAGTAACAATGAGCAGTGTTGCCAGATTAGTCAGTATAATGCCGGGAATCTCCTTGGTGACTCCCTATAATACGACACCCCCCCTTATGATTACATTTATATCGCAGTTTGTATAAACATACTGTTTTTGGTAAGTAGGTTTGATCCACCGATATCGGTTACAAATGTCATGAAACCCAAATGTATTGTATAGTAGCTGTTGCCCGTGGCTTCGCTTCGCGTAAAGTACCGAATCGATTTGTTAATTTATTAAGGGTGGCGTTTATTTGCCTTTATACAAGCTTTTATTTACCTTGGACTGTTGTCAGTACGTTTGTTTAGGTCAAATCTTGCAAGCAGAATTAAAAACACTTCTTCTTATCCTATGAAGTTGAAATTTAAATCTTGGTTCAGTTCCAATAACAATGCATTTTTATGGTAAGCCAGAACTGATTCCGCACCCTGTATTGGCTCCCGACGAGGGGACTCCTCAACGGTCAACAGCACAGACACAAAATTTTGTATACACATTCAATTATCCATAAGCTTCATCATGACATGGCTGCTGAGCCCAGGGTTGGCTTCCGACGAGGGGACTCTTCAACGGTCAACAACACAGTTACGAAATTTTGAAGGTTCCCCATGACATAACTGCTGCACCCAAGGTTATCTTGGGACAGAGCATTTTTATAAAAGCTTGTTTTTAAAAATGTATTTTTACTATTAACTTATTAGTTGATACCTTTAGATATATAGTGCAAGATGTCCCTCCTCAGATGCACGCTACCTTTTTCGTAGACGTACGTGTCTTGTTCCTCGCCACGCGTTACTAACTTCACCACTATTACTATACCACCTAAACAATTACAGTAAATGGCTAATTTTATCTTAACACCCATGATAATGGTTTTTTGTGATAAGGATACTTATTTCTTATTTTTCTTACTTTTTTGAGCCATAAAAGTAGTTTTTGCAGCTTAAATATAAATGTTACACATTCTATACATGCTGACGTCGACTGTTTTATAGGTTATTGTCATATATTGTTTTCACATATATCAAACCGTTTCTTCAGCGCACGCCGATAAACAATTCACCAGCTCATTTTTTCCGACTTGATTTACAAATATCGTGATTTCTTATTGAAAACCAATATCTATCAGAGTAAAATATAGCCTTTGTAGCACTTCTGGATAATGGAGCTTTCTATTAGTGAAAGAATTTTTTAAATCGGATAAGTAGTTTCGGAGATTACCCCCTACATACAAACTTACAAACTTACAAACATATGTACATACTTACAAACATTACTTCTTTATAATATTACCTGTAAATTTACTCATACTTTTACTGTTAGGTCTCACATAGAAATTGGCCCTAAATATTTCTCACGGTCAAATGACCGCTGAGGCTAGACTAGACGTTTAATCAGATTTAACAAAAGAAAATATAAATGAATCGCATATATTTTATTACCAAAAGCTATAAAGTCAGATTTTTATGCGATTTTTTAATACACACTTTTTTGACCACTCAATATTTTTTAATAAAACACTTATTTGACCGCTCATGGTACGTTTAGTGTTAACACCATTTCCAGATTGAAGTCTGTCTGTGTGTCTCTATTCCTCCATGATAGCGCCCAAACGCTCATTGGGAAGCAATTGAGTTGAAATTTGGCATGCAGGCATCATTTGGAGATAGTATAAAGAGTTGAAAAGTTTATGGTTGAAATCGGTCCACCAGGGGTCCACCAGGGGGCGCACTAGTCAAAATTTTGAATCTCGAAATATTGGACTTAAAAAAATAAATTTAGTACACTTGGGGCCACTTCAAATATTAACGCCGAGCCATACGAGGCTAGTCGAGAAACGAAACGCACCACCCGAGGCCTTTGTGTAACGTAACCCAAAGGGGTTCGTCAGCAAACCGTGAGAGGACGCTCATCGATTTCATATATGAAATTAATATTCAGAGGAAATCAGTCTTTGGCTACTTGCTGGGAAAGTCTAGGGTTGACACATACGTTTTTTAAAAATTTGCCATAGCTTTATTCACGTCGCGTCTAAGAGTTTAAAATAACGACGAGTCTATCTTTTCAACATAGTGTTGTTTTTTTATAAACGTAATATAGCTTTAGCAGTGGCGTAACTAAGCCGATGCAGCCGGTGCGGCGCACCGGGTCCCACGATGGTTTGGGGGCCCAAATGAAGCTTCAGTCTACGATTGACATTGCATTTAACTCTGCTAGGAAGCTATGAAAGCCGAAAAAATGGAAGGTTAAAAACTGATCGATGATTTTGCAGAGTATAGTTAAGTAGTTTAACTAACAATAAAGCGCCGTATTATTATAGGAACAATTTTTTTGAACGTATACAGAAATTATATACCATTATGAATGTAAATAAGTAGAAGGAGGGGCCTTTTGTTCAATTTTGCACCGGGCCCTGTGAGCCTTAGATGTTGATTTTTACAAATTTTTAATCTACATCTTTATTCATTTTAAACGGTTTATAAAATAGGAGGAAGATCAGTACTTAATTGCACGGTGCACTAGAAGGATGGAATCGTATGCGTGCATCGCGCGGGTACACTTCGGTACTATTTAGAAATATGATTTATTATCGGATTCGCCATTAAGCAAGTGCGAAAAAATACACTGCTTTTATAGAATAGGCAATTTTAAATCACTGATTGACCACTCAAGTATTTGTAAAGGTATGAAAATAGAAACTATTAGTAAGATAAAACGCACAAACACTTTTTAACACGCCGCGCTCTGATCGGTTTGTGTAAGGCAGCTCTAGCCAAGTCATCCATACCACGAATAAAACTAACTGTCGAAAGAATTTTTCTAGTCGGATAATTCGTTTAAAACTTACTGCCCTTTAACTTAGCTTAAATATTGTAAGGTAAGAACGTACAGTTCGATTTCAAAGACTCTTTTGATAATCTGTTTTTCCTATTAATTTGGACAGTTAATAAAAAGTTAACCACCGTCAGTTATCCATATGTATGACAGCTCTATTGTTTATTTCAGGTACGGGGCCCTGAAGTTTATTGGTTCTTTCCATTGATGAATAAGAAGATTGACAATAATAAAAATGACATTGGTTAATGCATTCTTGAGTTATGGCCTCTTGAGTCCGATTTCAAATATTTCTTCGGAAATCGGTTTTTCTTTGTAATTCGGGGAACCAGCAATTAATTAGTGACCGTACTTTTAAAATGAAAATTTTCAGTCGTCCGTGAGTATGTCAATGGCTGTTCCCTGAGTTGGCTTATAGACGGCCTCATAACCTAAATAGCTCTTTCCATTGATAAATAATATTGGCGAGAGAATTTTCTAAATTGGACAAAGCGTTCTTGATATATCGAAGATATAACAAAAGAGCTCTTTCCGTCTGAAATACAGATTTCTTAATTTTTCTAAATCTAAATGTTCTAAAACTCTACTTCTAATTGTTCTAAATGCCGGACTTTTTGCCCTAGCCTTGAGCGTGGGTCGGTCTGGCGCTAGCGTAATAATTTTTACGCATTTCTATATTAAACGATATTATGTGCCTACAATTGATTTCGCAGGCCGTATTGGATATCTTCAACTCCTAATAAAATCCCAATTTTACACAGAAAATATTAATACGTATTTCAAAAGACTGATAAAAATGGTTAACGTAACAAAGTCATACCAAACATTAGATGGTATAAACAAAATAATAGGTATAAGAAATTACAAATGTTTGAACTATAAACGTTACATAACTAGTTATATAAAAGACTAAAAATTTCATGTGATTATAGTTTTCTATAATAATCTTCACATTTAATAACTATAATAATTTTCAATTTCCGATTTATAAAATAGCATATCCCAGTATCAATTTATAAGTCAATAAATTGATAAATCCTTCAAATGGATTGAAAGTACTTCAAAATTCATTAGTTTTTCAGTAAAATTTACCTCTTTTTTTTTACTAAAAAAATCCAACTTACCCAAAAAATCACTAAAAGTTTTTTTCCGAATCTCAGTAAAAAAGTGTACATTTTTAAAAGTTTATTTCCATTTTGTTTAGAGTATTCTTCTTAGACTCAGAGATTAAAGAAATATCACTCATCGTACATCTCTACAGCGATTAATGAATTATTCAATACGTAAAATATATTACGCTTTAAATTTTGGTTTACATCGTACCTTCACCCTTGGCTGACTATATTTTAAAGCGATGACATCATTTGTGAAAATGTCATTGGGACCAACACCCTTTTGTGTTAAATGTGATGTCGTGTGATAAAAACGGGACTTCAAAATGAGACCCTGAACTATTATTGAATAGTTCAAGATCAATTAAGTGATTTTTCACATCAATGGACCTAACCTAGCTATGTCTCACTGCTTACATTGCATAGCATCGGTGGGCGTCGCATTAATTCCCGTCCCTCTAATCTCATCACTCGGGGCAAACCCCCCCAGCCCCCCCCCCCCCATTCCTTGATTTGGATATCAAGGTTTTTAGTTTCTAGCATATCTTGTTATTTCGCAACGAATGGAGCGGCGCGAAGTAAAGAAGAGACGATGCCGCCCTTGCCACGCCGCCGTCTCGACGTCGGACTGCCGCCATTTTTTATTTCCTTCCGGCCTTCGGCGAGCGTCCAAAACGAAATTGCTTCTACTGCTTTATGGTCCCATTTTATGGCCGCATTTAGATTGAGCAACGCCGGTTTTTGCAGTCCCTTACCGGGCGGCCCGGGCGCTCGTTCTCTCCTCCGCGCCACAGAATGAGAAATTTCCCATTACAGAAGCGACACGCACACTTTCGCAGCCCGAAGTGGACGACGATTGTTCAATTATTGATCCTTCGTTGAAGTTTGAGATTTGCTGCCCAAGACTGCCAATTAGTTATGTTTCTTATGAGCCGGGTCCATAACCCGGTAGGTATTGATTGTTGCACCCGTAGATACGGTCTATTTTCATGTTGACAGTGGATAGTTCGATCGAACAATATAGGTATATTCAAATTTTATGATGATTAGGTTTTAATATTGAATTGATTACCAAAAATTGATAAATATTTGTTTATATTTATTGTGAAATAGCTTTATTATAAAAATTGTTAAATATTTGTTTATATTACAATATATTCTTTATACGAATTTATAAATACGAATTTTTAATACGAATTTTCTAAATACGAATTTATTGTAAAAATTGTTAAATATTTGTTTATATTACAATATATTCTATTTATTTTGATTAGTTATTATCATATATAATTTTATATTACTTCTCATATACTTTTCGAGATACTTTTTTCTTCATTTTCTTTCTCTTTCTCTTTTGTTTTTTTTTTTTTCATAACTTTTAAGCTATTGCATAGCTTTTATCGCGGGCCTAGCTAGGCCAGCGTGGCGACCGAATGAAGAAATTTCTTAACGAAAATTAATGATTTTAAACTGATAATTACGTCTAAACGAGTACTGCTTAAGATTCGAAAAAAATATATTTTAAACAAGAACGTTTTCCTAATATTCTTAGCTTTGAATATTTTAGATTTTGTTTATATTACATAGTGTAATTAATTTGTGAAATTAGGTCTAACCGAACACAAAAACGACTACTACGCAAATACTACCTGGCGTATTATTATGAAACCTGCAACATTTTAAAAATACTTTAATTATCTATCTTTTTATCTACGAACTTTTTCGAATAATCCTTTTTTTTTGCTTTATCGAATAAAAAAATCGTGCGCGGCGCTGATTCGCAAATGATTTGGAATAATTTCAACGTTTTCCGATAGAGCGCAGTTATCTGATATCAGAAAAAAATAAAATAAATAAATAATTATAATTGCATAAGTTGTTAAAAATGCTATGCAATAGCTTTACCGCGGCAGTCCCCGAGTGCCACACGTATTTTTTTTATTTCTTTTAGTTGGCACGAGGCATTGGCTCTACCTGATATATATCGTTTTATCATCGACCGAAAGCAGGAACTATCGGGAAAGGGATCATCTATATACTAATATAACAATGCTAGGTTATAAACGACTTTGAAATGTGGTGGTTTGGAAATGTGTGGATGTTTCGGCCCGGAATAGGAAAGTCTTACTCAAGGTATATTTGTGTCCAATGATTACGGAACACGGCGATGTTCGATAGGGCTAGGAGGTAAAATCAGTTGTGTCGCTTCTAGACAAGCAGATTCCTGCATCATTAGTCGTATGCGTACCGTGCTATTCTATGTTCACGCGTTTCGCGACCGGCTCGAACGGCACCAACCGACATAGCCTGAATGGCGGTTATTTCCAAATACAGGAATACTGACTAATACAGGGTAAATTTCTTCTTCTTCGGGCATACTGAAGACCAGGAAACATAACAGGATTTTACTTTATTTTCCACACCGCAGTTGGTACGCCGCGACCACAGAGTACTGCCACAGTATACCACAGACAATAGCTTCCCTTAGAACAAAGTCTCTTAGATCAAAGCGAATACCTCACGAGTCATAAGGGCTCGGATATGGTCGCCAGATGTTTTGCTAATCGGCATACGCAGATACCCGAATGCTCGAAATGTCGCCAGCCTTTACCTGCTCGTAATGTTAACCGTTCGTATTCGTCGGGACGTACCCCTCTGCCCAAATTCCTCGCACCCTCTTCCGGCATTGCTCTGTAGCTCAACAGTAAAGCTACTGGTTGGTATACTGTGCTACTGCGATGTTCCATGTCTAATCTAGAACTATATCCAGCGAGTCCGTGTTACAACATCGAGTGCGTTCTCTTTCGAATAGTCCGGCAAAAAAGAGAGACGTTCAAGTTTTAAGTATATAATGATGCAAAAATAATAATGGGCACATTTAAGCGAATCTATTTCAGAAGACGTCCGCTATTACGAATTGCCACTCCGTTGATGTGCGACCTTCATTTTTAAAATGATATCGGCCAATCCGAGACCGCGAACCCTTCTATTTATAGCTCAATATATCATCGATTGCCTGAATAGAGTATATCCATGTGCTGTGCCAGAACTGAGGATATCGTTCTTCAGTCAGCACTACGCTTCTGGTCGGTGCTGAGAAATCAGCTGCCACTTCCAATCAACAAGGAAGTTTCTTCCAAGGGAAGTTTCAACACGAGTTGGGAAATATCTATTGACATGGACACCCCCTTTGTTTATGAATTAGGTCCTTACTCAGCACAACAAATCTGTTCTCTGTTCTGAGAGTCCTTACCTAAAAAGGTGTCATTCTATGAAGGAAATTTAAGACCTAGAAGTTTGTATGAAAAATATGTATAATAATAATAATAATAATAATGCTTTATTTAAGAGAAAGTAGTACAAAAATTATGTCTTAAAAACTACCCAACTAGGTTAATGCCCGTTCAAGGGTAGATTCTTTTCTTTTAAATTAAGATGCGCACGTAATTTTATACTGCAATTATAGAACTATGGTAATATTTTACTTGTTTATATAATTTTTAACATTATACATATAATATTCTCATTTATACATAAATATATACATTTACCTACTTGTATTATTTACATACCTACTATTATTATTTACATACATTTGCATTTACGTACATGTATTTATTAGTAATATATAATTGATTAAATTGATAACGTCGTTTTAAACGAGGATATGTGTAATAATTTCAGCTACCTTTTCCCTGCCGGTCTCAAACAGCCACAAAGTAAGTTTTCCCTTTTTCATATGTAAGCTTTTGCATTTTTTTAACTTATCCTGAAAGTAATTGTGGAGTTTAGGAGCTACACAACTAAAGTGCCTTTGCGCAAATTTAGTTTTGGTTTTTAAGCTATTGCATAGCTTTTATCGCGGGCCTAGGCCAGCGCGGCGACCGAATGAAGAAATTTCTTAACGAAAATTAATTATTTTAAACTGATAATTACGTCTAAACGAG
The DNA here is from genome assembly GCA_944548615.1 of Micropterix aruncella. NCBI lineage: Eukaryota > Metazoa > Arthropoda > Insecta > Lepidoptera > Micropterigidae > Micropterix > Micropterix aruncella. The sequence goes on from OX155980.1 coordinate 33,029,302, forward strand.
TACTGCTTACAATTCGAAAAAAATATATGTTAAACAAAAACATTTTCCTAATATTCTTAGCTTTCAATATTTTGGATTTTGTTTATATTACATAGTGTAATAATTTGTGAAATTAGGTCTAACCGAACACAAAAACGACTACTACGCAAATACTATCTGGCGTATTATTATGAAACCTGTACCATTTTAAAGATAATTTAATTATCTATCTTTTTATCTACGATTTTTTTCGAAAAATCCGGTTTTTTTGGTTTATCGAATAAAAAATTCGTGCGCGGCGCTCTATCGGAAGACGCTTAAATTATTCCGAATCATTTGCTTCCGCAGCCACAAATGATTCGGAATAATTTCAACGTTCTCCGATAGAGCGCAGTTATCTGATATCAGAAAAAATAAAATAAATAAATAAATATAATTGCATAAGTTGTTAAAAATGCTATGCAATAGCTTTACCGCGGCAGTCCCCGAGTGCCACACGTTTTTTTTTAATTAGGTGTTTTTCTGACGCGCAACCTCTAGTTAGAATCTTGTGGTCAGTGATGTTGTGTGTGTGCGGATTGTTGAGATAATAAAGTAGGGTTACTTTTGCATAAATCTGTCTAACGTCCAAAAGTCTCAGCTCTTTTAGTAGTTCGTTGGTTGGATATCGATGTGGCTTTCTGGACATAACCCTCAGGAGAGCTTTTTGCGCTTTAACAAGCGGATCTAACGCCGAATCTGTAGAAACCCCCCATCCTAATATTCCATATGCAATCGTGCTGTGGGCTAGCGCGTAGTAGACTTTAATGAGGCTTCTTAAAGGTAGAACATTTCTAAGGGCCTTAAATGCAAAAATCAGCTTCCTGATTTTACCCGCAGTAATAAGTACGTGAGGATCCCACTTTAGGTTATTGTCAAAGGTTATGCCTAGGTATTTCACGTGATATTTGTGTTTAATAATTTGGCAGTTACAGCGTGTGCTTGTTAAAGGAGTGTTCTGAAATGATTTGCATATATGACTCTTGATTCCTGTGTGTGCGAAATCCTTTTTGTCAGTGATCGTAAAGGTCATATAATTTGTTTTATCACTATTTAGTGTTAGAAGATTGTTTTTTAGCCAAAGATTTATATTTGCGAGACCCTTTTCAACATTTTTATATACACTTGGCCATGTGTTATTCCGGAAGATTAATGCAGTATCATCAGCATACAAGATTGCTTTCCCTCCATCTAATGCCACATTTGTTAGATCGTTAATATAGATTATAAATAAAATTGGGCCTAGGACACTCCCTTGAGGTACCCTATAACTGATAATCCTGTCATCGCTAACAATCCCGTTAAGCTTTGTAACTTGCGTTCTTTCACAAAGGTAGTCTGTAAACTATTTCAGGGCAATACCACAGACCCCACATTTTTGTAACTTTTTTAGTAATATAGCATGCGATACCGTGTCAAATGCTTTACAAAAGTCTAGAAAAACGACAAGACATTTATCACCCTCATCAAGAGTCTTCACTATATTCTGGGTCAGAAAAACAATGCCGTCTTAGGTGGATTTAACCGACCGGAAACCATATTGAGTGGAAGCTAATAAGTTGTGCTTGTTTAAGAAGCTCATTAAAAGGGATTTGATCTTAAGTTCGAGTATTTTTGAAAGTGTATTTAGCAAACTAATTGGTCTATAGCAATTTACTTCATTAATCTCCCCACCTTTAAAGATAGGGTTAACCACCGCTTTCTTTAGACACTGAGGAAAAACCCCAGTAGATATACTTAGATTTGTAATAAAAGTTAGAGGTAACAATAAAGTCTCGCTGCACTCTTTGAAAATTTTAGAAGAAATACCGTCATCGCCGGTTGATTTTTTATCTTTTAGGTTTTTTTTTATACTTTTTATTTCTTCGGGGTCCGTTGGTTTTAGGAAAAGGGTTTCTGTTGGCGTATTTGCAACACATGCTTCAAGATAAAGTTTAATTTCAGTCGTATTTAACAATTCTAGAGTTTTTTCTGCCATTTTCGGTCCTATATTGGAGAAGTAATCATTAAAGTAGTCCGCAATATGTTTTTTGTTATGCTTATTTATTGACACTATCTGTCCATTAATATTGACTTCTTGCAGCTCTGATGGTTTAGACTTTTTCCTATAAGTCAAATCATTTATTAACTGCCATGTTTATTTTGAGTTACCAGCATTTTCCTCAAATTCCTTTTTGTAGTACATTTCTTTAGTTCTATTTATTATGTTTTTGCAAAGATTTCTATATTTCAGATATTCATGCTTCAATATGCTATTGCCGAGATTTAATTTGACTTTGTTATGAAGTTTGTCTCTGCGTTTAATACTTCTTAGGAGCCCTGGGGTAATCCATGGTTTAAGTTTTCTCTGACAATGGGGCACGAGTTTTTCTTTTGTATTTTTGTTGACCAATTTTTTTATTGTATTTACGAAAAATTCAGTTGCTTCATTTGAATCAGATATTCTAAATAATGGATTCCAGTCAATGTCTGTAATATCTGCGTATAAACTGTCATAATTTGTAACTAAAATCTGACTACTAATTATGTTTTGACTTTGAAAATCTGTTTTAGTTAACAAAATAGTTGGAAGGTGGTCAGTTAGCTCACTGAGACATATTATGCCTAATGAATTATTTTTAGTCGAAGTAAAAAAGTGGTCGAGACATGACAGCTGTCGTGTAGGCATGTTTATTAAGGATATCATTCCAAATTCTGCAAGCATGCAGAGATATTCATTGACTAGATTATTTTGATCGAGAATATTAATATTTATATCTCCTCCAAGAATATAGTCAAGGCCTTTGGAGGTTTCTAGAGCATCCGCAAGGGACGCAATAAATGGTTTTATAGGATTTGTAGGGGATCTATAAATGGCAAATATTGTATTTTTATCATTTAAAGTAGCCTTCAGACAATTTGCTGTGGTTATTTTTATTTCTTCAATTTTAACATTGTTTTTCTTATTCGAAAAAATGACGACGCCATCGTTTTGATTTTGATTTTGTAGAGTGTAATGCGTATCATAATTATCAAGTTGTTGAGTGGGAATATTTTTCTTTATCCAGCATTCCGTCAGGAACTCGGTATCAAGCAAAGTTAGTAGTATGATTAGTTTATCAAAATTTTTGTTGATACTTCTAATATAAAGGTTAAGTATTTTAATACCTTGGTCTTGCAATACCTTTTAGCATTCCCAGGTGGGTAGCTGCAGCGTCGCTGGGGAGTAAGATATTAGATATTCATCGAGGTTAGCCGCGCCTGTAGCAGCAATAAGCGTTGTTAGTTAGAGCGAGTTTTGTCTGTCTTTTGAGACTTTGCAAGACTTTATCCGCAATATTGGTAGCGTATATCATTGTAAAATTATCGGATTTGAAAATAAACAGAGTACAGTACTGGAAAATAATAGTCAGTATTACTAAAAATAATAAACATACATAGAGGTTATAATAATTACAAACAATAGTCAGCATTAAAGTTCCTGAATAGTATAAACACAATAAGAATACTACGAAGTCGCCATTTCGGCAGATAATCGTAAAAATTATGTTTACTAAATATACTAAGAATAATAAACATACACATAGTTTGCCATAAGGGCAAAAGTTAGTAAACATTAAAATTAATAAATAAAATAAACATAATAGACATACAGGTAGGTTACAATATTGTATTAAGTAATAGTAATATTGACCTCTATTATTTCTGAAGTTTTGGAATTTTAATGGGATTGTGTTAAATACTCTGCTGTAAAAGATTCGCGGAAATGAATCACTGAATGATTTATTTATTTATTTATTTATTTATTTAAAGGCATTTTTCCTGCCTCATCGTATTGGGCTTTTCCTCCCCGTAAAAATGTCCATATTCCTGAAAAAGGAAGTCTGTTGATTAGGACTTGGCAAGTAAGTAGTTAATAAAACTATTTAGTCACAACTCCTGTAACAGTTTGCTGTGAAATATGTGGTAAAGTTATGACGTTCAGAAGCAGTAGCGAAGAGCTATTGACCAGGTTCAGTTCTTTAACCACAAGCTTCTTTATCATTTTTTACTGTCTTTGATATTAGGTACATATTTGCGTAAAAAAATTATTTTAATTTTGGAAGTATGTAGTTTATAATCAATTGTATTGGTATTCTCCTTAGAACAGGCTCTGCCTAGTTAGGAGCAACACAATCTATGTTAAGTGCTAACGGTGTATTTTTTTGTGGACCAATAAAAATAAAAAAATTAATTATTTTTTTTGTGCCACACTGCAAGAAGCTGTAATGGTTAACTTCCCTATAGGCTATTTAAAAATAATGCGAATTTTCAACTTTTTCACGATTGCACACACGAAGATATACGAGCATTTAGAGCAATAACAAACGAAATAAATACGAATGAATTTAAAGAAAAAATTGGAAAACAAATAAAAATGGAATAACCATTTCAATTTATTGGAATTCGGAATTCCATCTCAGACCCAATTTATCCAAGTTCTAGGTGGCCAGTGTGAAAAAACGGCAATTGCATAGGCCAATTTAACGCACTCGCTCGTTTAACGCGCATAAATACCCATATTTGATTAGAGCGGGAAGGCACTAATAACATTTTATTCTTATATTAACAGGGATAACAGGAACATAAACTTGTTCCCCGTTTCTGTTGCTATGAATGTCAATGCTCAATTGCTGTGGCACCAAAAGCAATAAAATTATCTAGCCTTTTTGAGTCTATATTGGTACAGGCTTCGGTCTAGCTAGACTAACATGTTTAACCAAAAACTTTTAAAGGTATTTTTCTACAAAACTGCAAAATATGAAACATTAAAATATACTAAAAGGTAGGGTTTCCGTTTCAATTCTAAAAATGTTGGACACTAATTAAATACACATTTTTTTATAAATACAAGTTCTTTTATAAGCCTATTATGTATGTAGTAAGCTTTGTAATATCGGCGCTTGAACGATTTTCAATGTTCGTAACTGAAAAAGTAAGGACATTTTTAATCGAAGTTGCATATCAATGTGACGAATGAAAAACCAAAATGTAGTCAAAAGGCCTACCCACCGCCAGCTACCGTAATGTCGCCGATAGCACAGTTGCTCTCGTTATACTGCGTCAATAGTTAAAACCACAGTATACTGTGGTGAGAACAGAGGCAGAGGGAGCACAGTTGAAGTTTCTACTGACCAAAGGTAAATTGTATCTTGGCATGTAGACTATTGGCTAGAAGATGTGAGTATTACTACCCTGGAGAAGATATTAAACGGTAATCTTAAATTCATTTACATATTTGGTTAATAGTATACACTATACAGGGTTAGTTTTTATTGACGAACGCCAGAAAATGGGTGTTTGTACATATAAAACTTTTAAAAAACGGTTGTAACAGATTTCATCTGAATATTAATTTCATTTAAAAAATCAATGAGCGGCGGATGAACCAGTTAGGGTTCCGTTTTACAACCGCTTCAAGCAGTGCGGTTCGTTTCTCGGCTAGCCTCATGCGGCTAGGAGCTAATATTTCATTAACATTTTTTCGGCCGAACGAGACATATGTGTACCAATTAAGAGCCTCTAAGTCCTATATTTCGAGAATGATATAAACTAGTGCAAGAAGCTGCCCCTCTCCCCTGGTGGACAGCTTTAAACCACAATCATCTTTTTAAACTCTTGCCATGAACAAATGGTGCCGGCATACCAAATTTCAGCTCAATCGGGTTAAGCGTTTTGGTGCTATCGTGGACTAACACATACAGACAGAAAACACATACAGACAGACACATAGGCATACTTCAATCTGGAAATGGTTTTAACACCTTAGAGGTGTTCAAAAAAAATGTACGATAAGTATTTCCGGGATATCCAATAATTCTCTTAACGTTATTAGACTATTGACTTATTGAGTACTATCTAGAATCTAGCAAATTCAGTATGGCTTAACCAGGCTGCTGCGTACGAATTCGGGGCGGAAACGTACCACCTGCTTTGAAGAAGATTGCAGTTTCACCTACAGGGTGACCCATTCCATTATTATTATTGGTTCACTAAATATTAACTTCATATACATATTATAGTTAGACCTTAATACTGTTTCCGAGTACCGATCAAAATTGCAATGGCTTCGTATACGGGACCGGAGAAATTTGCATATCCTTTCACTTCTATATACTGTCCTACAAAACCCTACATCTCCCTCCTACCTCAACGAGGCTTTTACCGGATTAGGAAGTCATGGTCTCCCACTTCGTTCAAGTCAGAATAATATCCTACGTATCCCAAAACACAATACCACTTTTTTTTCCTACTCCTTCTCCGTACATGCAGCTCGACTGTGGAATCAGCTTCCTTTAACTATTCGAGGCGCTAGCTCGCTGTTCACCTTTAAGCAATCATTGAAAAAGCACTTCCTTTCACAATAAATATTAATCATAAATTCTAACCTTTCCGTTATCCCCTCCCTTTCCTTACCTTATTTTGGCAGTTTATTTATTTACTTATTTATTTATTTATTTATTTGTTAATATATCAAAATATGTATGTATATACATATACATACATATAATATGTCAAACTCAAAATTTTATTTATATATTTACATTTTACTTTAGATACACACACAATGTATATTATATGCTATAATTTCAAATTTAATTTTAGGCTATAATTTGTTGCCTACTCTTCTTTTCACACCAGCATGTTGGTTGACTGGAAGATATTGCTGTAGTGTAGCAATAAGTCCGCCATTGTACCTTATTTTATTGTGCAATAAAGAGATTTTCATTTCATTTCATTTCATTTCATTTCATTTCACCTTAAGGTTTTCACTCCTGGGTGAGGATCTTTCGATTTGATGAGTCTGTCGAAATTTCCTATTAAAAATATCCTATTAAAAAAATTAAACGGCAAAAATGTGAGTTTTAAGCGTAACTGATCCAAATAGCGCATATGACCTGAATTATCTACAGCAATCCTATGGTCGATCTGTCAGCATCCTTCCTCTTTACAAGCTTTTGTTAAACTTCATGTGATTGTAGTCCATAATATGTGGAGTTTCAAGCTTAACATGCTTCTACATTATCAAAGGGGATGAATAAAAATGAATGGGTCGTGGCCCGTCCCTAAATAGTAATGACTTATTTGTCAATAAAAAGATGTGTTATATCAAATTACTATTACGGCCCTCTTGATTCACTTACGATTTTGAATTATAGCGTCCTGAATATGTTTCTTTAATAACATCCTGATCGACTTGTTTTTCAATGCACAACCTGAAGAACTTATTTTGAAAGGGTTAGTTATTCATACCTTAACTACCACAATTACACCATTAGAAACGTAGCTTATACTTTAAAGGGCTGATATATCTTCCAACGGCAAATGAAATATTAATGAATAAATATTTTTAGTAGAATATGGTTGCTGCGAGTATGTTGCTCATCTCGATTCGCTGTTTGATTCGAGTTATAACTTAATTAATCTGATAGTTCTGCTCATTTTTATACAACAATGATGACTCTGTTAAGTAATATCTTATTCTTTAATTCATTTATCCCACTGGAAGTTCGCAAAATCATAATTAAGCGACAATTTTAAAATGGCTTATACCATTTAAAAAATATATATTCTTTTTCCAAAGAGTAATTTTGCGCATCAAATTAAACATTGCAAAACTATGTACCTAGAACGTTAAAGTTTTACAGGGAAAACGCTTTAAATAACCTACCTCATTATAACATGTTTCAAATCAGTGTGTGGCTTTTAAGAAGACGAATACAGTTGCGTCATGTCAGAGCAAGGACATATTACAACTATATATTGATCGATCGATCACAGATACCAGACCATGGATTAACATCTATGGTCTGGTGTATGTGTATTGGTCGATATCAGCCCTTGAGTGGGACATTTAATTTAAAATATGAGTCATTGTTTTCATAATAATATTAGTTTCATTTTATTAATTTTGTTTTGCATGTGATGCATTGAAAAAGAAAGACGATCAAGATGTTATTAAAGGATCACATTCAGAATGCTATAATTCTGAATCGTCAGCGAATCAAGTGGATCCATCATAGTAACTTAAATTCGACCAAGAACATATTTTCATTGGTATAAATATCATTTATTTTGGGACTAGGCCCAATATGGTCATTATTCTCTAATTTCTTAATTTCAAATGGTCATACATAAATAAATTTGTTACTGAGCCTACTAGGCAGCATTTTTGCATATTTGATTAAATACTCGAGGAGCTACGAATCAGTCAGAAATCTCTTTGCGCAAAGTTATGCATGACTTCGGTGCTCAGTGCTTTCAGCAGGCTTTTGATCTAGTTGTCAAAGAATGGTCTAATGGATAGCATTAATGTTGGCGGTTAAGATTATAGTACAACAGGATTACATTCGAATATAAATAACGAATGTGTAATACTTTGAACTCCGGAGACAATTATTATTGAAAGAGTAACGAAAGAGCTTTTATTAATTACTATTAAAATTGTCTTTTAGGCATTGATTAGAAAATTTAGGGTATAACGTGTAGCTCCGCCCAAGGCAGTTATGCCGTAAATTAATATGCGTTGTGCTATTGCTAAATAAATGATTCTCATTAAATTTTTAGGCGTGACCTCCCTTAGCAGTTTAAAAGTATGAACCAGCCTGCGAATTTTAGTAACCGCTATGTTGATACGATTCTCCTATCACGGTAGGTATATCTTCCAATAATATTCCTACGTACTATAATCATGTTTGCCTATTTGACTAGTGCGGATGCATTTGTAACCATTATTGTTGGAATATCACTTATTTGATATGTGTATTTTAGATTTATGTGAAATGAGGCAGTCATTATTTTTCTTTGTATGTAATATCATAATATATTTTTGTTTTGGCGGAGTGATATGACATGATTAAATAACCATATTTGCACAACACTCAGGCCCATTTCTACATTTTATAGACCTTATCCTATGGTTTTCCGTCCTACTCTTTTATTTAAATCGTTTGTAAGGTCAGAAAGAGTATATATCCTAAATTACTGCCGTGCGACTGCCCATATTTTGTATAGCTTTCTAAACTATTCCTTTTACCTATTTTGACACTCTGAGTTCGCCCTATAAAATAATTTGATGACCACTCCACAAGCAGCCCGCTATAGAATGCGATACATTATCTAATGCCTTTGCAAGGTCTAGAAATATCGTGATACATTTATTTCCGCTATCTAGGGTATTTACAACTGTTTTGGTATATGATTGGATATTTGATGATATGGTATTTTTAATTGACTGGCGATGACAAAAAATATTTAAAAAATTCGCTTTTCACTTACGAGATAATTTTTATCATGTTTTTAAACTTTACTTCTTTTATCAAGCACAGCTAGGAGAAATTTACGAGGAATGCTTAAAAGCACACAAGTTGATGTTTTGGAGAGCCCTAGGACCATGATCGGTGCTGTATTCTGGCATCGGTTAATATTAACATTTCTATCGATGCAAGCGCAATTTTGGAGATTATTTAATGGCGTCTTCCTCTGCTCCACACTCGATAGCATTAATTTTTTCATCTCCCTGTAGTGAAAACCAAAGTTCCGTAAAATGCATTTATGTATGCAGGGTCTGTTTTTAATTAGTGACATTCTTGTGGTGGGTGAATCAGTACGACTAACTAAGCAACTGTCAATAGGAATTTTTTGAAAAAAAGGAAAACATTTTGAAATATTTTTTTAATTTGTTTTTTTTTCATAGTTTAAAAAGCTATGAGCACGATGCGCAATCTAGTGGTAGGTGAAATATAGGTAATATTGTTTATTAGCGATATTTTACCTATCACTAAGCGCTCAACGCTTCTTAAACTTTTCTGTAATAGATATGAATTACAAATTTAACAAAAAAAATATTTTTTTTGGTTCTCCCATTATTTTTATATCAAAAATTGCTTCTTCGTCGCATTATTTCACACATGTTTGTACATATACGTTTAAAACTTTAAAAAATCGGTTGTGTCACCCCAATTATCCGGCAAGTAGCCAAGGACTGATTTAATCTGAATATTGATTTCATAAATAAAATCAATGAGCGCCCTCTCTTGGCCGGCAGATGAATCCGGTTGGGTGGCGCCTCGCGGCCGATGACATATGACTAGTGCGCCCCCTGGTGGACCGATGAACTCTTGCCATGAGCAAATGATGATTGTATAGGTACCAAATTTCAGCTCAATTGAATTAAGCGTTTGGGCGCTATCGAGGAGGAATACACACAGCAGATCAATTGGGAAATAGTCTTAATCGTCACAGGAGGGTTCAAAATAGATATTTCCTTTCCTATACACATTTTTTTATGCGCTTTCACAATACATTCCCCTTATGGTCGGTTGGTGGACCGGGAGATTAAAATCGGCAATTAAAATTATTGGATCCTGGTCATCACAAGAATTTTTGCAATTATGTAATAAGTATATAAATTTAATTTCCTGTACATTCTTTATCTTATGTATATTAATATGCATGTAACATGTACATTTTACTTACATTAAAATGAATTTCTTTATTTTAAATTTTTTTCTCCTTGTTTTTTACCGTATTTACCATCACGGCTCCCGCCGTTTGCCTGTGAGATGAAGATAAAATAAAATAAAGTTCATTTAGTTAATTTTTGTTGTCACTTTCAAACATTTTTAAATATACTGTTTATAGTTCTTTTTGGTTCTAGAATAAAAATATTAAAATACATAATAAAAAAAAATAGGCATTTTCCAAAGATTTCTAACTAAAATGCAGATACTGATTGCTTGAAAGTTGTGAGCCACCCTGCATGGACATGTGCAGTGGAGAAAGAAAGGGATGCTTGTCTAGGGTTGAGTGAGAGGGCAGCGATGCATTTCAGCTGAATGCGCGCGCGCATATCAAGACTCACAAAACGTCGATTCGTGCCGCTCGATATTAATTCTTCTCTCTTTAAGGGAAGGATTATACGTGAAATTATCAAACGAACAGACTTCTATAAAAAAATCTATATGGAAGCATATAAAATCACGTTAAAACCATGAGAGATATGGATTAAAAAAAAAAACCCCTTGTTGGCCTTCTATATTTGAATAACTAGACAACACTTAGTGAAATCTGTATTCGCGTAAAGATGATATTATTATTTCAGTATTGGGTTTTCAATTTATTCATTCAAAATATACAATAAAATCATGAATAATCAATTAAAGCTAGTTACCACATATTAGAATTCGTCAGTTGCTAGCAATATATTTATATATTATAGATATAAAATTAATCAAGCAGAAATATTCATTTGACAGTAGCGTTGACTAAAGTCGGCTTTAGACGGCAGACAAAAAAAAACAGAACTAATTCCAGGTAGGTACATGGGTATTCATATAAAATAAATAATACAAAAATAATCACACAATAGAAAGTATCAAAACAAAATTGAAAAATAAACGTATATGGTGAGGTATGCTACGTTAAAATTGTAATCTACATACGTATTAAATATTAAATTCATAATAATATCATTTTTGTCGTTTTTATTGACAAATGTTTTTTGTTTTTTATAAAATTAAACAATAAAACTTAAACGATGTAGCAGAAAGTTACATATTACCGTTAATCCCATTTAAAAGAATTACCATGCTCAAAAAAATCACCCAGCTTATAGAAAGCAGGTGTGGATTGGAGATTTTGTTTAATAAACCGTTCAAACGCCTTTGTTTACATCTTTATTGTTGAGAGTGGTAGCTGGGTAAACAGCTTAAAGGTCAAATATCAAAAGGACTTTTGTGATGGCGTAAGGCGTACTTTAGGCAGGGCAACATCATCACGTCTGCGTGTATAGTGAGAGTGCATATTCTCGTTAACCCCTTGGTCGTTTATATTACATTTAGCATATAGTATACATTTTAACACATATTCAGAGGTAAAAGTCAATATTTTGTACAACTTAATAAAGTATGCTTCGCAGTGTGTATCACGAGATACTCCTGCAATTGCTCTCAGTGCACTTTTCTGCAAAATGAAAACCCTAGAACTGTGTATGGCATTTCCCTATATCAGTATACCATACGCCATTTTGGAATGAAAACAGGCATGATACGCAGTTATTGCAGCGATTTCGCCAACTAACAATTTAATCTTTTTTATCGCAAATATTGCCGAAGAAAGGGCAGTACCACAGTAATCACATATAATAATAATTATATAAATATAATTATGAATAATTCTGCTACACATTATGAATTGGAGCCAAAGACCCGAGGTACGATCTAAACAGTGTTTATATCGAAATATGTTCTATTCATCAAAAAATTTATGTATGTACTGCTTTCGGTAAATATGCTAAAAAAGCTTTTTCTGCGAGGATCATAACAATCTCTATAGAGAAAAAAAATGAAAAATCTTCCGTTATTCTCAGAATAAAAGAGTAGAAGAACCATTTAAACAATTTAGAAACCTTTTGAGTCGACTAGATTTTTTTAATAAAATTATAGCTAAAACAACTTGCTGGTTTTTTTTGCGGAATTACTTTTGGTACTCTTATTCTTACTTTTGGTTAAAAAAATCTTTATTTTACTAAAAAATACTAATGATTTTTTCCCGATGAAACAGATTTTGACCCTGTTAGAATATTTATTGACTTATAATTATATAATTATTGACTTATAAGATGACTGACACCGGGATATTATTATGTTATTTTAGAAAACGAAATTTGATAATTATTATAGATGTAGTTTTTATCGACATTTCTGTGTGTATTCTTTAAAAGATATAGAAGATTATTAAATAAAATTGTGTTCACATGAAACTTTTGATATTTATCTAACTATTCATACAACAATTTGCATTTAAAACATTTGTAATTTAACATTTTATTTTGATTATTTCAGGTGATATATAGGGTGGTAACCTTCCTTAACCGCTGGAATGCTAATACCATCGATCGGTGGTTTTTCCGTCGCGATAACTCACGGGCGGCCGATCTTCGTATTTATTCAATATTGTAATTATATTTTTTAAAAAGTCGCATTCATTGAATACATTTTAATTATATTGGTATTAAGTGAATCGGGCTTACATCAATGTCGTATACGAACCATCATTTTTATATGGTTCGAATACGTAATTAACAAAGTAATTAGCAACGAATTAACTACATCTCAAACCGTATTGTTTCCCTGAAATTTTCCCTCCGCCCAGATACAATAAACAGTATTCACGTTATCTTTTGCTTGCTTGTTTGTGTAATTTAAAATTCTTGATTATGCATAAACTAGTATACTTGTAAGATATGGGAAAGTTTATGTAGATTCTTTCCTTCATAAACTTCCATATGTGTTCCTTCTTTTCGTATGTCTACCTTCCTTCCTCATATCTTTCATTATATCTTTGTTTTTGCTTGCGGACTCGATCACACGTAATCACGAATTGAAAATATCGCAAAACGCTTGCTTTTCGCACCAAGAGAAATAACCCTAAATGTCTCTTAACTCTTCCTTGGAAGAACGCCCGATTCCCTAGGAATAAGTATCTATGCATTTTACTTTCTCTTTCAGAAATCAGTAACCCGTGGGTATAAAAATTCATCTGCGTATCGAATATAACACCCAGATCCCTTGCTTCGAAAATCCTACTGATTAGGCTGCTGTTCATAACATTAGTTCATTTATTCCATTATATATATTTTTTTATCAATTCGGCATTTGATATAGGCATGTTAATAATTAAATTCTTTATTTAAATACCCAAAAATGCGATCTTATTTCCTAAAAGCAATATTTTACAGCTAATCTTATATGTCATGTCAATTCGCGAATTGTCTGCATCGGTTTGACGTATTGCGTTATATATTGTAATCGCTATGACGTATTACGTTATATATTGTAATTGTATAAACACTAAACATCGGCAATTATATAAATAAAATAGTGATAGGTTTTGCGGCTGGCGGTACATCCGAATAAACTTTAAAACCGTAGACTCGAACGACCCACAAGCCACAGCAATGGCAAGGAAACCCCTAAATTGACGAAGTTTAGAAGTAAAATATTACGGTTGATGAAATATAATGCTTTGGCCAAAACGAGAAAAACTATGTCTACTTGAAGAAATTGTTTTAAGGCGTCTGCAGAATAATCTGTTAAAACTATTAAAGTAAAACCTGTTGACCGTTTCTCTCTGATATCTGCTGAATGTTGGAAGCTTTTTAATGAATATTATCCTTCGGTTACCCGAGGGTACGGGAACTATTAGTATCAACCTAATAATAATAATAATAATACAATATAATAACTTTTGTGAAAGTAAAACTTTTTTATACAAAAAATACTTTGTTCAAATTAATGTTTGGTACTGTAGGTATACTATACTGGTATATATAGTGTAAATGATTGTGTATCTCACAGCGACGCAAACGCCATAGAGAGACGTTATTACTATTCTTACCCATATCCATTGTCTGTCTAAATGAATGCCTATACAATTATTTCGAAGCATCTCTCAAAGCCCATCCATCATTATTATTTATTTTTCTTGAAATATCCACGTCTCCCTCTCACCCTCGGTGTTGCTGCGGCCGGATATGAGTGCGTCCCGCTCGCGCCGGCTTCCATTCAGGCCGGCTCGCGGGCGCGGGGCAAAAAGTTTTAAATGTTTTTTTCGTACGCCACACAGAGATCATGGCTGGCTAGTAAGGGGAGGGAACAATGCGTATTATTCCGTGCACTGCCAAAGCGCACGAAACTTTTCTCACACTTGAGATAATAACGTCGGCGGCGGCAATTCTCCTAGTGACATCTGACGCAAATTCATCTCGAGCAGCGCCGCTTCATACCGCCCCATCCCTCATTTTCCTTTATCCCTTTTGTTTATACGTACACACGCATTGTCCTACCTGCTCTTATTTTAATCACACCTCACACATGCGACTGAAAATTAAACCCTATAAAAGAAAAAAAAAACTTGATAGGACAGGACAAGCACCCAATGAGCACCCAATAGGATAAGCCACCAGTAATGAAATGAGACACGGATTGTGATCAATTTTTCTTATTATCTACGTAATGCCTAATATATTGTCGAATTTATTACCTAATTAACATAATTTATTATCTACATATTAGTCTATCTAATATAATTTATCAATATCTAACATAATACCTGCTCATAACTTTAATGATCAACAACCATATTTGAATTAATAATTTAATAGCATTTATCCAAAATTTACGCAAAGAAAATGTACAGTAGAAAAATTTCGAAGGCCACTCATTTTTGAGTGCGATCAATAATCAAACCAAGTAGTCTCTGAATTATACAAACGATAACATATGAAACATCAATAGTCATCTATAATTATAGCGATAACGTCATTAATGAAAAAATCATCCGTGCCATGACATCCATTGTATGTTTGTTGCAATAAATATTTTCGGGCAAGTTATCGTTGAATACGACGGAATAAAAAATATAATAGCCTTGGAAATATGTGTTATTTTATTGAAAAAATATTCACAAAATTCATTTCATTTTTTTAATTGAAAATATTTCTTATAAACAAATATTTTCAATTAAAAAAAATAGTTCCCCATAGAGTATTTCCAATATTTTAACAATTTACTTATTCATACATTTTGGAAAAAATATATTATACAGCATCTAAAGGACTATAATATAATCTATTTAGTTTTAAACTATTCTTAAACGCCAAATTAACAAAATGGGGTTGGAAAATTTTAAATTCATAATTTTCGATCCAGTTTATGATTGTTTTTTTTTATTCTTTGAAAAGTATTTTTTTTTTCAAATCACTATTATATGGCATAGTAGATATCAAGAGTTTAGTTTCATTTACAAATATTAAGTATGTCAATTAAATATCGCATTTAGGGCAGTTTGATCAAAAAATCAAATTGTTTGATCAAAAAATCCAACCATTATCTCATTTTTAAACAGTCATTTATACTTGGGATAGTTTGTACACAATTATGCCCCTTTAATAAAGTCCTGTTAGTACAAAACTACCCTAGACACAATTATTTTAGATTATTTTTGTATTATTATGAAAATGTCAATAAACTAATAGATTTAAATATTTGTCGTTTATAGACGTTTTTGAGGATAAATGAACGTAATTCCATTAAATAAAATGGGCATTTTGGGCCCACTTTTCCAATTGCTGGAAAGATCTCTATATATATAAAATTTATTACTAGATCGACTGATCTCAATTATGAGCCGTTTCTAAGTTATACTCTATTAAATTACCTAATTACCTATATCCCCCAAGCAGTAGGGCACCTAACACAACCAGGCATTGTCTTTTAATAAGTATTGAAACGAAAACCGCAGCAGAATAGCTGAAGCAATAAACTACATAAGCTGTGTGAGTACAAACTATACATATTCCTAAGAATGTTCGATTTTGTTAGCAGTATATGGAGGGGAAATACTGAGATAAATGCTTGAACTCTGTAATATGTCTCATGATTTCATTCATGCTGTGCTTCCTGACATACGTAATATGCTAAGTTTAGCTGTTCAATATGATGTGCCCAGCGACCGTATATCATAATACACTATATACAAATAATCTCATAATTTAGGTAAGTTGCAGTAGTCATATATGATAGATTAATAGATCTTTCCAACGTTAAATACATTATTGTTATGGAAAAGGTGGGCCCAGCGCCCATGCATTTTAGTCCATTGTACTTTGTATTGTATAATAGTAATTTGTCAGTAAAAGTGTAAGTTATTATTATTTAACTGTCATAATTACATGTAACTTTACAATATTGAAACAATTTGAAATATGCATTAATAATATTCATGTAAAACTGTCCTAAACGCATTTGAACATGGTATTAATGTAAACCTATCCTAGGTGCTTAGGATAATTTAAAATAATGTTTTGAGTTGTTTCGCTCTTATGACTATTTGTGATTGTTTGACTTATGATTAATTGTGAATTTATGAGTAATATATGTTTTTTAAATACCGGCGATTGGGACTCTTTTCAAATGATTCAGTATGTAAAGAGCATAGATTAGAACAAAAAGACGAAAATAAAAAAAAAGGCAGACGACGTGACAAAAGAAATTATGTTTATATTTTTAATCTTAACTTACTGGATTACTCCAGAAAAGCCGTCAAACTCATGTATCCAAAAACTTCGTAAAACAGTTTTAAAAAGAATATGTTAGGTTTTTATGTATTTTTATAAAAAATACGTTATCAAAGTGTCCATCATCAACGCAGCATTAGAATTTCTCGTTTAGTTTTGAATTAATTCGCAGACCCGTGGTTTGATAAATACATCAAATCAAAATTGAGTGTCAGGTGGAAATTCAAATTCAAATTCAAATTATTTATTGAGTTAAAATTATGGTTACATTCAATATACAAAAGTCTTAACCTAACTAGGCTGCCGCCTGTTCCAAGGTAGACAATTTATTTTAGTTATCCTAAGAAATCCATAATATTATATTTATATAAATAATCAAAATCATACTTAATGTAACAGAAATATCTTAATTACCTAATAAAAATTCGTAAGAAAATGTCATGAAAATTGTCAATATTATTTTATTTTAAAACATGATAAAAATGAATATATATTTATATATGTATTAAATAATATGTATTAATAATATACAAAATAAATTCACAAAAATTAAAATAAAATTACGTTTAGAAATCATCAATTTATATTACTACATATACTATTATGTTTTTATTATAAAGATTATAGAGATTCAATTATTTAATAATGTTTTCAATATCTGCATATGTACAATTTAAGAGGTAGGCACTCAAACTATTTTTAAATTTATATGATATTTTAATGTCTTTAATGTTAGGTGGTAGGCAATTATAAAATTTGGGGGCAAGATAAGAGAAACTGGGCAAATTTCAAGCGGCCGCTTAGCATTAATATCAACGACTCGCTACACATTAAAAAAAAGGTTGAGCCACCCCAAGACTTTGCCGGCAAATAGCCAAAGACTAATTTCATCTGAATAATAATTTCCTAAATAAAATCGATGAGCGCCCTCTCTCGGTCGGCGAATAACCTATTTGCGTTCCGGTTCACAACCACCTCGTGCGGCAGGGTTCGTTTCTCGGCTAGCATCGGGCGGTTCGGAGTTAATATTTTATTAGAATGTATGGAGGAATTTAACATTATTAGCAAGGCCGTGCCCAGAGGGGGGTCCGAGGGGTCCGGACCCCCCCCGAAATGAAATCGATTTACACTAGATAGAATCGACTTTCCAAACTGAAATGGATTTACACTAGATAAAATCGACTTTTAGGTGCAAAAAATACATTAGGGGTATACCGCTAAGCTATGTCAATATGTGGGGATATAGTTCAGAGGGAAATTATAAAATGTTTAAATGAAGCTAAGGTATTCTCCGTTTTAGTAGACGAAACAGCTGATATTTCAGGTCACGAACAACTCTCTCTATGTGTTAGATACACACAAAAAGTCGATACTTGTTATGTGGTGAAAGAAGATTTTTTCGGATTTGTGAAAGTCGATAAAACAACTGTACAACCATTGGCTGACACTATCATAGCGTCCCTGAAAAACCTTGGCATTGACCTCAACAATATGGTGGGACAGGGGTACGACGGTGCAGCTGTGATGAAAGGTGCATTTAATGGCGTTCAATCAATAATACGGAAATCATTTCCCCGAGCTCTGTTTTCCATTGCAGCTCTCATCCTTTGAAATTGGCCCTGTGTCATTCGTGTAGTGTACTTCCTATAAGAAATTGTATAGGTAGTAATTGAAAGTAATTGGAAATTTTTTGAGAGCATCTCCAAAGCGAACCGGCGCCCTACAGGCACGCATTAAAGCTAACTTTTCTGATGCAACTTGGCAGAAATTAACACCAATGTGTGAAACGCGGTGGGTGGAAAATCACAACAGCTTGTTAAAATTCAAACAAATTTTAAAATCTATTATTGAAACTTTAGAACAATGCAGCACATACCCGGATATGGAGACCTCAACTAAAGCTTCTTCTTTTCTGAGATCTTCTCTTGCAAGCGAATTCGTGGTATCACTCTGTTTTTTAACGAAGGTATTTGCAGCTACCTTAACAGTATGCAAAGTCTTACAGCCACCTCTGTGTGACTTAATAACAGCTGACGACCACATTGAAAACATAATAGCACACTTTCTAGCCATTCGATCCAATATTGAAAAAGAGTTTTCAAATTCATTTACAGAGGCAAAGGATTTATTGGCCGATGTCAATGAAGAGATCAAGCTTCCACGATTGACATCAGTACAGAAGCATCGTGCCGACCCAAATACCAATAACCCCGAACAGTATTACCGCATAATTGTTGCAATACCCCTATTAGACGACTTAACTTCTCAGCTCAAATTAAGGTTTACTGACAAGACAAGAAAGTATTGTCTGCTATGTACACTCTTATACCTACAGTCTGTTCCGAGAAGGAAACGCCATTTCCAAGAGAGGACCTGGTGATGTACGAGGCTATGGTTGAACTAGACGAAGCACAAAGCGAATTCCTGCTATGGAAGTTGTTTTGGCAGGGCAAAAACCCTTCGGATCGGCCTTCTTGCGCCATCGAGGCTTGGAGAGTGCAACAGGCAATTGTATCCCAACATTTATATGTTGTTGAACATCTTGTCGACTCTGCCAGTAACCACTTGCACTCCGGAAAGGTCATTTTCCACACTTAGATGCCTAAAAACCTACCTACGGAATTCTTTTGGGCAAGAGAGGCTAAATCACAGAGACGTCATCATCCCAACTGATGATGTTATAACCGAATTTGCCCGTAAAAAGTCTAGAAGGCTTGATTTTTTGTTGTGAATTCACCTTATTGGAAATTTGCTTATTCCTTATTCGTTTTTAGGTTTAAAAACGAAAATGTTAGTTAGTAGTTTACCTACAGTATTTTCAGTGGCGGGCTTCTTCCGTCTTAATGTAAGGGTAATAAATTTGAATTGGTCCGTCTTTTTTTTTTTTGGACCCCCCCCGAAAAAAAATTCTGGGCACGGCCTTGATTATTAGTGCAGCTCGATATGAGATACTCCAACCGTACTTTGACAACGTGATTTCGGCCCAACAAGGCATCTACTCGCTACATTTCAAGTCTCCAAGTCTTATATTTCGAGGATAATATATGACTCTTACCTGGTGGGTCGATTTTAACCACAAAATTTTCAACTTTTTCCACAATTAAATAAATTTTATTAAAAAACTAGTAAACTTCGAAAGGTTTCCAATATATTTAGAGAGTTCTTCAACCCTTTGACTCTGATATTAACGTAGGAATTTTGTTTATATCCCTATAGCGATTAATATGATCATCACAGGAAATGCCTATACAAGCAGTTTTAGCGAAATTCGGCTAAGGTTTAACGACCCTTTCGGTAGTCCCGTTTTCCTGACACTGGGCCTTAAGATAAAACCCCGTTTTGTTTTAAAGAAAAATTAGGAATTCGATTTTGCACTAGATTTCCACATTTTGAGATCCTGGGAGTACAAAAAAGTGATTTCTAGAAAATGTCTGTGTGTGTGTAAACCCACTGTAACTTAGAAACTATAGGACCAATAGGTACTAAACTACGTACCTACTTAAATAGCTCATTGTAATTTTAAATAAAATATCCGCCATTTTGTTTCAAAATGGCGGAAATTCCAACAATTCAAAATATATAAATCCGTTTATATTGGTCCTAGAAAAATAAATAAATAGGACTAAACAATCTGAGGACAATGCCTACAACTCTTGCTGACGTCTTTTTTCGAGATCTTCAGCGGTTTTTAAATTAAAAATGGTAATACTTTATTACTCTGAAATTCAATACTTTACATGATAAATTAATACTTTATAACTCTGTTATTCTTATTGCTAGAATGGAAAAAGTGTGTCTTAGAATCTTAATAATAATGCCTCTAACTTGATGTAAGTAATTTCCAAAGAGCTTTCCTTGCTTACGAGTTTATAATGATTAAAAATTAAATGGTGGCTAGAAAATATGGAAATTACATAAATCTGAAAATAGAACTCAACCTATTATTATATAGCTATGTAGATGAAATTTTTAAAAGTATGCTACCTTGTATCAACCAGATTTTTATGTCATTATGTGATTACCTATAAGTATTTTTTTTTAAATACTTAAAAAACATACAAAAGTTTTAAGTTACTATGATAAATTGATTGAGAAACTTACAAACAATACTTTGTATTTCATTTAAATATACGACAACCAATATAATATTGATGTATGGTTTCTGTCTCTCTCGCTATGCTGGAGAATATATGAAGAACCACAACAACCGTTTTAAAATATTATTCAAGTCTAACAACCTTTAAAAACTGTTTATGAAACAACATCAATTGATTTTCTACCATAAAAACCTAGACAACCAAAAAAAAATCCATCAAGTTTACTGTATGAAATACAATGGTGATGCCATCAAAAAACTGCCTGATTCATTTTATCATTCCTAGTTTACTTTATTTCCATAAAATATTTTTCTTTGCTTCTAGCTTTCATTTGAAGGTTATAATCGCCATAAATGAAATCTTTGGGGTGGTCGTACGAGCACGTCAAGCTGAGGATGCTCATCGCACGATTCACACAAAAGATCTCCAGTTCTGTGGCGGCGCACACTGTTGCTTTTATAAAAGCTATGCACTAGAAATTAATATTCGATTACCTTAGTTTAGATGTCCACCAGTGTCAGGGAACACATTAGGTGTAGGATAGAACCACAGGTATACAATATTAGTGTATAATCGAATTCAATTCTGAAAATATAACTTATTTAGAAATTAGGGTGAGGGAGAGCAGAGGCTTTCCTTTTCTATATTTCAATCGTTATTTTGTATACCATCACCTTCTACGCTACTTTTTTTCCAATTAATTGATTTCTTCTTGGCTTAGGCAGTTATTGCCATCGCATTACTAATATGACCTAGTTTCCCATATCTTTTTCCTGATTGCTGATCTCAATAAGTGTGGTGACTATGTTCTTCTACATATACAGGCTGAGATAGGATTGTGTATAAGTGAGTGGATTGTACATTACGTTTTTAAATATATAAATTTCCTTTACGAATCCACTTTTAGACCACTCGAAGGATTATCTGAGACCAGAGTGGACAGGGAAATATGGAGTTCAAATATTTGACACAAATTCGGTAATGATTAAGATATAGACGAAGAAAATGATTTTGGTAATCCTATCAAAGGAGATCTCAGCTTATATGTATATATATATATATATATATATATATATATATATATATATATATATATATATATATATATATATATATATATATATATATATCACATATAATGTCAACATCTGTAACTGGATAATGAAATCCTTTTAAAGGAGATCTCACTTGTCGGCGCCATATCAAGCTTATTCCGATTGAAACATGCGTAAGCTCGGATCGGCGAAACGCTACCATATATATTTAGTCGAAAGCTTCCGAAAAGTCTGCATTGTCGATCTGTACTCGTTTATCTATAGCATCGTATACATATAGTATACAACCTGTGAATTCGACTTAGGGATATCAGAATTTTTTTTAAAACAGAGACACCGGAACACACAAACTCCTGTAACTCTAGCTGCTATTAGAAACTATAATTGAAAGAAAAATTGGTTCTTACTATGTGTATCTAATAAATTAACTTTCCAGTGTTTAAGCAGGTTACATTTGCTATTTAAGCTTTTCCTGAACGTAGATAGGTAGGTTTCATATGAGGCTTGACTATTGTCTTCATCGCTTTATAAAGCTCTTGAATCAAGATCGAGTTTCGGTGATTGTTACTGTCATAAAAATAAAGGTATTTTAGAATATACATTATTGTTATTGATCATACAGTACTTAATATGCATTTTTTTAACTATGTTAAACATCTAGTGTGGTCAGTAAGAGTTTCTTTCAGAGAGACAATATTATTGTTCTAGAGTAGGAAGTTCACCGTTCAAATTATTAAGCTCAAGTAACCTACTCAGTATTGATTGCATCCCGAATGGCCTTCCATTATTTTATTGCTCAAAAATTCATTTATTATATAAATTAAATACTGCTTTACTCTTTTTCCTTCAAACTTATGTAAACATTTTCACTCAATCTTGTGGGAGTAAGTCGCATATTATTATATACTTTAATAAAATATGCATAGCGATTATCGCGGGAAATCTAGTTTAACAGAAAAGCCATTGGTAAAAGCACCAATATGTTTATGAAAAACAGGAATTCTCATTAATGTTCATTATAAAAAAAAACATAGATTTCTTTATAAAAAGACTAGACAAAGCATAATCCATAGTAATTAGAAAAAAATATAGAGAAATTTCTTCGGTTTAACTAAAAAAATACGTGTGGCACTCGGGGACTGCCGCGGTAAAGCTATTGCATAGCATTTTTAACAACTTATGCAATTATAATTATTTATTTATTTTATTTTTTCTGATATTAGATAACTGCGCTCTATCGGAAAACGTTGAAAATTATTCCGAATCATTTGCGGCTGCGGTAGCAAATGAACGCCGAATTTTAGAGCGCCGCGCACGAATTTTTTATTCGATAAAGCAAAAAATCGGATTATTCGAAAAAAATCGTTGATAAAAAGATAGATAATTAAATTATCTTTAAAATGGTGCAGGTTTCATAATAATGCGCCAGATAGTATTTGCGTAGTAGTCGTTTTTGTGTTCGGTTAGACCTAATTTCACAAATTAATTACACCATGTAATATAAACAAAATTTAAAATATTCAAAGCTAAGAATATTAGGAAAATGTTCTTGTTTAACATGTATTTTTTTCGAATCGTAAGCAGTACTCGTTTAGACGTAATTATCAGTTTAAAATCATTAATTTTCGTTAAGAAATTTCTTCATTCGGTCGCAGCGCTGGCCTAGGCCCGCGATAAAAGCTATGCAATAGCTTAATAAAATAAGTCAAATTCTATCCTAAATTATATCCAAAGGCGTTTTCTTTTAGGTAGCTTAGAATAAATTTCTTTATATCTTTGATATTGGATATCTTTACTAAAGTTTAATTTAAATAATTCCATAATTTTTAATAATTCCGAAACGAATAGACTTTTTAGGATTATAAGTAATTTAAGATTTATATTACTGGTAATTCTGAGAATGAAGCACTGTGCGGCGCAACGGGATAGGGTTACCCCATTAAGACGATCTAACGGTTCTCAAAATGGACTTTTTTTGGTCTCTGTCGGGGCAAGAGAAAACAATGGGGGCGCGCCGAGAGCCGCCATTATCTATCGACAGAAGGGGTGGGTTCGCTGCCATCGCTGTTGATTTCTTCAACCTCAAATCTTTAATAAGCGATTATACCACGACCAGCTCCAATAAATTACGTATATGTAATTTTATGTCAAAAATGCTTACCATATTGATAACGCCCTGATAAGGGAACGTATAGTATGCTAGGAGCAAACGTGGTCGTGAATCTTTGGAAGAAATGAACACTGGCTATCGACTGCGCTAAGGCCGTTTTAGATAAATATGTAGCAGTAAAAAAGCGGTATGTTTATCATTACAAACGAGGTTTCATCATTACAATCCCGAAACAAAATAACATTCCATGACTTGGAAAAGACCATCATGAAGAAATTATCACCCTTAAGAAATTCAACGCGACTCGATGCGCCGTAAAGAGCATAGACTCTCTTTTCTGGAATATTCAAGGGCTAGTAATGATTGAATACCTCAATCATGGATCTTCTATACGGATGCTTTAAATGCATAAAAATAGAAAAAATATTGCGCAATAGAATATGTGGAAAGGACAATTGCAATTGCAAGGCTTCAGCGCACAAGTCCGTAGTTGCAATAGCCGCCATTCAAGATTCAAGAGTCTTTGAAATTCTGGACCATCCTTCATATGATTACTAGTTAATTTAATTAGGTTTTATCGGGATTATTAGATGTTGTTTTTTTTTATTATTTTGATTTTCAATTTTTAATTTTTCGATTTATTTGATTTCGTTATTTTATTTTGATTTAATTAAATAGTGACACCAATAATAAGTGTGTCCTAAAAACCAGGATAAGATATATCTTAAGGATACCCCATAACTTGCAACGTTTGTAATTTTATTAAATAGTCTTTGTCTATTTACACTTTCAATTTGTAATTTTGTATTGTTTTGTCTATTTATGTATTGACAGCTGGAAATAAATAATTTATTACTTATCTATTTATATTTACCAGACCTTGTCCCTAGTGATATCTGTATATTTCCGAGCGACGTATATCAGAGAGTCCGGGAATTTGGAGATGATGAAACAATCAATAGTCGTTGCCTTGTAGTATTTTTTTAAGTTTAGAAAGATTTATGTAAAGTATGTAATTACGTTAAAATAATGTTATTTTTAATTAAAAAAAACAACCGAACCATCATCGTCATTCGATGTGTACCATACTCATTTTCACTTTCATTTGAACGCCATAGTAATTGAAGAATAATACCCTCGATGTGAATTTGCTGCGTTATTAGTGAGATCTTGATCGGATTCCAAGTTGCAATGACTGCTCGGGGAAAACTGGCAAAAAAGATGCGCGCAGGTTGTGGCAGCTCGTTTCTCGCGCGCGACGGCATCTACATAGTGTGAATGTGGCATTGCATGTTATGTTGCGAATATCTGTATGCGACTTTAGTCGTACCCTCCTTAACACCGTTCCAACCGGATGTCGACCAAAACAGTTGCAATACAAGAAAGCGTCGCTGATGTAAGTTAGCTATTACAAAAATAACCATCTTTGGGCATTGGAATATCTATGATCTAAATAATTATGTATGACGAGTTACGGAGGAATATTGATTGCTGTTTTTAGCATCGTATCAGATAAAGAATCATGGATATATGAGTCCGAAAGAAAGTGTCAATGTCAATGTCAAGTGTTTAAGTGAATGGAAATTTGTATATTTTATACCTGATTAGTAAGTCCGAAACCACGTTGAAGTACTGGTTTCCGTCAGATCACCAAAGTTAAGTATCGTCTGGCGTGTAGAGTACAAAAATGGATGACCACCAGCGTACCTCCACGTGATTTTAAAAAAGACGGCCACTTGGAAGTAATTGGCGTTAGACAAACATGGAGCTATGCGCCCGCAAAAAGTTAAATAAGCACTACAAGAAAACAGCAGATAGTCATGCATCATCGTTTATTCTTCTTTGGGGATACTGAATTTGCAATACATTAGAAGCCCCTTCCAAATTACAATTGGTAAATCCAAAAATCGCCAGAGGCCCGCAAAGTTTTTCGACGTCAAAAAGAGATTTGAAATATTTGTATAAATTGTTACGGCTAATCACGTCGTGAATCGGTTGTAGAAGAATTAATATTTGAAAGGAGATCAAATTAAGGTATAAATATAGCTGTCGAGAAAGCTTTCCGCACAATACTGGAAAGCGATGCACAAACAAGTACATAATTAAATAAAAATAACTGTTGCGCCATTACGGTTTTAAAACTTCTCCTTTGTTTCTTTCAGCCAATCTTGTCACTCGCCAAAAACTCAACAGACTCTCGCCCGACTCTTTTTTTTGTTCTTCCGGTTACCATACTCCCTGAAACGTCTTTAGCAAACAGCCAGAAGAATTTATGGTATAAAAACGATTTCGTTTTTAAGTCATAAAAAATGAGTAATGAAGACAATAATAGATCATAATTACATTAAACTTCTATTTTTTTGCAACACTTATAAGTTTTTAAAATGTCAGCTATCACGACGTTGTCAAACTAACGACAACAAAACGAAAAACAATGAAGTTTTTGCAAAATGTGGAAATCGGCCACTTGAGCAGGAAAAAGCACACGCGTAATGCGGGATAGCGCGATTTTTGTTACACCGTTTTGCATAACGGTTCGCCGATACAATTGGCAAATCAGCAGAGTGACCCATTTCTCGAAGAGGACGTGACACAATGTTACCTGTCACGAATTGCACAATCAACAAATCAAGCGAGGTAACCCTTTCCAGACCCACCCCTAATAAATCGCCATAAACACTTTTAAAAAGCGCGCGGACAAGTCCGAGGAATGCGGCGTCGGGTAGCGTTTAAATCAGTGACACTTGATTCGCCTTTGGTCTGTGCCGAATGACCCCACTGACCGAGGGGTCGATTGACCGTCGTCCTGCCGACAGGTCCTAGTCGGACCTCGTCATTCTTCGGCCGGAGTAATGTAAAATATCGCATGATGATAACACGCACTACATAAAATATCACATCTGACAATGGTACGATGGAAATAATAAAATCTTCGTCACATTTTTCATTATATGACAAATGAAATGTTATATTAGGATGCGCATTTTCTGTGTAAACAAAGTTTTAAGTAGCTACAAGTATAGTATCTTTAAGTAGCTCCAAGTATAAATATCAGAAACCAACTAGGCTCCAGAAATTGTCCCCTGCTTCGTATCTTTTAATTGTCGTAAAGTCTGCGGCTTATTCGTTATTTTTACAAGTCAAATATTCACGGAAATAAAAGGTGATATCTATATATAGTGAGTCTTTCTATCTATGTAAAGACTTCCCGTCTTACTGTTTCGAAATATAAAAAAAAAAAACAAAAATACTTATCGCCAGCAAGGGCGAGCCCCGAAGGCAGTTGCCAAAAACTATTTCTCTTAAATTAATACACCATGAAATACACGCTATCAAATCAATTATGTTTTACAAATTAGTAAAATATAGTTGTCATAAAATAATATTTCCACTGCTTTAAAATTCTCTGCAAGGAAACTTCAAAGGAGCAAGTTCTGAAGCCCAGAGGGTATCTGCCTTTGTTCCAAAAAAAATATTTACACCGAAAATATGCATTCAAAATCCTGAAAAATATTTACGATACAAAGCAGAGTGCCTTCATGACCAATAAAGACGTTATGTCGATAGAACTATTGCATTCGCAGTACAACAATTTCAACGTGGGTAAATTGGCAGAGTGAAAGGAGAATTCGTAACTTAGCAAATGGATATTTCTAAGTAAAATCTTCGTAACTTAGCAATTGGATATTCTTAACTTAGCAAGTGGATATTTCTAAGTACGAGAGAATTAGAATATTATAGAGAATAGAGAATTAGAATATGAAAGAGCTACCGGAATTGGGAGAATTTAAATATAAAAGTTTTAAGACCATAAGTTTACTGCAATAGATATAGGTCCAAGGTGGCGGAAAATTAATCAAATGACGCAAAATTATTCAATTTTTGCAAATGGCGTTGTACTCAATATTTAACATTTGTGAACTAGATAGTTTGTATACTGCAGCATACAAACAGTCAAGTAATGGAGCACTATACTCCGCAAAAGCGTGGAATATCACTCAAAACCATTTTTTTTATTTAGTAAAAAAGTTATTCAAAAACAAAATTGGATGATTACTTTTGCGCCACACTATACAACGAGTATTTAAATAGTTTAGTAGTTAAACAACCATCCGATCTACATTCTACGTAATATGTATTTACTCGTATCTACTACTAATAAATCTGAGATTCCGATGTCTTCCTTACCCTACCGACCAGAGCCCAGAGTAAAAAAAAACAATCTTTTTTTCTAATATTCTTGTACTACAACTTTATTTACCAAAACCCATTACCTAATTAAGGGCTGACAGAGAGTAATTTCAAATAAATAAAAATATATCGTACTGGTAAGTAAAAAATATCGTACTATTAACAGTGCGACATCGCTTTCAAATTGTGACAACAACAGGTCGCCAATCTTTTCAATGTCCGGTGTCCGTCCTGGCGCAGTGCATTCATGCCCTTATGCTATTCGCACAAAGGCTGACCAATCCCCTTTTGACCCGCGCGATTTACGTAAGAATTTATGCTAAGCTAAGTGACGATATAATTGAAAAATTATAGTGCGATAAGGTCGAGATCCACCCGTCATGGGTCACCTTACACACTCCCTTTAACCCTTCGACCGTTGAAACGACGACGTTTTTTTATTGATGTGAACGATTGTATCAATTATATTAAATTATTACGAACGTTAGGTATGCATAACATGTATTAAACTCCTTATAAAAATGGAGGGACTATTTTGACTGGGAGAAACTTTATGACGATATAAGAATATGGCAATATGTCGTTTAATGTACAACATTTACGGACGTTTACGAATATTTACGATATACTATTATTGCAAACATTGAAACCATTATACCTAAGGGTTGTAATATCTGAAAATAAACTTTTTTTCTGCAACTTTTATCGCCGATACTTAATGACTAAGTTTTAGAAAAAACATATTTTAGGGTGTCTAATCTAATCTCTTTTTTCTAAAACTTGTCTAATGACTAAGTTTTAGAAAAAACATATTTTAGGGTGTCTTTCTGACAGAAACATTTTAAAAATGCTGTCATAAAATGCACTACTTTCAGCGACATCCGTACTCCGTAAGTAAAATACTTACCAATACAATTAGGTAACTAACTTTTTATTTCCTCTATTTTACTGATTATTATACTTTTATGACAATGATAATTATAATTTTATATTAGTTTGTAAACTGAATACAATATTTACACAAGAAGTTTCACACAATATATCGAACCTTCTAGATACCCTCACACTACGATCACGCTCACCCACCACACCCACATACTCTATACACACCCTAAACACATGCCTTTAATGTAGAAGAAGATGTATATGTATTTTAGTTTTATTAAATAGTTGTCAACGTAATTTCTGTAATTTTATTGAATTCCGTGACCGGTTTTATTTTTTAATCGAACTATATTTTTTAACACTAATTATTCACTGTAATACAGTGTGATTTCTGAAATAAAGAATTGAGTTACGTTATATAAACTACAGACTTTAAGGAGTCATTCCCCTTCGCTTTCCTTCGCCCAAGCTTATAAATTTCGAGCTATAGATGTTCACATCCTTTCTGTTGTTACGATTGCAAGGTATCGTATTTCGAATTTGTCGTATTTCTGGTTCTCCCCGTTTTGCATATCGACATATCGTTATGAACAACTTCCTTCTTGGCAACCGCCTTCAGGGCAATAAGGATTTCTGTTTTTTTTTTATTTGTAGAAATTTTAAATAAATTTCGAAACAGTAAGACGAGGATCCTTTACATAGGTAAAAATATTCACTATAAATCACCATATCTTATTTTCAAAAATATATGTCTTTGTTAAAATGCTGTTAGGGAATAAGTGCGTCAGGTGCGTAAGCTGCAAATTCTAAGACAAATGAAAGATAATATTCAATACAAATTGCTAATTCTGCGCAATATCAAAAAAAAATCCCTAATAAGAGCCGACTTTTAATAAGGGGTTAATTTCTGGGGCTCAGTGGGTTTCTGCCTTTTTACTAAGCACCTTGTTTACAAAGAAACTACTCATTTGAAAAAAAGAGAAATCTGACGTAAAGTAGAGACATATTTGTAATAGTAGTAGAAAAACTATTAAATTTAGAATTAAAAAAATAACAAATATGTTAAAATCGCCGATCGAAAAGGAAATCGTTACCTAGCATAACGGTTTAGCAAGAATAATTAATTAGGAATAAATAACATATTCTTAAAGCATCCCCTGTTTCTATTATGTAAGTGACAAGAACGACTAAATCATTATGGTATTTTGGCCCGCATTAGTTCAAGGCTTCCTAACAAAGCATAGATTATATAATTAAAGAATAAGAGTATACCTACACCTCTCAACAATTTCATATTTTTGACCTTTATGAATACTGACTTCTATACTTTCCTAAAACTTGAATTCGACTTCCTCTACATGTAATTAAGATTTACATTATTTAACATTCGATTAGTTAGCTCCTTTTCTTCAGAATTTTAGATTGCCTATTTTCTGGGTAAACAAAGTTTTTTTAAAGTAAAAATGGCGTAAAACTCAATGGGTTCGTTCCAGAAATCGCCTTCTTGATGCCAATGAATTCCAACGTCTTTTGTCGGATATTACTTACAAATTTTGATGAGAATTCAAAGCATACTATTAAAAATTCCTCGATTTTATTCCATTATGAATAAAGTTATAGATCTACTAAGTTATATGATACTTGAGAAAAAGTATTTATATTTATTTCTCCATCCCTGTATTTGTCTCGGAGCAAGAAATGCTTTTATTGCATGCGCACTATAATCATACACAATTTGGTATTTGTATTACATTCTGAGTTACAAGATTTTAGTTTAGGTGGTGCTAGATTTGCAGGTGATAGATTTGACAAATATCTCTTTGACAGCCTCGGATTTACAGCAGCCAGAATTGCAGACATATGCATATTAGATATTTGCA
Organism: Micropterix aruncella; assembly: GCA_944548615.1. Lineage (NCBI taxonomy): Eukaryota > Metazoa > Arthropoda > Insecta > Lepidoptera > Micropterigidae > Micropterix > Micropterix aruncella. The sequence continues at coordinate 33,060,636 of OX155980.1, forward strand.
GGTGGCATCATTGTTGCAAACACCATATTGTCATGCGTCACATTTGCATCACGAAATATAGTTGGCAGCTTTTATAGAATGGGGCTTTTGATATAATTATATTACATGGATACAATAGTTTTCTATAAATCTATACATAAAAATATAGCAGTATTTATTTATTTAGAAATTTATTTTTAATATAAAAAAGGTAGTTGTATAATAGGGATGAGAGAGCGATTTGGTCGCAGCCAAATTTAAAGCAAAAAAAATGAAAAGATTTTAAATCTCTCAAAAAGAGGAAGTAGGTACTTTTACTATGTGATGTGCCAAAATCCGATAACATGTCGGAAAATTAATATTTTACCACAAACCAAAAAGTCGTACGCCGTACTGTCACTGCACGATAATACAACATAGTCTAAATGAAAAAAAAAATACGAATATAGTTTGTCCCGTCCCCAAGAAGACTAGTAGTTTGGTGTAAATTTATACAGAAAGACTATGTACACGAAATAATTCTAAATTCGCGGGACCGCGAACTTTCGGCGCTATATTGTCCGTTTCTTTAAATAAATACAAGATCCTGTATTGAAAATTATCGTACAATTATATGAGCATTTTCAAGAATTTCCTAAGTTGGTTGAAGTTAAGGCTCCATTCCGAGGTGGAGCGACTAAAAATTTAGGTATTTTAGCAATGCCACGCGCTTGCGCGCTTTCGATATATACATAAAGATGTATAGGTATACCGCGGCTACAAGGGAATAAGTCCCACCGTTGGCAGTGGCCAATTACGAATGATTTCGGCTTCGCGCGTCGTCTAATATAGTCGATTTGGCTTGTCAATTATAGATTAGAAAAATAAAAATAACTTAAGATCACGTGTTATTTTTTATATCACTCAAAAGTATCTTTAATAAATAGAAAAAAAAAATAATGGTTGGCCATAACATTTCTGAAAATTACGAAATTTCAAACATTTTTTTCTTTTATTTTTTGTATGGAAGTTCCAAAAACTGTCTTGGTACTATGCAAATAGACCATACGCTGGTGTAAATAGTATTTTTTTAATATTGAGAATCATCTCTAGATTTTTCAAAAACTGAAGACAAACCTCTTTTTTTTTTTGGAAAACAGTAACAGAAAAAAGATAATTTACAATTAATATGGAAATAATTTACCAATTTCGTTTTGGCGAAATGATAGCTTAAGGACCGGATTTTTAAAATCCGGCATAATTGTATTAAAATTCTCTTTCGTGTTCTCACAACCAGGTCACAAAATTATGCTTCATATAGCTTTTGGCCGCCACGACCGCCAAGGCCTCTTAACATGAAATTGAACAATCTAAATATTATTATTATTATGTTTTACAAAGGTTTCAACTACAACAACTATGATGTTATTGGCCATTTACTTAATTATTTTACGAGGAAGATATGCGCTTCATTAAACCAGAGCCAAATAGGAGGCCAAGTGGCAGCGCCAGCGATTTTATGCAGTGAGAATTATGCGATTAATTAGGATAACAGAACGAATATAATACAATTTAACGAATGGGAGACTTGCTTTAATAAACCTGAACTAAACAGTGGTCCATGTATGTGTGGAGAGCGAAGCTTACAGACTGAACGACCTGAGGAAAGAAAATATTTTTCGTGTCCGAAATCATTCTTCAATCGCTTACGCAGAGGGGCGTAAGTTTAAGGATACACTCGAAATTTTAGCCCCACTTTTTTATTCCTTCTATATTTCCTGTTTAGTAAAATAAAGCTTCAGCGGCAAAGGGTATTTTTACTGTAGTCAGGTGATACAGATTTTACCGTTGTTAAGCATACGCTAAACTCAACTTGCTGTATTCGCTCTGAGGAAGATTGGTATCCCCCCTTAACGCGTCGCAGAAGACAAGGAAGCAAATCGCAAGGGTGCGCCAACGTATTTCTTTCTGCTACGCGCAAAATGAGGAAGCGCGACCCACTCGCAGGAATTTCTACCTGGATAAAACCCACCCCATCAACCGTATATAGATCAGTGGCCGTTATGAGAACGTTTTTTTCTATGCCGTAATCCGTGTAATTTAGTGACACGTGAAAAATTGCATTTGGGGTTCGCTTCAACCGACCAACAGACACCGCTCAGAGCTCATACAAGAACCACCCCTTTAAGTATGCAAGTGGAGCAGCGACGACCCCGTTGCTGAACAAATAAACACGATTATGAAATTCGCAAGCAATTTATACAGCAAAGTTGCCACCGGGCTAACCGACAAGCCAACATTCAAAGGAAAAATAGCGTTTTGGTACCAGCAGCAATATTAATTACATGTTGTAAAGTGCAAGAGTTTTGGAAAAGCTGATACTTTTAGATCAAACAGTATTTAGGCCATAGAATACCGGGGTACAGTCAGCAGGCCAGGTTCCGGGACACCTGGCGCTGGCGTACTAGGACAGTGTACTTTAAATTATTACCCCCAAAGTGTTTCGGGGCCATCGATATAATATGATCCCCTAGTAATTTATCGACCTAATTTATATGCAGACAGGGAATGCAATAAAGAACTCGAAACATATGGTCAGACTGCTTCATAATCTAACGCGTGGCGTCAGCATCTCCATACCTGCGCCATTGCGATCATTATATTGCGCGGCACAGTAGACTGATGCATCAAATTGTACCAATGTTTGACATGTATGTATGTCTGGTTCTTTAAATGGCTCAAATAAATGGGTATAATATGCGAATTTTTATTTCATTGAAATTTAGCATTAGGTACATGCATAAAAAAAACAATTTTAAAGCCAACGAAGTTTTAAAATATTGTTACCGTATTATAATGCGGCCTCGAATATAACGCGTAAATACGCAAATACGTAAATTGTATAATATAAATGTTGAAATATTAAGATATTGTCAAACAGCGGTAGAAAGTACCCTGCTTTCTACTTTATTTGTGTAATAACTCTGTATTTACAAATAGCTACCAATGAAATATTTAAAGCAATTGACATGAAGCACTCTACAGTCTATGCATTTTAAAATAATTTTTTTTGTCCATCACTTTATTTTTATTTTAAACTTATATAAATCATTTAACTAAATTGAGTTATGGTACGTTTTATCGCTGTTGAACAGTATATTTATATTACAAATATACTTTTTGCTTTTTAGTTCACATCGCTATTAAAGCATGATTTTTTCTTTTTTTACACTTTATTTTCTTTTATTTCATATGTTGTTTCATAATAGTTTTTTTTACTAAAATTTTATTTATAAGGAAGGTCAAAATTTTCTGTCAATATATGGCCGGTTATATGTCTAACCTGTAAAATAAGTATTTTTTTCTTTTTATCCTGATGCTATTGATATTAGGTCAAAGATATGAAATTATTGCATTGTCAACGTGCCAAATTTCAAATTAGTCAGAGGTCAGATAGTTAGTAATATTTAACTAGAAAGATTTACCGATGGATAGATAGCTTTTAAAGTTATTGATATTGTAATCATCCCTAACATACATTTTATTCTAATGCCCGGGCCACACACGGCGATGATGGGCATTTTTGCTGCGGCCACACCTAAATTATCGCGATTATTAACGGCATTTCCCGTTAGTGTGGCCTGGGCATAATGCACATTACAGCCATAATCAATAAGTACCTACTTAGGTACATAGTAATATAACCAAACAACTACTAATGGAAAACGTACTTTTTAAACTGAAGGCCACTGTTTATGTGTTCAAACGTACTTGTATGATTAAATTACTTACTAGTTTGTTTTACCCCTAGAAAATAGTAGGTATTATTTAGATAATACCTACTATTGGCATAAATATCTAAAAAGATCGAGTTTAGGGGCTCTCTAGACGATCAAGCATTCTTGTCAAGCATCGCGTCGCGGGCTGAGAGGGATCGTAAACCGCAGAAAGTATGCAAATATTATTTTTTTTATATTTACCAAAAATGCTTTATTTTGTAGTTTAAACCTTATTTTATAGTTTAAATATTTAACAAAAATCCCTTATTTTGTAGATTGATGAATCACGTGACTCCCTGGTATAAAACTACAAAATTAGGCATTTTTGGTAAATATAAAAAAAATGCATATTTCCTGCGGTTTACGATCCCCTCCCAGCCCGCGACGCGATGCTTTACAAGCATGCTCGATCGTCAAGAGATCACCTAATAACAATTAGAAGTTTTCGTTGAACACTGACAAATGATGAATTTGCGACTCAGATAAAGAAATAGAAAATATATTCATCTCGAAAACATGTTAATGTATATGTTTACATAATTACAAACGAGATATGAGTGTAATACATCTGAAAAGAATATAAAGAAACTCTCATTTGTAGTGAGACCGTGCAACTCTTTTTGAGTTTTTTTTATTTTTAACTTTAATAATCTTTTTTTTCACAGTAAAGTTAAAATATAACAAACTTGGAGATCACATTTTTATATTGTTCAGCTTAATCTTTCCTGAATCTAAAATACATTAAAAATGTACTAGCAATAATATAACAATTTCTCCTTTTTAAAAACAACCGGCGCCATCTAGCCAATGGGTGTGGAACTGTTGTCAATCGACGCCGACCGCACTGCACGCAAAAGTAAAAACGGTAAAGTTTGCGACGTGCTTCATCGAATCAAACCACCACAGACTTGCCACCTAAGTTAAATAAATCTTTTTTTGAACGTAGCAAGAAAGAATATAGATAAGAAAATTAGAAATAATAATAATAATTAGCAGTAAAATGAAACGTACAAGTACTTTTCAAAACATTAGCACTGGGATCGTATCAGTTTGTAGATGGCAGCTCTGATTAGCTCATTCATACGAGGAATAAAACTAATGACGGAAGAACATAATATAGGGCCGGAACTTTCTTTTAAAGGTTACGGTCCTAAGTAATCTAATTTTATAATTTGTAGCTCAAGAAAGCATAGTCTTATTTCAAACATTATTCCGATAATCTATTATTCGTATTAATTCGGATGGCTTATAAAAAGTTTGCGATCGCACGGATGAAAATGTGATGTCTCAGTCGTGCGTTGTAGGGCAATTTCGCGCCCCGATTCATTACAGATACAAAATCCTAAAACATATTGACTCCTTCTCTAACATATTGACTTCTATATGTATTGTATTTACAATATAACTCGAGCACCCGCGCGAGCGCTCGAGTTTTTTTTAACGTACGCTTTGAAAATGCTAGGGCAAACGACAGGTTTTCAAAGTCAGGGCCGTGACCAAATAACGGATATGAGGAATAATAATATGACGAAAGCGTCAGCATGTACCTCTTTGATAATAAAAAAAAAAAAACGTGTGGCACTCGGGGACTGCCGCGGTAAAGCTATTGCATAGCATTTTTAAGAACTTATGAAATTATAATTATTTATTTATTTTATTTTTTCTGATTCAGATAACTGCGCTCTATCCGAAAACGTTGAAATTATTCCGAATCATCTGCGGCTGCGGCAGCAAATGGTTCGGAATAATTTAAACGTCTTCCGATAGAGCGCCGCGCACGAATTTTTTATTCGATAAAGCAAAAAAAACGAATTATTTGAAAAAAAATATACGTGTGGCACTCGGGGACTGCCGCGGTAAAGCTATTGCATAGCATTTTTAACAACTTATGCAATTATAATTATTTATTTATTTATTTTATTTTTTCTGATATCAGATAACTGCGCTCTATCGGAAAACGTTGAAATTATTCCGAATCATTTGCGGCTGCGAAAGCAAATGATTCGGAATAATTTAAACGTCTTCCGATAGAGCGCCGCGCACGAATTTTTTATTCAATAAAGCAAAAAAAACGGATTATTCGAAAAAAATCGTAGATAAAAAGATAGATAATTAAATTATCTTTAAAATGGTGCAGGTTTCATAATAATACGCCAGATAGTATTTGCGTAGTAGTCGTTTTTGTGTTCGGTTAGACCTAATTTCACAAATTAATTACACTATGTAATATAAACAAAATCTAAACTATTCAAAGCTAAGAATATTAGGAATATGTTCTTGTTTAACATATATTTTATTCGAATCGTAAGCAGTACTCGTTTAGACGTAATTATCAGTTTAAAATCATTAATTTTCGTTAAGAAATTTCTTCATTCGGTCGCCGCGCTGGCCTAGGCCCGCGATAAAACCTATGCAATAGCTAAAAATCGTAGATAAAAAGATAGATAATTAAATTATTTTTTAAATGGTGCAGGTTTCATAATAATACGCCAAATAGTATTTGCGTAGTAGTCGTTTTTGTGTTCGGTTAGACGTAATTTCACAAATTAATTACACTATGTAATATAAAAAAATATGTGTGGCACTCGGGGACTGCCGCGGTAAAGCTATTGTTTAGCATTTTTAACAACTTATGCAATTATATTTATTTATTTATTTTATTTTTTCTGATATCATATAACTGCGCTCTATCGGAAAACGTTGAAATTATTCGAATCATTTGCGGCTGCGGAAGCAAATGATTCGGAATTATTTAAACGTCTTCCGATAGAGCACCGCGCACGAATTTTTTATTCGATAAAGCAAAAAAAAAACGGAATATTCGAAAAAAATCGTAAATAAAAAGATATATAATTAAATTATCTTTAAAATGGTGTAGGTTTCATAATAATACGCCAGATAGTATTTGCGTAGTAGTCGTTTTTGTGTTCGGTTATACCTAATTTCACAAATTAATTACACTATGTAATATAAACAAAATCTAAAATATTCAAAGCTAAGAATATTAGGAAAATGTTCTTGTTTAACATATATTTTTTTCGAATAGTAAGCAGTACTCGTTTAGACGTAATTATCAGTTTAAAATCATTAAATTTCGTTAAGAAATTTCTTCATTCGGTCGCCGCGCTGGCAGGCCCGCGATAAAAGCTATGCAATAGCTTAACAAAATCTAAAATATTCAAAGCTAGGAATATTAGGAAAATGTTCTTGTTTAACAGATATTTTTTTCGAATCGTAAGCAGTAATCGTTTAGACGTAATTATCAGTTTAAAATCATTAATTTTCGTTAGGAAATTTCTTCATTCGGTCGCCGCGCTGGCCTACTAGGCCCGCGATAAAAGCTATGCAATAGCTTAAAAAGTACTTTTGGGACTAAGACATTGAAGAAATTTTTATATATATTAGGTTTAGTTTAGATAGGTTTCGATTTATTAATCTAAATTATTGACTTAAATTTATTGACTGTATTAATATTTAATAAATTTAAATTTATTGTATAATAGTCAATAAATTTAGGTCAATAATTAGATCAATTATATCAATAGATACTTAAGTATATGTGTGCGCCTAGTTTTACCGGAATAGGTGTACATTGCATTTAACCGGATTAAAATAATAAATCCCAAATTGCAAGATCTCCTGTTTTCTCAAAATGTACGATCAGCAAAACCTTTCGTTACAGATTGGACATTTTTATTCATAAAACGTTTTGTTATATCTATATTGAAATTGTAAGTTATTACTTACATATAAATATAGATACCTATAAATAAAAGTTTTATGAATAAAAATGTTCCATCTGTATCGAAAGGTTAATGTTTCATTTTAAAAAAACGGTCCTCAGTTGGGATTCATTATTTTAGTGTAGTGTCCACGCAATTCAAATGTATACCTATTATGGTAAAGCTAGGTGCATACATATACTTATACTGGCATCTATCCATACAATGCCGAATGATGGTCAAGCAATTCCAATCCACCACGAAGCGAACGTCCACCCGAGAATGTTAAAATTAAATTCTTTCATCGCTCCAAAGATCCTCCCGAACAAGAATTTTCCTCTAATTCGTGCATACACTCGCGTATGGACGACATTTTTAACACCCGGCCGAGCTCATGATTACTTTCTAGGGATAAATGAATGTCAGAAACAGTTTAGATTTTAAGCAATGGGAGAAGATAGAACCACCCTCGTAAGGTGAAAATTATGTACGTATTTATGTATGTATATGTACAAGTCCCAATTTTTAAGCTATTGCATAGCTTTTATCGCGGGCCTAGGCCAGCGCGGCGACCGAATGAAGAAATTTCTCAACGAAAATTAATGATTTTAAACTGATAATTACGTCTAAACGAGTACTGATTACGATTCGAAAAAAATATATGTTAAACAAGAACATTTTCCTAATATTCTTAGCTTTGAATATTTTAGATTTTGTTTATATTACATAGTGTAATTAATTTGTGAAATTAGGTATAACCGAACACAAAAACGACTACTACGCAAATACTATCTGGCGTATTATTATGAAACCTACACCATTTTAAAGATAATTTAATTATATATCTTTTTATCTACGATTTTTTTCGAATATTAAGTTTTTTTTTTGCTTTATCGAATAAAAAATTCGTGCGCGGTGCTCTATCGGAAGACGTTTAAATAATTCCGAATCATTTGCTTCCGTAGCCGCAAATGATTCGATACGTTGAAATTATTCAATGATGAAAACTTTCAACGTTTTCCGATAGAGCGCAGTTATCTGATATCAGAAAAAAATAATAATTATAATTGCATAAGTTGTTAAAAATGCTATGCAATAGCTTTACCGCGGCAGTCCCCGAGAGCCACACGTATTTTTAAGCTATTGCATAGCTTTTATCGCGGGCCTAGGCCAGCGCGGCGACCGAATGAAGAAATTTCTTAACGAAAATTAATGATTTTAAACTGATAATTACGTCTAAACGAGTACTGCTTTCGATTCGAAAAAAATATATGTTAAACAAGAACATTTTCCTAATGTTCTTAGCTTTGAATATTTAAGATTTTGTTTATATTACATAGTGTAATTAATTTGTGAAATTAGTTCTAACCGAACACAAAAACGATTACTACGCAAATACTATCTGGCGTATTATTATGAAACCTGCACCATTTTAAAGATAATTTAATTATCTATCTTTTTATCTACGATTTTTTTCGAATAATCCGTTTTTTTGCTTTATCGAATAAAAAATTCGTGCGCGGCGCTCTATCGGAAGACGTCGCAGCCGCAAATGATACGGAATAATTTCAACGTTTTCCGATAGAGCGCAGTTATCTGGTATCAGAAAAAATAAAATAAATAAATAAATATAATTGCTTAAGTTGTTAAAAATGTTATGCAATAGCTTTACCGCGGCAGTCCCCGAGTGCCACACGTATTTTTTTTTATTTATTTCGGTAACAGAACCCTTGAACTATATAATCACAAAATCAAATTTAAAACTAGTCAATCCTACAAGTACCGTTTAGGAGGCAGGCACTGCAATGGGCTCTTATTATTGGGCAGCTTTTAATGCAATCTTTCTATTTTATTAACCGACTAAAAAAAAGAAGTTATCATTTCGGTTGTATCTTTTTTATGTTTATCACTTTCTTTTTTATTTGAAAGGATATATCGAAGACTATCGCGGTTGTTTGACATTATAAATAGGATAGAAAACGAATTTACCGGGTGAAATTAGTAGCATCCGACGTTTCGGTGACGTTGCAGCCAGCCGTCTACCCTGGACAACGGCGGCTGCAACGTCACCGAAACGTCGGGTGCTACAAATTTCACGCGGTAAATTCGTTTTCTATCCTATTCATAATTAAAGGATATACTTACAGATTGGTCCATTTTTTATCAAAATCCTGTTCTGATGATGGAAACCATGAGGAATTGAGGGAACTCCTCAAATAGTATCATATGAAGTTGAAAATTAACATGTTGGTTCAATTCCGATGACAATGCATTTTTTATTGTAAGCATTGCTATGCTCTATTACGCATCAGAAATTGTTTGGAGAGAACTGAAGTAATATCGGCCTATTACGCGCTAGTTGAGTCACACCTGCGCTATGGTATTCTTTTATGGGGTAATGCAGCACACATCAACAGTGTATTCACTCTCCAGAAAAGAGCCATACGTGCGATAGTAGGTATTGGTCCACGGCAGTCATGTCGTGAACACTTCCAAAAACTAGGGATATTGACCGTATATGCGATTTTTGCTCAAGAAGCTCTTTGCGAATTCTATTGCAATAAGAGCTCGGCCATATCCCACGAGGAAGTACATCGGCATGACACCAGGAATAAAACCCTGTATCTCCAACCGTTCGTAGCACGTACTGCCAAGTTCCAGGCGACTAGTCGATACTTAGGCCTCAAACTTTTCAATAAATTGCCCGAAAGATTAAAAGAAATTAAAAACATCGATATTTTCAAGAGATCCATCCGAGTCTATCTGCTTAAAATCAACATGTATGCCCATAACGACTTCTTAAAATATTTTGAAAATACATAGCATCGTATCTACCCAGTTAATCTAATACATATTATTTACCGTTAATTGTTTTGTTGTAAACTGTTATCATATAGTCTATGTTTTCGTAAATTGGTAAGTTTAAAACTATATATTGTATATCATCTCTTGTCTAAATTGAGTAACTAATTTAAGATTAATTACTGTCATTCCTACACAATTGTATGGTTGTATTGGAAATAAATACCTTTTACTTTTTACTTTTACTTTACATGACCTGATTCTATACCCTGGGTTGGCTCCCGACGAGGAGACTCTTCAACGGTCAACAGCACAGACACAAAATTTTGAATACTCATTCCGTTATGATAGCCCGTTCTAAGTATCACCATGACATGGCTGCTGCACTTATAAAACATTTTGGAATCGGTTCTTTTTTGTTAAAATTGTACATTGTTTAACAATAGGAAGACCTCACCTCTCCCCCCCCCCCTATTCCTACAGGGAAGGGGGGTGGGTTAAGCAGATTATCTAATCGATCAAAATTACAAATATACAAAAGTTTTTTACAAATCGATAAAAGCGTTTAAAAGTTGTGACTCGTAATTAAAAGTTGTGACAATCCAAATTTTGTAGCGCAAGAAAGGGTAGTATTTTTTTTAAATCCAGCACTGTAGTTGGTTTTTATTATTACGCCGATGAGTTGATTTTAAAAAAAAGGTGATCATACAGCTGAAAATAAGATTTCACTGTCGTTTGTTTGTATGGGAGCTCCAAGATAACTTGTAAATACCACAGTATACCAGTATACTGTATTATTACAAACCCCTGAATTTAGCTAGTTCTTCCTATTGACGGATAAAACATTTTGGAGCATAGTATTCTTGAAATCGGACGACATGTTCTTAAGATATTATACGTCCACAAAGATAGGGCGACTTGCACCAAGCTCGTTTAAACAAAAACAGACTTTATTTTAAGTTTTTAGTGGTCTATATGATGCAAAAAATTGAGAGAGTTGTTTAAGAGCAAAATAAAGACTTTTCGGGCGAACACGATACCCTTGCATTCGTCATACCATTGATTTACACTGTATAATCATTGGTCATTCCTGCGTCAGGGCCACCGCCTTGGAGAAGGAGGGGAGGTGCAAGTTGCGCTTTCACAATAATTTCCCTCGTCGTCGGTTGTTAAGCCGGGAAAGTTAGATCGAATTGCAAACGATTGTCGACGTAAATTCGCAGTAAAATTCGACGTTAAAAATTCGAATTTCGAACGAGCGACACAACGCAATGAAGATTTAAATTTCGAAATTAAATTTAAAATTTCGAATTTAAATTTTGTCGCCGCCTATTAAAAAAAACGATTGTGTCACCCCAGGACTTTCCCTCCAGTCCAAGGACGTCATCTCATTCAATTTAAAAATCAAATTTCAAACGCACGTCGCCGTATAATTCGCCTTTAAACATTCGAATTTCGAACGAGCGACACAATGAAGGTTTAATAAGTCATATGTAGATTATTCAGAGTGTGATTCCTGCCCAACAATGCATCTGCGCACCGAATTTAAGTCTCTAAGTCCAATATTTCGAGGATAATACATGTGCGCCCTCTAGTGGACCGATTTCAACCAAACTCTTTTTAACTCTTGCCATGACCAAATGATGCGTGCATACCAAAATTCAGCTGAATCGGTTAAGCGTTTGGGCGCATCGGTAGAGGCACAAGCAAAACCACACACACAGAAACACACACAGACACACACACATACACACACCCTAATACACACACACACAGCCACACAGACAAACTTCAATCTGGAAAAGGACTTATCGTCTCAAGGGGGCTCAAAACAAAAAAGTCCGTCTTCATCTCGAAAAATAAAGTTGCGCGTTCACAATACTTTACCTCCTGGTCGGTCGGTGGGCCGGAAAGTAATGTAATCTTCATGTGTGCAGCTTATTTCTAACATTTGATATATTGTTAGACTGTCATGATTCGATAACCATTTATTTGTTGACTGCACAACAAATAATAGACAACATGTTAACAAAACGAAATACCAACATTTTTTTTGTGCAGCAGCCATGTCATGGTGATACTTAGAACTGGCTTACATAGTTGGAAGCCAACCCTGGGTGCCGTAGTCCATGGTGAAACTTAGAACGAGCTGTCGTAATTGAATACATATGTATACAAAATGTTGTGTCTGTGCTGTTGACCGTTGAGGAGCTCCCTCTTCGGGAGCCAACCCAGTGTGTAGAATCAGGTAATGCTTACCATAAAAATAAATGAATTATCATCGAAATTGAACCAACATGTACATTTTTAATTTCTTAGGATAATATTTGAGGAGGTCCCTCAATTCCTTATGGATCCCATCATCAGAACAGAATTTTGATAAAAATGGGACCAATCTGTAAATATATTCTTTCGAATGAAAAAAGAAAGTAATAAACATAAAAAAAGATACAACCGAAATGATAACTTCTTTTTTTGAAGTCGGTTAAAAAGGAGTGTAATGTGTACAGGGTTCATCTATGTATATTTTCAGTTAATTTATTCCACCATAACTTCTAAACGCTCCAACCGATTTAGAATTACGTAGTATTGTTAGAATCATTATGTCATCCCGTGTGTCATAAGGAACCTTGATTGTACAAATGGTAAGTAAATAATTGTCTAAATGTCCAATTCAAATGTCAATAAATTACTATAAATATAACGTATTTAGTGTTAAATGAAAGGTCTGATTGAGTACATGCCAAAAATATATATGTATCTATATATATGGATAAATACATAAACGACCAATATTTCATAAAAACTGTCATACAAAAATGATTTTAAATATAGTAATTCACTTTTTGTAATTGCAGTTGTGTTTCTTATTTCTTCTAACATATTTGCTTGTCAAATACCTATGGTATGGTCAATATTATACTTTTCAAAGAAAATTTCTGTCAGTACCAACTAGCGCTAGTTGCTATGTCGTCTATGGAAGCTCTCCTAGGAGTACTGTTTAAAATGGGTAGGAGGTTTAACTTCATTTCCTTTTGAAATCGATCTCTCTATTAATAATCCGAACATACAAAATTAAATCTGCCCGAAGGACATCCGCATGGGGTGATGGGTGTCCCATGTGGGGGAGGCATCCGCGGGAGTCGGGGGGCGGGCGGGCGGCAGGGAGCTAAGGGGCGAAAAGGGAGGGAGGATGTCCGAGAAAAGAAGAGAGAGCGTCTCCTCTTTGCCCGGGCGTCCACGCACGCATAAAGTATTCAAAAGCGTTCCTCGGCCGGCCTGCGGCTAGTGACAGCAACTATACGATAAGAAAAAACTTAATAGTAAAAACACATTTCTAAAAACAAGCTTTTATTAAAATGCTCTGTCCCGAGCCAACCATGGGTGCAGCAGCCATTTCATAGTGGAACTTACTTAGAACGTGCTATCATAATTGAATGCTATACAGAAATTCGTGTTTGTGCTGTTGATCTTTGAGGAGTTCCCTCGTTGGAAGCCAACCCTAGATGCAGCAGCCATGTTATGGTGAAAATTAAAACGGGCTATTTTAATTGAATGCGTACACAAAAAAGTGTGTCTGTGCTGTTGACCGTGGGAGTATCCTCGTCGGGAGCCGATCCTGTGTGTAGAATCAGGACATGCTCACCAAAAAAATGCATTGTCATCGGAACTGAATCAAAATTTAAAATTTGTACTACATAGGATAAGAGGAAGTGGTTTTTATTAAGCTTGCAAAATTTGACCTAAACAAACTAAGAATCTAACATTGGGAGGTGTAAATAAAAACAAACGGAAAAATTTCTTAAATGAAAAATTTTCTTAAATGAAAAATAGAAAGTTAGGAAATAGTTTCGTCAACGAATCAAAGCAACAAGAACAATCATTTAAAGAAGTAAAAAAATACGATTTCCGTTACAAAAAGTAAACTATTTTATTTTTAATTATTAAAAACAATTTGTTCTCGCTAAAAACCACGTTTGTTAGAGAATGAAGTTCTTTGTTAAAACAATATTCGTTGAAACAAAATTCAAATTACTGAACCTCCGCTACGTTCCTGTTGACTAGTGTTTTCTCTATAAACATCCAGTGCTTAAAGTGGATTGCGGATTATGTGGGTCAGTAGCGGGGCCTTGTACAATGCCCTTAGAGCGGGGCTTACGTGAGCCGTGCCTATTGACCCGGCGTTCAAAGTGTGACGTCGCAGGGCTGCTCGCCCTGCGGCAGGTATATCAAAACGATTGCGCGCTGCTTTCGCCCTATTCAGTCGGTTGGCCTCGGTGCTCAAATAATAAAACGGGTTTTTACGAAATATTTGTGGTTTTGTATTTATCCATAAATATAAAATACTTTCGGAATGTACTCAATCAAACCTTTCATTTGATACTAAACACGATACATTCACATTAATTTATTGATATTTGGACATTAAGACAATTATTTATATGACATTTTGTCAGTCTAGATACTCGGAACGACAACACGATTTTAACAATACCACCCACTTTTAAATCGTATCAAGCGTTTAGATGTTATGGTGGAATAAATAAATGGAAAATATACATACATGAATCCTGAACACATTACATTTCTTTTTGTTGGACTCGCGTAAAACTAAAGCTAAATGAGGATTATCATCGAAATATAATATCGCATAAACAAAACAAAAGAAATACATACAAAAATGTTATACGGATCTTTATATAACAGTCACATCTAAAGTGTACTTCATTATAACTAATCACATCTAAAGTTTGATGTGATTAATTTGTATGTAATAATCCTGTATCTTATGAGGAATAAGCAGAGAACTATTGATAATAATATGCCAAATCGACTTATTTTTATCATGACAACCAGTGTGAATTTATAAGTCATGAATCATGATTTATGAATCAAATTGATGAATCCTCTTGAAGGGGTTTAAAATCAATAAAAATTGCCTCGTGGCTTAATTCTTTGTCTACATACCCATAAATAATTTCTAATAAAAATCTTTTGTAAGAATGCTGATATACTCTCACGGGAAGTGTCTTTTGCCTGTTACTGGGCCTTAAGATATTTAATACGTCAGTGACTGACAAGAGATGGCACTCAAACCGCAAGTTTGAATTTGTTTTTGTTATTGGCCGTGTTTTTAGGCAGACACAAAATTTCTAAAAGATCTGTCTAAACGGATGAGTCTATTTTGTTTGGTTATTCGATTATACATGGTAGGTACTTCTGCAAAGACTGCCTTAAATTTGAGAAATGATTCGTTAGATTAAATAATCAAGAACAATTGAAAAAAATACGTGTGGCACTCGGGGACTGCCGCGGTAAAGCTATTGCATAGCATTTTTAACAACCTATGCAATTATAATTATTTATTTATTTTATTTTTTCTGATATCAGATAACTGCGCTCTATCGGAAAACGTTGAAATTATTCCGAATCATTTGCGGCGTGTCATATCATAAAAAATTCGTGCGCGGCGCTCTATCGGAAGACGTCGCAGCCGCAAATGATTCGGAATAATTTAAACGTCTTCCGATAGAGCGCCGCGCACGAATTTTTTATTCTATAAAGCAAAAAAACCGGATTATTCGAAAAAAACGTAGATAAAAAGATAGATAATTAAATTATCTTTAATATGGTGCAGGTTTCATAATAATACGCCAGATAGTATTTGCATAGTAGTCGTTTTTGTGTTCGGTTAGACCTAATTTCACAAATTAATTACGCTATGTAATATAAACAAAATCTAGAATATTCAAAGCTAAACATATTAGGAAAATGTTCTTGTTTAACATATATTTTTTTCGAATCGTAAGCAGTACTCGTTTAGACGTAATTATCAGTTTAAAATCATTAATTTTCGTTAAGAAATTTCTTCATTCGGTCGCCGCGCTGGCCTAGGCCCGCGATAAAAGCTATGCAATAGCTTAAAAAAAAGATTTTTTAAAAAATGAAATGTTGAATATTAGGGGAGTTTAAATACACCTGTGATGCACAGAACCGAAGTATAAAAGTACCAGCAATCTAAACTTGTGGTGCGCAGAACAGCGGTATTTAAGTACCAGCAAGTTTAACCTGAGATGCACAGAGCTGCAGAGTGTCGATAGAATGGAAGGCGAACACTTCCATGGAAGGTGAAGGCTTGCGCAGGCATTGCAAGCTCATGCTTTGTTTGTTTACGGATGATTATGATAGGACGATGTTGGTGGTACGATAGTCGGCGCAGTGGGGTCAAGCAGCCCTGGCTAAGCTGTCCGTCCGCGTATTCAATACACGGCGAGAGAGAACACGCTCTACCCATCCCTCTGAGGCTCACCTCCCTCTGGTCGTTCCTCCACCCGCCTGCCCGCGCCGCCCCCGCCTCACCGCCCGGCCTCGGCCGTTCCGTCACCCCTTTACATCCAATTTACCACGGTCTCCGAGTGCTACGACGAATTCACCCCTCAGCTCCCCTCACTTCGCTATTTCTTTTTTATTCAAAGTATTTCACTTTATTTTCTCCATAGTATACATATACATACACCTACTCTTCTATATAAAATTCAAAGCGGAACAATAATATATGAGTATGTGGAAATAAATATCAACAACGGTAGATAATGCGAGCTAATAAAGTACACATCAATTTGAGGGATACGGTCAATCACTCGTATGCCTGCTTATTTTCTATTATTATTATTTTTTTATCTATGTCTTATTAATCCAAATGATACATCCACTAATGATATATTTGATTCAATCCCAATTTTATCATTCCGTAGACCACCCAATATTAAACAATACGAAAAATACTAAATGTAAACTTAATTATTCCATCGGCACTCAGGCTTTCAGCCGAATCATAGTCACTCGTCCGCGTTGTATATTATGTAACTTGTCCACTTTCAGGTCAAAATATTTTTATTACTAGTCCAAACACAACCATTTGGATAGGTATAAGAAGCTCTAAATTGTAGTTGTACTATCAGAAATGTGGTTAATCAACCGCTAAGTCAAATCTTTAGTATTTTGGTGAAACAACATCCGATTGGTTAAACGACCTTCCCCCAGCTTCGCGCTACTTTACATGCTAGGGGCCGTAATTTAGAGTTTAGTCGGTATTTTAAAGTAAAAATCATTAAACGCTTTAGCAATAGTGATATGTCATGGGAAATAGCTTTGATTCATATTTTACAAGCTTATAAACTTTCTGGACTTCGTGAATCGTTGTTTATTTCGCCACTTTGATCCACTTCGCTATTACGCCACAAGACCCCACTTTGCCAGCTTTGCTCGTGGTGGACAATTGCGTTCATCAATGCTGTGTGTTTTAATCTTATGAAGTTTATTTTATTTCTTACAAAAGCCGGAAATAAATGAGCTTAGTGAGCATCAACACTACGAAACTTGTTAAACGAACGTGGCTAGTCGCAAGTCAAAATTGTTAAAGTTATAAAATGCATGAGTTGTGCCGTACAATCTGACATCAAGCGCTTCCAGTAAACCAAGTCTCACGGCAATAGAAATAGAACAACCCGGAAAAAAATTACCTCGGACTAGAGTACCGAATATTAATTCGAGAGTCTTTCAAAAATCGGAAGAAAATTTCTTTCGAGCTTACTACTGCTTTGGTTGAGGAAATTAGAAAAAACAGTTAGTGTCAGAAAAGCAGGGAGAAGTCTAGCATATGCTGACCTCATGGGCTGCAAAGTAAGGAAAAAATCAAGAAAAGAACTAAAAATATCGACTAGATTAAACTGTGAGGCATCAACATTAGACAAAGGAAAATTGTTCTAATGCTGTATGGTCCAACGAGTCAAGTTTTGAGGTAAGTATTGCTTTATCACTTTTGTGTTATAAATATTGGTTAAATCATAATAATTAAGCGGTTTACTGCAAATAAAATAAAATTATTTTGTTAGAACTTTCGTCATAAAACCGTTGAAACAGTATAATGGTCTGGTGTTGCATGGCGGCAGATGGAGTTTGTGAAATGCTTGTCAATCAATAGGAATTCCGAAGGATACGTACTGAAGAAAGAACTGGAACAAAAGAGAAACCAGCCACCAATAACAAAAACATGACAAATTCTTAAATGAAAGGCGATTACAGAATATAAGGCCCACAGGATAAATTAATGCTTACACATACTTTATGGTAAGTCGCCGCATGGAGATACTTAGCAGGCAAATGGAAAGTAAAAAGATCGATACAGGTGGAAAGATCCTCTTAATCATGACATGATATACTTTGACAAAATGAAAGAAATCAGATGAATTGTCACAAGAAAACGCCTAAATGTAGAAATCCGTGTAGTAAGTTTATAAAATGAACAAAACGGATAAGGAAACTAATAAAGAGGAGTAGGTAAGTCGATTATCGATACAAAGAAACATATAACAAAAGGCAAGTCAAAAAGATCCAAAATATACTAAATACAAGTCGAAAGAAACAAAAAAGGTAGACACAAACACATACATACTATTTGTTACCCTCACAATCCTAGATCCTCGCCCTCCTAGTTTCCTATATTGGCTCTAATTTGTTATTATACTGGTTTATTAATTAACCTTTCTCCAGGAGCCAGGAGCCAGAAGTAGTTCTCAACCTTAAATATGTACTCCCCGGTATATTAGGCCTACCATCTCAAAAGCACTCCTGGCTGGAGTGCACAATTCATTTATTTAATCTAAAAATATAAATCTAGCAGGTTTCCTACTCTTGCCACCCTTAGCTGTAGAACTTACAACTGTAAGAAGATTTTTTTTTATGTTACTCATAACGTTGTAGTCTAAATGTAAAGTGCCTTGTCACCTAGTGGTAACATCTTATAGGCGGGCATATTATATAAAATATCTTCACGCATTTAAAAATCAGATAGTCACCCATTATTGAGGTAAGTATAGGATGGAATTTGGCCCGAATTTGGGTGGAGTACGGGCCAAAGGAACGTTCCGGTGAGGCAATATATCATTAGGCCGGCCACGGCCCTTTTACTATCTACTTGTTGGGATGCGTGTAGCAACCTTCGCAGATTATCGATGGTGATATTTATAATAATAATTGATTATGCTAGTTTTGAACTCATTCTTAGGAAAAAAAATCACAAATACAGATTATCGTAAAATAATATATTAAAGTGAAGTATATATAAAGACAAGGTTGTAAGAAAATGTTATTTTTATCATTAGGTACACACTTTATGCAAATAATTTATAAGTTTATAATAACATAAAAAGAAATAACATAATAAGTATCAATGAATAAAAACATAAACAATAAGCTTAATTTACATAGTTTTCGTCGTCGGAACTGTCGGTATCACTGTCATCTTGTGAATTTATTACCAGACGATTCTGGTCTCTGTTGACATATTTTTGTAAATCGGCTAGTTGTAGATCTTCTGCGTGTTTTACACACTTGGCCCAGTTTTCTCGGGTAACATTGTCGACGGCTTGATGGAACAAAATCTCTACATCTGCTAAAATGAACGTGTTGTTTTTTGCTGCGACCTCTCCTTTAATTTGAGCCCAGATGAGCTCAATAGGGTTGTATTGACAGTGATAAGGAGGCAAACGTATCACTTCATGCCCTAATTCGTTTGCTAACTGGTCCAATGCATATACCTTCGCCGGATTACTGGCTTTGACTTTCCGAATCAATTCCTCTATAGTCTATAATGTCTGTCTTACCAAACGGAACGTTTTTTTTTTTGAAGCCATTCTTGAATATCCACCTTTTTGGAATGTGTGTTCGGTATTTTTTCGAGTTGCACTGAGTGGTAACTTGCATTATCGACGATAATTACGGATGGTTCTTCATGAGCTTTCAAAAAGTTTTCGAACCACTCCATATATGTTTCACTATTCATCTCCGTATGGTAGTCCACGTTCTTCGATTTCACGGCTCTGAATAACAATTTCGCCTCAGGCACAAAGTCAGTCTTGCAGATCCCGCATGGCAGAGAATGAGTCTGGATCCCTTTCCTGTTTTTGATTTCGAAATCCCCCAAGATTATTTTCGTCATGCCACATACGTTTCCTTGAGTGGTTTTGGTTAACCCAAATCTCGTCGAGGTAAAATCGAGGTCGATAATCGTTACCTCTTATCAAGTGGTCCAATTTTCTCAAAAAATCCATCCTGGCACACACAATATCACTCCTTTCCATCAAATATTTGCGTCCGTCGTCGCTCTTTTGGTATGTGTAGCCTTTTTTCTTTAAAATTCTCTTCATGGATGTGTTTCCGCATTTAATCCCAGGTATGGATTCCTTAATTTTCGTCAGTATTTTTTTTAATGTGGGATACTCTCCATTGTCATAATGTGATGAAACGATGCGTTTCATCAAATCGACATCGAAGTCGTCCAAATTAGTCACAGGCGCCGGAACCGTTAACCTCATCCTTGGTGTAGAAGGAAGCCCTTCTTGTAAAACCTCTTTCTTGATTTTTCGATGGTCCTCACTGTTACTCCAGAAATAAACGCTGTAATTTCTTGAGGTTTATTGAGATTGAGCAGCGAAACTTTTGTCGGGTCACTTTTCAGTTCGTCAAAAAATGACAAAATGTTATGTATAAGGCACCGAGTTTGCATGTTAATATCACCCTTCAACTTCAATAGCTCCAGGTTAGAAAATATGGTCTCCATTGCTCAACTGATTGCGCAAGTAATGAGGTTTTATCCGCACAGCATTTTATAATATAAGTACATATGTGGGACTCATTATTACAAAACGCCACGATAACATTTTACTAATGACTGTTTCCAAATTAATTATGACCTATGATATGCCGTGCTATGATAATCAGTTATCTTTTATCTATTAATCAGTTGTCTATTAAGTACTCAATTAATAACTAACATCACATAATTAGGTCATTATTTAATTACTCTAATTCTAAAATAATTCTTAATCCGAAAATATTAATAAATATAGCAAATCGGTACTATAATAAGTACAGATGTATAATACTGTTTCATCGAGCAAGCGTAATTCATAGTTAAACAATATTGACATTAGCCGCATTCTTGCTGACAGCTCGGTTTATTACCCCCATCGGAACGTTCCTTTGGCCCGTACTTTAGCCGAAAGCCTCTTGTATGCGGCTACTATTTCTGCAATATTGTCCTTTAATCCCCATAGCATGCAATACATTATTTTTCTTAACATTATACGAAAATGAGCTTATTATATAAATTCGTAATAAGTAGCCCTATGATGTATCGTCTCCCTCTGTAACTGCTTACTATCCCGCTTCGTTATTGGCTATGTACCGATATCTGTATGATGTAAGGACAATTTAGCGACAAGAACTGTCAAAATATAGCAGCCACAAAATCGGCCTGGTTGAGGCGGTCATTTCACAAAGTGGACAATCCTCAAGGGGCCCCTTACACGATCAATAATATTGACAATATCAGTATTGTCAATACCCCTTTCGTCACCACCGTCAATATCGCCATAGCCCTACACGGTCAATATTAATGTCAATAATGTGCTCAATACGTTTGTTTCGATGGAAACAAAGGTATAGGTAAAGGTAAATTCGGATAAGTGAAATTGCGTCTTTCCAAGTGAATATTGATGGTGCTGTGTTTTGAAAACATGGACAATCGTAGCCATAATTAGGGTTATCGGAAGTATTAGTCGAGTTAAGCGAAAACGATGGATGAAGGAGTGGTTAAAAAAACATGAAGAATATTCTCATATGAGTCTGCTGAGGGAAGTCAGATTGCGAGATGTGGAGATTTTCACAATTATTTCAGAATGAAAGAAAGGACTTTCATGAAATTATTACAGATGGTGGAACCACTCTTGAGAAGACAGCACACAAATATAAGGAAATGTATCCCTGTTAAAGAGAGATTAGCCTTAACTCTGAGGTACTTAGCTACAGGTAGATATTTTGAAGATTTGAAGTTCTGTGTCATATGTCGCGTGCAACTATCAGCGAAGCTGTAATTGAAACGTGCGAAGCTCTTGTTCATGTCCAACGAGACTACATGAAAGTAAGTGTTTAAATATATTTTCCAGGTACCTTCCTACTTACCTTCTCACTTAATCTTCACTGTCTTCATAAAAGTAATTAGGATGTAGGGAAGCGCATATTGAATTTTTTTAAGCAAAATATGATAGTAATTATGTATTGATTAAACAGCAAAAAATACAAAAAGAAATAAGGCAATCAAAAATCAAATTCCTGAACCTGAGAAGGTGTTAAAAAGTCGCCGCTGATCCTGATGCTAGTTGTTGATTAGTTGTGGTGGGTTAACAATATCAGTAGGAGAAGAGTAATTACCGATGACCTAAAGATACCATAAGGTGCTTGGATGCCAATCCAAGCACCGCGCAAGGATACATAGCGCGAGACTTAGAAGCCTGCACTCGATGTATAGACAAAATACTGGCGATTGATTCTGATTGGTAAGAAATTTACTGTCCTGCATATGAGAAAAATAATCCCGGAGACAGTTCCTTCCTCGGTCTAACACCAATAAAACCAGTTATAACATAATTATCGTAAGGCAAATTCAGGAGTGTATCTCATTTGGAAAGCCTCTCTTTCAATCGGAAACTCTTCTGGGCCTTTATAAGGCATTATATTATCAGAGTAAAGTTTTTTTCATATTCTTTTTTTTTTCATAAATATTTTAATATCATTTTTATTCAAATAAAATAGAGCATCAAATATTTCATGTACATAGGTTTACCTTACATATTAAGAGCTACAATTTAACACATGGAGTAACGTCACGATGAATAGCCATTTAAATATGTCTTCAGGTTTCGTCCCAGTTAATTCTGCTGTAATGCGTATTGATGTATACATCTAATATCTATGTAAGACCTTGAAATAAGAAGGTCTATGTAGAAAGAGGTAACTTTATAAACACATTGAAAATACTGGATCGATGCTGTGATTGTCTCTGCCTTATCATCCTTACCTTCAATAACAATCAACAATACAATACAATACAATCAACTACTCCAGTAGATAGGCATTCCTACACTTGGATGCGTCACAAAATTAAATGCTTTAAATTTAATTATTAAAAACATAACTATCATGATAGTTGTCATGGCTGTAATATTATATTCAATATTACCTACTTACAAATAATCAAAATATACTAATGTCATTAAATAGTAAGAGATAATAATATATTAAAATAGAAATGCAAGTTCTATGTAGAATAATCAATGTAAAATACTTTTATTGTCAATCCAGCAATATGCCTTCGTATTTTTTTAAACATAAATAGATGTATACTAAATTATATGAGAATTAGAATGTCAGCTATCATAATACCGCTATGTTTAAAATTTTACAAATTTTACTAATTATCAACATGGAAAATAAACTCCCCTTATACCATAAATTGGGTTTCTTACCAAATTATTTATAATTATCTTTTTAATTTGGTCCTCCCCAAGGCTTTTCATTTGCTCTGGAATCTTATTATAGAAGGACACATTTTGGTGAATAAAACAGTATCGCACGGTAAAACATCTGCTTGTCGACTGTTCAAACGAGTAAGATGCATTAACGACTCAGGCAATCCAAGAAAGCACCTTTCTTACAAGAGGATAAAAGATCCCTTGAATAGATTTCTAGAACAAGTTGTAGAAGGCAAATCTATGCACCATTTCAATAATTACAGGGATATGAACATATCTACCTGCAGAGCTACAGATGTATGTGGCCCATCAGTCAAGATAACTGAATGTATATGAAGGGCTACGGGGAAGAACGATCATTTAATGTTTTAGGTAAGTGGAGATCCTTTTTGTATAAGGTATAAATATAAGTAAAATGTATTTTTTTAAACTCAACTCTATTTGGTTTGCAGACAACATTTTCTCAACAAACCCCTGCTAGAAGGTCGTATTTTGAGTAAGTCAGTTTTTAAAATGGATTTACCAAAAGTTTTAATAAGTTTTAATAACTCGCCATTTATCGTTTTTCCCCGTAACCCTTCATATACTCTTCTAATAATAATAATAATTTGATTTGGAATTATGGAATTATTAAATATAGTTATATAAATTGGAGAAGATTAAGATATTGAGAAAGTCGGAGGTATTGGTGGATCGTCGAAGGAGCGAAGAGCGTGGAGGGCAAGGCTGTGCCCGGGCGGCAGTTCGGAAGTGCTGCGAGGATGTCGGCCGGGCGGCGGTCGCCGGGAGGGCGCACTGGGTTGAGAGGAGGGAGGGGGGATCGGGCAGGAGGGAGCATGGAAATACGTGTAGGCGGAAGGCCGAAAGGGAACGAGAGGGCTGTATTTAAATGAAGTCCAAGCAAACTATCTATGCCTGTCCATGCACGACTTTTCAGGGAGGCGCGGGCAGCGTGGTGGGCGGCAGAGGGCGGAAGGGGGCAAACAAGCAGGGGAAGCGCTGCGGAGCCAGCGGGCTGTTTAAGAACACCCCCGTCCCCTTCGTCCCCTACAGCCTCCCTTTCACTTGCCTTCCGCTGCCCCTCTATAGACGCAAAACAGGTACATACATATGCGTAAGTATGGTGACGTACTACAAGGGCCCTGTACGAATTGTCACTTTCATCTGGCCTCGAAGATTGCAGAAATCTCACAACTACCTATGCCGAAAGATCTTGAGGTACGGTCCCTTCGTCACCGAGAGCGCATCCATTTTCTGCATAAGGAGAGCACCAGTGTAAAATCATGGAAGCAGCGGATGCTTAAACTACTGCTTTTTTCCATTGTTTGATCAAAATGTCACAAAGTAAGTTTTAGGAAATGTTATGATGAGTCTGTCCGTCCGTCCCACCACCCATCTGTTCGCACTTGAATCTCACAAAGTACTAGAGAACACGGTATGGCTGGTGTGTGTTTACATTTACTTTAATTTGTTAAATTTTTCGTTGATTTTGTAAGGGTCGCATTTTCGAATACTATTGATGCATGCGTCCACTGCGCCCGGGTTGAAACATCGAACGAGATGAGTGCACTGTGCAGAAAAGCTTTCGTATGCAAGGTAAATTGTTAAGGTGATACAGTCCCTAGCGAGCAACAAGCAAATATAAAATTACAGATTTTTTTTTTCATGTAAATTAAAGTTTAGATCATCGGTTGCCAACCCGCGGCCCGCAGGCCACATGCGGCCCACCGAGTGACAACTTGTGGCCCGTGGATTAGTCACATGACCAAAAATCTCAACTTTTATTGTACACAAGCTGTTGCCGGCAGCTTGCTTCGCATAAAGTTTCGAATCGAGTAGGATGGCGTTTATTTGGCTTTTTAGACGTTACCTTTAGATATATATAGTACAAGACGTCCCCCCTCAGATGCACGCTACCTATATCGTAGACGTATGCGTCTTGTCCCGCGCCGCGTCAACTATGTGGACTGAAAATGCCAAATCTAAATCACAGGCAGATCCCTTTCTCCAAGGAAGTAAAGTATCTGGGAGTCACGCTCGACCAGAAAGTGGAACCGCCACCTAGATAAAACAATTCAAAAAGCTAAAAGTACGTTGGGTATAAGCAGAAGACTGGCAGAAAAAAGGGGCCTTAACCCCAAGATCTCCCACTGGCTATACACTGCCATTGTGAGGCCGATAATCACGTACGCCTCGGTGGTATGGTGCAAAAAATCCAACCAGAAACTTGTGATTACCAAACTAAGCAATATCCAAAGGACGGCGTACCTCATAACAACTGACGCAATGTCCTTCACTCCTGGAGCAGCTCACATTCAATTAAAATAGGTGGCGAAAGCCAGCATGTACAGACTGTCTGCCCGGGAGAAGGCAAACTGGATCTCACAAGCATTAAGATCAGTTCAGCATTAAGATCAGAGACGACTGGCTAAAAAACCAACAGCACTGGGAGGCGGGTAGCCTTAAATGGTATACTGATGGGTCCAAATCGGAACTTGACGTAGGCTGCGGTATATATGGAGAGAAACCGAACTTCGAAAAAAGTGTAAACTTGGGGAAATACGCCTCCATATTCCAAGTGGAGGTAAAGGCCACAATTGAATTTGCGGATATCAACATCCTTAAGAACTACGCTAACCACCGTATCTACATTCGGATAGCAAAGCAGCTCTTATGGCACTAGCCTGGAATACCATTCATTCAAAGCTGGTGCAAAACTGCGTATCCCTACTGATTTCCCTGGTCGAAAAGAACAGGGTATTTCTAAGATGGGTTCCCGGCCACGCAGAAGTTGAGGGAAATGGAAAATCCGATGAACTTGCTAAGACGGGAGCTAAGGAAACGTTATACGGACCTGAACCTTGCTGTGGCGTACCAAAAAGCCTGGCAAACCTAATGCTCGAAAAAATATGTTTAGTACAATCCGTCAACCACTGGAACAACATGCCAGAGTTGAATCATTGCAAAGCGCTACTTAAGGCTTACGACCCTAAGACTGCCGTGAGGCCTTATCGCTAAATAGGAGCAATCTACTCATACTGGTGAGGGCGCTCAGGGGGCACTGTGGCCTGAGCAAACACATGTACAACCTCAAGCTCCGGGACACGAAAATGTGCAGGTTCTGCCAAGGAGCAGAGGAAACTCCCCTGTACCTCATGTGCGAGTGTGGCCCGCTGATGCGTAAAATATACACCCACTTGGGTGGTCATTACCTCCAACCTGAGGAAGTAAAACAATCTGGCGCCAAAAGCCTGTTGCGGTTCTTAAATGACACGAAGCTTATCGCAGAATTATATATATAGTAGGTGGCGAACACAATAAATAGGCTTATAAAGACCTTAGAAAAGCCCCTCACAACAAATTTAAAAAAAGTATTTTAATCAATATTGGTTGACTGTAATATATCGCCAAAACGATAAGTCCGCCATTTGTGCATAAATTGTCTTTTTTATAAAACCAGCGTAATATTCATTAAGTTATGTTTTTATAGCACAATAAAGTTATTCTATTCTATAGTATTGGTCATTTCAGGAGAATGAATAGGCCACGAATTCTTTAGTGCATTTCTACTGCTTCTTGCGATATTACATTTGACACTAGCAAATGTTGTTCAAATTAAAAAAGAAATTGAAAATCGGTTAATATAACGTCCGAGGAATACGGTGATTATTGAAGAGTACTATTTGCAAATGGGCGTTTTTCACCTAGGGATTCCGGGTTGTAAGTCGCCTAGTGTACAGCGTTAAGTATCCGACATCCTCTGATAGCCTAATGGATCTGAATATTTTTATTTTCATTTAATCTCAGTAATTCTTGAATAAACGCAAATTATGCTTAGATATATGAGTCGTATGAAAGTTTATATACTTTCCTTCAAATTATTTATTTTATCTGTATATTTTTTGACAAGTCAACATTACAGACAAAATTTTATAAACAGTTGGTATGTTATTAAATATTACTTACTTATTACAACCATTAACTTAAATTACCTAAACAGATTATAAAATTATATTACCTTTTTATTAATTTTTAATTTAAATTACCTATAATTTTATATACCTACATATGTACATTATCGTAATTTATTATAACATATAATATATTATATCTAATGATAAACTACGATAATTTATAATTTTAAATTACTTAACCAGATCTGTAAAATAATTGATAGCCCAATTTTGAAACCCTTTGGTCTTGCAGAAAAATATCAAGATCTGATAGAGCCGAAATTAATTCAAGTAGTTGCCACAATGCATGCGCCAACAGATTCCACCTACTTATACCGCAGGGATCTTGTTTGGGTAATACTCTGTTCCTATTATATATGAATGATATTACTTAATATCTGCCACATCGCGAGCTGAGCTGATACTACTCGCATATGAAACATGCGCAGTAATAGAGAGAGAGAGAGAGGAGAGAGAGAAGAATTAATAGAGAGAGAGAAGAATTAACTCAAGTATCCTTAACAAAGTTCTTGGATTTCGTAATTGATAATGAGTTACGATGGCACCTACATATCGATGCTCTATGTAATAAATTGGGAAGAGCGTGCTATGCACTCTATCGCATCGCTTCATTTCTCGATTTATTCGCGCTGCGCATGTGTTACTTTACATATGTTCATTCACTGCTAACGTACGGTGCGGAGTTATGGGAGCGAGCAGCCGACAGGCAGAGGGCCTTCGTTAGTGTGCAGTCCGCACAATAGCGCGTGTGGCGCTTGATACGCCAGCTAGGCCTCTGTTTAGAGATCTCTGCATCATGACGCTGCCGCCCATTTATATAATGGAACTAGCGCTGTTCGTTCGCAGAAATCTAGCCGATTATGAAGTGAATGGTGTGCATCACTACTATCCAACAAGATTCCGTTGCATGTTACGTTCGGTAAGTCATGCATTATCCAAGTCGGAGAGGCTAGCCTATATCGCCGGCCCTGCGGTTTACAACAAACTCAGCGAGCACATTAGGCAGGCGCAATCTCTTGACGCGTTTAAGAGCCGCCTTAAGAGGTACCTCACAGATAAGGCGTTTTACTCACTGAAGGAATATTACTCGAGTGAAGTCTAAAATGTTTTGGTGGCTAAAGTGTTTAATGATCTCTTTGCATTTTGTCTTGTATATCCTCTTTTTATATTATTCTTGTGTTTTCTTTCGTTTTTATGTTTATTTTTATTTTTTCATTACGATAGAAAAAATGTTTGATTGCTGATCTGTATGGATGTTTGCTAATCTGAATCTGACTTATATACCAGTATACTAATAAAATGAATATGAATATGAATATATTGGTGCTTTAGAACGGCTCCGCAAATAGGTGGTACGAGCGAGCACGTAAGTAATTCTAGTAAATATACAATGGCCACACCATTGTGAACTGCCCATTGTCTTTACTATTTCTCGAGTAAGACTGCTGGGCTGCCTCGAGGAGAATGTCCACGCTTGCGTAGGGCTCGTATAGTATATATACACAGGGTGCAGTGTGGCGCTTTCACTCAGTCGATATTCAAAACCGTCGACCACTTTGGCATGGAGGCGGCATATGTAAGATGTGGCAGGCGAGGGGTGGGGGGCGGGACGTTGGTTGGACGGCGCGGCGGGTGCGTAACACAGGTGCTGGGGATGAGCCACCACCCGCACCCCTTCTCAATCTGGAAGCTGGACAGCGTTGCCAACTGATCAACTGATCATGATGAGTTCCGAATGAATGCCGAATATGCAAAAGACCACAGAACTTACTAAAAGCATCGATATAAAATATATCGATCACTAAAAGTAATAAAATTGGCAATGCCGCTGGACAGACACGTACCTAGACTTCGGTTTCGGGAGGTGGAGACGGGCACACATATAAAATAACCGGTGCAGTACCCACTAAACTTGAGTTTGCCCTGACAATGAAACAAAAATACGCCGGATTTCGAGGGGTTAAATCCCAATTATCCCCCCCCCCCCGGATTTGTAACTGACACTAGGTACATAAGTCGCGGATTTTCCCTGATTCCCAATTTTTTTTTGGATTTTATTTTTTACTAAAATAATCGGGGGGCGGGGGCACGAGTCCTTTGTGCCCCCACCCCCTGGATACGTCTTTGCCGCTGGAAGCTTGTTCCACCAATCATCATATCATCTGATCAGATGATCTTCTATGTACACAGCCACAGCAGATAGCTTAAATAAACTCAACATCTTATGCTAAAAAATGATGTTAGGAATTATATTTTTACTTTTGTATTAGTTATAAAAATTTGAGAGATAGACGTGTTCAGTGACTGGCTCCTTTATATTACCTTTATAAAAATTAAATTATTGGTTATGGTTTTTCAACCTTTTCAAGGTTTTCCAACCTTTTTTCAATATTGAAAAGCTTTCCACCTTCTTATTTATTTAAAAATGCCTATATATTTTCTCGGACGTTCCTCATTTAGTAAAACTATACCAAATTTCAAAACATTCTTGCATTGTCATCTTGTTCATAGTAAGTGCATAGTATACCAGACAGTAGCTTCCCTTAGAACAAAATTGAAATCAAATCAAATACGTCACGAGTCGTATGAGCTCGGATATGGTCCCCAGATGTCCCACTACTCGGGCCACGTAGATATCCAAACGCTGAAAAAGGTCGCCAGCCTTTACCTGTGCGTAATGCTAACCAAAAGCGTTCGTCG
This sequence comes from Micropterix aruncella, assembly GCA_944548615.1. Taxonomy (NCBI): domain Eukaryota; kingdom Metazoa; phylum Arthropoda; class Insecta; order Lepidoptera; family Micropterigidae; genus Micropterix; species Micropterix aruncella. The sequence goes on from OX155980.1 coordinate 33,090,944, forward strand.
AGACGTACCCCTCTCCCCACATTCCTTGTACCCTCTTCCCGCATTGCCCTGTAACTTGATAGTAAAGCTACTGTGGTAGGTGTATATATTTGTTTTAAATTATGCAGTGTCGTTCTGGAAGCAACCGGCACTTGCACGAATTAAGAATTGGCTGTTTGATCTGATTTAGTTGATTTATCTGATTTATTTGATTTAGATTTGACTGACAAGCTGAATTATCTAGCTACAATAAGTTAATAGTAAAAACACATTTTTTAAAACAAGCTTTAATTAAAATGCTCAGTCCCGAGCCAACCCTGGGTGCAGAGGCCATGCGATAGTGGAACTTACAACGGGCTGTCATAATTAAACGCGTATACAAAATTTCGTTTCTGTGCTGTTTACCGTTGAGGAGTGCCCTCGTAGGCAAACATTTTTTTTTTTGCGAGAAGAAAAGTAAATATGCATTTTAGGCCCCCCCTGAGAAGATTAATACCATTTCCAGATTGAAGTATGTCTGTGTCTGTCTGTCTGTCTGTGTGTGTGTATGTCTTCACCCACGGTTGCGCCCAAACATTTCATCCGATTGAGCTGAAATTTGGCGTGCAGTCATAATTTGATTATGGCGAGTGTTAAACAGATTGTGGTTGAGGGCGCGCTAGTCATATATCAATCTCGAAATATTGGACTTAAAGACTTGAAACTTGGTACACAGATCCTTCGTTAGGCCGAAATCATATTGTGAAATTTTGCTTGGAATATATCATATACAAGCTACACTGATATTTAAATTCTGCCATACATTTTGATAATTGTCGTGCGGTGGCGATATGATTTTTGGTGCGTCCGCAGGGTCAGGCAGAGGGCTGGGAGTCAGTCCCGGCCTGGCGGGTACAGGGGCCGGGCCCGGGTCGGGCGCCGCCCTCGCTGCGTACCCCGCATACCCCGCCATATCAACGACATCTATTGGCGCTAGGCTTAAACCCGCCCTTAGCCGAGAAACGAACAGCGCTGCCTGAGGCGTTGCAATAAAACCCAACTGGGTTCGTGCGCAGGTCGAGAGAGGGCGCTCGCCGATTTTAGTCCTTTGCTACTTGCCGGGAAAGTCTTGGGTACCACAAACGATTATTTTTATTATGTCAATGATAGCAATACGTGGTGACAGTTACAGCAACCTTATTCTATTTAAATTTGTTTTAAAGTATGTTTACTGATCAGTAAACCATTACTTTTGATTTTTACTCGAAAGTTTTTATTGATCACAACATCACGATACTGGGGTTGTAACAACTGCGTTCATCTAAATTGTCCAAATTATATACGTATATTATTGTAAATAAGATTATACTCGTGCTAACGTCAACTTTAAAAAGTGGGGATTTTCTGGGGAGATACCGCTGTACGCGGACGCTTAATCCGAGCGCAGGGGGAGATGGTCAGCCAAATGGAGAGAGGCGAAGAGGAATAGCCGAAGGGTGTATAGCCGTAACACCCTTGCCGGCCAGCCCAATTCTAATTTTCTCACTTAGCTCGTCCTTCCTAGCCGTCACTTCAAGCGTTTTCCTCTCTTCGTTTTAGGCATGAAAACAATGCGATTTATTTACATGACATTTATACAACACGATTTCTAGCCTTCGGGCTCGATTGGTATTTCTTCGTCTGTTGGGTGTTGTAGGGTCTTGTAATGGCTACTACATAGTAACCATTGCAATTTTTTGCAGTATTTTTTCGGGTGGGTACATGTTAATCAAGCCCGAATGCATATTATATGCTATAAAACTATGTACATATCTATATGACATTATAAATAGATTATTTTGTATATTATATCTATTTACATTACTTATACATAATACATTTTATCTTACTGAATACTTATACATAGTACCTACTTATTATCTTACCGTATTATTTATCTCATGATATTTTATTTTATTTAATTTTTATTAGCTAAGATAATACAGCATATTCATTTTATAGAAGAACATTGTATAAATTAACATTAATATAGCCATTAATACATTTCAAATTAGCAAATAATATAAAGCACCAATTTAAAAGATAATAATTTTATAACCATATTTTTTTAAGAAAAAAGGAAAAAAGGAAAAAAAGCATTTCTAAATTTAAATGTATAAGTACAATAGGGAATGGAAATGGAAGGGAGGGATTGTTATAAGACTATATGTAATATACGTTCATAAATGGCCATACATACGTATACTATTGACATACATATATACATATATATATATATATATATATATATATATATATATATATATATATATATATATATATATATACATATATATATATATATATATATATATATATATATATATATATATATATATATATATATATATATATATATATATATATATATATATATATATATATATATATATATATATATATATATATATATATATATATATATATATATATATATATATATATATATATATATATATGTATATATATATATATATATATATATATATATATATATATATATATATATATATATATATATATATATATATATATATATATATATGTATATACGAGTATTTGATAAGGTTTTGTAAATAATCCGTTCATAGGATGATGATTCGCAGTAAAATAAAATTAGTAAACGCTACTTGAATAGCAGCGAAGGAAATCCCAGCTTGGATTGGGAAACGCTTATGACAAAATACAGACTTAAAACAAAATGCCTCCAATTGAGGCTAATTAAAGCGAAAAAACTAAAATAAAACACTTTGATCACATCGGCAAAGGCCGTTTCATAAATGGAGGATGTTCGAAATTTAGTTTTTTAGCCTCAATTGGAGGCATTTTGTGTTGCAAAAAGGAAAAAGCTCGATTTTTGAGATATATGGATGATGAGTGATCGTTCGTCGACGGTAAAGGGACCCATAAACTAACATGCACAATCGAAAGTCGTGCACATCCGTAAGTATATCTCATTCAAACATAAGCGTTTCCCAATCCAAGCTGGGATTTCCTTCGCTGCTATTCAAGTAGCGTTTACTAATTTTATATATGTATATATATATATATAT